>JAZHEH010003213.1:1215000-2430000 GCA_036589455.1 Ateles fusciceps | reverse complement strand
AGCTCTGGCCAAAGGATCTCGGTCATATGGCGCATTATCACCAATGCAGAAGGATCCCCCTTGGGACTGCTGTGGCCCCAGGGCTGTGTTCATAAAAGTTTGTGTCACAGGGAACTCTGGGTACTGCGAGCGTCTTGACTGACCTTTTGATTGTGTAAGGGGAAGATCCTGAAGGAATGAACCTTGATGGGCAGGAGTTTTAAAGGGGTGATATCATTTTGGGAGAAAAACACCTTAGAAAATGTACAGATGATGGACTGAGATTAGCTATTGGTAATGGACACCACAAGGAGGGAAAGAGTGGGAATTTGGTTCAGCTATGTGGACCAGCTCAGGGGTCTTACAAGTCCAGCAGAAATGTTTAGACAATAATTGTGAGGTACTAGGAGGCCGTTAAGGGTTTTGAAATACAACAGCGACGTGAAATGGTATTTAAGAAGAATCAGGGTGGGAGAGGCATGAGGCATAGGTTGGATCAGGTAAGACCAGAGTAGGGAATCCAGAAAGGAGGCGGTTCTATTCATCTACATGTGCGGCCAGGAAGCAGGAAAACAGAATACTTTTTCAGGGAGACTTTAGTTTCTTGTCCTTAGGCACCTGTTAGGATTTCTAGCCCTATTCCGGATTTAGGCAATTAACAGGTTCACATGACACTTTGTTTATTAGATACTCACGCGGTCCAGTTTGAACAACAACAAAAGACCCGTTTGAATGAACTCGAATCATACATTAGGTTGGTAATGAGTCACAAGTGATTTTAAAAATAGCTGTTTTGTTGACCAAATTCACTTGATTGATAGATTCCTGAACTGAACTCGCATAATAATTCTTGATATCATAGTTTCACTTCTATGTATTCTGTTGGCTTTCTTACCTTCTCTTTTTAAGAACTCCATTTTTAGTTTTTTTTGAGAATACACCTCAGTATTTATTGTTTAATTTTTATGTGTTCTTAACATGTCGCTGCCTGAATACCACCAAGGTAACTACCTGGCTCTCTGTAGTCCCTCCAGAAAACGTGGTACTCTGAACCCATAAGTGCATTTGATTAGCAAACAATACACAACACACCAGTGAAGGCTCTGCTCCCTCTGACCTAATGTGAATCATTCTATTTTCCATTGTGTTTTGAACACATTCACTACATTTCATCAGATCCAAGATGCCATCGATTTGAGGAGCCACAGTGGCTAATTGTGCTGCTATCACTAGGAGATAAAATATACTGCCAATTAAACTAAGACACAAAGAATATTCAAAGATACCTCTTATAATTAAAGATATTAAAATGGGAAAAATAATGTGTTTTAGAAGGGTTGAATTATGATGGTTTACGAGAATCTTTTGAATCATGTTTCGAATGGAGAATAAACCAGTGATAGCCTTAATTCTAGCCCAAACCCTTCTCTAATCCTAACCTGAATACTACCTAACCCCACTCTGCTCTCGCCTAGTGCCCATAGTCAGCTGATCACTCAGTTCTCTCAGTATTACAGTAGAAACTTTCATGTGTGAGATGACGTCCCAACTCTGTGACCGCTGCCTTCGCTGGACCGTTATCCTCGCTTACCTGGGCACTTGTAACAGCCTACTGTTTTCTCCTCTTGCCTCTCGTCCTGCTCGACTCTTTCCTTGCATACTGAAGCCATTTACTTTCCTAAAATTAAAATCTTGATCACATCCGTTTTCTGTTTAGTCGTTTTTTCTCCTCTACCTGAAATGTACGTTTCTCTTCTTCCTTGCCTGGCAAAGGCTCAGCTCATATGCTACTTCCTCTGTGGTGCCTTTCACGAGACCGTGGATTCATTCGTTTCTCCTCTTTGCAGTCTCTCTCTGTCACTCAGGCTGGAGTGAGTGCAGTGGTACAATTAGTTCACTATAACCTCAAACTCCTGTGCTCAAGGGATCCTCTTGCCTAAGCCTCCCGAGTAGCTGGGACTACAGGTGTGCACCAACATGCCTGGCTGATTGTGAATTTTTTTGCAGAGATGGGGGCCTTGCTATGTCACCCAGGTTGATCTTGCACTCCAGGGCTCAAGTGACCCTTCCAAAGCGCTGCCATTACAGGCCTGAGTGCCCCTCCTGCCTCACGGTTACATTTTGATGCCGTATGCTCTCTTTAGCATTTTGTTTGGAAAGAAGTCTCATAATCTGATGTTGGGTAGAGATGAAAACTTTGGTACACATAGGATCAGTGCCAGTAATGAGTGAGAATGAGAAAGGTTCGGTTCACGGTCTGACTAGCAGGGTTTCTGGGTGATTACTGAAGACCGAAAAATACGGTTACTGGAGAGACTCAGACGTGGGCAAAGAGATTCCAAGATCCTAGTACCAGGAACGGGAAGCTTGGGAATGGGAATGGGTGCCTGGTTGGAAGGATGATGAGATTTGTTCTCTTTCTGAAGCTGTTTTTCTTGGGTTCTTAATATCTGCTTTGGTTCTGGATCTAAGGAAGGAGTTGACGAATTGCAGCCCCCTGGGCAAATCTGCTTGCTGCCTGTTTTTGTAAATAAAGTTTTATGGGAACACAGGCACGCTCACTTGTTTATGTTTTGTCTATGGCTGTTTTCCCACAGCAACAGCAGAGTAACTGCAACAGACACCACAGACTCTGCAAAGCCTAAGCATAGATAGCTACTATGTGGCCCTCTCCAGAAAAAGTTTAAGTTTGCTGACCCCAGATCTGAGACATCTTAGAGGAACCATCCTACCGTGCTGGACACTTTAAAAAAATATGTAGGTAAATGTTGAAACGTTAAGTTAATAAAAACAAAGACTAAGTTAAAAGTAGCACATGAAAAGAAGGATAGAAAAAATAGTAAAAGCAAAGTACAAAAAACAATAAACTCAAGGTCCAACCCAAGGTCTTTGTCTAAGTGAATCCCTTTGAATGTGCCTGGATAAATGCTCTCTGCGTCTGTGATGACGGTGGGATCGATGGCTGGGAACAGAGGCTTTAACAAGTGAGAAGCAGCTTTGGGCGGGCCACGCTCCCTGCCATTCTCCCCTTCCCATCCCCTGCCTCTTCTGCCGTGTCTAGCCCGTCCTCACTGTGCTCCCAGCCTGTGACACAGACGCGCTCTCCTTTCTTCCCATCTGTGGTCACCCTCAGCATTAGCTCAGGTTTAGGAATCTAAAGGCATGTATTTGGGAGGACAGAGGCAGGAGCAAGCAGCTCTGTTTGCAGAGATGGCGCGAACCTCCTGCCCAGCCTGCTGAAGAGCCCGCAGTTCCTGAGAGAACATATGTCACTTGGGAGAGACATTGGGGAGATCATCTGACTGCCTGGCAGGCGCAGCCCCAGAGTAACCTGGAGCCTGGAGAGGATATTTCTGTCTTCTTTCCCACTCCTTTCTTTGCTATTTATATTCAAATGTCATCTTTTGTCAAAGTTCTCTGGTGAGAAGAGGTAAAGGGGGTTCTTAGGTAGATAGTTCATGGGTACTGAGACCAGCCCCCCTGGATAATCTGAGAAGTGTGGCTTGCATCCAACAGGGCCATATGTCATGTAATCCTAACCTGGACCCTCTGCCAAGCCAAGCTATTCTTATTGTCATTCAGAGCCGTTTCCAAAAGACAAATCTGGAAGGGTGTGTGGATCTTAGGGTGCAGCGGAGGTTTGCCCAAGTGAAAAGTTGTAAAACGTGTGCCTGATCAAATATAAAATCAAAACGGTCTGTTGATCAAGTAGTTTACGCCAGGGCTATTCTTGCTCGGGGTTTACTGGGAAGGAGCAAGGCCGAGGGAGAGCCATGCGAGGTAGGATTGCATGCTGTCGCTCTGAGAAGGGATGTAGAGATGGCTCTGTCGGCGGGTGCATCAAACAGCCCCAGCTCATAGACATACAGAAAGCCTACTCACAACATGCCCTCGTCCCCAGACACTCTAAGACCTGCAGGGATTTCCTCTGTACCCACTCCTCAGCTGCTTGCTGTTCCCTTGTGGGTGACTTTTCTCTATTCAGTTCTACAAATTGTGTCATGGACCTACTCTGTTCAACATACACAGGCCAGCAGTGTTGAGGTGTCAGGCTGGCTGTGTGTGTATGAGCGTGTGTTAGGATACATATGTGAAAGGGGAAGAAAGAGAAACAGACAAAATGCCTCTTGGGGAAGTGGGGCAGGGGAGGGGAGAGAGAGAGAGAGAGATCATGTGCTATTAGAGGGAAGAAAAAGATTTCATTAAAGTGAAACATGAAATTTGAGATGGATATTGAGAGAGGGATAGAATTTCAATAAGAGAAAAGCAATCCAGATGTAGTATGAGAAAAGAGAGAGGTAGGCTGGGCGCAGTGGCTCATGCCTGTAATCCCAGCACTTTGCAAGGCTGAAGCAGGTGGATCACTAGGTCAGGAGTTCAAGACCAGGCTGGCCAAGATAGTGAAGCCCTGTCTCTACTAAAAATACAAAAAATTAGCCGGGCATGATGGTGTGTGCCTGTAATCCCAGCTACTTGGAAGGCTGAAGCAGAGAATTGCTTGGACCTGGGAGGCAGAGATTGCAGTGAGTCTTAATCATGCCAATGCAGGGCAACAGAGCAAGACTCTGTCTCAAAAAAAAAAAAAGAGGCAGAAGAGCAGGTGCATATTGGGGAACAGTTTGATATAATGGATACAATACGGTTAGGGGAGTGGGAAGAAGTAGGTTGGGCAATCTGTATTAGTGAAAATAAAGTGTGGCCAATAGTGGCAGAAAACCAAAGCAACCATGACTTGAGATATAAATATGTGAACGTCAGCAGGACCAGGCTGGAATAGTGCTCCTTGTGTCAGGGACCTAGGTTTCTTCTACCTTGTTGCTCTATAGTGTGGTCCTTTAGTTGATGGCCCAAAATTGTAATGGTTAATTTTAGGCATCAACTTGACTGGGCTGAGGAATGCCCAGATAGCTGATAAAGCATCATCTCTGGGTGCATCTCTAGAAGACACTAGCATTTGAATCACGGACTGAAGAGAGAAAATTTGCCCTCACCAATGTGATTGGGCATTGTCTATTCTGTTAAGACCCATATAGAACAGAAAGGTGGAATTGAGACATCCCTCTTCTCCCTCCATTGGGCAGTGGAGCTCCTGGTTCCTAAGCCATTGGACCCTAAGACTTCCACCAAGGTTCATACCCTCCTTCTCAGCCCCTCTGCCTTGGAGTGGGACTCACACCATTGGCTCTCCTGGTTCTTAGGCCTTTGGACTTGGGCTGAATTACACAACTAGTTTTCCTGGGTCTCTACAGCTTGCAGATGGCAGCTTTTGGGACTTTTCAGCCTGCAGAATGGCATGAGTCAATTCCTATAATAAATCTCCTTTTACGTGTATCTATATCTAACTGCTTCTGCTTTTCTGAAGAACCCTGACTAATATAATCATATTTTAGATATCAGAATGGAGAAGGGGACAAGAAGAAGGGGAAAATGTGGCATATATATCTCACCTATTACAGGTTTACAGAAACAGCCATATAAAATTTTCTGTCCATCCCATTGACTGGAATGTGGTCACACAGGTGTGCCTAGCTGAAAGAGAGGCTGGGAAACAGACTGTGTTTTACGTGTCTATGTTCCCAGCAAATCACTTGGAATTCTATTACCATAGAAGAAGAGAATGTACATTAAAGAACAATTGATCGTATCTGAGTTTGGAGGATCTTGAATGCCAGGTTGAGAAGGATCTGTACTAAACTTCATGGTGATGGGTTGATAGGAAGCCGTGAAGATCCTGAGCAGGGGAGTTACATGAAAGGGAGTGTTTTAGGAAGGTGGTCAGTAGTACATAGATGGATTAACAAGGGGATAAAGAGAAAATGGGGAGACCAGGAAGCCTACTGTAACATTGCAGTGGAGAATGAATGGTGCCAGTGACCATATAGTGGAGCTGTTAGACTCAAGACTCGTTGCAAAGTTGACGTAGCAGACAGGGTCAATGGAGAGTAGTCGTGAATAAATCAAAGATGATGTGGAAATTTCAAACCTGTGTGCTGGGGTGAATGGGATTGACAATATTTGGATTATAGGCGTGAGTAAGGAGAATGGGCCTAGGGAAGATTATGGTGGGTTTGAATATGTGAAATTTGAATTTCCAGCAAGATTTTAAAATAAGGCATAAAATGGGCAGTTAAACTTGTGAGACTAGAAGGATAAGGTAAATTAGTTGCTCGTGGGCCACATTTGGCTTTTAGGTGCATTTTGCCGTGCATGGGGTTGATCTGTACATCTGAAAAGTAAATTAGTTGAAAGTTAGTTGTCTATTATAGCTGTATTTATGACTTCTCTTGAAAAATGAAGCGTTGGAATCACTGGGCCCACATTCCGACAAAGCTGCAAAGGCTGGGATTGTGAGTCAATTACATGCTTTCTACTTCGCTGCAGCCCTCGCTGCTCCCTGTAATCCTCTGGTCCAGGCTGTTCTCGTTATTATGTCACTATATCACCTGCCTGGCCCCCGTAGGCATTTGAGTGCTCAATCACCTGTTGTTGAATTAGGAAAAGATGTCAGGACCACAGATAGAGATTTTGTCTTAGAAAGAGAGATGTGAAGAGAGGTGAAGCCATGGAAATGAATACAGCTGATGAAAGGGAAGAGCCTAGAAGGAGAAGAAGAGGTCTAAAGGTGTTGGGGCTGAGCATATTTATGGATCAGAGCGACAAGTGGAACCTGTAATGAGGACTTGGAGGAAAAGCATCAGAGAGGTAAGAGGAAACTTCGAGCAGCGCCAAATCACAGAAACCAAAAGAGAAAAGGATTTCAGGATGGAAATCAGCCAGTGCTAAATGCTGCAGAAAGAGGGAGGAAAAGGCATCCCGGCCAAAGGTCATTAGTTTCAGAGATGAGAAGGTCTTGCTGAGTTTCAGTGGAGTGGCAAGGGCAGAAGTCACATTCAAACCCTCGTCAATGTTCCTAGCAATCTGAGTCCATCCATGTAGAGACACTGGGGTACAGAGGAGGGTAGGGCCCACCTGTGACTGGCCTTGCTAGAAACATCTCACTCTCCCATCAAGAGCCTCAGGTAGAGACTGGATGGGATGAGGGGTAGTCCCCGGGGGATAGGAGGTCTCTCCTTCTGTGTCCCACATCATTAAGCACCAGGTTCCCTCAGTTAAGCTTCACAAAACCCTTGGAGTTAGCTGTTATTATTAGCATTTTTACGGATGAAGAAACGGAAGCCTGCAGAGGTGAAATGATTTGTTGGGAGTGATTCACACCCTGATGAAGCTGAAGAGTTGGGAGCCAGTTCCATTGTCTTTGGGGAGTGTGGAGGCACTCCTTTGTTCTCTGTTATTTAGACCTTAGCACATTAGATTACGGTCATACTTACATCAGCAAAAGACCCTCTCTTACCACTTTTTAGCATTACTCCATTCCATAGTGACATCTTGCCCCAAGTGGTTAAAAGATACCAGAGTTTTAAGGCAGAAATAAATAGCTTATTTTCAGTCTGTCTGTATTACTTAATATGTGGAAAGTCTTTGCTTTTTCCAATGACGTTAATGTTTCTCAGGCTCAGTTTATTTCTGAAAATTGTGTGCCATGAACGATATTCACATTATCACCATGAAAAAGGAAAATGGTCTGTGTGAATGTAATCAGCCAATTAGTGGATTGGATTTATGTAATTAGAATCTTTGAACATAGTCAGAATATTTAATTCTACTTCGTACAAGGGAAGATAAAGGCACAGACATGATGCTCACTCATAGAATACTCACTGCACAGTAGGGACTCAGTGCATATTTGAATGAGTGAATGGCATTCCCAATGGCAAACTGGTAGGACAGCCCTGATCTCACCTGTCTACGCTACATGCTTTCTGGCTTGGGGGAAATGCAGGCAGAGTTTCGGGAATCATCATCTGTCAAAATAATGGCTAATCTTCCTTGAACACTCACCATGTGCCAGGTACCGCGATGAGTGCTTTACGACTCGCATTTTCTCATTTTGTTTTTGCAGCAGCTCCTCCTGGTGGGGTCTCTTCTATCTCTATTTTGCAGATGAGGAAGCAGAGGCTGGGAATGCTGGAGCGTTTTGCTGAAGATCATACATCTGTAAGTGATGGAGCTGATATTAGATTTACTCTTAGCCATGGCACTGCGTGCCTATCATGGAATCAGCTGCTTCACTAGGAGCCAGAATCAATGAGTGTAATGATCCCATCTCTGGCCCTTGGTGCCATCTTTTGATGTAAGACCCAACACTGCCTCTCATGTGGCCCCACTTGCTCTTCTGTGGGGGAGGTCCTTTCAATTTCACTTTCAAAATGGGGGAGTTCAAAGCACATGAGGGCTCCTCATCTTTGACCCCAGAACCAGGGCACACAGTTCAACAAAGGATTGCTCCCTGACAGTTCTTTTTTTCTGGAAACAGGATCTCGGTCTGTCACCCAGACTGGAGTAGAATGGCGTGATCTCAACTCACTGCAACCTCCGCTTCCCGGGTTCAAGCGATTCTCCTGCCTAAGCCTCCTGAGTAGCTGGGACTACAGGCACACACCACCACACCCAGCTAATTTTTGTATTTTTAGTAGAGATGGGGTTTTGCCATGTTGGTCAAGCTGGTCTTGAACTCCTGACCTCAGGTGATCCACCCACCCTGGCCTCCCAAAATGCTGGGATTACAGGCCTGATCCACCTCGCCCAGCCAGGATTGCTCCCTGACAATTCTTTACATAAAATAATTGTGTCAAGGAGCAAACATGAAAACCTCTTTGCTTCTGTATTTAATGATTTTGCGATTGAAAAGAACAAAATGACCAAAAAAAAAAAAAGATTTTGTGATTGAAAAGAACAAAATGATCACCCTGAAAAATCCAGGGAGGGAGCGTGCTCGTTCAGCAGGCTCTTCCATCTCTTTAATTCTAAGAATGGCTTTGCCAGGTTGGATTGGGCCCAGATTGCCGCACAGCTCCTCAATGCAGATGGCTTCTCCTTTGGGAAGTAGCAGAGCTCAGTAATGGACCCCTCGTGTTAACAGGAAGCATAAGGTGGGGATGGGCAGGGGGCTTAACAAGGTATTTATCACAGTGATTGTGCCCAGGGGTTTCTCCCCGTGATTGCTTCATAAATCTGAGTAATCGTCCTCCTCTGATTTATGTGGCTCTTCTAGAGGGCATTGTTCGTCAGGCAGTACATTAATGTGGATGCTAATTATAGCTGGAAACGGCCCAGTCCCGGAGGCTCCAGTGCCCACTGGCAGGCAAGCTTCTGCCAGTCAATAACCTACTTTTGTTCCAGTCTTTCTTGCTAGAATATATCATGCCATAGTGGCTATTTATATCTGGAAACCATTCTGAAAGTTGTTAGAAATCCTTCCTGCGGCAGCGTGCTGCCCTCCCAGGAGCTGCTGAAGTGTAAATATGCAGCGAGGCATTCTTCCCAGCAGCGCCTGGCTGCACTGAGTGACCTTGATGGGCTCCATCCTTCCTTTGAAAACAAAAACACCAACTTGGAATTTTAATTAAAAGGCAGGCAGTGGGCTATCAAGCTCAGTGCGTTGGCTGAACTGCTGTCCATCGCAATGTGGATTTGAGGTCACCATTGTGAAGCCTGTAACACTAACTTATCAGGAAAAACACATCAGTTGAACTTAGCTCCAGGTTCGCCAGGAGCCAGAGGCTCAGATGAAGAACTTTTTTTTTTTTTGATACATGAAACAGGCATGGTCAAGAACACGGAATTCTGTTAGGGCAGTGCTGGCCGCTGAGGCAGTGAAGGGAGCCACACAAATAGTACTCTCTCTGGCCTGCACCATGTGGAATCTATTGGTTTCATGTCATAGAGCAAGTTGCCTGTGTGGTAGTGGCATAAAATGGCTTTGGGTGGCTCAATGAAGATCTCAAGACGTTAGTGGGTCAGCTTTAGAACTGGCCGTAAAATGAATTAAGTCCGCTTAAGTGGGTTGTTTTGCATTAAAAAAGTTATTTAAAGCCTTTTAAAAATAGCATTATTGGAGCCTGTTATTGGTTTACATTACTTTGCAAGGAGGCATTGTTTATTGCAAAGATCTCCCGATTTCAAGATTTTAAAAATCCCCTCCAAATAAAGGGGTTATCCCTATCTGAGATCTCCAGACACCAACCACCTTGAGTGTGACTTGCACCTGGAGCCTGCACGATGTGAGGCGAGGGTCTCCCCAGTCCAGGTCAGCAGCGGTTTCCCTAGGGAGCTTTAAAACGCACATTCCTGGGCCCCGCCAAGGTATTCTTATCTGGTGAGCCTGAATCTGTGTTCTGAGGAGATTCCAGAGGATTCCAGTGACCGATCAGGTTTGGGAACTCCTGGCTGAGAGTTTTGGAAGCTCAATCTAGTCATGGGATAAAAAAGACTGGAATTTTCAGAGAAGAGGAAAAGAAGGAGATGACCCAGGTGAACCCCTGCTCTTCTCTCCTGCTTCTTTTGTGAGGATGTTGAGGACGTCAAGTGACAAGACGGATGGGCAGTGACTGTGGCAGGAACCGGCTCTGTCACACTGTTCCTCACACTACCACCTTGGTTCTGACTGTGAGCGGATATTAGAATCCTCATTTTTATAAATTAGGGAACCAAGGCGTGGAGCTATCCCATTCCAGGCCGGAGGCGTGCAGCTGTGTGCTGGAAGCCAGTGGACACCCTGGCTCCAGCCACTCTTTCCTGCCTTGCCTCAGTTTCTGCTTGGGCTGTGATGTCCCAGCCATGTCTCTTTTTTTTTCTCTGAGACAGAGTTTTGCTCTTGTCGCCAGGCTGGAGTGCGGTGGCGCGATCTTGGCTCACTGCAACCTCCGACTCCCGGTTTCAAGCGATTCTCCTGTCTCAGCCTCCTGAGTAGCTGGGATTACAGGTGCCTGCCACCACGCCCAGCTAATTTTTGTATTTCTAGTAGAGACAGGATTTTGCCATGTTGGCCAGGCTGGTCTTGAACTCCTGACCTCAGGTGATCCACCCGCCTCAGCCTCCCAAAGTGCTGGGATTACAGGCATGAGCCACTGTGCCTGGCCCCAGCCATGTCTTATTCACCATCTACAGCTACTGAGTTGACCTTCCCCCATATCTATACTGCTGAGAATAGGTGAACAGGAGAGCTAGGACCCCCATATTCCAATGCCTTTGCTGTTCACAGTGTCAAGCTCCAAATCTAACCCAAGATTTAGCACAGCATTTACCCAACTGCATGATAATATGGGCTGGTGTCCTATAGTCTCCACTGGGGAGGGGTCCCAGAAATAGGAGGAGAAGGGGTGAGGACAGCGAAGCCTCAATCCTACCTGTCCAGGAGGTGGAAATGATGGGATGGGAGAGGCCCAGGGTATAGGACTTGCTCATTTCCATAGTGTAAACACTGTCATCGTGACTGATGTCAAACTACCCCTGGCTTAACAATGGTCTTCCAAAGTTCCTGAAAATCTGAACACTGAAAATTGCATGTGAGCAGTCAGATGTGTGCTTCATGTTGTGAGCCAATGTCTAGGCCACAGCTGGCCTCCCATTTCTCAGCCCTGTCTCGTCAGTGCCCCTCTCCTGCCTTATTTTGTGAGCTGGTGCCTCAATGTGTCCTGTATGCATTGTGCCAGCGTGAGGACTTGCATACGGCAGGCATTCAGTAAAGGTGGCCAAAGAATGGAGCCGACTGTCAGGACTCATTCCCACTGCTGTACTGGCTGAGGCTCTGCCCTGCAGCAAAGCACAGGGACCCCATGGAGCCTGTCTGCACGGGGGAAACCATCATCTGAAATCCTACAGACTGGGGGCACAAGTCCTTCCATGCAGGGCAGGGCAGGGCTGGAACTGGAATGAGGGATGAAAGGCCAGGCAGGGAGAGGACAAGCCCTCAGACCACCTGAAGCCCAGTTGGTGACATGGCCCTAGAGAGGCCTGAAGCAAGAGGTGGAGGGTGGCCCTGGGGGCCAGCCTGCAAGAGTGAGTTTGGGGCAGGGTGACAAACAGAGCCAGGTGCTGGAAGGAGCAGCTGCAGCTGTATATCAGAGAACAATATTTATATGTGCACCATGTGTGAAGTGCTGCGCGTCATACACTCACATTTTTAAGCCACTTCCCCCTCCCTCTCACATACCATGCCCAGGAGCTTCTTAGAACAGGCAGTGATGTCGATGCGGTCATCTCTTGCTTACATACTGCCTAGTAATCCTTCAACCAACAAAATGCTCACTCCACATCCAAACAATCCCCACGAGCCCATCTGCGCGCCTCCAGGATTCAACCCACCTCTCCACCCTCGCCACCCTTCAGTCCAGGGCTTTGCGGTGTCTCCTTGGGATCAGGCTGACAGCTCCTCCTGGGGTCTTTTTACTTCGGTTCTTGCTCTCCTCTGGTTTGCTTTTCATCCTCCAGGGAATTTTCTTGAATGACAATCTGACTATTGCCTTCAGTAAAATCTCCCATTTTCAGGGTGGAATCCACACTCCTAGGCAAGGCTCCTGGTCCCACGTTATCTGGTCCTGAGTGCCTTTCCGGTCTGTCTCCAGCCCCAGGCTCCCTTTCTCCCTGACTCCCGCTCTGCCAGCCACCCAGGACTCCTGCTACCCTCCCCAGGCACAGCTCTGGCCGGGCTTGTCCCCTGGGTTAGCTACTGCCTGCCCTTTAATGTCTGCTGCTGCTTTACCTCCTTCGCCCTCTCCCCTGGATCACTCACCCTTTCCTGCGTTCCTGCTCGGTGCCCTGAAGCCCTGGATCACCCACCTTGGCACCATGGCACCGTAAAGTCTGAGGCAGCACGACTGCTCTCCACCCATGCATTTTGTGCACTCTGTATACCAATGACTTCACAAAAGGTCCAGCATGGAGTAGGCACAAAAACACATGCTTTCCAGTGGATTTACTCTAATGAATCATTCACCTTTTGCATGTTCGAGTGAATCATGGCAAATTGCTATCTGGCCTCAACAGCTCTCCTTAGGGGCTCATTGAATTGAAGCAATGGTCGGGGGCAGGGGCGTGTACAAGGAGCTGTGGGTGCATACACGTGGCGACGGTAGAACGAAATGACAAGGAATGCACACAACACCCACATCCCCATTTTATCCCTAGGACCACATCATAGCCTGGCAGCCGACTGTGTACATGAGTATACGCAGCATTCTATTACAAGCCCCTAAAGTGCAGAGGACACATAGACCTGTTTGCTCTGCCTGGTGCCCAGCACAGTGCCAGGGACAAGAAGAACTTCACAAACACCCTGACAATTCCAGGGACTCACGTGTGTGCTGGTGGTACCCTGGCATGGAGCTCAGATCTCTGGTTGTAGAGCACTGGCATCTATAGGCAGCCTTGTTTCCATAAAGGTGCGTTATTTTGGGAAATAAACAAGGGAAATAAACATCTGCGGTGTTGTGTAACCCGGCTTTCATCTTGCCCCCCACCAGAAAGTGGGTCATTGAAATGTGGGTAGAAAACAGAGTAGGTGATGCCTCTGCAAAAAGATAATTTAGGTCCTCTCGTGTTGTTCTGATAGCAGAGGCCACGTTACTGTGACGTGGATGGCAATGTTAAAAGGACCGAGATGCAGGCCTTCTGGGAGACCTTGGCCCTTTGTCTGATGTGTCAGTTTTGATTTTTATGATTGATGATGCAGTGAGTCAACAGAATAATAGCACCCACAGCAGCCCATGTGGAAATGGTGCTGAGGGGCCATTCTGCTTTCATTCTATATAAATTTCACATGTGATTTTAAATAAGCAAGCAAACAAACCCCACGCCTTTGCAAACTGATGTTTCCAGATCATAACAGCAATTTTTTTGTTTCAACCCGGCTTCCATTTTTTTGACCTGAGAATGTGCTGATCGGATTCTTTTGGGTTTGGGGAGAAGACAGAATCCCTTAGGAGTCATCTCTTTTAAAAAGCAACACAGTTTTTTTAAAAAAAATATGTGAGTAAATCATATTACTTATTACATTTCAGGGGGCATTTAATGAAACTTCTCAATAAATAACAACGTTAAGTAGGCTACTGAGAATAAAACGGACATTTCTGCCGAGGCCGGGCCATCTCTCTGGAGTCCCCAAGGGAACATCTGGTGCTTTGGTTTAGGAAGAAGCCTTCTCTAAAAAACACACTGCACTGCCTCAAGATTGTTTTTACTTGATTCATCAATATCAGAGGAAAGTTTCGGTTTATCAGTTCCTCAGATTGCAAGTTACATAGTCCTATGGGGGAATGAGGCTTCATGCTGGAGCTCCGAAAGTCCAGCTCCATCAGCTGTAAGTGTGTCGAGATCAATGATGGTGGTGAGGGCGGTAGACGGAATGGCTCACATGAATTAAACGCTGATTATGTGGTAAGAACCCTCCTTGTGTCATCTCATTTAACTCTCCCAGGTAGTTGCAATTATTAGGCCCAATTTAGAGATGAAGACACTGAGGCTTATGTACGTTGCCTAAGATTGCTCAGTACCTGGCAGAGCCAGGATTTGAATTAGGTCGCCTGACCCCAGAAACTGCAAGAACAGCTACTCCCTAAAATGTCATCGTGACCGCATACGGCTGAGGTCCACTTCAATCAGGCAGAGCTGTAGAAGAAGGCTGTTAGGACAGGCAGCCCACATCATGATGAAAAAGACCTCTACCTCTGGTTTCAATCTTCAGGTAAAAATTCCATGTTGTTGTTTGTTATGTGGATTCCTTGTGAGGCTGCCTCCAGAAAAGTGAGCTGCACATGCCGATGGAAAGCTGGGTGGCCTGAGCTGAGATGTGGGGTCCAGGGCCCTTGCATGTGTCCCACAGAGCATGTTCCAGAGTGTTCCTCTTGCCCCGTTCTCTCCCAGATTAGACCAGGTGGCGGAACCCCAGCCTACTGGGATGCGATGTGACTGTGAACTCGTGCCTTTGTGGGCCATAGATGGGACCTCATCCAAGTTCCCAGAGCAGCGACAATGTTGCAAACTTCACTTGCCATGAAACTCACCTGGGAACTGCTGTGGGTTGAATTGTGTCTTCCCAAAGACATGTTGAATTTCTAACCCCACGAACTGTGAATGTGACCTTATTTGGAGATAAGGACTTCGCAGATGTAACCAAGACGAGGTCAAAGTGGACTAAAGCGGGCCCTAATCCAGTGCCTGATGTCCTTACAAGAAGAAGAACTGGACATGGTGACTTGCAGGGGGAGCACCACGTGAAGGCGGAGGCAGAGACTGACGTGAGCTGTCTACCAGCCAGGCCATGCCAAGGATCTGTGGCACCACCAGAAGGCAGGAGAGAGGCAAGAAGGCGCCTCCCTTAGAGCCTGCAGAGGCGTGCGGTCCTGTTGACACCTTGATTTCAGTCTTTTGGGCTCTAGAACTGAGAGACAAAAAATTTCTGTCATGTTGAGTCACTCAGCTAGTAATGACTATTACAGCAGCCCCAGGAAATGACTAGAAGAAGGTTGTTTAAAATGCTGATTTCTGAACCCCACACTCATAGATTCTGACTCATGGGCAGGGCTTATGAAAGTGTTTCATAAAAAGCCAGGTGACGCTTATATGGGACTCAGGGAGTGGAATATATCCAAGGTCACATCCATCGCCCTCAGCATCAAGACTATAGAGTGTTCTGTAAATTGATTTCATAGATCAAAATATGCTCAGTTGTCCCTGTAAGTGATAAATTAAAAAAAACAAACAAACAAGGAAGAAATCCATGCTACAGGTTTATAACAGAGGGTGTACAAGGCAAGTGGGTTAAGCCAGTGTCTTGGATAAGGCACACCTGTCTGGACTCTGAGGCCTGTGTTCAGGTTCACACCCTGTCTTATCTTTATTAACTTCTTTATCTTTAACATTCTAATATTGACCCAGTGGGGGGAAGGAGGACATTGTTTTGAACTTAAGGATATAACTCAGTGGAGTTAGGAATTTTTTTTACCAACTTCTCTACCTTGCCTCCTGCATTTCCTCCTCTACAGTCCACTCTGTAGCCAGAGGGATGTCTCTATGCACAAGTCTGACTCTGCTTGACCCTCTTCCATCAAGTCCAAACTTGATGCACGGCAAGAGGCTTTTGTAGTGGGCCCTATTCACCTCTCCAGCCTCTTCTCCCCAGCCTCTCACTGGCTGTTCCCCCACACGCCTGATGCCTCCAGCCAGTTTACTGGCTGACTCTCTTGCTCGTTCTCTTAGTTTAGAGGTCACTTTGTTGGGGAAAGTTTCCTAATTCTTAAGGCTTGGCTGGGGGTCCTCCTACGTGCACTGTGGAACCCCTGTTTACCCTCATTGCAGCCTGTGTCACTGGAGGGATGATTATTTCTGTCACCTCTCCCCCAGTCTGTGTGTTCTCCAAGGACAAGGAAAATGTTTTACTTGGTGTTGTATTCTCAGTACCTGACACATCGTAGGACCCACAACAGATGCTTAGTGGATATGTTTTGAGTTGATGCTTTTGAAACAAATGTTCTCAGCTCCACCACTTAGTCTTCAGTCCTGGCCCCTGGTAAGCCTCAGAGGCCAACTTCTTTTCTCTCAGCTCTTGTGCTTAGGCTTCTGAACAATTCTAGGAAAAAGAAATATCATACAACTGTGATGGCTGAACTCATCCCAGCCTCAGCATTCTAACCTCTGTGCTTCCCAAATCGCTGTCATTCATGCTTCATGGTACCAACGTGTTCCTCACTGCAGCAGTGCTGACATTCCATCCCAACCACTTCTCAGAGAGACGCTGGCCATCTGAGAAGGTTTCCATCACCTCTCCTAGTTCCTCCTTGCTGTCTCTCTAAGTACAACCTCTTTCCATTGGGTCTTCTGTGGTCCCCTCTGTCACTTGGTTTTAGCAATAATTTCTTTTAACTTTGACCTTTTTGTCTTCAAAGTCTCCATCTCCTCAACTGGTACCATGCTTCTATTTGACCCTTCTTAAAACTTTTATTTCCACATAATACTTTCTCCTCAAATTTCCACAAAATCCATCCATCCATCCTATCCATCTATCCATCCATCCATTCCATTCATCAATTCATCCATCCCATTCATCTATCCATTTATCCCATCCATCCATTCATTCATCCCATCCATCCACCCATCCATCCATCCACCCCCCCCCCCCCCCCCCCCCCCGCATCCACCCATCCATCCATCCATCCATCCCATCCATTCATTCATCATCTATCCATCCATCTACCCATCCCATTCATCCATCCATTTATCCCATCCATCCCATCCATTTACCCATCCATCCATCCATCCATCCACCCACCCATCCATCCCATCCATTCATTCATCATCAATCCATCCATCCATCCATCCACCCACCCATCCATCCCATCCATCCATCCTATCCACCCATCCCATCCATTTATCCCATGCATCCATCCATCCATCCACCCACCCATCCATCCCATCCATCCATCCATCCTATCCATTCATCCATCATTTATCGATCCATCCCTCCAATCCTCCCTCCATCCATCCATTCATCCACCCATCCATGCATCCAACCTATCCATTCATCCATCATTTATCCATCCATCCATCCCCCTCCATCCCTCCCTCCCTCCATCCTCCTATCCATCCATCCATCCATCCTCCATCCATCCATCTATTATTTCAATCCTCTACATAGCATTCAATATGGCATTTAAAAAATACAAATTAAAATTAGTTCATTTCATTGCTTAAAATTATCCAGGAGGTTTGCAAGGCACTTAAGAGAAAAAATCCAAATTCCTTTGTCACTATTACCTTCAAGATCATGTCAGCATCCCATGATATGGCTCTTGCTCACTTTCCTGACTTCGTTTCCTCCTTATGTGCCTTTGTCCATATGCTTCAGCCACACTGGCCTTCTTTCTGTTTGTTGAGCATCTTCTCTTTAGAAAAATGTACACTATCTGTTTCTTTGCCAGGACAGCTGCTTCTGCACTCTGCAAGACTGCCTTCTTCTCATTCATGCCTTGGCCCAAACACCACTTACTCAGTAAGTCCTCCCTTGACCACACAACCTAAATTTGCACCTGGCTTCTATCACAGCACATTCCATAACACCAGCCAGCGCTCTTTCCTTCGTAGCACTTATTACAGAATAAAATACAATTTTCTTTGTCACTAATTTGTTTGCTTTTTATCTGTTTCCTATTCCTATCCTCAATGCTAGAATATAAGCTTTGCGAGAGTGGTGTCCTTGTCTGTCTTCTCCACCATTGCATCCCTAGAACCTGAAAAGGGTCTAGCACATAACATGCTAAATACTTGTTCAATGCATGTATGAAGGGAAGGACATTCTAGACAGATGGGATAACATGAGATAAAATTACAGGGTGTGTATTGGCAGAGATAAGTGATATTAGATGGATAGGTCATAAAATGTCAGACTGCACTGGAGCCAGAATGCTCCAGTATGTGTAAGTTGACAGAGCTGGAATGTATGCATGTATTCAGCAAATATTATTGGAATCCTCCTATGCGCTGGGCAAGTCTAGGAGCTCACAGTCTAGTGGGGAAAGACATGTATACATATTACATTATAATATAAGCGTAAACATTATTATAATGTTATAAGTGCAACAGTGAAGGTGTGTACAATGTGTAACAGGAGCCCAGGGAGCCCAAGGAAGTCAGGAATTCCGTCTATGTGAGGGAGTTGAGGAGAGCATCACAGAAGATGAGGCCTTAATTGGTCCTTAGTGTGGAAAGGTGCTTACCCAGTAGACGTGGCAGGGAATGGTAGAAATGCTCAGAGCCTGGATTCTACTTTTTTTCTTGGTTCATGGAAAATGGTGAGTTTCCAGCTCCTCTCTCACTTCTAATGACTTCTGCGTCCTTTCTGGGTCCTAGCCCTTACTTTGAATACAGGCACTCCTGATGTCCTTTTCTGTGAGATGGCCACATACTTCCATCTAGGGTTACTGCAGACACTTGTGAGATTCAGTCATCAGCCCTATGCAAATAATTCCAAATCTCAATCTTTAAGCCTGGCATTTCCCTCAGAGAAGTAGTTCAGTATCTCAACAACTTGTGAATTCCTTCCACTTGGACAGTATCTTAAACTCAATATTTCCAAAACCAAATCAGAGTTCTTCTCCTCTTCAAATAAACTGTTTCTCTTTTGCTGCCTCCATTTCTTCTTCAACCATCCAGGTTAGTGTCTTTAGGACAGACCTGATTCTTCCCTAATTCTCATATCCCACATTCTTTTAATTAAGATGTTTTTAGATTCTACTTCTGAGATATTCTCATATACATTCCAACCTTTTATTTTTTATGTTGGGCTTCCTCAGCCACTCCTTGTGATTGCTTTATTAACTTCTGAATTTGTTTTTTGGCCTTCCCTTCTTCCTTCTTTGATCTGTCTTTCACATTTGACAAAAGTTGTTTTCCTAAAACAGATTGAAACATAAAATATCTCTGCTCAAAAGACTTCAGGAGCTCCCCATTTCTCATAGAAAGACCAAGCTCTTGCACAAAGCATCGTGGCTCTGATGATCAAGATCTTATCCATGTTTCCAGCTCTGTCCACTCACACACACTGGAGCCTCCTGGCCCCAGTGCAGCCTGGCATTTTATGACCTATTCATCTAAGATCACTTATCTTTGCCAATATACACTCGGTACTTTTATCTCATGCTCTTCCATCTGTCTAGAATGTCCTTCCCTTCATTTCCGTATGTTGAAACCCTACTTGTCTTTCAAAACTCCATTCAGATATCATTTCCTTGGTAAATCTTTACTCATTTTCACTCAATCTTCTTCTTGGTTAAAATTAGTCTTTCCCTTGCGTGTGTCCCAGAACACTTGTTTACTCATTATTTTTAGCATTTATCATATTGTGCTCACATTATGTTTATTTATACACATTTTAAAATTCTTACTTTATTACTTTTTTTATATTTGAATGTTCTTTTCTTTGTGTAGATTTAGATTTCTATCTTGCATCATTTTATTTCTGCTTGAAGGTTTTCCTTTAATGTTTCTTGTAGTTTGGGTCTGCTGGTGATGAATTACTTAGCATTTCGTATGTCTGAAAGTGTCTTTATTTTCTCTCATTTCTGTTGGATATAAAATTCTCAGTTGTCAGTCTTCTTTTTTCTAAAGATTTTGCTCCACTGTTTTCTGGTTTGCATTGATTCCAAGAAATCCACTGACATTCTTATCTTTATGCCTCTGCATATATATGTTGTGTGTGTGTATGCGTGTGTGTAGCTGTTTTAAATATCTTTTTTTCTTTATCACTGGTTCTGAGAAATTTGTTGCTCAAATCGATTGCCTTGGGCTGGGCATGGTGGCTCATGCCTGTAATCCCAGCACTTTAGGAGGCCAAGGTGGGTGGATCACCTGATGTCAGGAGTTCGAGACCAGCCTGACCAACATGGTGAAACCTCGTCTCTACTAAAAAGACAAAAATTAGCCGAGTGAGGTGGTGGGCACCTATAATCTCAGCTATTCAGGAGGCTGAGGCAGGAGAATTGCTTGAACCCGGGAGGCAGAGGTTGCGGTGAGCTGAGATTGTGCCATTGCACTCTGGCCTGGGTGACAGAGAGAGGCTTTGTCTCAAAAAAAAAAAAATTGATTGTCTTGGTGTCATTTTCTTCATATTTTGGGGGATAGGGCTTTTGGAGCAACTTGAATATGTGTGTTTATAGTTTTCATTGAACTATGTTTTTGGTGTCATTTCTTCAAATTCTTTTTTCTGTCTCCTTTCTTCTCTATACTTGTTTGGCAAGTCAGATAAACATACAGTAAGCCTGTGAAGTTGCCCTACAGCTCACTCATGGTATTTTTCCTTAGTTATTTTTTGGCTTTTTTTCTATTTGTGTTTCTTTCACATAAATGGTACTTTATATTGCCATGTCTTCCAGTTCATTAATCTTTTTATTTATTTGCAGCATACGACTTGCTGTTAATCCAGTCCAGCATGGTTTTCATCTCACATTGAATTTTCAACTGTAGAAGTTTGCTTTGGATCTTTTATTTTTAGTAGATCTCATGTTGCTATTTAACATGCTTATTTTTTTTCTAGCTTTCTAAACATATGAAATACAATTAAATTACTGTTAAGATGTCTTTGCTAATTCTATTGCTTCCAAGTTTGTTTCTATTGATTGTTTCTTCTCCTCAGTATGAGTTCTTTGTATGCCTGATTTAATAAATATATATTTTACATAGGTATATTTTTGTGTGACTGATTATATTTTACATATATATTTCATTTATATATATTGTCTACATTTTGCATATATATTGTACAATGTATTTACGTATATATTTACATATACTTTTTTAACATATGTATTACATATATATTTTTTATTTTCAAATGTTAACATGTTTCAAATAAATACCAAATTTAAAAAGTAAAACATAAATGTTTCAAAACTAAAATATTTCAATTAAGAAAAGTATATGTGGTTACAAACAGGGCTTTTGATGTGCTCGGATTTTAAATGTGCATTTACAAATGATGTAAGAGGTATAATATAACCATAACACATATTATAAATTTAAAATATCCTGCAAAAATAGAGTGAAAATGTGTAGATCATAAATTTTCAAAGATGTTAGGAAATGATGAATGCTTTAAGCCTATAGTCAGAACATAGAGAACAAGAAAAAATTACTATTTGGAACAAAGGAAGTAAAATTATCAGATAAGATGAAGAAAGAAAGGGAGAAGAGACAGAGATAGGCAGAGATAGAGACAGAATATTATTACTTTTTGTTTTTTGCTTCCATAGAAGGAAATTTGTATGAATTTCTAGTATTAATATAATTGCATTGAAGAACATTAAAAAAATTTAGACATTGAAAGTTTGCTTTGAGCAGTGAGCTGAGATCGCGCCATTGCATTCCTCCCTGGGTGACAGAGAGAGACTCGGTCTCAAAAACAAACAAAAACAAAACAACAACAACATAGTTTACTTGGCCTAACAACAATCTCTACTGTACCACCACCATCTCCTGCTTTGTTGAAAATAGTGTCACAAAGGCAGGGCTGAAAAGCAAGACAAAGAAACACAAATTAAATCAAACAATCAGTCTAATATCAAGCAGTCTACTATTAGAGTCCCTGAGGAGAGAAGTAACAAAACATGACAGAGTATATTTAAATAAATAATGGTTAGACATTTTCTACAAGATTAAGATTTTTAGCAAATCTCATAAAGAATAAAGGAAGAAAATCTTACGTAGGTATATCATAGTCATACTGCTGAAAATTCACTATGAATACTAAAAACATCCACAGAAAAAAACACTATATACAAGGAAACAAAGTAAATGACTTCTCTTAAGGGATAAGTCATGCCAGGAATTATGACATTTTAAAAATGGTTAAAAAGCAAAAATCATTACCCACTGCTACCAACCCCACCACCAATAGCAACAAAGCAACTATAAACTTAGAATTCTATATTCAGCAAAAAACATCTTTTAAAAGGGAAGGTAAAATAAAGACATTCTCAGATAGATGGTTTCCAGGAGAACTTGTGGTCAAAGCAAAGTGACAGTATTTTAGGAACAGTATAGAGAGACATCCTGCCTTAGGTAGAAGACTGGTTTGTATGAAAGAAAAGACCCCTTCAAATTCTAAGAGCCTATTACATATATATATATATATATATATATATATATATATTATTTTTTTTTTTTTTTTACAGTTCTGTAATGTTAAGTATATTTACATTGTTGTTCAACAGATCTCCAGAACCTTTCCATCTTGCAAAATTGAAATTCTATACCCATTAAGAGCATCTCTCCATTATAACCCTTTACTCTCCACCCTGGGAAGCTACTATTCTGCTTTCTGTTGTTATGAATTTGACTACTTTAGATACTTCACATAAGTAGAATAATATAGCATTTGCCTTTTTGTGACTGTTTTATTTCACTTAGCATAATATCCTCAAGGCTCATCCACATTGTAGTATGACAAGATTTACTTCCTTTTTAAGGCTAAATAATATTTCATTGTATGTATATACCACATTTTGCTTTTCCATTTGCATTTCATTAATGGACACTTGCATTGCTTCTGCCTTTTGGCTATTGTGAATACTGCTGCTACGTAGTGGGTATGCAACATGCCTGGTAATTTTTGATTAGATGTCAGACATTGTAAATTTTACCTATTTGGATGATTGCTGTATTTGTACTCCTAGAAATATTCTCGAGGCTTGTTCTGAGATGCAGAATATGTAGAACTGGTTTGATGATTTTAAGGTTTGCTTTTAAGTTTTTTTTTTTAGGGTGTTACCTATACAGCCTTTAGAGTTAATTTTTCCTTGCTACTGAGTTAATGGCCTTGATAAGTACTATTCCTGATACTCCAAGAATTATGAGGCTTTCCACTCTGGCTGATGGGAATATGAACTACTTACAATTCTGTGTAAACTTCAGGGATTGTTTTCTCTGCTCCTTCTATGTGGTCTTTCCTAAGCTTTGGGTGATTTTCTCACATGCATGTCCTTATCAGTACTTAGCTAAATAAGTCTCCGGAGGTCTCTTTCTGTTCAGCCGTCTCTTCTCAAGTACTTCGTGCAGCAAACTGTTAACTATCTAGGCTTCTGCAGACTTACAGCTCCATTTCTTCAGCTGAGAGAGAGTGCACCACATCACCTACATTCCCCTTTGCTGCACTGGGGCCTGGAAACTCTCTCTAGGCAGTAAGCTGGGACAATTGTAAAGCCCACCTCACATGTTTCTCTCTCTCAGGAATCACAGTCCTGTGTTGCCTGACATCTAATTTTGAAAGCTTTTTTTAAAATTTTTACGTCTTCCAGTTTTTAGTATTTCTGGTGGGGGGGTTAATCTGGTCTCTTTTAGTCTGCCTTAGCCAGTAGTGGGATTCTCATTAGCATTTATTATTAATAATTACTCTCTCCATACATAGTAATATGGCGTTCTATCAGCAGAGTGCTTGATCCTCTTTAAGACAGTGAGGAAGACTTTCCTCAACCCATAAGTTTCACTGTAAGGGTTTTAAGTACCTCCTTAAGTACTTAGAATTCTGCCATCCAGGAAACAAATGAAAACAAAGAGTATAATCTCTCTCTTATGATGTTTAAAATATTAGGCTCATAAAGACATCACAGTTTCCTGGTGAATACTTACTGAATAAACAAGGGACTAGTTCCAAAGCTGTAGGGGAAGGGAGTGCCTAGATTCCTGACAGCACACAGGCCACCACATTTGCAGATTCCCTCAGGGGCA
This sequence comes from Ateles fusciceps, assembly GCA_036589455.1. Taxonomy (NCBI): domain Eukaryota; kingdom Metazoa; phylum Chordata; class Mammalia; order Primates; family Atelidae; genus Ateles; species Ateles fusciceps. Next base: position 2,405,910 of record JAZHEH010003213.1, on the reverse strand, counting down.
GCAATGAACTCCATCTCTGAAAATAGACAATTACAAATTTTCTTTGTGCGCTACTGAAGCATATAAATCTCTGTAAAGTTGATACTGACTGATTTTTTTCCAGCTGCGCTCCAGAGGCTATTTGCCAAATACCAGGGGGTGAGGCATCTCCCTGGAATACCTGAGTGCCCTTGTTCCCTGGGATGGTCACAGCAAGCAACTGATGCCTCTGCACACCTGCACATCTGGGAAGCAGAGTTGCCATTGACCATTCCTTGAAATGCCTTGAGGTATTGGATTTGTTTCCTAATTTCTCTGCTTGAAATTTCTTCTCCACAGGCCTATAATTTCATCAGAGTACTTACTTTTTTCATTTCTTTTTTTATTTTTATTTTCTTAGCGGCAGGATCTTGCTCTGTCACCCAGGCTGGAGTGCAGTGGCACAATCATAGCTCACTGCAGTCTTGAACTCCTGGGCTCAAGCGATCCTTCTGCCTCTGCCTCCTGAGTAGTTAGAACTATAAACCATGTTACCATGCCTGGCTTATTAATTTTTTTTTTCTTTTTGTAGAGACAGGATCTCACTATGTTGCCCAGGCTGGTATCAAATTACTGGCCTCAAGCATACCTCCTGCCTGGGCCACCCAAAGTGCTAGGATTACAGGCATGAGCCACCACACTTGGCCTATTTGTTTGTGTCTTGGATGACGGTTTGTTGTGTCTTCACACAGTATGTTATGTCATCTTAAACCAAGAGGGAAGCATCTTAGGCCATGGCTTCTAAGTTTCATGTGGCTGTTCAAAGGCAGCCTGAAGCTCCTAATCTCTGTGTTTGAGAGGCAGTGAAGCATGGGAGAAAAAGCACAGGAATACAGGTGGGGAGAGCTGGAATCTAATCCTGGTTCTATTGCTAATACACCAGACCAGTTATTTAGCTTCTCTGGACTTCTCTTTCTCATCCTAAGTGAAAGTGAATGAAGAGAAGTAATGATAGTTCTCATTTGTTGAATCTCATTCTGTGCCAGACTCTAAATATTAAGTGTTCTACATGCATTTTTCTTTTGATCTTTTTAGAGATTGTTTTTATTCCCATTTTATGGTTGAAGAAACTAGAGCTTAGAGAGTTAAGCAATATTTTTGCCTAATAAGTGACAGAGCTGGGATGAAAACTCAGGTTTGTTCATTAGGTTACATCATTAGGTTACCTTTAAAGTTCTTTCCATGCATGACAAGCCATGACTATACCACATTGCAGAAGATCTATGGTAATCAGAAAGCTCTTGTGGCTCATGGTGTTTGAACTTCAGAGTGGCATAAATATGATAAATAGAAACGAATGTACTAGGCATTCCATATGCCTAATTTCTAGACAATGTCTTTTTTAATACCAGTCTCTGTTTATTCTTTCTGGAATTCCAGTTAGACATTTGCTGGATACTTCCATTTTACCCTCCATGTATTTCAATCTCTTTCTCTTTCTTTGCTGGATTCTGTGTAATACCCTCAGGTTTATCTTCAGTTTGCTAATTCTTTCTTCAGTTGTGTCTAATTATCTGTTCAACTGAGATGCTTTTAATATATTAACCATACTTTTTGTTTTTATACGTTCCATATTTTTAAGTCTGCCTGTTCATTTTTCACCTGATTATTATATTTTCATTTATCTTGTTTCTTACATTTTTGATTATCTTTTTCTTAAATCATTAAAATTTTTATTATTTTAGTCTCTACACAAGAGTTCTATTCTCAGAAGTTCTTGCTGAATCCTATTGCTTGTTTTGTCTGCTGGGTCTCACTCATAGTTTCTTTGTTTTGTGTGCTGTGTGTGAACTCAAGTTTGAGAGTCATGCACTGGTTTTCTGTTCAAGGTTACCACAGTCCATGGATACTTTTTTGCATTACTTTTGCATCATCTTGGGTAGCAAGTTTGGTATCTAAATGTGTATGAGATATAACTTGAAGTTTTGAATTTCCAGAGGGAACTTTAAAAATGAAGCAGCAAAACTAATAACCCAGATTCGGACCCCAGGATGACAAGCTCCAAGATGATGGATCATTTTCCTTCTTGACCATTGTGTTAAACCTAGCCATTGTGATAAATAAAGTGACTTTTGGCTTTATGACTTTCAGAGTAAATATTGGATTACCTTATCAATCCAAAGGACTTCAGAACTGTTGTCTGTGTGCAGGCAAATATTCCAGTCACTGAAGACCCAGAGCCACTATCAAAAGCCAGTGATGGTTTAACAGTTGTTTTACATCTCTTTGTGCTGCTGTTTGCCTTTGTTTCCTGGTCCTAACTAGTCGTTGGTTTCCTTAAAGGCTGGAGCTGGCTCATGCCCAGTGGTGGCGTTTAGTGTTTTCTTTTTTATTTATCAAATATTCAAAAATATTAACATTTTATAAATGTTAAATAACTGAATCCTCATAGCTTCCTATGAGTTAGGTATCCTGTAATAATTAAATTTTGCAGATGAGGAAAGTGAGGTGTAGAGACATTAAGTAATTTGCACAAGGTCACACAGTTTGTCAGATGGTCAGGATTCTGACCTAAGGGACCTGGCTCCAGGATCTGTGCTCTTAACCAAAAATGCTGTTAGATTTCAACAATTTCTGTTTTAATGGTTTAAATGGAACAGAATTTTAATGTCATGAAGGGTGGGGAAGGAAGAACATTTTCTCCTCCTTCCTACTCTCAAATCAGGGCTGGAATATATGTGTAGGCTTATATAATGTTTAATTAGAACACTCATGGAATTTAGCTTACGGTAAACACATATTTGATTTCCAGCTTTCTGCAAAATGCAAACAAGCTTTGTACTTGTTTGTCTTGGAGTTATATCTTGGCATACTCTCAGATGGCTAAATGAGAACTTAGAAGTCGCAGAAGTAATCGTTTAGTTGAATGGCTATAAAATTAATAGAGTCTTTCTTTAGTGCCTTCTATCTCTCTTTCCATCTCTCTCTGGTTGAGTGGGGATTAGAAATTGGACTAATATGAGAAAACCAGGAGTCTGTGAAGTGTCGTATCTGATACTGGCAGCATCCTGCTCTGAATGAGGTTACACAGATTGCATAACTCACAGAGATAGGGTTCAGGAGCGGAAAAGGAGGATTAAAACAAATGCTAAATTGAGTTTGTATGTGGAGGATAGAGTTCATTTTAAATCGAGAAATATTCGTGGAGACCTGTAATTATTTTCATCTAACTCCTAAGAACCAGAATCATAGTATTAAAACCGAAGTGAAACAACTCTAATTTTTTTTTAGGAACATGAATCTGAAAAGTATGCGCAATTTTCCCTGCATATGTCTTGAAATTTAGTTGTAGAGATACACAGTACATGTGATAAAATATTAAACAGAGGGAGACATTGTTTAAAATGACTAATTATTAACATGTTAGTTAATGATGTGGATGCAATACTTGAAATAGAGAAAAAACTATGCACACTTTTAAATTTTGGATATTCCTCTTTATTACAGTTATGCAAGCCATTGATTATTATTCCATTTGGTTAAAGCCTCAGAACTGGAGAACTAGCACACAGTTTCAGGGTGGAACTAATCAAATCAACTCTTTAGCACAAAATCTAGAGGTACTTTTGTTAGGACTTTTGAATGTGGGACCAGAGGCAAAAGAGACAGATTCTAATCACCCACGTTAGGACGTGGCCGAACCATCTGGCTCCTGTGTCCCTGCCAAAGCAAGAAGGGCCAGGAGCAGTGAGATTTTCCTATGGATCCCATTTAAGAGCAGGGTTTTAAAAATTAGCTTGGACTTCCCTTTAGGGTGGGTACTTGGGAGATGCCACTGCCATAACTCACAGAGGCTCACTCCTCATGTTGCATGGATTTGTAAAGGACTTTAGAGCTCGTACCTATGACACTGGATCCTAGGTGGTCTGAAGACTTAGCAACACGACCAGGTACCAAAGACAAAGTAGAGAAGCCATGAATTCCCTTGGTAGGGGTTTTCACTCTCAGATTTTTCATCACCCAATAGTGGTGGATGCTCCTTACAGCTCCAGCAAAAGGCACACACTCTTCATTTAGGAAAGCTATGATGCCATAATGTTACATTCACCATTTACCTCATATTCTTTGTGATATCTGAGGTTTCTCTGTGTTTTGTCCATTCTCCTGGGCCAGTTTATACATTTTGGTCTTGGGGAAAGCTTCAGTTAAATAAAAGAGTATGGGATTTGGAATCAGGGGTGACCTTGTCACCTTCACCATCATCATCTGCTCTGCGATTTGGGGCAAATGGTCCTTCCTGGGCATCAGGGTCTTCATCTGTAAAATGCACTGAGGACGTGGATACCTAGGGTAGTTTAGAGGATGAAGTAGCTGGGGCGTGCATGGTCTGGTGCTCAGCCATGTTTAATAAGCATTCAGGCTCCTCTGCCACTTGCCAGGCAATGTCCCCCAGTGCCCTTCTGTGACCTGACAGCTCTGGCACAGACCTCCAGGGGAGGCCAGAGAGGAGGAGCTGAGCTTCTTCCTTTGAGGCTTTTACCTCAGCCACAGAAAAAGAGAGTGGTTGAAGAGAGGTGCCCAGTGACCACAGTGCAGGAATGGCATGAGAGCACGCCTTTTCTTCCCAAATGCTGCCTATTTCCCTCATTAGTTCACTGACCTTTTAACCCAGCCCCCTTTCCCTTAAAAGATTGTTGTACTCAAGACTAAGAACACAGTTTAAAATGTAATCATTGTGGAAACCAAAAATGAAATCCTAAGCACCCCCAACCAACCGAACGGAACCCCTCTTGACCAAGAGGACCCCAGAGAAACCCAAAAAACTGAACTCCAGGCCATAACGGAAGGCGGGTTGGACATGCCTCCTCTTACCTGCTCCATTTTGGAGTTTAGGCACAACTCACCAGCCTTAACATTAAAATGGAAATCATAAGACAGAAAAAAATGGACGCTTGGTGGCAATCAGATACCAGATTCTTACCTGATTCAGGCAGAGTTCTTATGACCAGATAGCAGAACTTGAAGGATATAAAAGTATTTTTCTCAAAATATATTTCTTTGATGTATTTTAAAATGTTCCTGCAAAGTTGTCTTTTGTGGGGGAAATTTGCATCTGTAGAGAATCTCTATTAATGCAACCAGGCCTTTCCCAGATCTAGGAGAGATTAACTGAGTCTGATTTTTAAGGCCTAAAAGAAACCTTTTCCATTTATTCTCTCTGAGGCTGCTACCTGGAGACTTCATCTACATAACAAGAACCTTGGCTTCCACTACCTCCCTTATCTTAACGCAACCCTTTCTTTCTACTGACTTCAAGCCTTTGTACAAAGCTTAACTCTTTCAACCAATTGCCAAGCAGAAAGTCTTTGAATCCACCTCTACCTGTAAGCCCCTACTTTGAGATATCCTGCCTCTCCAGGCCTAACCAATGTATATCTTACATGTATTGATTAACGTCTTTGCTTGTAACCTCTGTCTCCCTAAAACGTATAAAAACCAAACTCTAACCTAATCACCTCAGGCACACTTTCTTAGGCCCTTTTGAGACTGTTCCCTGGGCCATAGTCGCTCATACTGGCTCTGAATAAACCTCTTTAGATATTTTACAGAGTCTGCTTTCATTCACCCACAATAGACAGACATAAAAACACGGGAGGATCCAGAGCTTCCTCACACATCCGAGCCAGGGTACGCAGAGTACTGTATTTTTTTGTGTGGCAAGGATCGCAGTTGGAGCATATAGTTCACTCAGGGACTCAGGTGTGGCTGGGCTGGCCTGGGGGTGCTGTGGTGGGTCTGTTGGGAGCTGTTTTGCAGAGGACATGTGGAAAGCATTCATTCTGCTGTGGAAGGGAAGCTGACTTCAGATCCATGCAGGGGTGTGTTATTCAGAGTGTCCACTAGCCTGTCCCCTGGGTGGTAGGGGACAGGGAGCACAGTGTGTCTTTATTCCCTGCCAGCAGGTTCGGTGGCTTCTCCTGACGTAAGAGATGGCGGATCCCAGCAGCTTGGTAGCCATGGAGGGTGGCCCCTTGATGGGGACTTCACTGCCCTCCCAAGGGACAGCTTTTGTACACACAGCAGACCCATCTCCCCCATGGTGAGGTCTGTGGTGCTGAAAACACCCCTACAGGGTTGACAAGAACTGCATGCTGGGTTCAGGATGGAAACAGAGTAATAATTCAGCATTAGCTAGGTTGTACCGTGGCCCAGTTCCTCATGTCAACAAGTCTGACCATTTGTATCCCCATTGTTCCTTTAGACAGCAGCTCTGACGTTAGAATCATAAGGCCTTTGTTTAAGGATCGCTTAAGAGGTTTTTCAGACCTCAAATTCCAGAAACCAGTTTGAGGACCCCCATGGAGGAATGGGATCAGCGTGAGAATAGAGCGCCTTCCTCTCTCCCTGCCCCCTGACTTCACCCTGCACTCTTCCACCAGTCAAGAATCTCCACACTTTGGCCTCATCCAAAACCCGTAAACACTCTAACCCCAAATTCCTCAGGGAGATGGATTTGAGGTTCCCTCTCATCCCCTTGTTCAATGACCCTGCGATTAAACCTGTTTTCGCTGCGCCCTGGTGTCTTGGATCATGGACTTGCTGTGTGCATCGGGCAACGAACCTACTATGCTTACAGTACCCCAGCACGGCAGTGGCTCCCATGGCACCGGCTGCTCTGTGCGCTCCAGAGCCCTCAGCAGTGATCTCATGGAAAGGAGAGATACTGCGGGGTCACTGGGGGAGGAATTGACGGTTTTTGAAAGGGGATGAACTGGAAGAGGAATTGGGATGGTGAATGTGGAATGTGGACAAAGGTTGAGAATGTCTGTGTGTGACCATCCAGAGACCCCACACTCACCTGTGGACTCGGCTGGTCTGGGAGGTCCAGGTTGTGTTTGCGAGGGCATGTGCATTTACGTACCGATTTGTATCTTGGAAGCCACAGAGGGACACTGATGGACAGGCAGCTGACTAAAATGGTAGATGTGAATATGTAGCCCAAAGACTCAGAAAAAAGAGACAAGAATGATATATTTGGTGGAAAAATGCAAGCCAGGCTTTCGTGCTAGAAATCAACTTAGACCCGTGGCCCAAGGCAGAAAGCACTGTCTTGAGCCAGGGTGAGTGCAGTTGGGTATGGCACCGTGGATCGGGACCTTGGAAACCACAGGAATCAGTTCCAGCCTGGGTGTGCAGGTGAATATCCCTGGTCAGAGAAGCTTAGGGAAGCTTGGGGGCTGCTAAGTCTGGAAGTTGAAGGGTGTGTGTGTCCTTCATATAGAACACTGGCTGGTTGAATTTTCAAAATAAATTCCACAAATACGTCTTCTTCATGTTTTTAAATATCTTAGTTTTTCCTCAGATCACACTGGAGAGAAGGAGGTGAAGTGGGAGACGGAGGACAGGATGAGGACGTACATAGGGAACAACCCAGGTAATAGGTGCTTAGCAGTCCTAGCAATCAGATCAGCAGGCTGGGTTATACATTGACATCACAATTCTTTCTTTATCTGGCTTTTTATGAATTTATGAATTCTTATCCATAGCACATTGACAATATCGTAGATTGGAGTGGGGGACTTTCCCAGACTTCATACCAAGTTCCTAAAACTCCCTTTAAAAACGTCCTTGTTTTTACAAATGTGGACACAAAGAAACACACCTAGATAAACAGAGAATACAAATGCTGTAACAGAGGCCCATAAGCAGGTTGATGAAGCAGTTTTCTCAATGAATATGTTATGTATTAAGGTCTACTACTTAACGTAGAGAAAATAGATTGAGAGATGATGGTGACATTTTAAGAGTTCACAACCCCCTCTGATAACATAACAGGATTTAAAAAGCAATTTTAAACCTAGGAGGAAAGAAAAATATGCAAGAAGTATTTGAAACAGAGTCCAGCTTGCAATGCTGCATGCCAAGAACAGTTCATAGCCCTCTGTAGACACATCCCCCCTAAAACATGCCAATCGAGCGCCCGCAGGTGCCAGGGAACACATTTTGCACAACTGGCCATTGGCTTTGTTTCTTAAATGTATTCCTGGCATTTCCTACAGGACGTGCTTAGTAGTGAGTGAATGTATACACCTTTGAGAGGTGTGGCTATAACCATCTATCTCGCTGTCTGTGGCTCTTTTGCGTATCATGTCACCTGACATAGCACTTAAAGTTCATACCTCCAAAGTAGCTTAGGAGAAAAATACCAGGAAACCATTTCCTTGTACATCCCCAGTGGGGAAACTTTAAAGAGAATGTCCTTGTATTGAGTTCCCCGGTTTCTCACAGGAAGAACAAATAAAGGTTGAAACAGCCAGAGTGGGCTTTCCCTCCCCCACCTTCCTTTGGTAGCTGGTCGTGCCTCGGGTTATTGTGGGTTTCTCTGTAGACCTCCACGTGCGGTAGGGGAGAGTGCCAAGGCAAGAGCAGAGCTGGACAGCAGTTAACGGGGTAAAAACAGATTTTATTCAGCGTTGTTGCAATATAGAAAAAGAGACCTCCGTGTAGAACTGGGCTCCACTCTGAATACCGCATAGGCAAGTGGGGATTTATAGCCAAGGAGCAGGGTGGGTTTGGGGGATGGAAAATCACGAAGAGGAACTGTCAGGGGTGAGGGAGATTCTGGCTAAACTGATCTCACAGGATTCTTGCTGAAGACAGGCCAGGGTGACCAGACATCACCTGGGGGATGGTGAGGGTTGAGGAACCTGGTTAGGTATTGAGGACAGGGGGTTTTGGGCAAACTACTTTAGTAGGGTTCTTGCTAAAACTGGATTCTGCATGGAAGTGCACAGATGGGCCTTGCTGGGCAGGGTTTGGGAGCCTGGCTAAAGTTTGGTCAAGCAGTAGTTGTTAATGCAGAATAAGAAGGCGGCCTTCAGGTGTGCTGAGCACGGTGAAGGTATTATTGCCAGTTTACTCTGGGTTTCGCATGCTCCTTCATTCCAGCAACTGAACTGGTCTTTATCTGAGTTGATCTGCAGCCCATCCTGAAATTATTTCAGCAAGATTTCCTCTGTCTTTGTATTTAAAACCCAGCAAGTTGCTGATATGGGGTGAGTATCAGGTGAATGCTACCTTCTAGAACCTTTGTTGAATCAGGCTGGCCCATCTCCCTGCTTTTCATAAGTTAATTGCTAACTTCCAAAGGAAAAAAATACCATTTCTTACTTTCTGGTCTCTATCAAACATGCTGAGCACGGCTTGGTTAAGCAGTAACTCTCGCTATGCAAGTAAACAGAATTCTCCACCGCACCTCCCTCTCTGCACATGAGAACTTGGGAGAAAATCATCAACAGCTATTAATAACGTGCTGAACTGGAAGTCGTTCAGTTTCTTTAAGACACCTTGAGAATATTTACACGTGTGGAGGACAGAGTGTTTACAAGGGTCCCTGTGAGAACATGGTTATGGGAGGGCGGCTGGTGGGCCCGGAGGCATTCTCCTGCCAACATCAGGACTTCAGCAACAGGGGGCTGTTCCTTGAGTACAAATCTTAAGGTTACATGGAAATTGGCCAACTTTTGACGTTTCGGAAGTTTTACAAATGGCTGGAATCTCAAGAGCCAGACGTGGTTTTGGAACTCGGTGGTGGGGTGAGGTTTGAACACCATCTGGGGCTTGGCTAGAGAGACAGCTGAGAAGCGATGACCGCTCCAGGGCTGTGTCCACGTGAGCAGGCGGAGGAGCTGGGCCACCTAAGTAATGCAATTCAGAAGTTGCCAGAAAAACAGCCTCGTGACAGAGAAGTAGGCCTCTCCCCTCAAAGATTTACCTCTGAGTCTGAAATTTGGACGGAGAGATTTCGACATTTCGGTTTGGGCTTGGACTCCAAAGCCTCTCCTTTAAAAATGCAAAAGTCAACTTAAAAGAGGAATGTATTACCGTATTAGCATCTAGGACACATACCATGAATTAATAAGTTAACCAAATAGATGTCACCTACAGGATCCTGAAGGCCTGGGTGAAGGGCCCTTCACTATTAACCCTCCCTGTATCGCAGCCTGGCTCTGACCAGAGACCTCAGCACCCCACCCCCACGAGCTCACCTCATCTGAAGGTTTGGGCCTGTGGTGATATTTACATCAGGATTGGACTGGGACCTCCAGCAGTCCTAACTGTGGAAGCATTAGCGGCTCTTCTTCCTCGGCCATAAGAACATAAAATTCAACTTAGTTCTAAACTGAAAAATGAACATAATGACGGCTTAACCATGTGCTGGCTTTCCCCACAAAAGAAGATCATTGCTTGTAGTTTTTTGAAATAGAAAACATGAAATTCTTTCCCAAGCGTTTCTTCTTGTTCCTGTTTTGCTAATGTCCCAGGTGCACACTTACTCAAGATGGAACCCGGCCATCTTTTCATTAACGCGCCACAGACCCTGGCCAGGGCCCTCTCCTCACTCCGTGCGCCTTCCCGTGCCCTTCTTCACTAGCCTGGCACTAGCGATGTGCCAGCGCGCCAAATGTAATTCTTCACCCAGGTCTGGCTTCCAAGTACCAGACTGACCCCCGCTCAGCGATCTAGCGCTTACGTACACTCGAGCGTCCTACCGGCACCTCTGCAGCACCAGGTCTAAAACAGAACGCGTGAACTTTTCCACGAAATGTGCTCTTTTCCTTGTTGCGTCCATCTAAAAAAATTCATCCGGTTTCTGAAGTCAGAAATCTGGGAGTCATCCTTCACACCTTCCTCTTCCACAACTGTATATGCAAAAAAACCCACCATTTTTCCTCCTTAATATCTGTCAGTTCCATCTATGGCCACTCTCCCTCCCACTGCCACTATGCCTTGGAGCTGCCCTTCGGTCCTGCCTGGCTCATTGCAGTAGCCACCTAGTCCTCCTGCCCAGCTCTGCTCATCTCAAACTTCCATTCTCCCCTTGCGGCCGGAGGGATGGTTCCGAGCTGATCGTATTCCTCAAGCCCCTGTTTCACCACCCTGAATGGTAGCTATCCTCAGGCTCGAACACCTTCATGAAATTTACAAGGCTACTCACCATACAACTGTGCTTTCTGCTGCCTTCCTGCTCTAGCCTTTCTATTATGCATTCCACACGTCTGTGAGTTCCCACACAGTCATCTTTCTAGGCTTTGGGCCTTTGCATATACTGTTCCATCTTCTGGGAGCAGCCTTTCCACTTTGTAACTGTCTGATCCCTGCCCATCCTTTGGCGTCTATAGCTCTTCCTCCAGGAAGCACTTCCTCCAGGTCCTTTCCTGGGCCCTCCAAAAACAGCTTCTTACTGCATTCTTCATGCTGCAGGGTCTTTCGTCCTGTGAAAGTTGTGGATACCAAGATGAAATAGCATTTGCCATACCTTGACAGAAGAGGGCCCGCCAGAAAGGCCCACAGGAGAGGAGGCTCAGGCTGACATGTCTGAGATGAGAACTTCTTTCCAAAAGCCTTTCACGTCCTTTAAGCATCCCCTGTTCTGATAAGGTTTATCACTAGAATTGTTTAGGACTATGGTAATTCAGATAAGATGTTCTTGGAAGAACATTTGCCCACTGATGGCATCTTCACCAATGAACTGAAAGCAACTCTGGCTTTGAACCTCTGGAATCAATACACTCTGTTTCTAAGCAGTTTACGTCAATCTCGTTTTGCTAATAAAAGCCCCCCTCACCCTTCCCTCACTGAATGCACTGGTAGCTTGCCGTTCCATGCATTCCGGATTATAATCCTCATTTCTATTCCAGAGTAAACTCAATATACCTACCGATAATTTTCTCGAGTGTCTTCTTTTAGGTTGACAGTCTGTAGCCTTTCCTAAGCCGGGAGCTCCAGAGGTTCTTAGGTTCCTGGGCTCTGAGGCTTGGAAAGAGCTACAGCAGGCACTGTGTGGATCCCCTTAGCACTGTCTGCTGAGTGCCTAGCACAATGCCTGCCACGTAGTAAGTGCTCAGTACATGTTTGTTGATCTGATGAATATATTTTAATACGTCAAGTTGATGAGCACTCTGGCAAAAGGGGCTTGGTTGGAGTTACAGTTAAGGACTTTAGTAGATGGAAGCTTCATCTCGGTTCTGATTATGGGATATGTGGGGATGGGTCACAAAGGCTGAGACTTAAAATGTAATGAGAGTCATCACTTAATCATGTGTTCACCAAGGCCAGGTATTTTATCTGTAGGAACTCAGGTTACTGGGGTATCTCAAGTTAAATGGAGGCATAGTTTCTTCATCTGTGAATCTACAATGAAATGATAAGTAACTTAGGCCAGATCAGTTGGCAGGTGTGGAGGGGAGTGGTGAAGGCAGAAGCCGATTGATACTAAGGACCGGTTTTGTGTTCTCAGTGTTGCCTGGGCCTGTGCTCAATGCATGGAGCATATCTACCACCATGATAGTTGCTGCTGAAGTGATCATTCAGTTGCAGTCACTTTGATATGCATTTAACGAATGTTATTGGTGTTGGTGGTAAGGCTGGGAGTGTGTGAATATAGTGTGTTTAGAGAAACATAATGGTAGAGGATGTGAGGTTATTTGACCTCAGTAGAAATTGGGAGGATTAATGGAGATATTAGCACTCGCTCTTCTGAATTAGTTGGCCTAGCTTTCCAAATGATTACGTCAAAAATCAATTCATGGGTTCATTAGTTAACCAAATTTTTATTAAATAGAAGGCAAGGTGAAGTTCTAGACTGTGGATGAGAAAAAACAGAAAGGTATCAGATGCTTGTAATCCAGCAAGGAGAGAGGAGACAGACAACTCTTCAGTAGTATACAAAGCAGGAAAAGGTCAGTGCCACTTACATGTGGGGGGGAAAGTGCGGGGCGTTCCAAGCGGGAAGTCATTACTTGCTGTGGTAACTGGAGAAGGTGGCACGTCCCCTGGCTACTAGCAGTGAGTGTTGTATAAAAGTGTTGTTCAATATTAACATGTCAATGAACCTGCAGCCTTCTACAGGGTTTATAAGGCTACAGACAGCAGGCACTCCATAAATACTTGCTGACACGGTCCATCTCATGTACAGCATGCAACCATTCCATCTGAATGGAGGAATTGTGTTTATCACTGAATCTAGTAGAGTGTATCTGATTAGTTTAGTGCAGTTATAATAAAGCCAACTCCTATTAATTGCCTCATTTCTCAAAGGCTTCATATATCTTTATTACAAGGCCATGATTATAAGAACATGAAAGTAATCTCATCCTTCAGTGAATAAAAACTATTAATGTACTGGTAGGAAATATTTTTATGGATACAATACAGATAATGCCTTATATTATCTTAAGTTGAAATTATTTGTTTTAGTTTCTATTTAATTAATTTCTACTTAATTAGGGTATCTGAGAAGGGATCTTATCGAAACCATTTCCCATTGAATCCTTTCTGAAGCTCCATTTACTGCCTTAAATTGGGAGATGAAAAAGTGGAAGGAGATAATAAGCATAATTTTTACAATGCTTTAAAAAATGAGTGTGTAGAATAAATATTTTTTTAAATCCATGCCCCGTAGCTGTTGAAATGTAGATTAACCCTATCACTTCCAACTTTGAAGCTGGCCTGAAACAGTGGTAGCTCCTCTCATGAGGTTTTGCTTATTTTATTTTCCCCCAAATAATTTTTGCTGTAGTATGCTAAAATAACACGCCACTGAACATTTAGGTTGTGTGGCACAGTCCAGCCAGTGAAAGCATGAAGTAGAACTTAGCCGTATTTGAAGATTGACATCGAAAAGATTGAAAAGCATCTGTGAATAGTTTGAAATCAGCTTTTAGAGGACATGGATTGGACCATCGGTTCAAATAGCAGCCTTGTTGGTGTGCTGAGGAAGGGCTTTTTAGCCTCCTGGCTTACCCGGCTGCGGGTGGATCTGTGATTACATGAATACTTGGTAGAGGACAGGTGTAGCTGCCTTTGTTTAGTGATGATATTCTTGCTAAAACGTACAGGTACAGGAGGAGCTAATTTGGCTTAGTTTCAACCTATTGACAAACGTGGGCACTAAATGACTGGTCAGAGAAGTGGCCAACTGCAGCGAGAGCTGCAGCGTTATCCTGCAGACAACCCCGGAATGTTAGGACAGCAACCACCGCAACCTCAGCCACAATGATCACAACAGGGTTTATTTGAAGATAAAAATAGGGGCAACATGGAAACATTTTCTCTGGTTTTTCTAAATACCATACAACTAAATAGAAACTCTTTCTGCAAAGTTCCAAAAAATAAAAATAAAATAAAAAAATTTGAGACTGACCTTGAATGCTTACTGGTAATGCTTACTGGTAAGAAATTGCCTGTAGCACACTGAATGCTTAGATTTTGGCTTCTAGATATTATGTCCCATTAAAACAAACCAACACTTCTTGGAGAAGTGGCTGATTCAGAAAGTGCAAGATGAGTCTGGGACATCTTGTTATGTCAGAAAGTAGGAAAGTGCTGGCAGAATGGGGAGGACACCTCCAAGGACAAAGGGAAAGGCTTGAGGGAGCTCCCACAGGTCATGAGGCACAAGTTGAGGATTCCAGTGAAGAAAGGCAGTAATGGATTGCAACTCGCGGGACTGTGTGAGAACACTTGAGTCCACAGTGACGATAAATAAATACACAGAGAGGAAAGGAAAGATCTCTAAAGTTAAATGCCATATGACAAAAGAAGCCGATAATAGAATTTCTACAAAGAACAGTATAGTCAAAAAAATTTCCTCATTTTGCAACCAACAGATTCAAGAAAGATTCAGGCCAGAATTATCAGTGAGTGCTTAAACTATTGGATCAAAGTTTGGAGAGAAACAGAATATTTACACTATCTTAAAGTCTTCCCCACAGATTCCTTAGTAATTACAAAGGAGAAAATGGTAACTTTATGACGGAGAATCTGTGGGAACCCATACCGGCCAAGCAATCAAGCCTTGCATCCCAAGTTAGGATGCTGCAAACTAGCATCATGTAACCCCTGTTGTGATGAACTTAAAGCATCTCTTTTGTAGCATTTCTGCCTGAAATGTATCGCCTGAATCTAATACAAATTGAGGGATAACTGGCCTGAAATCTTCAAAAGTATCGGCATCATGAAAAAGGAGGAAAATTGAAGCAATCGTTCCAGATCAAAGAAAACTAAAGAGACATGACAACTAACTGCAATGCGCATCCTAGATTGGATTCTGACTCATAGGGAAAACTGGGATACAAGATATTATTGGGACAAATTGTGGAATCCGAATACAGGCTGTAGATCAGCTAATCCTATTTTATCGAAGTTAACTTTTCTGAATTTTTAATGTTATGATAATGGAAGAGAATGTTCTTGTCTTTGGAAAATGCATGCTGAAGGATTTTCTGGTGAAGAGGCAGGAGATCACCAGCTAATTCTCAAGGAGTTTAGAAAAAAAATAGAATTATGTATCACATAAAATGTAACATAAAATATGTAGAATATATAAAATGTATTATATATAGATAGGGAATGTGAAAACAAATGTGGCAAAGTGCTAAAATTGAGACTCTGAATAAAGACTATGTGAGTTCTTTGTACTATTATTGCAACTCCTAAGAAATTATAGCCATATGTCACTTAATGATAGAAATCTGTTCTGAGAAATTCATCATTAGGCAATATTGTAGTTGTGCAAACATCATAGGGTATACTTACAGAAATCTAGATGGTACACCCTGCTTACCCTTCTGCTGTGTGGTCTAGCCTACTGATCCTGGGCTACAAGCTGGTACAGCACATTGCTGTACTGAATATGTAGGCAATTGTAACATGATGGTCAGTATTGGTGTATTTAAATATAGGAAAAGTTCAGTAAAAATACGGCATTATAATCTTATGGGATCAGTTACATATGTGGTCTGGGGTTGACCAAAACATGGATATGTGGTGATGGCTGTATTCAATAATGAAAAGTTAAAAGAAAAAGAAGTTATTAATATTGTTACAGTTGGTAAAAGGAGTTGCTAATGTGGGGGTGGAGGTAAGCAAGAAAGTCATATTCCCGTCTCAATTCATTTCTTCTATTCTTCCATGTCCCATGCTTTCCTTCTGTAGTCGGCTGGCCGAAACTATTTACGTATCTATAATGGCTGTGTTTGTCTCAATGCTCCTGAGGCAGGGCTCCCAGATTCCCTTCTCCAGGCGGTCACCATGCACTGCCACCTTTGCTGACCAGCCGTGTACTCTCCCTTCGTCTTGCCACGTCTTCCTGTATTTTGGTGACCCTTTCCTACTGCCTGGCCAATAGCTCCTCCTTCTTTCAGCTCCAGGTGAGAGAATCAGTGCCTGCATCTCTTCCAACTTGCTTTCTGCCATATTATTTCCCACTACACAGCTTTTCTTCCTCCCAGTGCTGTGGGCATCTGTTGTCAGGCTCTGTGGTGCCACTTAGGTGGTCTCTTAGGTTAGGGTCCATCTCCTCCCAAGATGCTACCTGAGAGGACGGGCCTTTTATTTTTCCCCCAGGAAACACTGTCATTTAGGTGGGATGGGATGCACTTCTTCAGGGATCAACAGACAATCACTCACTATGGGCCTTCCTCAAACCTATGTCCTCAACAACAAAAAAAAGCCCTTTACACTGAAGAACGTGGCAGGACTTCAAAATGTCAAAGGCCGTAAAAGTCTGGCCAAGGATTTGCTTTAGAACTTTCACTTTTTCATATCTCTTGCTCACGATGAATGGCTCAACTGCAGACCTTGACAACGTTCTATCACTCTATCATTATTTGGATATGAGATCAACTAGATTAAAATAACATTGAAAGATTACCATGTGATTAGCGATGATAATTCTTTCACATCAAGGGAATTTGAGCATGTTGGCATTAAGACAGTTTATGAAAACATTGTCACTAAGATCTGGAAAAGAGAAGTTTTGATTTATGCACCTAAAGGGCTATGGTTATCATGCTACCATTTCTTTGTTCTTTCTTAAAACTTTTGCGGAAGAGGAGGATTTGATGGAAACTGTAGAGCTTTTAAGACTTGGTTAAGTTGTGTAATTATTTTATTTAGCAGGGGTATGGGTATTGCCTCAATTACTCTTTCCTGTAAGGCAAAAGTGTCCAAGACTAAATGACTGTGCGGTACCCACTATCACTTCTGTTTATGACATGGGATGTTGGTAGCATTACGAGTCCATCTTCCAAACACGTTGTTTTCATGCATTGTGTCTACATCAGCAAACTGGCAGTTGTAACCTGCTTGCTGATGATCATTCCTCAATCTTGCCAAAAATGAGTTACTCTTGTGTCTGCATTAGGCAGTGAAAAAAAAGTCCATGGAAGGCAGCAGATTGGTCAGAGTCTCAGCTGATTTTCTCAAACCTCCCACTGCCCCCTTGTTACTTAGAACGACTAGTAAGTAAGTAGTCCTCATTTTTCAGGAGATAAGAGCTCCACTTCTTTTGCCCTTTACCAAACTAAGGATCAGTTGCTTAAAATTGTACTTGTATCTGCAAATGTCTTGCATTTGAAAACAATGTTTTGTTCAAAAATGAGACAAACAGCCCTTTCAAGCAAACATGACCACTGTTAAGCTACTCAGCTTTGATAATTTCTTCTTTCTCCATTTAGCCTTGACCTTGGTAGAGACAACATGATTTATAAAATGAGTAAATGTCTAGAGGGCAGAAATTATGTCATACATGTTCTGTGTTGTTAATTTCTGTTTTAAGATATCAATCATATAACATTTGTATTAAGTAAATTTGGACATTTGTGTATATGATTTGTTTCTTTGTAGAATTATTTTATAGAATATGTTTATGACATATCTTTGCTATGTGATGATATTTTTGTTAACCTTTTAAAATTAATTTAAAAAATGAAAGCAATGTATGTACAAGGTTAAAATAATAAAACAAAGTATATTAGGACATATGATAAGAAGCTGTGGTTCCTGGGTTCATCCTTCCCCATTTCAAGTCTCATTCCTCAGGGACAACTACTTTGATCTCTTTTAACTGTTTCTTCTGTTAGTTATTGTCAACCTCTAAATATTATGGTTATACTGTTATTTCTTTATTCTGATGGGATAAATGAGGATTTAGTTAATCTGCACATCCTCATCACTGTTTCTTTCGATATTATACCACATTCGTGTACCTTCATTGTTGGATTGCTGTGTAACTTTATGAACTATAAGTAGGCTTTTATTTCTTGTTACGTTAACTACTGAGAGTATGTCAGCTTCTAACTTTGCTCCCAGCTCCAGAACTAGCTACAGAATTTTTAGCACTCAGTGGAAAATGAAAATGTAGGACCCCTTGTTCAAAAATTATTATGAATTTCAAGATAGAGACAAAAAATTATTAAGCTAAATGTGGGGGGCCTTTTAAGTAAGCATGGGGCCCTATGTGAGCACACTGGTTGCACACCCCAGAACTGGCCCTGTTTGTACCCTATCTTATCCTTCAGCTCTCTATCTTCCCTTCCACCTCCTAATTTCTATCATCTCTTTCTTTTACAACATCAAGATGAATAACATTTTGATTTTGTTCTATAACCCTAAATATATATCCTCTACAGGTTGGGTATCTAAGATGAATATTAGTATATCATTTTGTTATTGTTACAATGTAAATATTATTTATTGTAGAATCAAATAAAATTCTGTATTTCTTTCCTGGTACATCTTTTTGTTTTTCTTGGAGTTTCTAATTGCTTTTCTTTTTGTCTTATCTTTTTGCGTTTATCACATTCTCAATTTTTACCAACTTTTCCCAATCTATCAAATCACTCTTTTAATCTAATTTTCTCTAGAGATACCTCCCAATACCAAACGAAGGATTCTCCCCCTCTCCTTTGTCAATCTGGACTTATTTTTCTGTAGGTGCACTGCATGCCTGTTTTCCTGGGGCTTTTCTTTATTACTTTCCTGGTCTGGTCTCACTGCTTCCTTGATTCTGGGTCTTTCTTACTCTTGGTTGACTTTTTTGGTATGTTCTAGCACCCCCACAGATAACTTCTTAATACGGTGAGTGCGGGAAGAAGCTTTCAAAGTCCTTCCATTTATGAAGATGTTTGTATTTTTCTTTCACCCTTGATTGATAGGTATGAATAGAATTTTAGGTTGAAAGTAGTTTTTGGTCAGAGTTTCAAAGGTATTACTCACTCTCCCCTGCATCCACTGTTATGGATGAGAACATCACCCTGATGTTTCTTGTTTTATACTGTTCTTGATTTTTAAGAGTTTCCTCTTCATTCTTGGTATTCAAAATTTCACAATGTTGTACACAGGTAAGGCACAGGTTTGGGTTCTTTTTCATTGTAGTCATCTTAGAAGCTCTTTAAATCTGGAGATTTCTATCTTTCATTTCTGGAAAATTCTTTTGAATGCATTGTTTGATAATTTCCTTCCCTTTATTTTTTTCCTGTCTCTTTTATAAACTCCTATCAGTCGAATCTTGAACCTATTGGACTGATTCTCTATGACTCTTTCTTTTTTTTTTTTTTTTTTGAGACAAAGTCTTGCTTTGTCGTTTAGGCTGGAGTGCAGTGGTATCCCTATGTTTTATTTAAACTCTGTCTCTTTTATAGTTCTCATTTTGAGGTTTTAGAAGGTTTTTCCAATTTATTTTCTAATTCTTCTATTAATCTATCCTGTTTTTTGATCTCTTAAAGTTTCATTTTTTAACCTTCTCTAATTTAACATTCGTAACATTCTGTTCTTGAATTACAGATACAATAACCTCTCTAATCAGTCTATAAATTGGAGCCATAGAATTATTTCTGAGTACTCCTTAGATTTATTTATTTATTTATTCATTTAATTTGGTCTTTGCTTTCATGATGGAAACGTAAATGCTGGCGATCTTTGGCCTCCCCCTCTAATTTGAAGGCAAGGCACTAAACCCTGATGGTAAGCTCTGTGAATGTGAATGGAGTTTGTGAACTGGTGGTATTTACTTCAGGATTATAGGAGGTGATAGAGCATTTTTACTGGGGGACTTCTTCCTACTGGAACGTATAGTTCTTCCTTCTTCAGTGGTGAGATGTCTTAGGATAAAGTTCTTTTTTTTAAATTTCCCTTGCAGAATTTTCCTGCTTGGATATTGAAGTATGTGCAACTGACCTTTATACTGACCTTCAATGATTTCCTCATCTTCCTCCCCAGAGCTCTTCTCATCCCCCATCTACTTTCCCGATT
This sequence comes from Ateles fusciceps, assembly GCA_036589455.1. Taxonomy (NCBI): domain Eukaryota; kingdom Metazoa; phylum Chordata; class Mammalia; order Primates; family Atelidae; genus Ateles; species Ateles fusciceps. The sequence continues at coordinate 2,385,855 of JAZHEH010003213.1, read as the reverse complement.
TGATTTCACTGTTTCCTTGGCACTACCCTCCATGGTCCTGCTGTTTCCAGGTTTTGAGCTCTGGAGTTTTGCCTGGGAGACTGCACTCCTGGGTTCCAGTGCTTGGCTTACTCTAATTCATGGCTATCTCTGTCCTGCCCCATCTGTTCCATTTTCTGTCCTATTAATTCACCGAACTCTCTCCTCCATTTCCTTTTCTCTATCAGTGCTGCTTTATAATCTCTTCATTTCTTTGTTGTCATTTAAATAAGGTCTTGAAGGTGGATACCATGTTCTATGTTTATGAAGAAGTTCTTCATCGTTCTTTAAAGTGCCTATGGCATCTGAAAATGGCAAAGGTGGTATTGCACAATACGTATCAACGGCTTTCATGCAGATACAATTTCATTCCCATCACACCTCTCACTTTGTATAGTTGGAGAGAAATCAGTGTAAATTTATATAGGAAAACCATAGTATTAAGCCTGCCACTTCTGCTCGATATAAGCAGGAAAATGAGTCCAATGGGCAGAGCCTGTTAATGGAGTTTCAGAGAGAAGATAAATGTAGCCACCTGTGTTATCAACATCCACTGACGGAAGGGTAGTTGTTGTTGCTGTTATTTTTAATCAGCATTTAAACAATTTTTAAACAATTAAAAAATGTACAAAAGAGCTTTGGGCTAGTGGATATCCTCCATGTTATCAGGACCCATATCTTTTTTGTTATCTTAAAACATATTTATGGACTAATTGAGATAGAACTGTCTTCAAGCATGTAAACTAATAAAGTGCATATCTTTTCATGCCGGCTTGGTGCAAATCCCCGCAGAAGCAAGGTGTCAATGAGGGAGTGAGTTGCACGGGCTGCACCTGCTAACAGCACCTGTTACTTCTTCCTTGATGTACACCTGCTTAACCATAGCGCCTTCTTCTTCTCACAGGACAGTCTTCCTAGTAAGTTTGGACGTTAGCATAGGAGGCATCTCTAATGTTTTGGAGACTTTATTAACACACACATACATTTCTGTCTATGGCATTTCAGTAATTTGTATGGAGAGATTTTTACTTCCACAAAAAAGCAAAGTGGCTAGCAGCTTCTGATTCTGTTCTTCTTCTAATTGACCAGCACAAAACGGGGATATCTAGCAAATATTTCTGAGCATTTACTGCATACGTTGGCACATAGTACGCTAGACTCACAGTGAGGCTGAGGGAAGTGACTGTAAAATTCGAAAAGTTGTGAACTGCAATCACGTCGATGAGCATGTTATCTGAATATTGCAGATGGAGAATAAATAGGTCCATTGAATACTGAACAGGAGAAATGAAATGAAGTTAGAGGAGTTTAATTTGGTTAATTAGAAAAAATTTTGTTAGGTAGTAGCATGGCTTATTTATTTTTATTAACTTCATAAGTAAACATTTATACAACACTACGTGTAAAGCAATCTGCAAACACCTTATTGAATCATCACCATTTGACAGGTATTATCTGCATTTTACAGTTGAGGAAACGAAGGCTCTGAGAGGGCACAGAAGGGCCCCTCATAGCCTGGGCTGCATTGGAATTTTGACTCGAGAGCCTGGAATCACCTCATACCATCTTGCCTGCCTCACTCTCTGTCTCTGTGCAATCTTTGTTGGATTTGCTCTTGTGCCTGGAACACCTACTTTTGGAAATTCAATTTGTCTTTTAAGTCCTGGCATCAATGCCAGGCAGCATGATGTCTGCCTACCTAGTAGGATCTCAGTCAGGGTTGGTTTGCTGGTATTTTTTAAATTTTTTATTTTCCAGAAGAGCTTCCCTAGCTCCCAACTTTGCGTGAATTGCTCTCTTTTGAGTTTCTTTTCCACTGTTTGTTTCACTTTGGCGTTTACATTGTTTATGGGCACGTTTGTCCCCTCCACCGGAATGTCAGCTCTCTGAGGTCAACATGTGTTCAACTTTCTTTTTATTTAATCCTCATGGGCCGATACAGTGTCTTCTACATGTTTGACGCTGCGGCTTTGAGGTGGATTGAATAGGCTCAAATTAAGGTAGGACTAGACAATTCTTAGTGCTGAGTTTGGTTGCGCTCTCTCTCTCTTTTTTTTTTTTTTTTTAATTTTGAGATGGAGTGTCACTCTGCCGCCCACACTGGAGTACAGTGGCACGATGCTCACTGCAACCTCTGCCTCCTGGGCTCAAGCAATTCTCCTGCCTCAGCCTCCTGAGCAGCTGGGATTACAGGCGCCCATAATCATGCCCGTCTAATTTTTGTATTTTTAATAGAGATTGTTGGCCAGGCTGGTCTCAAACTCTTGGCCTCAAGTTATCAGCCCACCTTGGCCTCCCAAAGTGCTGAGATTACAGGCATGAGCCACCGCACCTGGCCTTGGGGTTGGTCTTTATAACGCGGTAGGATTAATAGGGGTCTAGTCAAGGCATTTCTGCCTTTTTTTTTTGTTTTCTTAAGCACTCAGTTTTCTGGACAAGATAGAAGACTTCATAAAAGCTACAAGACTGCTCAGAAAAAAATATAGGAATGAATATTCACTAGATTCTAAGATATTTGAAGGCTGGGACTCTTCATTGTTTATCTTAGTGGCCCGCTGGGCAGCTACATCTTATTTCACACATCCAGTTTGGGTTATTTCAGTGTTGCCTGAAAAGCCAAGGACAAAAATGTGCTCTAAAATATGACGGAACCATGTAGGATGGGGTATCCCCCAAAGTTAATTTCACCCTACTGACACCATCTCCTGATTGCCTAGGATTCCTAAGGGACTATAACGAGGATTATTATTATTATCTTTTTTGCAATGTTTGTGTGAATTTTCTCTAGTCTTCATTCTTCTTTCCTGCAGCCTTTTCTTTCTTCTCACCCTTTGCTGTAATTGCTGGGTATTAAAAGCCTGTATGAATGGTTATGAAACAAAATTGTATTGTGTGAATATTCTTTTCCTGGGGTTTTCTTCTCTGTGGTGCTGTGAGAAATCTCTTTTGTACCTCCTGTCAAGTCTTGAAAGGAATTTTTGCAACTAATTTGGGATAATAAAGGCATTCTTGCTATAATGCAGCAATTCTTTTTAGGAATATATGTATTTCAGTAGCTTCTATTTAAATTTGCCTAAACTGAATGAAATTTCTCGCACAATATTTTTTAAAGAATGTATGTATTTGCATATCTCCTCACCATTCTGCCCACCACCCACTCACTTTCCAAGCATCTTAGCCTGGGCGTCTGTCACAAAAAACAACTCAAGTGCTCTCTGTTATGTTCCCCGTATTACAAATTAAAGGGACTGAGAAATTGGAGGTCTCCTTTAACATACATTGTCATGGGAAGCATAAAGGGTATGATATACTGCTTAGTTTGAAGGTCATCTTCTTTTTGACTCAAAGTGAAACAGCCAACGGGGTATGGCAGGTGAATCAATGCTTCACATTGACAATGTTTTGCATTGCCATTGGAAAGAAATATCCATTAAATGCCTCAAACACGCCCGTTGATCTAGACACTGAGGAATCGCTCTACACCACTGACTTCCTGCCTTTGTGTTCTTTATCAAGGAAGTACATGCCCTTGCTGGGGAGTCTCTTTACACTTCCATTCTTCTCCAGCAAAAGCTGACTTCAGGCCACACTCCCACCCTGGGATCTCCCTATCCCATTTTCTCAGGCCACGTCCTTTTTAAACAAAATGGTTCTTCCAATATGTGATCCTTAAAATGTGTGTGTCCACTTGGCTAAGCTATGATGCCCAGTTGTTTGGTCAGAGACTAGACTAGAAGTTGCTGTAAAGGTATTTCATAGGTGTGATTCGCATCTACAATCATTGATGGCAAGTAAAGGAGATTATATTCGATAATGTGAGTGGGCCTCATCCAATCAGTTGATATTTTATAGAGACAGAGTCTCGCTCTGTTGCCCAGGCTGAAGTGCAGTGGTGTAATCATAGCTCACTGCAGCCTTGAGCTCCTGGGGTCAAGGGGTCTGACCTCAGCCTCCTGAGTACCTAGGGACTATAGGCATGCACCACCACACTTGGCTATGTTTTTACATTTTTAAAATTTACTTAGTAGAGATGGGGGTCTTACTGTGTTGTCCAGGCTGGTCTCAAGCTCCTGCCCTCAAGTGATCCTCCCATTTCAACCTCCCAAAGTGTTGGGAATACAGATGTAAGGCACGATACCCAGCCCAGTTGAAGGTCTTGAGGGCAAAAACTAAGGTTTCCTGAAGGAGAATAAATTCTGCCTCAAGACTAGAACATCAACTCCAGCCTGAGTTTCCAGCCTGCTGGTTTCCCCCCTGGTTTTCAGACTTGCCAGCTCCCACAATTGCATAACCACATGAGCCGATTTCTTAAACTGAATCTCTATGTATCTATCTACCTATCAATCAATCAATCTATCTGCCATTTGTGCTGCTGCTCTGGCAAACCCTAACTGATACATCATATTACAAACGTCTGCACACACCGCCACAGTGATCATGTAGCAGGAATGTGCTCTTTGTTCGTTTTGGTTATACAGATTATTGAAGGATAATTTTAAAGACTCTTAATCACTAATGTATTCACTGGCCAAGTTGACCAGGAACTCCTCCTGCAGGCTGCTGCTCTGCGCACCCAGCCATGCCCTGCACACTCCTTACTCGGCGATTATGCTTTGAGGGCCGGCACACACACAGTACTGTCTTCCTACTGACTGCTCACTTTTTCTTGGCCCTGTTTTGGAGACCAGAAATTAGGTGAGCTTCCAATTCAGGGGGAGGAGCAAGGGAAATTGTGAGAATCACTGCTGTTTTCTTGTGGCATTTAGTTTTGGTCTGAAGGTTGTTTATTGAACTCAATGGTTTTTCAGAGTGACGGTTTGAAGACGTTCTTCAGGTGTCCTTCCCTTACAATGAATATATTGTAATAAAACATGGACCTTGTGGAATTTAGAAGAACTCTGCAAACACACACATTCCATTTACCAGAGTGGAATTCTTGAGTGGAATATATCACGACAGGTGACTCTTCCATATTAGTAAGGGAGTAAGGGCCATGGCGCAGCTCATCACCATGAGGGACTTCCATTTTTTTTTTTTTTTGATGGAGTCTCACTCTGTCACCAGGCTGGTGTGCAGTGGCGTCATCTCGGCTCACTGCAACCTCCGCCTCCCAGGTTCAAGCGATTCTCCTGCCTCAACCACCCGAGTAGCTGGGAATACAGGCGCGCACCACCACACCTGGCTAATTTTTGTATTTTCAGTAGAGACAGGGTTTCACCATGTTGGCCAGGATGGTCTCAATCTCTTGTCCTCATGATCCGCCCTTCTTGGCCTCCCAAAGTGCTGATACAGGCGTGAGCCATCGTGCCCGGCCAAGGGACTTCCTTGAACTACTGGAAAGAAAGGATTAGAAGGGAACAAAACAACTGGAACTGTAAGTGTCACCTTTGGTTAAGAGGTGATGCAAGTGAGGGCCCCGTGGAGCTTTGTGGATAGAAAGAGACTTCCTGGAGGGAGCCTGTTCCTAGGCTCTGGCCCCCCACCCTGGGGCAGGTGAAGCCAGAACCTGCATGAGTTTCCTCCCCTAGGTCAGTTAACCCCTTTTCCACATGGGAGCACTGAGGGTCGTCAGCCTTTCCACTGAACATTGAAGGGAGTTGGCCATAAAATAACCATAAGTTTGAAAAAAAGTTAATGAAAAATTGGATTTTATGTCAAGAAACTTCTCTGGTATACACTAGCCTGTAAGGTGAGGGAGACTTTCAGCACAGGCCAAGACCTTTAGGCTTTTAGTGCTTACACTTCACCGTCACATCACCTTCCAGTTATCTTTTTGGCCTTCTGTGCATACTTTTGAGCTTTCAACTTTCTTAATCACTTTTTTTTTCTCTAAACCTTCTCTTATTTGCTTACATTTCCCTAGTAATTGTGTGGCTGATGGAGCCTTTGCGAATTCCTGTCCAGAGAATGGGAGGAGAAAAGACTAAGACAAATTCAGGTCTTACTTCACTTCTTCCTGAAACCCTTCCAATTTTTATGAAGCTGGACAAGCATTGGCTTGGCTGATACCATTTAATAAGTGAAATATCTTCCTAAGCCTGGTAGGAGTTGTGGCGTTAGAAAGGCTTGTCTCTGAAGCCCAGCTGCATCCACTACTAGCTATGTGGCTAATTACTTACTAATTAATTACAAACTAATTAATTACTCATAGTCTCAATTTTCTTATCATAAAACATGACAAATAATGTCTATTATACAGATTAAATAAGACAACAAATATAAAAGAGTGGGTGTTTTATATGTATAATTATTGGACACCATTGTTATTATCAAGGACAATTTGTTTCTTCACTGGTTGAGAAGAAACAAATCCACAAGGAATTTTTACCTATTCCTTTTTATCTTTCCTTTTCCTTTTTATTTCATAAGAATAAAAGGTAACAGAAAGTTAAAATTGTTTTAGTCCCATTATATGAATTAGTCTGAGGAGAAGAAATCTTGTAGAACTTCCAAGAAAATTGAATTTAAGGGTCTTTATCAGCTGTGTCACCATGGAGACAATGTGTGGTCACTGTGGTGACCTTCATCAACTCTCTCCACTGAAATTATTACCATATAAATTTAGATATGGCTGCTGTTATGAAAAGACAGAGTATAAATAAATTGAACTATCTGGATGATAATGCTGGCTGAACTCGGGATCCTGGTGCACTTCTAAAAGTGTTATTAAATGGTAAGCTGACACCCTGTTAGATTCTCACATAACCAACTCTGGCTCTGCCCTTTAACTGCTGGGGTGGTGGAACATACTTGGATGGGGCTGTTCCTTGTTTCCTCTTTAGACTCCTGCCTCATTCAAGGCAACATTCCTGTGCCTTTGCTTTTATAGGGCTGCCTTTGGTGTTACCTATTGCTTCTCTGAAGGTTACTCCATGAATTCTGATATGACTGTAAAAAAAATCCAAATGACTTTATAGCAATTCCCATCAATAGGTAATATAACAGTAGTAATTTTGTTTTTGATAATTGTTTTCAAAAAAGGTATAATTGGGCCGGGCACAGTGGCTCACCACTGTAATCCCAGCACTTTGGGAGGCTGAGGCAGGTGGATCACTTGAGGTCAGGAGTTTGAGAGTCTGGCCAACATGGTGAAACCCATCTCTACTAAAAATACAAAAAATTAGCTGGGTGTAGTGGTGTGTATCTCTAATCCCAGCTACTTGGGAGGCTGAGGCAGGAGAATCGCTTGAACCTGGGAGGCAGAGGTTGCAAGTGAGCCAAGATTGCACCACTGCACTCCAGCCTGGGCGACAGAGCGAGACTCTGTCTCAAAAAAAACAGGAGAGAAAAAGACAATCAATTCAATTCTTATGTAACATGCTAAAGTGCATCTCATAACACATGACAAATTATGTACATTGTACTTTATATTGCACCTAACAGATACTGAGTTTTTTTTTTTAATATATACTTTATTGCATTTTAGGTTTGGGGGTACATGTGAAGAACATGCAAGATTGTTGCATAGGTACACATATGGCAGCATGATGTTCTGCCTTCCTGCCCATCACCTATATCTGGCATTTCTCCCCATGCTGTCTCTCCCCCAACTCCCCCACCCCCCGCTGTCCCTCCCCTATTTCCCCCCCAACAGACCCCAGTGTGTGATGCTCCCCTCCCTGTGTCCATGTGTTCTCATTGTTCAACACTCGCCTATGAGTGAGAACATGCGGTGTTTGATTTTCTGTTCTTGTGTCAGTTTGCTGAGAATGATGGTTTCCAGGTTCATCCATGTCTCTACAAAGGACATGAACTCATCGTTTTTGATGGCTGTGTAATATTCCATGATGTATGTGTGCCACATTTTCCCTGTCCAGTCTATTATCGATGGCCATTTGGGTTGGTTCCAGGTGTTTGCTATTGTAAACAGTGCTGCAATGAACATACGTGTACATGTGTCTTTATAATAGAATGATTTATAATCCTTTGAATATATACCCAGTAATGGAATTGCTGGGTCAAATGGAATTTCTATTTCTAGGTCCTTGAGGAATCACCACACTGTCTTCCACAATGGTTGAACTAATTTACACTCCCACCAACAGTGTAAAAGTGTTCCTATTTCTCCACATCCTCTCCAGCATCTGTTGTCTCCAGATTTTTTAATTCTAACTGGCATGAGATGGTATCTCAAGGTGGTTTTGATTTGCATTTCTCTAATGACCAGTGATGATGAGCATTTTTTCGTATGTTTGTTGGCCTCATATATGTCTTCTTTTGAAAAGTGTCTGTTCATCTCCTTTGTCCACTTTTGAATGGGTTTGTTTTTTTCTTAAAAATCTTTTAGTTCTTTGTCGATTCTGGATATTAGCCCTTTGTCAGATGGGTAGATTGCAAAAATCTTTTCCCATTCTGTTGGTTGCTGGTTCACTCTAATGATTATTTCTTTTGCTGTGCAGAAGCTACAGAGTTTAATTAGATTCCATTTGTCTATTTTGGCTTTTGTTGCCAACGCTTTTGGTGTTTTAGTCATGAAGTTCTTGCCTATGCCTATGTCCTGAATGGTTTTGCCTAGCTTTTATTCTAGGGCTTTTATGGTGTTAGGTCTTATGTTTAAGTCTTTAATCTATCTGGAGTTAATTTTAGTGTAAGGTGTCAGGAAGGGGTCCAGTTTCTGCTTTCTGCATACTGCTAGCTAGTTTTCCCAACACCATTTATTAAACAGGGAATCCTTTCCCCATTGCTTATTTTTGTCAGGTTTGTCAAAGATCAGATGGTTGTAGATGTGTGGTGTTGCCTCTGAGGCTTCTGTTCTGTTCCATTTATCTCTATCTCTGTTTTGGTACCAGTACCACGCTGTTTCGATTACTGTGGCCTTATAGTATAGTTTGAAGTCAGGTAGCCTGATGTCTCCAGCTTTGTTCTTTTTGTTTAGAACTGACTTGGCTTTGTGGGCTCTCTTTTGGTTCCATATGAAGTTTAAGGTGTTTTTTTCCAGTTCTGTGAAGAGGATCATAGGTAGCTTGATGGGGGATAGCATTGAATCTATAAATTACTTTGGGCAGTATGGCCATTTTCACAATATTGATTCTTCCTAACCATAAGCATGGAATATTTTTCCATCTGTTTGTGTCCTCTCTTATTTCGTTGAGCAGTGGTTTGTAGTTCTCCTTGAAGAGATCCTTTACATCCTTTGTTAGTTGTATTCCTTGGTATTTTATTCTCTTTGTAGCAATTGTGAATGGCAGTTCATTCTTGATTTGGCTCTCTTTAAGCTTGTTATTGGTGTATAGGAATGCTTGTGATTTCTGCACATTGATTTTGTATCCTGAGACTTTGCTGAAGTTGCTTATCAGTTTCAGGAGATTTTGGGCTGAGATGATGGGGTCTTCTAAATATATAATCATGTTGTCTACAAATAGAGACAATTTGACTTCTTCCTTTCCTACTTGAATACACTTTATTTCTTTTTCTTGCCTGATTGCTCTGGCTAGAACTTCCAGTACTATATTGAATAGGAGTGGTGAGAGAGGGCATCCTTGTCTAGTGCCAGATTTCAAAAGGAATGCTTCCAGTTTTTGCCCATTCAGTATGATATTGGCTGTGGGTTTGTCATAAATAGCTTTTATTATTTCGAGATACGTTCTGTCGATACTTAGTTTATTGAGAGTTTTTAGCATAAAAGGCTCTTGAATTTTGTCGAGGGCCTTCTCGGCATCTATTGAGATAATCATGTGGTTTTTGTGTTTGGTTCTGTTTATGTGCCGAATTACTTTTACAGACTTGTGTATGTTGAACCAGCCTTGCATCCCCAGGATGAAGCCTACTTGATCGTGATGGATAAGCTTTTTGATGTGCTGTTGCAATTGGTTTGCCAGTATTTTATTGAAGACTTTTGCATCTATGTTCATCATGGATATTGGCCTGAAGTTTTCTTTTTTGTTGAGTCTCTGCCGGGTTTTGGTATCAGAATGATGTTGGTCTCACAAAATGATTTGGGAAGGATTCCCTCTTTTTGGATTGTTTGGAATGGTTTCAGAAGGAGTGGTACCAGCTCTTCTTTGTACGTCTGGTAGAATTCAGCTGTGAATCCATCTGGATCTGGGCTTTTTTTGGTTGGTAGGCTATTAATTGCTGCCTCAACTTCAGACCTTGTTATTGGTCTATTCAGGGTTTCGACTTCTTCCTGGTTTAGGGTTGGGAGGGTGCAAGTGTCCAGGAATTTATCAATTTCTTCCAGGTTTAGTGGTTTATGTGCATAGAGTGTTTTGTAGTAATCTCTGATGGTAGTTTGTATTTCTGTGGAATTGGTGGCGATATTCCCTTTATTGTTTTTTATTGCATCTATTTGCTTATTCTCTCTTTTCTTTTTTATTAATCTGGCTAGTGGTCTGTCAATTTTGTTGATCTTTTCAAAAAACCAGCTCCTGGATTTACTAATTTTTTGAAGGGTTTTTTGTGTCTCTATCTCCTTCAGTTCTGCTCTGATCTTAGTTATTTCTTGTCTTCTGCTAGGTTTTGAGTTTTTTTTGATCTTGTTCCTCTAGCTCTTTCAATTTTGATGATAGGGTATAGATTTTAGGGTGTAGATCTTTCCTTGCTTCTCACGTGGGCATTTATTGCTATAAATTTTCCTCTAGACACTGCTTTAAATGTGTTCCAGAGATTCTGGTACGTTGTGTCTTCTTTCTCATTGGTTTTGAAAAACATCTTTATTTCTGCCTTCATTTCATTGTTTATCCAGTCAACATTCAAGAGCCAGTTGTTCAGTTTCCATGAAGTTGTGCGATTCTGAGTTAGTTTCTTAATCCTGAGTTCTAATTTGATTGCACTGTGGTATGAGAGACTGTTTGTTATGATTTCTGTTCATTTGCATTTGCTGAGGAGTGATATACTTCCAATTATGAGATCAATTTTAGAGTAGGTGTGATGTGGTGCTGAGAAGAGTGTATATTTTGTGGTTTTGGGGGTGGAGAGTTCTGTAGATGTCTATTAGGTCCACTTGGTCCAGATCTGAGTTCAAGTCCTCTATATCCTTGTTAATTCTCTGTCTCGTTGATCTGTCTAATATTGACAGTGGAGTGTTAAAGTCTCCCACTATTATCATGTGGGAGTCTAAGTCTCTTTGTAGGTCATTAAGAACTTGCTTTATGTATCTGGGTGCTCCTGAATTGTGTGCGTATATGTTTAGGATTGTTAGCTCTTTTTGTTGCATTGATCCTTTTACCATTATGTAATGCCCTTCTTTGTCTCTTTTGATCTTTGTTGGTTTAAAGTCCATTTTATCAGAGACTAGGATTGCAACTCCTGCCTTTTTTGCTCTCCATTTGCTTGGCAAATCTTCCTCCATCCATTTATTTTGAGCCTATGTGTATCCTTGTGTGTGAGATGGGTTTCCTGGATACAGCACATTGATGGGTTTTGACTTTTTATCCAATTTGACAGTCTGTGTCTTTTGATTGGGACATTTAGCCCATTTACATTTAAGGTTAATATTGTTATGTGTGAATTTGATTCTGTCATTTTGATGCTAGCTGGTTGTTTTGCCCATTAGTTGATGCAGTTTCTTCATTGTGTTGATGCTCTTTACCATTTGGTACATTTTTGGAGTAGCTGGTACTGATTGTTCCTTTCTATGTTTAGTGCTTCTTTCAGGAGCTCTTGTAAGGCAGGCTTGGTGGTGATGACATCTCTGAGCAATTGCTTGCTCATAAAGGATTTTATTTCTCCTTTGCTTATGAAGCTTAGTTTGGCTGAATATGAAATTCTACATTGAAAGTTCTTTTCTTTAAGGGTGTTGAATATTGGCCTCCACTCTCTTCTGGCTTGTAGGGTTTCTGCTGAGAGATCCACTGTGAGTCTGATGGGCTTCCCTTTGTGGGTAACCCGACCTTTCTCTCTGGCTGCCCTTAGCATTTTCTCCTTCATTTCCACCCTGGTGAATCTGACGATTATGTTTCTTGGGGTTGCTCTTCTTGAGGAACATCTTTGTGGTGTTCTCTGTATTTCCTGGACTTGAACATTGGCCTGCCTTGCTAGGTTGGGGAAATTCTCCTGGATAATATCCTGAAGAGCATTTTCCAGCTTGGATTCATTCTCTCCGTCACATTCAGGTACACCTATCAAATGTAGATTAGTTCTTTTCACGTAATCCCATATTTCTTGGAGGCTTTGTTCATTTCTTTTTACTCTTTTTCTCTAATCTTGGCTTCTCATTTTATTTCATTGAGTTGATCTTCAATCTCTGATATCCTTTCTTCTGCTTGGTCAATCCGGCTATTGAAACTTGTGTATGCTTCACGACATTCTCACGTTGTGTTTTTCAGCTCCATCAATTCATTTATATTCTTCTCTAAGCTGTTTATTCTCATTAGCATTTCGTCAAACCTTGTTTCAAAGTTCTTAGTTTCTTTGCATGGGGTTAGAACATGTTCTTTTAGCTCAGAGAAGTTTGTTATTATCCACCTTCTGAAGCCTGTTTCTGTCAACTCATCAGTCTCATTCTCCATCCAGCTTTGTTCCCTTGCTGGTGAGGAGTTGTGATCCCTTGGAGGAGGAGAGGTGTTCTGCTTTTGAGTGTTTTCATCCTTTTTTGTGCTAGTTTCTTCCCATATTTATGGATTTATCTACCTGTGGTCTTTGTAGTTGGTAACTTTCGGATGTTGTCTCTGAGTGGACATCTTTTTTGTTGATGTTAAAATTATTTCTTTCTGTTTTTTTAGTTTGCCTTCTAACAGTCAGGCCCCTTTGTGGTAGGACTGCTGGATGTCCACTCCAGACCCTGCTTGCCTGGGGATCACCTGCAGTGGTGGCAGAACAGTAAGCGTTGCTACCAGTTTCTTCTTCTGTTACCTTTGTCCCAGAAGGATACCCAACAGATGTCAGCCTGTGCTTTCCTTTTTGAGGTGTCTCTTTGGATATACGGGAGTTGGGAGCTGCTTGAGGAGACAGTCTGTCCCTTGTAGGAGCTCAAGTGCTGAGCTGTGAGCTCCGTTGTTCCATTCAGAGCTGCTGGGCAGGTATATTTAAGTCTGCTGCAGCAGAATTCATAACTGCCTTTTCCCCCAGGTGCTCTGTCCTGGGAAGGTGGGGCTTTATTTATAAGTTCCTGACATGCTGCTGCCTTTTTCGGAGATGCCCTGCCCAGCTAGGAGGTAGCCTAATCATAGTCTGCCAGCAGAGGCATTGCTGAGCTGCTGTGGGCTCTGCCCAGCTGCTGTGTGAACTTCCTTGTGGTTTTGTTTATAGAGGTATAGTTAGAACTGCCTCAGTAATGGTGGACTGCCTCGGTAATGGTGGACTGCCTCTGTAACGGCGCGCTGCCTTGGTAATGATGGACTGCCTCAGTAGTGGTGGACTGCCCTGGTAATGGTGGATGCCCTTCCCCCCACAGAGCTAGATCATCCTGGGTCCAGCTGTGCTTGCTGTGAAACTCTCAATCCAGAGCATTTCAGATTGCTGGTCTTTGTGCAGGTAGGACCTGCTGAGCCAGATCACTTGGCTCTCTGTTTCAGCCCCTGTTTTTTCATTTGAATGGGCAACTCTGTCTCCCAGGCGTTCCAGGTGCCAGTTGAAACGGCGTCCAGATTTGTGTGAGTTTTACTGCAGAGACCTGCTGCACTGGCTGAAACAGCCACTGGAAACTCATGGAGCTTTTCTGTTTGGGAATCTCCTGGTCTGCGGGCAGTAAAAATTCATTTGGAAATGCGATGATCACTCACCTTCTGTGTTCTCACTGGGAACTGCACTCCAGAGCTATTCCTATTCAGCCATCTTGGATCTTTTTTTTAAAAAAACAAATGGAAAGTCTGTGGCAGTTCTGGGTTTAGCAACTCTATTGGTGCTATTTTCCTAACAGTATGGGCTCACTTTGTGTCTCCGTGTCACATTTTGGTAATTCTTACAATATTGGAAACTTTTTCATTATTATTATATCTGTTATGGTGATCTGTGATCAGTGATCTTTGATATTACTATTGTAATTGTTTTGGGGTGTCACAAACTGCACCCCATATATGATGGTGAACTTAATTGACCAATGGGTGTGTTCTGACTGCTCCACTGGCAGGCTGTTATCCAATCTCTCTCTCTCTCTCCTCAGGCCTCCCTGTTACTTGAGACACAACAATAGAAATGAGGCCAATTAATTACCCTACAATGGGCCTAGGTGTTCAAGTGAAAGGGTTGTACATCTTTCACTTTAAATAAATAAAAAGCTAGGAATAATTAAGTTTAGTGAGGAAGGCATGCCGAAAGCCAAGACAGGCCCAAAGCTTGGTCTCCTATGCCAAACAGGCAGCCAAGTTGGATATAAATGAAGAGTTCTTGAAGAAAATTGAAAGTGCTACTCCAGTGAACATGTGAATGATAAGAAAGTGAAACAGACTTGTTGCTGACATGTAGAATGTCTCAGTAGCCTGGACAGAAGATCAAACCAGCTAACAACATTGCCATAAGCCAAAACCCAATCCAGAGCAAGGCTCTAACTCTCATCAATTCTTTGAAGGCTGAGAGTGGTGAGGAAGCTGCAGAAGAAAAGTCTCAAGCTAGCAGAGGTGGATTCATGAGGTTTAAGGAAAGAAGCTGTCTCCATACACTAAGTGCAAAGTGAAACACTGATGTAGAAGCTACAGTAGGTTCTCTAGAAGGTCTAGTTAATATCAAGGATGAAGGTGAACACTACATGCTAAACAGTGGATGTTCAATGTAGATGAAACAGCCTTCTCTTGGAGAAAGATGCCATCTAGGATTTTCACAGTTAGAGAGGATAAGTCAATGTCCATTTCAAAGCTTCAAAGGACAGGCTGACTATCTTGTTAAGCACTAATGAAACTGGTGACATGAAATTGAAGCCAAAGTTCATTGACCTAGAAAATCCTAGGGCCCTGAAGAATTACACTAAATCAAGTTTGTGTTCTAAAAATGGAACAACGAAGCCTGGATGACAGCACATCTGTTTACAGCGTGGTTTTCTGAAGGTTTTAAGTCCACTATTGGGACCTATGTCTCAGAAAAAAAGAAGATTCCTTTTAAAATATTGCAGCTCATTGACAATGCACCCGGTCTCCAAAGGGCTCTGATGAAGATCACAAGGAGATTAATGTTATGTTTATGCCTGTTGACACAATATTCATTCTGCAACCTATGACTTAAGGAGTAATTTTGACTTTCATGTCTTATTATTTAAGAAATACATTTCATAAAGCTATGGCTGCCACAGATAATATTTCTTCTAATGGATCTGGGAAAAGTACATCAAAAACTTTCTGGAAAGGATTTACCATTCTAGACAGATGTCATTAAGAACTCTTATGATTCATGAGAGGAGGTCAAAATCATAACGTTAACAGGCCTTTGCAAGAAGTGGATTCCAACTCTCAGAGATAACTTTGAGGGGTTCAAGTCTTTAGTGGAAAGATTAACTGCACAGGTGATGAAAGCAAGAGAAGTAGAATTAGAAATGGAGCCTGAAGTTGTTACTGGATTGCTGCAGTCTCCTGACTTGATTGAAAGAGGACATGCGCCCTATGGATGAGCAAACAAAGTGGTTTCTTGAGTTGGAATCTACTCCTGAACAAGATGCTGTGAACATTGTTGAAATGACAACAAAGTATTTTAGAATATTCCATAAACTTAGTTGATATAGCAGTGACAAGGTTTGAGAGGACCGACTTCAATTTTGAAAACGTTTGACTGTGGGTAAAATGCTGTCAAACAGCATTACATGCTACAGAAAAATCTCTTGTGAAAAGAAGAGTCAATTGAAGCAGCAAACGTGATTGTCTTGTTTTAACGAATCACCACAGTCACCCAAACCTTTAGCTACTACCACACTGATCAGCCAGCAGCCATCAACACTGAAGCAAGGACCTCCAACAGCAAAAAGATTCTAACTCACTGAAGGCTCAGAGGACTATTAGCATCTTTTAGCAATAAATCATTTTTAAATTAAGGTATGTACATTTTTTTAAAGACATAATGCTATTGCATACATACTTAGTTTGCTATAGTATAGTGTAAATGTAACCTTTGTTTTTGAGACAGAGTTTTGCTCTTGTTGCCCAGGCTAAAGTAAAATGGCGCGCTCTTGGCTCACTGCAACTTCTCCCCTCCCAGGTTCAAGAGATTCTCCTGTCTCAGCCTCCCGAGTAGGTGGGATGACAGGCATGTGCCACCACGCCCTGTTAATTTTGTATTTTTAGTAGAGACAGGGTTTCTCCATGTTGGTCAGGCTGGTCTCAAACTCCCAACCTCAGGTGATCCACCCGCCTTGACCTCCCAAAGTGCTGGGATTACAGGCATGAGCCACTGCGCTCGGCTGTAAATGTAACTTTTATATGCACTAAGAAACCAAAATCTGCATGTGACTGACTTCATTGAGATATTCACTGTATTGCAGTGGTCTAGAACTGAACTTGCAGTATCTCTGAGGTATGCCTGTATCTGAAATGAATCTCTCTGTATTTAGAAATCAGTTATGTACAAATGTATGATAGGCTAATAGTTTATGTGGGTGGGATAAACAATATTCACAGTGTGGATTAAGGACGAAGTACCCAAGTTCACCAACTGTTAGGTTCCCTGGTGCAGAGTGGTTTCCCGTGCCTGGTCAGACTCAGTCAGAGTTGGTTGTGTTGACGGAGGTGGGGTCAGGGCGGGGAGCTCAACAAGACAGGGAGGCCATAGAGAGCAAGGGTCATGCAGGCACGCAGACACTGTTGGACAGCTCTGAGGGCATACCTTGCCTAAGAATTGTCCCTGGATTCTCCAATTTTGAGTTAGGGATCTCAGAACATTCTTTTTGAAAAATAATTTATCCATCCTACACAACTGACACTTTGTACCCTTTTACCAACATCTCCCAAGAACACTTAAGTAAAAACATTTGATAGTCAGGTTTAAAATTTCAGAGCAGAGCAGGCATCTCTTCAAGTACATCTTTTCATATATTGCCTGGAAATGCTCAAAAGATGCTGTATTTGAATGGAAAAATGAATTCGTGATTATTGGTCTTGTGAGCAAAATGACTTCCAAAACACAGACTTCCCAAAGGAATGAATTTAAGCTCTTTGTGGCCCATCCCAAAGGTCATGGCAGACTTCCCCACAAGGCACAGTGACCAGATTTCCGGGATTCTTCTGGTGGAAGTGACACTGAGTTTGCCGAATTGAATGCCGCCTGCAAACTCAGATATTTGCGATCATAAGCCAAACTTAGTCCTTTGGGTCTGGGGATTGATTTCCCTGGGCAAAATATTGAACTTTAGTCCTAAGAAAAAGTCTTTGAAAAACATTTGGACATTAAATTAGCTCTACAAAGTAACATTTTGGTGCTTTAAAGAATAACCAAAAACACATGATTTCAGCTTCCCATAAATCAGAGAGGGTTTTGCCTAAGAGAAAAAAACGCATGGCAAAACACATCATGAATAAACAGTTTAAGGCAATAATTAGGTTGCACAAGCAGGTCAAGGATTGGGGAAGGCGACATACAAATTTGCATTCAGGTGGAGCATGAAGGGGCGTGTTAGTGTCAGCCCACGTCTGGTAAGAGACAGGATACCAGGAGTGCTGTTCTCAGGTGAGAGAGTGACTTTTGGTCTCTTGGTTCTTCACTTGAAACCTGAGCTATCTAATATAAACTTTTATTTGGCATAATTTAAAGAAAGTAAGACCAAGTTATTACAAATCTCAAATACAGAATTTATTGAGGAAATAAACTTTTACTAGTCTTCAAATAACCTGGCTTCCCTGTTAACACTGCTCACCCATCACCACCTGAACTAATGGATGGATAAGGGAAATTGACAATCAGCACACGTGAGCAAAGCTTTTGAACTGTGTAAAGGTCTTGAGTGGGAAACATTGCCAGGATTTTGAAATATCCTGTATTTGATATTCTTGGCATTGTAATTACCCTTGTTCATGAAGCAATTCTTTTTGAAGAAAGGTCTTTGATGAAATGATCACAGCATTTGCATTAGAGTCAGGATAAATGTGGCTTTACTCTATGTGTAAAAACACTCATTTGACTTTCATCTAGGTTGTGAGGTTTGTTGGGAATTTCCTGGACACTTCATGACTCTTAGGCAAGGGTTCTTTTGAGAAGCTGGGGGGTAAGGGAGTGAGGGGTAGAGTATTGAGTATCTTCTGTGTGCCAGGCATTGAGCTTTTAAAGATGTCCTTTGTAAAATACTTAAAGAAGTTCTTTAAGAAGGCTTATTATCTTGATTTTACAGGCAAGGAAACTGAAGCTGGAGAGATAAAGATCATTTAACCAAGATCCACAGTGACCATAATTTCTCCACCTGAAGTCCAGCAATATTGTCCAGAACTGGAAAATGCTTGGGTTGGATCAACGTACAGTTTCTTAGATTTGCAAAATTTCCTAAAGATGGCCTTGCTTTCTTCTCCAAGGCTGATGACTGGGATGGGAACTAAAGATGCATGAATTTGAAGCCTAAAAAGACCAATCCTCTTTTCAATTAAAAAACATCCTTTATTATATGAGCACTGGCATTGGTCAAAGCATGAAGAGCTTTAGGGTGCCTGGCTTTGAAACCCGAGGAACCACGCAGCAGCACAAAACTCATCAGTGCTTGTTCGTGACGAAGCTGAATCCAGATGACTGGAGATGAGTCCACATGAGGTCCTTTGCGGTAATGACAAAGTAAATAGCAAAAGAACAAATAGTAACAAAATAAGTAACACTAGAATACGTAAAATAATACGAGTAAATAAAATAAGAATTTAAGTAAAGGACTCGACTTTGTGCAAAGTTTGATACTTAGTGATAGGTACTTCTGAGGATAATCTATTACTATGTAGTCGATTTCTGGTAGTGTGCAGATGATATCCTGAGTTCACAGAACTCTTCAAGCATCCTAATCAGCAGAGGAAGCTAGTCTAGTTGTCCTTCTGGTGCCTGAGTGGTGACCATGCTATGTTGTGAGTCTGGCAGGAATAATATTCCATGTGCTTCAGTGATGGAAATTTCTCCAAGTGCAGTCTCTAAGAGTTGAGGTGAATTAACCCACTTGGTATGTGGCTGTTTAGGCAACAAGTAACGTCTTTCCTCACTACGGTGAAAGCTAGAACATTCGTTGGTTAATATTACAACCCCCTTTTTAACCAAACAGGGATTTGATAGATGGGGTTTAAAAACTCAGGAAACATTTCTAGTCAAAATTACTCTCTCCATGTTAAGAATCACTTGGGACTGGTCTGGCAGCAGGAGAAAAGACGAGATTAGATGGGCACCAACAGCTGCTTTCATGCTCCATGATGATGTGTTACATCCCGTGCTGAAAAGGATGCTTCAGGATGATCATCTTTTATTAACCTCAAAAAGTTTGAGTTTTAATATGTTTGTAGATGGATAAGTTGGGTTCTGAAGGTTAACTTTGTTGATTTTTTTTTTTCCAGAGTAGACACCATGGCGGAATTGTATGAGAAAAGCAAATCGTTCGGAGGGAGCTCTTTTCACCACTCAGACTACTTTTCAAAGCCTAACCCAAACCTAGGCCCTCTCTACAGGTTCCAATAAGCAATAGCAGGAGGCAGCCGAAAGAGCGGTTCCTGGAAAGTGATCACATCTTTTGTTCATTTGGCAGCCTCACTCGCATGGTCTATTAGACTGTGACCAACTTTTTTGACCTCATATTTTAGAGGACTTTCACGCCCTGAAGGGGAGAAAAGTGGTGGAAGAGACTTGACCTTGCTTTGCCTATTGAATTTTCCAAGGAATCCTGCCATCACGTCCTAAATGTCGGAGCTCTGTCCCTGTACTTATTCTCCCAGTGAAAAAGACTTTGAGTCTCTCTCTCTCTCCAAGCAAGCCACCTTCAGAGCCTGTTTTAACTCTGTCCAGTCACAAAGAGCTTAATGAATCCTTTTCCAGGGCCTCTCAGCTGAACGCATCTTGCCTTTCCATCTCCTTTGCTGATCTGGACCACTTGTTTGCACTTAGGATAGCCTGTCTTGAGATAGTGTAAGAGAGTTCATTCAGAAGATGTGAGTGGAACATTTGCCGTGTGCTGGGCACAGGACTTGGCAGGTGGGGCCCTGAGGTTGGAGAGCTGAGCAAAGCAGAGGCATAACTATTGGGAAAGGTGGGTGCTGAATACAGGACTAAGGGGACGGAGGCAGGGTGTGGAAAGAGACCGCCACAGGGGAGCCAGGGCCAGCTTTCTGAGGGTGAGATGGTTGGTTTATCTGTGACCAAAGCAGCCTTCAGCCCAGATAGCAGTGGTGGTTTGAGGGCTCTGGGGCTGGAGAGAGCCGGATGTGTCTGTGTAAGTGGGAGAGGTCAGACATCTGGGCATGTTGAGAAACATCAAGTTTGCCCTGCCCCCCGTGGCTCCTTTGTGGAGAATACCTTTTAGTTTGTAATTAGTGGTAGGCGGGTAACAGCTGCCTATTTGGTATATTTATGAGTTATGAGTAAATATAGAACACCTGTTTATTAATAACACTCACCTGTTAAGAAGAGACTAAATACATGGATCAGAATCTGCTCGGGGCCTTCAGCCTGGAATGCTGTCAGCCCCTGAGGCTCTCAGGCTGTTGGCCCCCACGGATAGATCCACTCTGCTTGTTCTATCTGGGTGTCTGCCTCTCATTACCTTCAGCGCCGCCTGGGTGGTGTCTCCCGACCGAGCTAGTACTCGGTAGGGGCAGAGAGAGGATAAGGGAGAAAGGCCAGAATGAGGGATACAGGCTGGGGCATGGGGCTTGCCCTGGGTCTGTCCACTCACTGGTTGTCTCTCCTGTTAGAGAGTCAGCTCTGGGGAGCAGCAGTGTCCAGTATATGCTTGTGAACAAATGAATTTCATTCAGGAAGTTTAATCAGTTGTTGATGAATAATTAGCCACCAAAGACAATTCCAGTCAAGCCCTGGAAGATTGCATCTGGATTCTGTGTAATGGTGATTGTTCCTGCAGTGGCAGCCCCTTTGAATCAGACAATCCCGAGTTTGAGAAGGACAGCTGAGTGTGTAGATTTCAAGTCTCAGGGTTTGAAAAGAAAACCTCAAAAGTCATTCTGGCCCCCTCTCTACTTGATAATGGTATTATAATTCAGCATGTTGAGGGTGACATTGAAAGGAAATTGTAAATGAGGGCAAACTTATGGAAAACTGCTGATTAAAAAGAAAGTCTTGGGAAAATTCCTGGCTTTCTCCTTTTCTCTCCCATCTCTTTCATATCCCACACTTCACGCCCGAAATCCAAAATCTTATAAATTGCTAGGAGAGAAAGCCACACATTACAGAGAAAGAACTGTGCAATAGGTTATTCTATCTATCTGTTGAGATCAATCTATCTTCTATCAGTCATATCTATCAATCATATTTATCTATCCATCCTATCCATCCATCATCTATCTATCATCTATCTTTATCTGTCTATCATCTGTCTATCTATCTATCATCTATCTATCTATCTTATCTATCTATGAAACAGGAATCAAAGAACAATTTGAGATATTTCAGATACAGCTAATATGAATCTAGAAAAATCCTCTCTTGAAAAGAAAATCACTAAGAAGCAAAGCAGTCCAAGAGTCTTTCAAGTTACTCTGTAAAATTGCTTACAAACTTTAAAAACATTTAATCTTTTTCCCCCCCCCCACAATCATCCTCATATTGCTTAGATTCACATTTGCATGGCGTCCTGAGTTTTTAATGAATATAAGATAAATTATGTTAATTAAAACAACAAGACTACTTTTGTCAATTAAATTTGACTATAAAATCTTTAAAGCATGTAGAAGCATACAGGCAGATAAATATAACATTTTGCCACATACATTTTAAATAAAATAAAAATAGAGGGACAATTGAAGCCTCACCACAGTCCTGTTCCACCCCCTACCAAGCCATTTAATTTCTCATCCTTCCACCAAGAGGCAATCCTTATCTTGCATTAGGTATGTAGTATTTACATCAGTGTTTTAATACCTTCACTACAAAACTAAAACCACATTCTTTGTTCATCTCTACTACAGTTATGTGTAAAATTAAAATAACATATGGTATTGGTTTGGGTTTTTTAAAAAATTACAAAAACAGTATCCTACTGTACAGTTTCTATGTTTTCACACTATTTCTCGCTCTCATCAGGTTTTGGAGACCTAGTCACGTAAATACACATAGATGTCGTTAATTCATTTTAAATGTTCTTTATTATGCCACTGTATCAGTATGCCATAATGTGTCTATTCCCAATTGATTTTCAAATATATTGAGGTATATTTGTTTCCAATATTTTCCCTATTAAAGTGTTAAAAAGAACATTCTTACTCATGTCTCCTTGTGCACCTGTGTTTGGAACTTCTTTAGGGTATGTACCTGGAGGTGGAGTTACTGGGTCTTGGACAATGATGTCTTCAGCTTTATTAGATCTTGCCAAATGGCTTCCTGATGTGATGGTACCAATCAATTCTCCCATTAACCTATAAACAGGGTGTGGAGTTTTCACCACTCCATGTTCTGGTCCTCATTTGGTATTTCCAGAATTAAGTACTTACCTTATGAGTATAAAATTGCATTTCAACTTATTTTTTACTTTTCTGATAACCAGTTGGGTGGGTCTTCTTTTTATATATTATTTGGCAATTTAGATTTTCTCTTCTATGTATTGCCGGTTGATGTCCTTTTCCTGTTTTCATTTTCTCTTTTGATTTTTTCTTATTTGCTCATGGGAGATATTTATATATTCTGGATACTCCGCTTTTCTTGGCAATTGGTATTCTCATGCATTTTCTCAGTGTAATTTTCTAATAGAGGACAGACAAAGCAGAGTATGCAGGAAGACGACTTTTCAGCTCATCAGGAGGTCTGAGTTTCTGTTCCGGTTTTGCTACCAACTTGCTATTTGATCCTGGACAAGTCATTTCATTTTCCTGGAATGTAGCTTCCATAGCTTTAAAGTGACAGAATTTGATCCCAGAATCTCAGTCTCTTCTAGATATACAATACTATCAGAGTTAGATAAGATTAACTGAAGAGAAGGTTAAGCCCAAATTAGGGAAAATCCTGAATGCTCGAATATTTAAAACCAGACTCATAATACATAATTTTTTGTAAATTGTAGGGTTTAAAAACACTGTTTTCATAGTCAAATATGTCATTACATTTCAAATCCCCTGAGGGCAGGCACCACATATATTTACCTGCTGGGGGATACCCTGTGCCTTAAATCATGGCTGCATAATCATTTTTAAAAGAAAATAAAAATAGAGGGACAGTTGAATGCTCACCATAATCCTGGCCCAATCCATTTCAAGATGAATGGTTTGTTGAATGACTGAAAGATTGGTGATCTGCTTATTAGGTATATAATCAATAACTTGGTATTTACCTATCTAGGGTAGTACTTAAGAATGTTTTCCCTTGTCCCTCTGAGGTGCGTTAACATTCCCCTGCAATCTTACTCACTGTTTTAGTAGAAGAATATCTTTGAGGTTTTTTATTTTAACGATTATAACTTTGTACCAGTGGAGTCTGACTTAATGAATTTTTATTGTGATTCAAAATGAGAGTTATTTTAGCTTGTTGGTATTTCTATATTTTCTAGAGAGAATAAAAATGCTTGTAATAGTTAACAAAACCACTTATTACTTTCTTCCCATTGGCGCAAAAAAGCAACTAGAGACACACTTGAAATTTTAAATGAGAATATCCAATCTGGCTCATGGCTGATTGGTTTTAGGAAAATGAATTTGAGTTTGTTTCATTACTTCATGGTGACTCTGGTTTCTAAATTGAAGTAGGAGTTGATCATCAATGCTCTCGTTATGCAGCTGTATTTGCAAGGCTATTTAGCATCTCAGTAAGACAAGGGTTGGTTAAATGGTGCTCTATTTTCCATTTCTCTGTAGTGGAACCTAGACTCTCCCCTTGGTGGGTCCCTAAATTAGTCTGTCTTCATGCTGCTGATAAAGACATACCCGAGAATGGGAAGAAAAAGAGGTTTAATTGGACTTACAGTTCCACATGGCTGGGGAGGCCTCAGAATCATAGCAGGGAGTGAAAGGCACTTCTCACATGACAGGCACCAGACATAAATGAGGAAGAAGCAAAAGTAGAAACTCCTGATAAACCCATCAGATCTTGTGAGACTTATTACTTATCATGAGAATAGCATGGGAAAGACTGGCTCCCCATGATTCAATTACCTCCCCCTGGGTGCCTCCCCAAACACGTGGGAATTCTGGGAGATACAATTCAAGTTGAGATTTGGGTGGGGACATAGCCAAACCACATCAGTCCCTCTGCTAATAAGTTCTACTGTTTCTTTACAAAATATTTGCATCAAGCGGCTGACAGAGAGCTTCCCATCTTGTTGCTGAATTACCTGTGGTTCCCGTGGCTGTGGTCTGCCCACCTTGCTTAGATCTGCCTTGTCTTGAGAAGTCCTGCTGGGATGCAGCACAGTCTCCCTCCCAGGCGCCTCCCGCAATTCCCCTTACAGGGTGGGGCCGCTGGAGCTGAGCTAGTGGCGCCCACGCACCGGGCGGGACCGGGAGCAGGGCCGGGGCGAACCGAGGGGCCTGCGGGGCAGCCTGGCCCGGCCGCGGATCAGGCTCCTGGGACCACGGGCCTGGGCCCCTAGGATACGGGGCTCCCTGTGGCCATGAGGACGGGTGACTGCTGCCACCTCCCCGGCTCCCTGCGTGACTGCCCTGGCAGCCCTGCCTTCTCCAAGGTCGTGGAGGCCACGGGCCTTGGACCGCCCTATTATGTGGCACAGGTGACTTGGCGGGATGGCCGGCTCCTCTCCACCATCATCCGTGCCTTGGACACACCGAGCCACCGTCCCTTCTGCCGGATCTGCCATGAGGGCGCGAACGGGCAGTGCTTGCTGTCCCCATGTGGCTGCACCGGTACGTTGGGCGCCGCGCACAAGAGCTGTCTGGAGAGGTGGCTTTCCTCGTCTAACACCAGCTACTGCGAGCTGTGCCACATGGAGTTTGCAGTGGAGAAAAGGCCTCGACCCCTCACAGAGTGGCTGAAGGACCGAGGCTGCGTCGGGGAGAAGCAGACGCTGTGCTGCGACGTGGTGTGCTTTCTGTTGAGGAGCCCTGGCTGCCATCTCCAGTTGATTGTGCACGCGCGGGGCACAGGACCACTTCCGGCTCCACAGCCACCTGGAGGCCCTGGGTCTCACTGCTCTCACCATCAGCCTCCTCACTATCGGCCTCCTCACCACCGTCTTTCTCACCATCTATGTCCTCCTCACCATCTATGTCCTCCCTCACCATCTATGTCCCTCACCATCTATGTCCTCCTCACCATCTATGTCCTCCTCACCATCTATGTCCTCCTCACCATCTATGTCCTCACCATCTATGTCCTCACCATCTATGTCCTCCTCACCATCTATGTCCTCCTCACCATCTATGTCCTCACCATCTATGTCCTCCCCACCATCTATGTCCTCCTCACCATCTATGTCCTCACCATCTATGTCCTCCTCACCATCTATGTCCTCCTCACCATCTATGTCCTCCTCACCATCTATGTCCTCCTCACCATCTATGTCCTCTCCTCACCATCTATGTCCTCACCATCTATGTCCTCCTCACCATCTATGTCCTCCTCACCATCTATGTCCTCCTCACCATCTATGTCCTCACCATCTATGTCCTCCTCACCATCTATGTCCTCACCATCTATGTCCTCACCATCTATGTCCTCACCATCTGTGTCCTCCTCACCATCTATGTCCTCACCATCTATGTCCTCCTCACCATCTATGTCCTCCTCACCATCTATGTCCTCACCATCTATGTCCTCCTCACCATCTATGTCCTCCTCACCATCAATGTCCTCTGGTTACTGATCTCCTTCCACTACCATTGCCAGTTGTACTCCGAGTAGAGAAATAGGAACCGGAAAGTACACCTTAAGATCCAGGAGGCTGATCGCGTGGAGAGCCCCCAGCTTTCTCTGCTGGCGGCTGGACTCCTGAAGTAGGTGGCTGAGGAGATGCCGCTGTGAAGGCAGGTCTCCCTGGGGCCTGCAGCAGAGACCCCAGAGGTAGCTGGCAATGTCCTTCCTGTGGAAGGATGGAAACAGCCCGACACTTCCTGCATGGCCTGAAGGCTTCTTAGGGTAAGAGACACCATGTGGAGCGTAGTCTGTGATCCTGCGTGAAGATATTTTCAGTTTTTTTATTTTTTTGCACACTGTTGTTCATATCGAGGACAGGTGGACATGGTCCTGAGCTCCAGACGAAGCAGGCACCCTGTTCTCACGCTGAGGTCCTCGCGGCACCTTCTGGGCTAGCAGCTGTGGCCAGTGTATCAAGGGCATCCTTAGAGCTGGAACGTTCCAGCAAGCTTCTTGCACGTCCCTGCACCTGGTAGGCCCACTTTCCTGGCACCCTCGACTTTCTATAAAAGTTGCACTGTGTTTCAAAAACCCACCCCCTGAATGAATAAAAAGAGCCCTGGCTGGACAAAAAGGAGTCCTGGCTGGACAAAAAAAAAAGAACTCTGATGCTGTGTGGGAGAATTCATGTTTCCCCCAGAGGGGAGGGAGAGATACTTTCCCCCACGACTTCTAGATTCTCTTTCCATTGTGTTTTTTTTTGTTTGTTTTTTTTTTCCATGAGAGAAGACTATTCCATTAATGTCAAGGAGATGTGCTGCTGGCGTTAGGAGAGGCTGCTTCTGGAACTGCCCTTACTAGGTTAATTGGAGTCAGGGTCAAGTCCTGACTTAAGAATGCCAAGAGGCAGTAACAAACTCAAGGGGCTATTGGGATGTGAATCAAGACAGTCACTTAGGAGACAGAGATGGCGATTTTATTCTGAGGTCAATATTTTTAACAAGAAACAGAGTCAGGCTGGGCATGGTGGGTGGCTCATGCTTGTAATCCCAATACTTTGGGAGGCTGAGGCGGGAGAATTGCTTGAGCCCAGGAGTTCAAGACAAGCCTAGGCAACACAATGAGATCCTGCCTTTACAAAACATAAAAATAAAAAATAAGCCAGGTGTCGTGGTGTGTGCCTGTAGGCCCAGCTACTCAGGAGGATGAGGCAGGAGGATTGCTTGAGCTCAGGAGTTATGGGCTGTAGTATGCTATGCCAATGGATGAGGTGTCTGTGCTAAGTTCCACATCAAGATAGTGACCTTCTGGAAGCAGGAGACCACCAGCTTGCCTGTGGAGGGGTGAGCCAGCCCAGGTCAGGAAGGGAACAGGTCAAAACTCCCACACTGGTCAGCAGATCAGTAGTGGGACTGAGCTTGGGTATAGTCACTGCCCTCCTCCAGCCTGGGCAATATAGGGAGACTCTGTCTCTTTACATTAAAAAATAAAAAATAAATAAAAGACCATAGATGGGTGGTAGAGTCCTCCATTTGGTCTCTTAGGCTAGAATGGGATAGGGCTAGAGGGAAAGAGCATCTGAGTCTCTGACTGTACCTGGTCAAATACTTGAGGACTTTCCAAACTCTTTAGTTCTTTAGGGAGTCCTGACTCAGGATTTCTTTTCTTTTTTTCTTTTTTGAGACAGAGTCCCATTCAATCTCCCAGGCTGGAGTGCAGTGGTGCAATCTCAGCTCACTGCAACCTCCGACTCCCGGGCTCAATCCATTCTCCTGCCTCAGCCCCCCGAGTAGCTGGGATTACAGGCGCCCGCCACCATTCCCGGCTAATTTTTGTATTTTTAGTAGAGATGGGGTTTCACCATGTTGGTCAGGCTGGTCTTGAGCTCCTGACCTCAGGTGATCCGCCCAACTCGGCCTCCCAAAGTGTTGAGATTACAGGCGTGAGCCTCTGCGCCTGGCCCCGACTCAACATTTCTTCGCAATGGCCAACTCTTCTAAACACAAATCTGTTTTTTTCTTTTCCTTTCCATTCCCCATTTTTTGTCATCCAGTCATGAAAGGAGGCCAGTAGATTATTAGTTTATAGACAGGAAAAGAAAACATGTGACTTTGGGTATAAGGGCATTTAAGAAATTGTGTTCCAGCACGGCCATATTGTTATAATTTCAACTATATTGCAGAAACCCATCTGTATAGAAAATACTCTCCTATAAACATGTAATTGCTAAGGTAATCTTTGACATTGGTTAGAAATCCCAAGAGCTCTACCCTGAAAGGGCTATTTCAAAGATTTATAAAAAGGTGAACTGAATGGGCACAATGACCATGAGATACTATGCAGATCATTGGCCTGGAGAAAAGTTATGAAACTTTTCTCCTGTTTTATGTTTATGCTATTAAAATAATACACTGGCTGAAATCAGGGAACTTGGAGGGACAAATGAAGTTCTGTCTTCCTGTAAACTGTAGGTAGCTAGCTAGCTGCTTTTGCTAGAGAGAGGAACAGGACTAGAATGAGATACTGCTAATGTCATTACACAAAGCTGGCCATGTGTGCAGAGCTATGACAAGCCAGGGACCGTGACAATAAAAGACAATGGTTCTGGCAGAGCTGGTCCCATCCAAGGCTGCACAGAGGAGGGAGGCTACATGGATGGTGACTCACAACCTTCCTGTGGGTTCCATTTCCCCTGCCCACCCTGGCCCTGCCTGGGCCCCCGTAACGTCACGTGCATGCTGAGGACTCTCCAAGCACCCCCCGCTCCCCCATCCACCTCCGTTTTGTCTCCATGCTGTACAGCCTGTGGCAGCTCTTTCACTCACCTCAACACGGCGTCAATAGCAGAATTCACAATCTCTGCGCTGAGTCAGCTCCTTCTCATGACACCATCTGTCACTTGGTGACTCCAGGCTCGCCCGTCTCCTTCCTCTGCTGTGTTTGGTTGATGCTGCTGATTTGCTGATGCTGCAGCAGCTTGCCACTGAGCCCCTCTCTCCCGGCATCTCCTCTCTCCACTCCTCTCTCAGCTCCTTTAGCATCACTCCTCTGGCTCACAGCAACGTTTTCCTTACTCATCTGTCTGTCTCCTGGCCTTGCCCTTCTCTTTCTCCTGCACACAACTCCCTGCCTGGTCACCCTGAGCTTTGCTTTGATCATGGGAGTCCTCTGGTCAAAAATCTTCATTGGCTTCTCTTGGTTGCTTGCTGAGTGAAGCCGCCTCTTCCTAACAGACCCACTCATAGAGTTTGTGACTTGGCCCAAATTACCTTTCTAGCCCCAACTGTACTGCCCCACACACCTGAACATCGTGGGGTCCCTGCTGAACAGCCTTTCTCCTTGAGCCGATTCATCGGTTGCGATCCCCATCCTCTAGGGCTTAAAGGAACAATTCATAGAAGCTGCTTTCACCTCCCTGAAACTCTGAAAATGACTCCCACACCTCTGATTCTACAAAACTTTGTACCTCTTACTAACTTGATTACACCTGTGTGGGATTATAGTTATGTGAGACTGTGTCTTGTTCACCAGTGGATTATGTTTCCTGAGGGTAGGCACCATTATTTTCTCAATGTCATTTCTACTGCACTGGGCCATCAAGTGTGCTTTTAAGGGATTGAAGGCCTGAGTGAATGAATGACAAAAGTTCCAACTTGTACCCCTTAAAGAGTAATTACAACATAGATATATTTAAATGTAACAATTATATCAGTACTAATGTTTATGTTCTGTCATTTAAATAGTTTCACTGATAGAAAAACAGAATTTTTTTTTTTGCACTTAATACTAACTACACCTAGGGAACATTGGGCATATAGGATCATAAGGCTGGTATTTTCCAAAACCTTTTTATAAATGCCTCCAGACCACTGTATTAGTCAAGGTTCTCTAGAGGGACAGAACTAATAGGATATATATATATATATTTTGTACATATATATTTATAATATGTATTATATTTATATTAAAATATATAATATTTATATGTTACATTGTATTACATATTTATAATTGTGTATTATATATTTATAAAATAGTTATATATTAAATATATGTTTACATATCTATTTTAAATATACATATATATAAAGTGTAGCTTATTAAGTCACATGATCACAAGGTCCCACAATAGGCCGTCTGCATGCTGAGGAGCAAGGAGAGCCAGTCTGAGTCTCAAAACTGAAGAACTTGGAGTTCGATGTTTGAGGGCAGGAAGCGTCCAGCACGGGAGAAAGACGTAGGCGGGAGCCTAGCCCAGTCTCGCCTTTTCACGTTTTTCTGCCTGCTTTATATTTGCTGGCAGCTGATCAGATGGTGCCCACCAGATTAAGGGTGGGTCTGCCTTCCCCAGCCCACTGACTCCAGTGTCAATCTCCTTTGGTAAGGATCGACACTTTGTATCCTTCAATCCAGTCAAGATGATGCTCAGTATTAACCATCACAGCCACGTTATAAATCATGCAAGAGAGTTCAGTTGCGTTTTAAGTCTGTCTCATTTTATAATAAAAAAATGGTATCCCTTATCTTGATTACACATCTTGTCACTGAGAGTTGCATTGAAATGCCTTTTATTTATTTATTTAGTTTGAGACAGGGTCTCATGCTGTCGCTCAGGCTGGAATGCAGTGGTGTGACCTCGGCTCACTGTAGTCTCAACCTCCCAGACTCAAGTGATTCTCCTGCCTCAGCCTCCTGAGTAGCCAGGACCACAGATGCACACCACCATGCCTGTCTAAATTTTGCATTTTTTAAGAGACTGTGTTTCCCTATGTTACCGAGGCTGGTTTTGAACTCCTGAGCTCAAGTGATCTGCCCGTCTCTGCCTCCCAAAGAGTTGGGATTACAGGTGTAAGCCATCGTGCCCAGCCTCAAATGACTTTTGGATGTCTCTCAAATAAAATTTGCTTCTATTGATGCTGTTAAATTCTGTGCTTCAGGCTGTGAAGGCGAATCTGAGGGGAAATGGGACAGCAGCACTGCTGGAATAAATGCTCAGCATCTGGGGGGAGTGGCTCTGGCCTCACAAGTTAGGATCTGGTGGGTTTGATTCTCTGCTTACCAGCAAAGATGATACTGAAATGAAAGAGCCAACGGAAACAGGATTCCTGTGTTTGTGTTTAATGGAACTCTTTGAGGAATGAACACACGTGTGTGGGCAGAGGCCAGGTTATGCTGCAGGCATAAACAAGCCACAGCAAAGTTTATTTCTTGCTTCCCCAGTGTCTGTGGAGGTCAGGGCTCTCTCCAGAACAGCTGCCCTCGAAGGGGACAGTGGGACAGGCTGGCCTGATTCTGTGGTTCCATCATCTCAGCCTTCAACAGCAGCCTCTACTGTCCTTGTATCAGCAGAGAGAAGGTCTGAGGACTGGCCTCCTGGAAGTTATGTGGGTTGAGGCCATAGCCCCACTGTCGTCACAGGGCTGGCCATGGAGTGTTTAGGGGCCCAGAAGAGGACAAGGGAATGTTGGTGAGTGCTGATGACTTCCACCACTCGTGAGAGACAGGCACAAGGAGTCACTTACATTTTTCAGTTAAATGAGCACTCACTGAGCCAATACTTTATGTTTAGACCTTTTTTTAGCCTAGGCAGTTGGTGTGGGTGGAGAGGGGATGGTACATAAAACAGAATCCTCGTCCTCTAAGTGTTGAGAGCTCTCTGCAAAAGCAAGAGACTTGAAAGAATTAACAGCAATGAAAGGCCTCCTGTGGGAACTCTCCTAATTTTATTTTTCAGACAATTTTTTTTTTTTTTTGGGAGGGGGAGTCAGGAGGAGACATGGGCGTTCCAGGCAGAAGAATAGTATGAACAAATGTGGAAGGGACGATGGGGGTCCTCACTGAGGAAGAGAGGCCAACAGAGAGGTAGGAAGAGAGACAGAGGAAGAGAGACAGAGGAAGAGATGGGGGAGAGGAAGAGAGGTCAGGTTTTCTAGAGAAGCTGCAGGCTTGGGAGAAAAGGCATTGGAGTTAGGGTTTGTGGCCTTGAATTCTCACTCTAGTTTTCCCACTTACTGCTCTGGGACCTTGGTTGAATCAATTCACCCCTTTGGGCCTCAGTCCACCCCTTTGTAAAACTGGTGGTAAGCCCTGGACTCATCCCAAGGCTTGTTCGGAGGCCTAAATAACGATACATTTCAAGCATTAGAACAGTGCCTGATATAGTCCAAAACTCTCAGTCTGTGTGAGCCCTGTCATTCTGGAAGGGGTGGGTTAGGAGGGCCAAATGTGCAAACTGCAGATTCCAGGAGAGTTGGAGCTTTATTCAATATAGAAGGGAGACCTTGACCTAAAGGAGATTGCCCAGCATCTGTGTGAAATCTGCGTGATAAGGTAAACCTCCAGCTTCTCTTCCATTTGCAAGCTTTACAGTTCAGCCCTATCAATCTCATCCCCAACAATGAATGCAAGTTGCGTAGACAGAAATTGCATGGCAACATCCCTCTTGTGAGCAATTCATTCCCTCCCTCCCAGGTCGGTTTTTGCTTCTCTGCCAGGCGGCCATGGCCTGCTGGCTCCCTCTTCCACGCGACCCTTTCCTAACATAATTTTCTGCTCACGTTGCACAAGGGTGGACACAAGGAAATATAATGCATAGCTCCTGCTCTCAAGGAATTTACCAAATAGTTGTATCAAAACTCGTTTTTTCCAAGTCCATTTTTAGAAACTTTTGTTTCAATGGAATGAGAAAAAGTAAAAATAACGCAAGCAGACGTTTCAAAGCCGTCTTAAATTGTGCTTCACTCATTTTTTCTTCTTATGTTGGGAGTATCTTTAGCTTCTGTAGAGGGACAAAGAAAAGTAAATTCCTTGCAGCCATGAATGCTATTTATGCTCAACGGTACGTTATGTTTCTAAAGAAATAGCTTGGGAAGCTGGAAGAGCCCGTTTTTTGTGGAAATCCAACTCTTTTTTTGTGGTTATTGCTGTCTTTCTGTGCATTCCAACATCAGCTCACTGAGGTGTGAGAAGGACCTGCACCCTTGCGGGGCCTCCTCTGGAAACAGGTGCTTGGCCCCTGCATCAAGTCCCAGACCCAGGACCTGCCATCCTGCCTTCTTACCCTCTCCCTGGCAGTTTTGTCAGAAAAATGACAGGGCTTAGGCCTCTGACAGATAATTTGCCCGGGAAGCCCATCAAACCAGCAGGCAAAGATGCACACATCTCTGTTGATGCAGCTTTGACAAATGACATTCTCCCGTAACCCTGAGTCTGCACGACAAAGGCGGTGCCCTCCCCCTCCTAACAGCACCGCCCACCATCAGCAGTGTGTGCTTGACAGGGGTTTAAATGATTATCACTCTGCTTTCTCATAAAAAACAGTTTTTTTTTTTTCCTGTTTATTTGATGATCACGATTTGGGACAGCAAAATATAAAATATCAAGTCACCCTATTGAATAAACACATTTCTAATTAAAATGGTGGACAGAGGTTATCCTGGCTGGAGGAGGGGATCCAGGATACAAGACCCATCTGTTATTGTTTGGAGCTCACTTTGAGGGAGTCATAAAAGGCAAGCTGTGCTGACAGAAACCCCACTTGGCCATTCCTCCTGTGGGCAATTAGTGTTTTGTGTTGATGTTAGTTTCTATGGATTTGTGTCTTCTTTAGGGCGCGGTGGAGAACAGGGGGTGGTTGAATTACAGGGTCTTTTCTCTGTTTTACACCAGAGCAGAAGAGACGAGGACAGTCGGGTGAAGTCTCTTGCTCATGCTTGCAGTTCTTCGATTGCTGCAGCTACCATGTTGGGACTGTCCCTCCCAACACCTCCTTTTATGGAGATGGTGTCCTACAAGGGGCTGGGGGCATCTTAAGTTCCTTCTCATTCTTCCACGTCTTTGTATTTATAAAATAAAGCTCACATGTTCCTTATGAGAGCTGCCTACTATGGCTACTCGATGCCTGCCATGTACCGGGGGCTTGGCATTTCTCATTTAATTCCCACCCCAGTCCTAAGAGATGAGAGTGAAAGTCAACATGAGATAGGTGTAGAGAGTGCTTTGGAAGATCTTACTTGATGTTCCAAATAACCACAGTGCTGAAATTATTCTAAAAGTGTCTTATAGTGGAGAAAACTGAGACTCAGCAAGATCAAGCAGCTTGACCCAAGTCCCATATCTAGTAAATTAGAAAACTTGGATTTCAACCCAAACTCAAGGAAACCCAAGGTCCACAGTCCTCCCACTGCTCCTATGGCCATTCATCTCTGACACCAATGGTCATGTCATTGTTTTCTCCTGGAGTACAGAGAGATTCTATGGTAAATGTTTAGAATGACTTAGAATTCCATATAAGAACGTGGGCATTAGGTCAGCCCATGGTGGCTCATGCCTATAATCTGAGTGCTTTGGGAGGTTGAGGTAGGAAGATTACTCGAGGCCAGGAGTTTGAGATCAGCTTGGGGAACAAAGGGAGATCTCATCTCTACCAAAAAAAAAAAAAAGTTAAAAAAAATTAGCTGGGCATGGTTGTGCATGCCTGTGTTCCCAGCTGCTCACAAGGCTGAGGCCAGATGATTGCTTGAGCCCAGGGGGTCAAGAGTACAGTGAGCTGTGATAGTTCCACTGCACTCCACCCTGGGCAACATAGCAAGACCCTGTCATAAAAAAACAAAAAAGGATGTAAGCTTTAGAATTTTTTCTATACCTTTGTTTACCTTGCTTATTCTTTTATTACCAATTTTAGGCCAATTGATTACTTTGTCTTCATAATTTTACAATTATTCTTATTTTCAGTGTATACTGTCATTTGCTGAAAGGATTGTCTGAATTAAACCAAGAAACAAAAAGCTTAAAGGAGATAACATATCAAAGTTTTTGCAATTCTTATCCAAAGTGTTTATAATTTAGATTATATTTTTTATTGATTAAAAGTATTCAGACAAAAAGCATTACATCGACTGATACTTGACATGTAAAAACATTAAGAAACTTGAATGTGGCTGGGCGTGGTGACTCACACCTGTAATCCCTTTGGGAGGCTGAGGCAGGTGAATCACCTGAGGTCAGGGGTTCAAGGCCAGCCTGGCCAAGATAGTGAAACCCTGTCCCTACTAAAAATACAAAAGTTAGCCAGATGTGGTGGCACATGCCCATGATCCCAGCTACTCGGGAGGTTGAGGCAAGAGAATTACTTGAACCTGGGAGGTAGAGGTTGCAATGAGCTGAGATCACACCACTGCACTCCAGCCTAGGCAACAGAGCAAGACCTTGTCTCAAAAAAAAAAAGAAACTTGAATGTAATGAACAACATTTCCTTTTTTTTCTGTTGCTTATTGACAATCGGTTTAATCATTGTTAAGAGGAACTTGGTAGGTAGCTATCCTCCCTATGTTGAACTCCCACAGCGCCTGTTTCATTTTCTTGCTCCCGTTTTGTCTGTGACATATTGGGATGGTCGCGGCAAGGGAGCAGAGATTGAGGGGGAGAGAGCTTACTTATCTCTGCAGCACCTCTTGCTTGTGGAATCCCGCCCTTATTATCCAACCTAAAAGGGGGTGTGTGACCTCCATCAGAGGCTGCCTCCTGAGCTCACATGCTCCTGCCTGCCCTCTTCATTTCTCTGTTTCTCTGTTGTTGCATCCTTCTGCAGTCCACCGCAAGGAGCTCCCACGCAGGTGTGTGCAAATGTCTGAGCCCAGGACCACTGGGGAGGCGGCTGGGGGTTCAGGCTGTCCCAGTGATAGCAAGCATCCTCTCATTCCCTAAAAGGTGCCTGAAGGTCAGCAGAGGCTTGTCAGAACTCACACGCACCTCTACTTCATCTTTATTGGCAAACCAGCAGGCAGAGATGCACACGTCTTTCTTGATGCGGCTTTTACGAATGAATGGATACCCCGTCTTACTGACGTCCTGGTAAGAGGCCACTTACTGGCTAGAAATGGTCCAACCCAGTATCTCAGTTTCAGAGTTTGTGAGTAACCAGGTTCCTTTCAATACCTGGTTTAATGAAAGCATGCAGAGCCAGTTTCCCCATCCTAGCAACAGCAGGCTCTGGCTGAGTCCAGTAGGGGCACTGGCCTGCCCAGGGTGCAGTCACTGCTCCCCCTCAACCCTGGCTTCTCTCTGGCCGGTGGCAAAGGCTTCCTTCTTCCATTCCTCAAGTCCTAGAATGTTAATTCCCCTTTCATACAACCACACTCCTCTCTCTCATTGTCTTTCTATTTAAAAAATCCATTTATTTTTCTCAGTTTTCTCTTTAATGTCACGATGCTTGCAGTGTTCACAGTTTCCAACCTGCTCAGAAAGGATTTCATTCTCTTCCAGTGTCAGTTTTCTCTCTTTTGGGGATTCTGCATTTTCTCCCTGCTTTGCATCCATGTGTATCAGGACTACCCATGTAACTTCACTGCCTTATGACTCCTGGATTTTCATAAAAACACTTGCAAATATTGCTTATTCTTTTGAGAATTACTAAAATTTACCCTCTGGTAGAAAGACTGACATGGACTGAATAACAAAAACATTACAACGGTTTGGAGACTGGAAGGTTTACCAGTCATTTCGCTGTGAGCCCATGGGGTAACTTCTGCCATGGACTGGGAAGTAGAAAATAATCTGTCAGAGGGCCCGGCTTATGGAACTTCAGGCTGGAAGAGTGCCAAGAGAGATAAACTAGTGTCAGCAAACTTCTGTAAAAGGCCAGACAGTGACTATTTTGCAACTGCGAAACTATTGCTGTTGTGAGAAAGCAGCCGCGAAACTATTGCTGTTGTGAGAAAGCAGCCATATACATTATCTAGGCAAATGGACATGACTCTGTTCCATTAAAATTTTTGTTAAATTAACTTAAATGTGGCCTGAGGCTGCCTGGGTACCTTGAGTTCTTAGGTAGTGAACTTTGACCTTAGTGTGTAAACATGCCTAATTTAGGAGCATAACAAACAGCTGAGTTTCAGCCAATCACAAACAGCCACCTTATCACACCATGACCATATAAGGCAGCTGCCTGACTGTAGCCAATCAGGTGATTCCTTTACTTTGTCTCTGTTTCCAGCCTACACAAGCCCTTAGCTCATATGGATGGCCACAGATCTCAAGACCCCCACTGGTTTAGGATGCTTCCTGATTCATAAAGCATTCTTTGCTCAAACAAACTCGTTTAATTCAATGTGACTGAAGTTTTTCTTTTTAATGCCTTATTTGCAAAAACAGGTAATGGGCTGAAATTGACCCATGGGTCAGTTTCCAGACACCTGATCTAGACTAAGGCCTTGTTTTTACACAATAGAAACCAAGGTTCAGAGATGGGGAATGAATTGTTTAGAGTCAGAGAATTATCTTTGAAAGAGTTAAAATTGAGTCTCCCTGTAGCAGGAGATAATGTATGATGAGGCATGGCTATGAGAACTCACTCTTGGGGTAAGAGGGAATATTCTTGGGTGAATATTCCAAGTCTGACTGATGGCACTGCCAAAGGCTGCAATTGAACCGAGTAATAAGAGACTCCTCTATCTTGTGGGGCTGGGAGCACTTATGAAGAGCAAAACACATGCTACTTGGTATCAGAGAGTCTAGAAGGAATTAAAAACAGAACAAAGGTGTTTTAAGCATGGAGTTGCTGTTTGCAGCTTCAACTAAAACTTGGTTTTAGTGTCTCAGCTATCTGCCAGTGCCATAAAACACATGACATTCCAAAAAGGAAAGAGAAGGGAGCTGCACTGCTTTAGTTGAAGGGTTTATGGGAACAAAATTAATAGTGACATTAGCATGAAGGTTCACACATTGCACAGAAAGGAGTAGAAATAAAATAAATCAATGCTTATGGGAAGAGGAGAAAAGTCCCTTCTATATTTATTAAATTATTTAACAAATGTTATTAAAAGATTCCTAGCTGCAGACACCAGTCTAGGTCCTGGACATGCAGCAGTGACTAAGACATACAAGATCTCCCTTACCTTCCCCTCCAATGAATCCAACCTGGGTCACTGAGAATGTGTGCGGGGCTGCTGTTACATCTTCAGTGTGAGATCGTCGGTCCGTGGTCCTCTTGCATATATTAACTCACTCTTCTCGTATTTGAGCCTGAATAGGCCCAGGAAACCTGGTCTATAGCTAGTGATAGAACCTGCAGCATTTCCAAGTGAATGAATGAAGAGTGCAGATGCATGATGGTAGGTCATTTTGCAGGTGAGACGAGGCCTTGTGGATAAAGAGAGAGTGAGAAATAAATTCAGTGAAAACATTTTCCCCATGGGAGAGGAGAGGTCCAGCACCCAGAGTCAGAACTTGATTTGAATGAAGACTTGGCATTAGTGCAGATGTTTAGAGCTGTAAGATTGCATTAATATCTGCAGTTAAGATGGTGGAGAACTTGGGGAAAAATGAATAAGACAAGGTTGTTGCATTGAGAAAGAACCTTTTTAATTCTTCATTTAAAAAAGTTTTGGGTTTGGGACAATGTGGTGGTTAGTGGTTAGTTATAGAGGAAGGGAAGATTTAGAAGGGACTTGGGAGCTGCTGGAATGTAGTGAGAAAGAGAATGATAGTGAGAGATGTGGTCAGAGGTATAGGCAAAGGCCATTAGTCAAGAGAAGGAATGGTAGGCCATGGTGAGAACCCCCGCCTCATACCTCCTTGTAAGTGCACATTGAGCAACCAGGAAAATTAATTGGTTAAAAAAGTACTCACTCTCAAGAGAATTGAAAACATATATTTATACCTTTATGAATGTTTACAGCAGTATGATTAGTCATGATATTCCCAATGTGAAAACAACCCAAATGTCCATCAGCTGAGGCATGAATAAACAAAATATGGTATATTCATACAATGGAATAGTATTTATCCATGAAAAATAATAAGTTTTTGACACATGCTACAACACAGATGAACTTTGGAAACATTATGCTGCGTGAAAGAAGTCAGACACAAGGGTTATACAAGTTTAGTATCTCTTACCTGAAATTCTTGGGATCAGAAATGTTTCAGATTACTTTTTGGATTTTGGAACATTTGAAAGTATATATTGTGTCCATGTGTTTCCATTGTTCAACACCTATGCAACAATCTTCCATGTTCTTCACATGTACCCCCAAACCTAAAATGCAATTAAAAAAAAAAAAAAAAAAAAAAAAAAAAGTATATATTGTGGTATCTTGGAGGTGGGACCAAAGTCTAAACATGAAATTCATTCAAGATTCATGTACACTTTATACACATAGCCTGGAGGTAATTTTAAACAATACATATATTTTTAAATTTAAAGAATTCTTTATTAACTTTTTTACAGTTCTTTTTATAGTTAGGGTATATCCCACTGGGAATGCCTGTCAAAAATTCTTGTGTTTTAAAGTCACTTGGAATGGTTCTTCTTTGACAGTTATGCCACCAACTAGATACACATGTTCATTTGTTTCCTTTGATTTGATTTTATATTTTTTAATTTATTTTTATTTCATTTAGTGGGGTACAAGTGATTTCTAGTTACACGGATGAATTGTATAGTGGTGAAGCCTGGGCTTCTAGTGTACCTGTCACCCAAATAGTGTACACTGAACCCAACTGGTACTTTTTTATCCCTGACCTCCGTCCCACCCTCCCTGCTTCTGAGTCTCCAGTGTCTATTATATCACTCTGTATGCCTCTGCGTACACATAGCTTAGCTCTCACTTATAAGTGAGAATGTGCAGTATTTGATTTTCTATTCCTGAGTTACTTCACTTAGGATAATGGTCTCCAGTTCCATCCAAGTTGCTGCAAAAGACACTAATTTATTCTTTTTTATGGCTGAGCAATATTCCATGATATCTAGCTATCTATCCATATCATATATGTACATACTACATTTTCTTTATGCATTCATCAGTTGATGGGTACTTAGGCTGACTCCATATCCTTGCAATCGTGAACCGTGCTCCAATAAACATACATGTGCAGGTGTCTTTTGAGATAATGGCTTATTTTCCTTTGGATGTATACCCAGTAGTGGAATTGCCATATTGAACGGTAGTTCTGTTTTTAGTTCTTTGACAAATCTCCATACCATTTTCCATAGAGATTGTACTAATTTACATTTTCACCAGCAGTGTACAAGCATTTCTGTTTCACCACATCCATGCCAATTGATCTATTATTTTTTGACTTTTTAATAATGACCATTCTGACAGCGGTAAGTTTGTATCTCATTGTGATTTTAATTTGTATCCTGATGATTAGTGATGTTGAGCTTTTTTCGTATGTTTATTGGCCATTTGCGTGTGTGTCTTCTTTTGCAAAATATCTGTTCTTGTAATTTGCCCACATTTTAATGGGATTATTTGTTTTTTCTTGCTGATTTGAGTCCCTTGTAGACTCTGGATGTTAGTTTTTTGTTGGATGTATAGTTTGTGAATATTTTCCCTTATTCTGTAAATTGTCTATTTACTCTGTTGATTATTTCTTTTGCTATGCAGAAGCTTCTTAGTTTAATTAAGTTCCATTTATTTATTTTAGTTTTTTTTGCACTTGCTTTTGGGGTCTTAGTCATATTCTTAATAATGTTGTACATGACACAATGTTTGTGTACACGAGGTCAAGGGTAAATATTTTGCCTTGTGGCATCATGTTGACATTTATAAGTTTTGGATTTTGGAGTATTTTGGATTTTGGATTAGGGATGCTCAACCTGTATATTGTATGACTCCATTTACATGAGATGTTCACAGTAAACAAATCCATCCGCCGGCTTTTGGGGGGCGCCTTCCCGCCGGGGGTTCCTCGTAGACTTCCTGGTGGAGTAAAGCATTTTCATAAAGCCTTTGAAAGCTGAAGGATGATCCAGACCAGGCAGTTGATCTCCTTTGGTCACAGCGAAGGAGAAAGCTTACATAAGTCACAGTGGTTCATCCTATGGCCAGAGGAAGCACTTAGAACTCCAGTTGTGTGATACTAGAAGGTTTTTTTTTTTCTTTTTAATAGTACTACTTTCTATAAAGAAGTACGGGTAATATGGGACCAAAGAGAAAGAAAGGAAGGGAAAAACCATTCAAAATTTATTTTGTGCTGCATTTGGATCTGCTTTTTGACATAGGTTCAAGATGAATTATTAGTTCCCAGGTTGTCTTACACATCATTTGAATATGTTTTGAAACCGATTACATAAAAAAAAAAAAGAACAAAGTTTAGGAAAAAAAATCATTGTAGTCCTGACATCATCACCAGACGTTAACATCTGTTCTCTTGTTTGTGCCTCAAACCGCATTAAAATATTTGATGTCCCTTTTAAAAAAAGGACTGTTGTATGGGTTTGCTGATGACTTTAATGACAAATACATTTCACCTTTAACCTTGAAGTAAATGAATGTCATGCTGTTCCTTCCTTGCAGATGTCAAGTATTCTCCATAGTGGGGTAAAGAAGTCAGAGAGTTGGCAGACAAGAGACTGAAATGTCTGCTTGTACTTGAAATGGATTTGGAATAAACATGTGCATTTTTCTACTGGAAAACATTTTCAAAGAGAGACTACGGGATTATCATTTGATGTCCTCTTTTTGCTATGTTTTTCTTATTCAACGTACTTGTTGCTCTCTGTTGCAGCATCTTACTAAAGAAAACATGTGTCTAGAGTTTGAACAAAGAGTATTTTGTATTTTTAGCTATAATTAAATTTTACAAGTTGATTTGCAAGACTTTTTTGTCAAATGCTTTTTGTGCGTCCATCGAGATAATCATTCGGTCATGTGGTTTTTATCTTTCATTTTGTTAAATGTGTAACATTTAACTGATTTGTGTATGTTGAACCAACCTTGCATCCCAGGGATATATCCCACCTGGTCAGGGTGTGTAATCTTTTTGATGTGCTGTTGAATTTGGTTTGCTGATATTTGATTGAGGATTTTCACGTCTATGTTCATTAGAGATATTGGTCTGTAGTTTTCTGTGGTGTCTTTGTCTGGCTTTGGTATCAGGGTGACGTTGCCTCATAAAATGAGTTTAGAAGTGTGTTCTCTTCTATTTTTTGGAAGCATTTAAGGAGGATTGGTATTAATTATTCTTTGAATGTTTGTTAGAGTTCATCCATTAAGCCATCTGGTCCTGGACATTTCCATGTTGGGAGGTTTTTGATTATCAATTCAATCTCCTTATTTGTTGGTCTGTTCAAACTGTGTTTCTTCTTGATTCAGACTTGGCAGATTGTACGTTTCTACGAATTTATCCATGATAAAAATTTTTACAAAATAGATGTGGAAAGAACTTACTTTAACACAATGAAGGCCACTTATGGTTAATATCATAATCAATGGGGAAAAACTGAAAGCGTTTCCTCTAAGACAAGGAACAAGATAAGGATTGCCACTCTTGCCACTCCTATTCAACACAATACTGAGTCCTAGCTGAGCAACCAGGCAAAAAAAGAAATACAGGGCAATTCTGAACTGGAAAGAAAGAAAGAAAATTATCTGTTTGCAGATGACATGAACTTATATGTATACAACTCTGAAAACACCATAAAAATGTTAAAACTAATAAATGAGTTCAGAAAAGATGTAGGACACAAAATCAATTCACAAAAATCAGTAATGTTCTTTATACCTACAATGAACTATCTGAAAAGAAAATCAGGAACACAGTCTCACTCATAGTAGCATCAAAAAGAACAACATGGATGTGAAAGATCTGTACCCTGAAAGCTACAAAATATTAATGAAAAAATTGAAGAAGATACAAATAAATAGAAAAGTATCTCCTATCACAAGTTGGAAGAATTAATATTATGTATATATAACACATAGCAATCTACAGATTCAACACAATCCCTATCAAAATTCCAGTGGCATTTTTCACAGAAATAGAAAAAACAATTCCAAAATTCATATGGACCAACAAAAGACCCCAAATAACCAAAGCAATCTCAAGAAAGAAGAACAAAGTTGGAGGTATCACACTTTCTGACTTCAAATTATATTTCAAAGCTACAATAATTTAAATAGTATGGCACTGGCATAAAAATAGACATATAGATCAATGGAACAAAACAGAGAGCCCAGGAATAAACTCACGTATATTCAGCCAACTAATGTTCAACAAGGGTGCCAAGAATATACAAGAAGGAAAGAATAGTCTCTCCCGCTAACGGTGTGGAGAAAACTGAATATCCACATGCAAAGAAATGAGATTGAACCCTTATCTTACACTACAGACAAAAACCAACTCAAAAACAAACAAAAAAAGACATAAGACCTGAAACTGTGAAACTACTAGGAAAAATATAGGATAAAAAAAGCAAAAATAAACATGAGACTACTTCAA
This sequence comes from Ateles fusciceps, assembly GCA_036589455.1. Lineage (NCBI taxonomy): Eukaryota > Metazoa > Chordata > Mammalia > Primates > Atelidae > Ateles > Ateles fusciceps. The sequence continues at coordinate 2,342,838 of JAZHEH010003213.1, read as the reverse complement.
AATAAAAAGCTTATGCACAACAAAGAAAAATAATTTAAAAAATGGAAAGGCAGCCTGCAGATTGGGAGAAAATATTTGCAACCATATCTCTGATAAGAGTTAATACCCAAAACATATAAAAAAAAAAAAAAAACTCATACAACTCAATGACAAAAAAACCCAAACAATCTGATTAAAAAATGAAGAAAGGACCTAAATAGACATTTCTCCAAAGAAGACATACTAACGGCCAACAGGTATATGAAAAGGTGCTCACCTATCATCAGGGAAATGGAATGAAAACCAGGAGACATCACTTCACACCTGTTAGGGTGGCCATTATCAAGAAAAACATAAGTTGGCAAGTGTTGGCAAGGCTGCAGAGAAAAGGGAACCTTTGCACACTGTCGGTAGGATTGTAAATTTGTATAGCCATTATGGCAAACAGCATGGAGGTTTCTCAAATGATCAAAAATAGAACTACCTTATCATCTGATAATCCCACTTTTGAATATATACCCAAAGGAATTAAAATCAGTATCTCAAAGAGATATATGCATTCCCATGGTCATTCCAGCATTATTCACAATAGTCAAGATTTGAAATTAACCTAAGCATCCATCGGCAAATGAATGAATAAAGAAAATGTGGTATATATATATACACACACACACACATAATGGAATACTATTCAGCCTTAACAAAGAAGGAAATCCTACTATTTGTAACAACATGGATAAACTTGAAAAGTTCATCTGCCAAGTGAAATAAGGCAGACACAGAAAAAAGAATACTGTATGATCTTGCTTATATGTAGAATCTAAAAAAAGTGTAATTCATAGAAGCAGAAAGAGATTGGTGGCTACCAGGGATAGGGGTGGAATTAGGGTGGGAGAAACTGGTAGATACTGATTAAAGGGTACAGGTTTCAGCTTCATAGAATAACCATGTTTTAGAGATGTAATGTGCAGCTTGATGACTATAGTTAATAATACCGAACTCTTGAAATTCACAAAGAGAGTGGCTCTTGTGTTCTGACCACACACACACACACACACACACACACACACACACACACACACATGCACAAAGGTACCTGTGTGAGGTGATAGATATTTTAATTAGCTTGACTATAGTAATTAATCATTTCACAATGTATATGTATATCAAACTTCCAATTATATTTTAGTAAAGCTGTTATTTGAAAATAAAGAAGCTATTTTTGCACATTAAACATTTTTTTCCACTTAAACTGTTTGAAAGTATACTTTGAAAATATTAAAGAATAATCAGGCCAAGTGCGGTGGCTCATGCCTGTAATCCCAGCACTTTGGGAAGCCAAGTGAGAGGACTGCTTGAGGCCAGGAGGTCAAGGCCAGGGTGGGCAACATAGCAAGACCTCATCTCTACAAAATTAGAAAAAATTAGCCAGGTGTGGTGGCACACACTTGTAGTCTCAGCTCCTCAGGAGGCTGAGGTGGGAGGATTGTTTCAGCCTGGGAGGTCGAGGCTGCAGTGAGCTGTGATCACACCACTGCACTCTAGCCTGGGTAACAGAGTGAGACCCTGTCTCAAAAAAAAAAAAACAACAGAAATTGTTTTCAGCCTTTTAAGTAAATATCAAAATTCCCTTAAGAAAGTTTTTTTGGCCGGGCATGGTGGCTCACGCCTGTAATCCCAGCACTTTGGGAGGCTCAGGTGGGAGGATCACCTGAGGTCAGGAGTTCGAGACCAACCTGGCCAACATGGTGAAATCCCGTCTCTACTAAAAATACAAAAAAATTATCTGGGCATGTTGGCACATGCTGTAATTCCAGCTACTCAGGAGACTAAGGCAGGAGAATTGCTTGAACCCGGGAGGCGGAGGTTGCAGTGAGCCGAGATCCCACCACTGCACTCTAGCCTTGAGAACAAAGCAATACTCCATCTCAAAAAAAAGAGAACGTTTTTCCTTTAATCTCATTTAAGAGTTTAACTGCCATGTGAACCAGATTTAGATGATTACTATCAATTAGCCTTAGAGAATTCCTATAATTCTGAGTATGAGATTGTTTCCAAGGCGTGGCTCATTTCTGCTCTTTCCATCTTTCCTCAATACCTGCTTGTCCCTAGAATAGAAAGTATTAATTATGCCACGGTTCAGTGGGCAAAGGCCTGATTACCTTTTAGGATAATCTCAATTTTGGTGAATATTTGGGTCTGTGATATTCCCAACTTGTATTATGTAGGGTATTAAAATTGTGCCTATGACAGCCCCCATGACATGGGTCTGCTTTGATTGTGTTCATGACTTGCACTCCAAAGGATGATTTCCATTTGGTTTTTGTTCTTGCACGAGCAATGGGACCACAGATCTGGGTCCACATCAGCCTATGCTCCAGGAGCAGGGTTTATGGGAGTTTACCCATTTTTGTTTGAGATGGAGCTTCACTTTTGTTGCCCAGGCTGCAGTGCAATGGCACGATTTTGGCTCATTGCAACTTCCGCCTCCTGGATTCAAGAGTCTTCGGCCTCAGCTTCCTGAGGAGCTGGGATTACAGGCTCCCACCACAATGCCTGGCTAATTTTTTTGTATTTTTTAATAGAGATGGGGTTTCATCATGTTGGCCAGGCTGGTCTCGAACTCCTGACCTCAGGTGATCCACCTGCCTCATCCTCCCAAAGTGCTGAAATTACAGGTGTGAGCCACCGTGCCCAGATAGGTTTACCCAATTTAAACTCTCTTAAAGGACTTAGCTTGTCCATTATTCCTGCCATCAAGAGAATTACTTGTTTTCAACTGACAGTTGTCCTAACCTGCTTCTTTCTTCCAGATCCCTGGATCATTCCTGGGGTGGAATGGGGGCCAAAATGACGCTGGGGACCTCATCACCAGCTTCTGGGTTACTAAATAAACAGTAAGGCTATACTAGGCAGTTCAGTTTAACTATTTCTTGTTCAGGCCATACTGATAGAATCTATAAAGGGTAAAAAATAATAAGTAGGGTAGTCTGCAATATCAAGTAGGACATATAACTGTAATGAAGGGAAAGCTATGCTTGTGTTTCAAGAGAAGTCTAGAAAAGGGTTGTAGGAGCTCAGAAGAAGGAGAGACAGCCAGGGGTAGAGGGAGATCAGAGTGGACTACGTGGAGTAGCAGTACCTGAGGTGAGTTTAAGCTATGGTTGAGAAAGGGGAGAGGGATGTTTGTGAGGAATTATTCCAGGGAAAAGAGGCAAAATGAGCAAACCATGGAGACAGGAAATGGATGACTATGTTTAGTGACTAGACTGATATAATGTGGAGAGAGTCTTGATTGCAATATTTGAGTTACATCATCAACAATGAGTCTGGGACAGATGAACACACTCCTTCAAAACCCATGGATTCTTGGCAAGGACACTTTCCAGGATTCAGTTTTTATCCTCATCTGGAAGCATAAGGAGATGTACAAAATCTTTTCTAAGGCCCAGTTCTACTCTAGTGTTTGATGATTCATAGACACAGGCATCAATTAGGGGTCCGTCCGGCAGTCTAGGCAGGTGACATAGGTCCTGCTGGGATGGCACAGAGAGGAGAGAAAGGAAGCAGAGAGTATGAGAGGGAGTATGAGAATATTCCTTGGAAAATACTGGAGGTTGGAATTGAGAGAGATGGGGATGAACAGATTGCGGGATTCCAAGTTCAGTTTTCTGGACCAATGGTAATGTCATTAAGAGAAAGAAGGAAAGTAGAGGAAGGGGCTAGTTTTGTAGAGAGGATGAACTTGGTCTTAGACACGATGAGTTCAAGGCATTGGCCTCAAATCTAGGTGGATGCATCCCACAAGTTGAAACAAGGTGCTTTGAGAGGATGTGCCGGCTGGAGAGGTGAATTTGGGGATGGTGGTGCTCTGAGGGTGGAAGGATGAGGCAGAAAGGAAAATGCTAGAATCTAGGATGGGAGCAGGAAGAGTCTGGGGGAGATGGGAGCATTGGAAGAAGAAGAAAAGTCGGGGCGGGAGGAGGAGGATATTTGACAGTGTCCTCTACTTAAAGATGATGGGAGCCTGGTGGTTTGGGGGAGATGCAGAAAAGCCACCCTTGAAGGGTCTTTGGGGGTCCCAGCTGGGTCTCTTCCTTTTGGACCTGGTTCAATGAAATTTAAAGAGAGCCAGTGACAGAGAGGGGGAGATCATCATTGTGAGACGTAGGAAAAAGTATCTTTTGGAAGCCTTCCATGAGAATTGCTTGTTCTCATTTTATAGTTTTCTTAACATCTTCCCCTTCTTTTTTTTTATGTTCCTGATGTAAAGCTCAGGGACTCTCCGCGTATCCCTGGGAGTGATGAGGGTCTCCATTATGATCTATTACACCAATACCAGACAAGAGGAGATTTCAAAGTAACAGAAATTTACTTCCTTGTCAACAGCCAGCATTACCTGGAGTTGGGGGTCAGGTCTTGGGACAATTGTCAGTGGGAGGAAAAAGCCCAAAACCCAGCAAGCCCAAATGCAAATGATCACAGTGTTCCAGCAGTGTTTTCTTTTCTTTTCAGGGCCAAGACTGGGGGACACCACTGAAGCGGGTCAAAGGCGAAGGTGGCAGAGACCTGGCACAGGCACCTGGGCAGGTCCATGGAACCTGCCAGTCGGGGCCACTGGGGTGCAATGCAGGGTGCTATGGCCTTTGCTGTCCTCTGTCACTGTGGGCCAGTCCGTATCCCGAGCGAGGGTCTCTCCCCCGTGCCCCGCAGTGCAGTGCGTGATCAGGCAGGGCTCTTGGGCTAATGGTCCCCAGGTTTGGATTTCAGGGAGTGGAAGCTTTCAGGCGGGGCAGCGTTGGCAGGCAGCCCAGATTTCTGGAATGTGTTGCTCTGCCTGGTGGGCTAGCAGTTTGGCGGATCAGGTTCCGGCTGGTGAATACAGGAGAACAATAGGCATGGGGTTCCTGGACTAATTAGCTGTGTGGCTCTTCTCCCGGCTGTGCCCTTGGCTGGGCCTCCAGTCCTGCTGTCACTGCCTCTGGGGTCCGGCTTGAACACTTGCTGGTTGGGGGAAGCCCTGCGGGGAAGAGGAGGCATCAGGGGACTGAAGTCTGCCAGCAGGGATCGGGCTTGTGATTACATCCCAAGGGTGGCACCCTGGTGACATTAGATCAGGAGCTGACCCTGCGTAGAGCCGGTGTTTCTTGGGACACAGCTGTGACTTGCGAATGGCTGCGGGCACAGAGGCTGCAGTGGGCATGTTGAACTTTGTCACACGGGGGAATGCTCTTCCTACACCAGGTGCCTTCCGTGGGTCTAAATATTTCAGTGGGAGGCAGGTAAGCTGAATTGGCCAGGGTGGGGAAAGGCTTCAAGGTTCATGGAACATCAGCCAAATTCTTGGGAGAATGTCACGTCTGGATCTTGTGGAATCTTACCTTTCGGAGAGTCAGAAAGGTCTTGAATATTTGACAGGAAAAAAAGAGGATTTTTCATTCAGGATCATCTAATCCAGCTCAGGAGAATTCAGATTTCCATAAAGTTAAGTTACAAAAACAGTTAACAAGAATCTTTAAATGAGAGGGTTCTCCCAGTGGCTGTGAAACATGATGAGAGGTTTAACTTACATCTTTTGGGATATTCATATAGTTTGAAAAATAAGGGGCGTCGTTATTCTCATCTTCAAAACTCTTCTTTCTCAGATCGGGAGCACCGGGAAAGCCAGTGCGAATGGAAGGGAGTGGACCCAGACCTTACCCCTTCCTAGGTGGCACTCTCCCACCTGTCCCCAAGGCAGTGCTTTAACCCTCTCTCATGAAGGGTCTCCCTCAAGATTTGAGACTTAGACCCTATTTTAGACAAACCCAGCAGGGCCATAGTTGAGGAAAGAGATGTTGAAAATACTTCCCCCAAAGTTCTTCAAAAGAAGAAATGAAGTTACCTGTTATTTTTTAAGAGGATGCATGAATCCATGTCCCTAATGACCGGGAAGGTTTTGCTTGTTGAGGAACATGGGTCTTCAAAGCATCATCCTTCTGTCCACAGCGCGGAGTCACCTGGGAGGCTGTGAGAAATGCAGAGACCCAGGTCCGACCTGGGCCCGCTGAATCAAAATCAGCATCTTATCAAGATCCCCAGGGGATTTGTAAAAAACAGAGCATGGGAAGAAACAGGTACCACTACGTCCTGAATCTGAAAATCTCTTTGTTCCCTTATGAACTTAGGTTTCTTTTTCTTTTTATCTCAACCTCAATCTCTCTGCTGGACAATTTTCTTTCTGTCTGTTCAGCCTGCTAATCCACAGAGATGCCCTGGATCACCCTTGGGACACCTAGATTCTCTCCACATGAAGCCTGTGAGGTGATTTGACAGTTGGAGACTTTCCTGTTAACAGCCATTATAATAAAACATTCCCCCAAACCAAATTCAGCAATTATTAACAAGTTGAAACAGCAAGTGATGTTTACTAAGACATTCTTCCTGAGGCTTAACATATCCTGTGAAGAGGGTGGGGTGGGTCTAGGAAATCTTAGCTCTACCTGGAGTTCAAGGTAATGTCAGAACCAGAGGTTGAAGTAGAGGGGGAAGCACCTCTTCTTAGGAGTCAGACATGGAGATCTTTCTACATGCACAGTTGGCCAGTGATGACCTTGTCACTGAAGTGACTCCATTTCAGGGATTAGAGGATGTGCTTAGTAGCTGAAATTCTCTCCATTGCTGGCTTCTGCCTAGAGCAGGTGTGTGCAGAGCAGCCTTCAGTCAAGACAGTGAGGTCACTTGGATGAAAGGGACCTGGGCTGCATTTGGGCACATGTCTGTGTGTGCTCCATGGGTGCCCGGTGAGGGCAGTGCCCACAAGAATTTGCTTTTCACGAAATCCTCAATGCCTGGAACAAAACAGATGCTGTATTACTATTTTCTCAATCAATTGTAGCAGTAATTGTAGCAGTAACTTGTATCTGGGGCTGAAAATTCCCAAATCTTTTAAAGACTTGAATGTTCATTTGCCATGGTTTGGGCAGGCTGTATTTTGCTATCAAACATGTATGGCAGAGGTAAGCACAGGCCCTGCGAAGGGTGTGCTTTTTCTTTTCTGAAGCAAATGTGCAAAGATGATGTGCACATATTTAGTGTGGACATGCAGAGATCTTGGACTCCTGGGCGTGGAGTCTCCTAGACCCCAGGGGCACCTAATTCAGTCTTGCACTCCAGCAGGAATTCCCTCTACAACGTGGACTCATTTATTCAACAAAGTTCTGCTGATGGTTTGCAAAGTGTAGCACCTGCCAGACTATCTGAGGCTCTGTAGGGAGGCGATAAATTTGTTTCTGATCTCTAGGAGCTCACAGTTTACTCGAGGAGTCAGACATTTAAACAGATAATGACACTGCTTCTTTAAAGGAAATATAAGTATATAAAAGGTACTGTATAGGAATGCAGAAGAAGGAGCACCCAGTGCTTCCTGAGATGAGAATGGGAGGACAGAGACGGCTCCCAACACATGATCCCATCACAGACATCGCTTCTTAAGAATCAGGAGACATTCTTAGATGACTGACAAATGACAACTTATTAGGCATTTAATGAGTTCCAGGCACAATTGGAAGTGTTTTTTTACATGTGCTAATTCACTTAATCGCCACAATAATTACTATTTTATTATTCCCATTTTACAGATTAGGAAACTAAGGATTGCGAGGTCGGGTAACATAACTTGTGCAACCAGTAAGTGGCCGAGCAGGGAGTGAAAGCTAGGCAGTGTGTTTCCAAGTCCTGGCTCTTCAGCACTAGGTTAGACTCTCTCCTGCACAGGAAGAAGACACTTGGTGGAGAGGCAAGGTCTGTGAACTGCTACATGGGAATCAGGAATTAAGGTTGACTTGTGAACAGAGCTTGGAGGAGTAGGTCGGTCTGGATCTTGATTTAAATGTCATTTTAAGGAATTTAATATTTATCTCTGGGTGATAGACAGTTATGGGAGGTGTTTTTATTTGTGGGAAAACAATGTAACATGAAATGTATCATTTTAACAATTTTAAACATGCAGTTCAGTGGTATTAAGCACATCACGCTGTTTTGCAACCATCATCACCATCCGGCTCTAGAACTTTTTCATCTTCCCAAATGAATCTCTTCACTCATTAGGCAATAACTGTCCATAAAAGTCCCTGGTGACCACCATTTCCCCAGCCCCTGGTAACCACTACTTTTTGTCTCTATGAATTTGGCTACTTTAGCACCTCATATGAGTCAAAGCATACATTATTTACTCTTTTGTAACTGGCTTCTTTCACTTAGCACGATGTCCTCAAGGTTCATCTATGCTGTAGCATGTGTCAGAATTTTCATCCTTTTTTAAGGCTGAATAATATTCCATTGTATGGATGGACCACATTCTGTTTATCTATTCATCTGTCAGTGCATATTTGGGTTGCTTCTGTCTTTAGGTTATTGTGAATTGAGGGATTATGATCTGGGGAATGGTATAATCAGATTTATATCTTAGAGATGCAGAGAAATAAACTAGAGCTCTAGTTGCCAGTGTGCAGGTTGGAGGGGTCAACAGAGACAAGTTTTAGCCTGTTATAGTAATTTAGGTGACAGAAAATGAGGGCTTGCACTAAGGTAGTATTGTAGATAGATTAGAGGAGGGACAGATTACAGACACAGGAGGAGAAGGCACTGGATTTGGTTACCACTTGGAAGGTGCTGGGGTAAATGTGGGAGAGTTATCTAGGACTTTGCTGTTTGACCTTGTAATTAGGTAGATGGTGGTAAAATGGCACCTACCAGGTGGAAGAGAGAATCTCAGAAGGTCCGTGTTGCAGGGGGTTTTCACTTACCTCCTGAAATTCCATGTGACTGTATATGTTCCATGCCTTTTCCTTCTAAGAGGGTCTATAGCTTTCCTTAGATTGTTATAAAATCTGTCTCCAGTCAAAACAAAGAAGCAGTGATTCAGCAGGACTGACTGGATCAGATTCTGGAGGGGCAGGAGCAAGCACCCAGAGCACAGGTGAAATTGACCTTGGACACAGGTGAGGAATGACCTTTCCCTATGCCCAGAAGACGTGTGAAAGATAGTCATGCTTTGCCTGTGCAGGGTGATGCCGGTGCATGTAAGTTGAGGTGGTTCTCATCTAATGTTCTTTTGCTTGTCTTTGTGAAGGACGAGACCAAGTGTTCTGTCCCTGTTGAGTGACCTGGTGGCTTCAGAAGAGGTGGAAAGAAATTGGTGAAGCGTTAGGGTCATCACTTCTGGGAGTGCAAGGGAATGCTCACTGGAACTGACCAAGGGAAGAGTGGAGGGACAAGCCACATCTCAAGGGCTCGCCACATGCGCCTCCCTGACCTCTGGATAGCACTTGCTGTTGGAAAGGTCTCTCTCATTTAGAGTCATGTCTCTTGTCTCATGTCCTTCCTTTTTTAAGCTAACTGTTCCCATTTTCTTTCATCAACTCCATAGGATGTAGTTTTCAGAGTTGACTTGGACTCACAGTCTCCTCTCAAACTGTGGCATTCATTGCTCCACGTGAGGCGCTAAATCTGGTCTGATTGCTGAGACCTGCTCCTCATGAAGGTTCCAAGACCAAACCTACATGAATTCAAGCTGGAAGGTTCTCGCTTGATAGAGCTGAAGGCCATGTCTCTCCTGCATTTCCAGCTCCAGGCATGGGGCCTATACTGTAATAAGTGCTCATTGATTGAATTTGCAGAATCTCTAACACAAGGTGGAAAGTAATTTTTGCAACTTAGAATGGAAGTAAAGGAGATTAAATGAAGATGAAATAAAGCACTGTACCTGAAAATACACATAAGCTGTAAAGCACTATACACCAGGTGAGTTATTATCCTCATGATCTTCTTAATCTGGACAAATTATTTCTGAATTCAGAATCCAGTCTGTACACAGTCTCATCACATGTTGTTCTCTCTTTACAACTCATGCAGTCCAGATTATTCAGCTATCTCAATTGCTTGAGTGGGATTATATTAAATCTCTAAGGTTCAATTTGCATAGACGATGCGTCTTCCTCCAGCTTAAAATATCTGTGTGTCTCAGACGGATCGTGTCCTAGTTTACCTTAGTATTTTACTTTGTGCAGCGATTAGGAAACCTGATTACATATTTCATTATGAAAAATTTTAAATGCACAAAATTAGGGCGAATAAAGAGTATAATATACACTTATGTATTCATCACCCATATTTGATGGTTCTTGATATGTTGCTACCTCCCTTAAGCTACCCATTTATAAAATTTTTGTTGAAACCATTAAAAAATATCTTGTACTATCATTTTATTTTATTCCTACACCCTTTAGGAATACATACTTATTTTATTCCTACATATTCCTGCATCTTTAAAAAGTATGAACATTTTCTTTTATAACCACAACGCCATTGGCACACCTAAAAATTAATATTACTTGCATAATAAAAATTTCTGTGTTGTTTAAAAACATTTTCTGACACTTGGCTTGTTCAGTCGAGGCACTGTGTCTTAGCCAGTTCATGCGGTGATGACAAAGTACCATAGATTGGGCGCCTTAAACAACAAGCAGTGATTTCTCACAGCTCTGGAGCCTGGAATGTCCAGGATCAAGGTGCCGGGAGATCCGGTGTCAGGCTGCCTTCCCCCTGTGTGGTCACTGGCAGAGCGAAAGCAAGCTCTGGTCTCTTCCTTTTCTCATAAAGGCACCGATCCCATCATGGAGACCCCACTCTCATGACCGCATCCAAACCTAACTACCACTCAAGGTCCTACATCCAAACGCCATCACACTGGAGATTAGGTGAAGGCTTCAACATAGGAATTTTGAGAGGACGCAACATTCACTCCTTAAACACACCGCAGCTTGCACTTGTTGTAATGTCTCTTGAGTGTCTTTTAATACAGAGCAGACCCCCTTCCCCCTTCATGCCCTTGTGGCAGAAACGGGGTCAGTTGTCCTGAAGAATGCCCCATATTCTGTATCTGTCCATTGGCTTCCTTGGGCAATCATTTAATTTACTACTCTACCCGCCGTGTTTCCTGGAAACGGAAGTTAGCTCCAGAGGACTGATCAGGTTCAGGCACATTGTTTTGCAAGACTATTCCATAGATGGTTCTCTTTGATTCTTTTTTCTGAGCTAGGGTGCCACAACTCCTGGTCATTCCACCTTCAGGGACGCTGAGAGTCATCATGGATTTGGTACAGAGTAATCTTTAAAATTAAATATTGAACATGATTTTTCTTCTGATTCTCAAAGTCACGCATATTTATTACAGAAAATTTACAACTTATAGATAAGCAAAATAAATGAAATCATCTTAAATTCTATTCCTAGATAACTGCTATTAAAATTTTGATGCCGATCCTTCTAGTATTTCTTCATAATTATTTTATAATTGCCTCTTCCCACTTGTAATGGATGGGAAATAGCTTTTGATGCCTTTAAATATTATTTTCCAGTGTCACTGGCTATCTCGTAGTCCTTCTATGGCTCTGTAAGAATTTATTTGATTGACAACTTTTGTATGAGTCATGAAAAGCGCAAACCTATTGACCAAAATGCTTATTCGATTTGACCCCAAACCACTCTGACAGCAAATGACAACAACTGGCATGATCTTCTGTGTCCTGGGATGGTGGCTCTTCTCCTCCCAGGGAGAAAGGCGTAGGGGAGAGGGTGGTGGATTGGTGACCTTTGAACATTTTCCTGAAGTGTTGAAATATATTTTCTGTGTCTTACTGAATAAGCTACCTTGCTCCTGTGCTCGAGATCCCATTACATAGTCTACTATCTGGTTTCACGTACTTCCCAAATCCTCCTGCCTCAAGGTGTATTCGGGGATCAGCAGCATCAGTGCTGTCTGGGGAGTTTCTTAGAAATGCAGAATCCCAGGTCCCTCGTGTGGCCCTCTCCATCTGAATCTGCATTTTAACCAGATTCCCAGGAGTGAAGTGTGAGACACTCTGTTCTAAAATACTTAATGAATGCCTGGAAAGGCTGGCTCATCTTGAGATGCATGTGGAACAAACATGCTAAATTCAGCCATGGAACAGATCTTCCTTGCAGGCCAACTGGGCATGCTTGCTTTCTCAGGATGGAGAGAAAAGCCAGCAACGAGGCTCAGACGTAAGCCTGGCAGTGGCTGGGAGCCTGGGATGCGGGGGTGCAGGCTGCATCTTCCTAGCTGTGTGACCTCAGGTAAGTTATAAATGGTCTAGTCTGCTCTTTCTATTCAGTATAACAGAGACCATATTCCCTATTTCATAGGGACGATCTGAGGTTTAAATAAAATCATGTTTATAAAGTACTGAGCAGTGCCCGGCATGTCGTAACTGCTCCGTGAATGTCAGCAATTGTTATTAATTATCACAAAAATGCTAAGTTTTATGAAGCAGTGTTGGGAGCAAAGGTTACTGGACAGCAATTACTCTTGGGAATACTTTGCTATTTGGAACAGCTAATAGTTTTAATACTAATACTTAACATTTAAAACTAATATTAAAAGTCATGTAGAACTTTTTCCTCCTAACATCAGCCACAAAATAAGTAACCAATTTCAGCTGCTGGTTCCATGTACAGAAAATGGTAAGACATTTAATTTGAACACATCTGTGTTATACTTAGAGCAACCACCTACCATGCACCACACATTGCTATCTTATTCTTTTACCCAAATGAGGAAAAAAGTAACCAAAAACCCAACAACCCCAAACTTTCTACTGCTCTTTTAAAAAAGGTCTTTCTCTCTCTCTCTTTTTTTTTTTTAGACGGAGTCTCACTCTGTTGCCCAGGCTGGAGTGCAGTGGCGCGATCTTGGCTCACTGCAACCTACGCCTCCTGGGTTTAAGCGATTCTTCGCCTCAGCCTCCCGAGTAGCTGGAACTACAGACATGTGCCACCACACACGGGTCATTTTTGTATTTTCAGTAGAGACAGGGTTTCACCATATTGGCCAGGCTGGTCTCGAACTCCTGACCTTGTGATCTGCCCACCTCGGCCTCGCAAAGTGCTGGAATTACAGGCATGAGCCACTGCGCCTGGCCGAGGTCTTTTTCTTTAATACAGGCTGAGGCTTCTATATGCTTTGATTGCAAAGAGACTGTATAAACAAAGAACTTTCACCTTTAAAATGATCTGTCCAGTTCAGTTCCACAGTGTTCAGTAGAGACTGAACACTTTACTGTACTATTTGAAGGAAATGATATAAAACTACTACCAAATATAGTGTGGACCTCTTTAACTCCTAGCATAAATATTTGCAAGGCAAGCCTTGGTGGCACGAAGACCATGGGTGATAGAGGATTAATCCATGATAACACGTTTCTTAAAGATGGATCTCCTGACAATTAGAGGTCAAATTCTTATTCTGGGACTGAGCCAGAGTAAGTAAAATACCTTTGGTCGTTAAATACTCTCCCATGGGTGAGAAATACATTCTCTTGGGACATTATTTAACTCCAGTGAAAGGAAACAACTCTGTTCCTATTCGCAAAAATATTATGTTTACCTTATATGAATAACCTCTAAAATCTTTACTTCTCTAAAGCAGGTGAAGAATCATCCTAAATTATCTTAACCTCAGAAAGCATGAGAATCCTCATCACACTGGTGGCCATTGTCATTCTTAGATGTTTTCCTGCTTCATGTGGTCATGAGAATCTGATGTTTTCATTGTGAAACAAATCCCAGGACACTGCCAAGTAGGCCTGCTAAGTATGGTGTGATGAATAGACTCTCCTGACGTTCGATGCTGTCCAGTATACAGCTTTCCTGGGGTCGGTGAGTGAACAAGGGCAAGTCTATTACTGTGTAGATGTGATTCAGAAACTGTATTCCAGATTAGTGAGCCTGGTCTCGTAATTCACCTGCTTGGAACGTGTGACTGGTGGAATTGATAAATGCACATATTTCTAGAAACACTTACATGTAGTTTATGTGTATAAAATCTGTCACAGATTTTGTTGAAGTTAGAAAGCTTATTATCAAGCTAATTAATAATGTAACTAATTATCCTCAGCTTCTAATGATTATACTTTTATCTGTAACTTTTAACATGTTATTAGGCCTACACAAATTCATGAATGAGAATTTTCCCATTCTTAATTTACTGTGATCATTTCTTCCTGATTATTTCGAATCTTTTTAGAGTTTCCTATGCTTCCAGGCTAATAATTCAGACTCACCTGGATAGAGTAACATTCCAGTTCCTTCAAATCCTATGAATCACTTGCTCCACCTATCCCACAAAAAGATGGCTTACATCCAATTCCTTGTAAACCCATAGCTCGATTTTCATTAGTGTTGTACCAATTTCTCCTAACTTGTAGACCCATGAGCCAATGTTTAATTCCCAAGGAAGGCGTCTGCTATTCCTGCATCCCTCTTCCCTTTGAATGACTATTTTCGAAATCAATTTGTGATTTTCATTGTCACAAGCTTAGAAATATTTAGAAATAACTTTCTAACACATTTGCTCAAGTTTCATGAAAACAAGTGAGGGAAGCCTGCAGCACGCAGGCTGTCTTTTCTCAGAGCCAAGCCTAACACGGAATGTGCTGATGGCTCCCCGCGTTTCTTCAGGGCGTTTGCCCTGCTGGAAGGTCCTGATAGCCGTCTAACTGGCAACTGGGTCTGAAGAGCCTGGAAGAAGGGATGGCTTGTGAGTACCACTCACCTGCAAACATTTTGGTTTTGGGGCTGTATAATGAAGGCCACGACGTGGGGAAAGTGGTATTTTATTTTTAGACTACCTAATTGCAAAACAGAACAACACGGGTTACTCGGACAGTTCAGTTGCCATGTCGGTAATAATGCTGTGCAAATATTGTTCTCCCAGAGTTTCTCTGGCACAATAGACCTATTGCTTTTTTTTTCATTGTGGTAAAAATATGTAACATAAAATGTACCATTTTAACTATTTTAAGCACGTAGTTCAGTGGTATTAAGTATATTCACATTGTTGTACAACCATCACTACCATCTAGCCACAGAACTCTTTTTAACCTTGCAAAACTGAAATCTGTTCCCATTAAATATTAGCGCCCCTTCCTCCTCTTCTCCAGCCCCTGCTAACCACCATTTTACTTTCTGTTTCGACGATTTTTGACTACACTGAGTATTTCACAGGAGTGGAAGCAGGCAGTATTTGTCTTTCTTGTGTCTGGCTGATTTGACTTAGCATAATGTTCTCAAGGTTCATGCGTGTCATACCATGTGTCAGAATTTCCCTCCTTTTTAAGGCTGAATAATATTCCATTGCACGGATATGCCACATTTTGTTTATCCGGTCATTTGTCAATGGATACTCGAGTTGCTTCTACTTTTCGGTTTATGTGAATAAGACTGCTATGCACATACATGGGTATAGAAATATCTGTTCAAGTTCCTGCTTTCACTTGTTTTGGGTATATACCCAGAAGTGCAATTATTGGATCATATGGTAATTCTGTGTTTAGTTTTCTGAGGAATCATTATACTTTTTCCACAGAGGCCTCACCGTTTTATATTCTCAACAGCAGTGCACAAGGTTTCCAGTTTCTCCACGTCCTCACCAACATTTGTTATTTTCTGCTTTTAAAAAAACAAACAGGCCAGGCGCGGTGGCTCAGGCCTGTAATCCCAGCACTTTGGGAGGCCGAGGCGGGCGGATCACAAGGTCAGGAGATCGAGGCCATCCTGGCCAACATGGTGAAACCCCGTCTCTACTAAAAATACAAAAATTAGCTGGGAGTGGTGGCGCGCGCCCGTAATTCCAGCTACTCAGGAAGCTGAGGCAGGAGAATTGCTTGAACCCCGGAGGTGGAGGTTGCAGTGAGCCGAGATCACGCCACTGCACTCCCGTCTGGCGCCTGGCGACGGAGCGAGACTCTGTCTCAAAAAACAAACAAACAAAAAAAAAAAAACGAAAAACAAAAAAAAAATAGCCGTCCTAATGAGTATGAAGTGGCATCTCATTGTGATTTTGGCTTGCATCTCCCTAATGACCAGTGACATTAAACATCCTTTCATATGTTATCAGTCATTTGTTTATCTTCTTTGGAAAAATGTCCTTTGCCTATTTCATAATTGAGATGCTAGGTTTTTTTGTTAATTGTTAGGCCCTTCACTTTTATAAATCTGAGTGAAGCAATTCCGTCAGTCAGTCAAGGAACACCTCCAGAGTTTTAGGTATGAGGCACCGTGCTAAGCTTGTGCCAGATTTTGCTCAGATGGCAGCCTCCAGGTAACGGGACTGGATATTTTCTTGTAGAGTAACTCTCTGGAATTACTCAAGGGATTTTAAAGGGTCTGAAAATCAGACTGTGAGAGGCAAAAGAGCTAAGGTGTCCCCAGGCAAATCAGGGAAGACTGATCAGAAAACCCCCTCCTCCCCAGGAGCCACAGCTCACTAGGTCTTAACTTCTGTCTTTAGATAGAATCTCATTACTAGCAGGAAAGTAGCGCTCCTGGAACAAAACATACTTTGGCACTTACGGCTCTTCCAGATGAAAGCTTACAGTTTTTTTTTTTAAGCATTTCTTTGAAACTGTGAACTTAACATGATTTAGTCTCGTGAAAAGCCATCGTTAACGGGCACTCTTCTTCCACCACTACGTGGACCTTTACTCCACACGCTCTCTAAACACAGATAATTACCATGGTAACCGCAGTGTTTCATGACTCGCATGCATACACTTGCACCTTTCTTAAAGAAACACAGAACACAACAGCGTAGAATTAGAACAGTAAATCATTGCAATGTTTTTTATTTGTTGTTGCATAGTTGTCAGAATTTAGAGAAGAGCTGGACCTTGTCATCCGCTATCAATTGTACTTGGAAAAAGTAGAGGTTCGGCCAGGCCCTTTGACTTCCTGCCAGAAAATAGGGTCTTGTTTGTAACATTGTGGAAGGAATGACCGATGGGTTTGGAGATTGCTAGGGTCAGAAGATGCTTGAAGCAGAAAATGTCATTAAGAACACGAAGTACTGAAGAGTATAGATTTTCACGTGACACAGTCACTCGGCCAACTATCTGCAGTGAAGTTACAGTTATGATTTTACCCTAACGTTGGTAAAAGTTTGGGCAAACATGCTTTTTTAGGAAGCATCTCATTTTATCCTTAGTTGTATTTGGAAACATGCAAAACAATTTTGTTGTGCCTTCAAAAGTCTTTCATTTTTTGGCTATGCAGACAAGCCTTTTATTGCCCTGTGAATACTCGATGAGTGGTCAGCAGAATGAAACCCACATGGTGCTTTCACCAGGAGTCATCTGCAGGCCGCTTTTGACTAACAGCAGCATCTGGGCCCTTGGAGACACGGGAGAGCTGAGGATCCACAGGCTGAAGAGAAGGCATTTATAAATGCTCTTCGCAAGCCACCTCTCCTCTGTTTTGAACATTTCACTGTGTTCTGTCCATGTGTGAAAAGAAATATCGTTCTGTAATTCTGCATGCAACGGGGACTACCCCTTTCTGCCTAATGGAATGTAGCTCTGATTTCTCTGTCATTAGCCACTCTGTTTCTGAGATACTGATGTTTTGATGAGAGAGAAGAAAGAACTCTCTTCTGTTTGATTGTTTTCTTTTAAATTAAATGTAGTAATAAATCTAACTCAACCAAAATAACTGCTGACCATTTCATATTAACATAGCAGTGAAGATGAACTTGGGCAGTGCAGGATGAATGTCTCTCTGTGCTTAGATTGGAATGCCTCCAAACCCTTAAACTCCCACACCAATTTGGAAAAGCCTACCTGAGGTTTTTATATCCTTAGCCTGAAAATACATTTTTCATGTATAAGATAGAGCCCCTAAGTTTCAAGGACGACTGTGCTATACTTTAGAAAGTACACAGAGATAATGTTGGAATGAGAAACTATTTTTTTAACCTAGTGAATATATTTTTGCCTTCCACATCTACCGTGTGTGTGCCTTTCTCTATTTTCTATAATTTAATTAGAATTCTATAAGACTCAAATTCATAAATTAAGAAATAAAGCAATTGGCAATCTACTTACTTAGCTTGGACCTCCTGTGTGGGGGATTAAGAATAGCTGTGACGTCATTCTCACCCTTCCCCTGCTGTCTTGTCAACGAAGATGGTGCATGAGGTGACAAAATAAGGCAGGCTTCTTCTGAGCCTGGACAGCCAACTGAATGCTCTCTGCTCTCCTGTGCACAAGCTGGAGTAGTCCTGGAATGCTGGGGGGTGAGGAGGTGAGACTTGAACAGGTGCATGAGAAACGGATAGAATTTGGAAGAAGACCAAGTGATGACATGATGAGAATTCAATGCGCTGATGGCCCTCTGTTTGAAAGAATCATTACTTGTTTCATTTCCATGTTTGAAAAGCCCCGAACGGTGTACAAGGTAGACATCCTGTCCTAACAGAACATATAGTTTAGTCAGGAGAAAGGGAGGGGGTGTCCAGGTCTTGACGAAGGCCTGACGCCATAGCCCTTCAAACTGGGGGGTGGAGGCAGGTCTTCTTTAAGTCTCATATTTGCCGTAAACTCGCTGGCCACAGGCAGCTTTCCTGTGCTCTGTCCCCAGCCTGGAGCACCTGTTCCTGTTTACTACGTCATTCCCTCCCCCCCCCTTCAGATCTCAGTGCAAACACTGCTTCCTTAGGGACACCTTCCCTGATAGCTCTGGAAAGGTAAAAATCAAACCCCCCTCTTACAGGTGATTGTAATCCTTGGTACTATCCTTTGTAGCCACAGTCACAACTTTATGGGATTATTTAATTATCTATGCATCCCCTACTAGACTGTGAACTCCAAGACGGCAGAAACTATTATCTGGCTTTGTTTAACCCTACATCTCTAGTACCTAGTATCTAGTACTACCTGGCATAGAGTAGGAGCTCAACAAATGCCTGATGAGTGATATTGTGGAAGCGATCAGCTGACTCCTGGTGGATGCTCTTCCTGGGGGTTTAATGATTCTCGTACCTATTCCCTTCCCACACCTCCTTGGGATTACCTTTATTCAATCCTTGTCATCTTGTCCCAGACTCTTGCTATGGAATCCTAAATGATTTTGTCGTCTGTAGGTTTGCTTTTTTTAAAATGTAAACAACTGCTCTTTCAGCCAGAGTAAACCTTGGCAATGCAAATTTGATCACGTCACTCTCCACTGAAGGGTTATGGCACCTGGGCGCTGGGTGATGTGATGCCTGCCTTTTGAGCCCTGCAGAGCTCCTGATCTGACCCTGTGTCCCATGGCCCTCTCTGCAGAGCCTCTTGCAGCTTCCTTGACTCTCTGAGATGTTTCACAGTTTTCCTACTTAGCACATATTGTTCCTCTAGGCTAGAATGTCTTTGCCCCTGTATTTTATCTGGAAAAACCATACTCATTCTTCCAGACCAACCCAAATAGTTCCCCAGATTCTCCAGTCAACTCCTTCTATACCACTGATAACGGAAGTGTTAGGTAGATGGAAGGCGGGAAGGGAAGTGCTGGGTAGAGGAGGGTGTGGTTCCTGGCTAGGGCTCCACCCCCACTGGCCTCCCTGAGGACAGGCATTTACTGCCCCGATGTTGCATTTCCCCAAGACTGCCCTGGCCTGTCATACCCCCATCCTGTGTCTGTAGCCGGCAGACACACAGGTTGCTGGATATTGAGAGGAGCCATCAGTGGAGGAACACATGGGTGGCTGGACGCTAACATTGACAGGCACCCGCACGCAGCGGGGCACGAGCAGGCAGAAAGCTGGTTTGGCTTCGGTCGGAGGAGAGCCCAGGCCACCTAGCAGCCTGGCTCCAGGGGAAAACCATCTCCCTTTGGCTCCCCCATCTGCTACTTCCCCTCAATAAAACCTTGCACTCATTCTCCAAGCCCACATGTTATCCGATTCTTCTGGTACACCAAGGCAAGAACGTCGGGATGGAGAAAGCCCTCTGTCCTTGGGATAATGCAGGGGTCTAATTGAGCTGGTGAACACAAGCTGCCTATGGATGGCTAAAGTAAAGAGCACCCTGTAATACACCCACACTGGGGTTCAAAAGCTGTAAACATTCACCCCTAGACACTGCTGTAAGGTTGGAGCCCCACAGCCTGCCCGTCTGTATGCTCCACCAGAGGTCTGAGAAGCTGGGCACTATAGAAGCGAGCCACACCCCCATCACACACCCTGCAAGGAGGAAAAGGGAGCTTTGCTGTTTCACCATCAACTGCCAGGTAGATACCTCTCCCTTTGCCCTCATAACAACGTACTATAATTACATGTTTACGTGTCTATTTCACTTACTGGACTGAATTCCTGGAGGGCATGGGTCATGCTATTCATGTAATTATTTCCATCTTGTCTACGTCTGACCAGTTCGGAACGCAGTCCACGTGCAGTGCTTCAATCCACTGGGTGAAGAGTGCGTTCCCGTTTTAGCCTGACATGTCATGTTGCTCTTTCAGTAAAACAAACACATACACTCTATTTTGCCTTTACGTGAGCTGCAGTTGTCTTTATATGAGCTTCAGTTGCTGTTATGTGGACTTCCGACTCCTGGAACATGATGGAAGCACTTTATGATGATCTCTAAGTGTGTTTGGTACTGTTTTTGGTTAGTTTGCTCCAGTCTATGGAGATCTTCTAAATCTTGATCGTGTTATAAAACATATTATATGGGATTGATTATCCACTGACTTGAGAATTGTGCACTTTTATTTTAAACAGAAATGTCAGGCCCATGACAGACCCATAAATTAAAACTCTAGCATATCGTTGGAACTCCGGTTACTCTTACTTTCTTAATTAAAACTCTTTGGCAGTTCAATCCGTAAGAAATTTACAAAGCTGGCTGGGTGTGGTGGCTCACGTCTGCAGTCCCAGCACTTTGGGAGGCCGAGGCGGGTGGATCACCTGAGGTGGGGAGTTTGACACCAGCCTGACTAACATGGAGAAACCCCGTTTCTACTAAAAATACAAAATTAGCTGGGCGTGATGGTGCATGCCTGTAATCCCAGCTACTCTGGCCACTGAGGCAGGAGAATCGCTTGAATCTGGGAGGTGGAGGTTGCGGTGAGCCCAGATTGCACCATTGCACTCCAGCCTGGGCAACAAGAGTGAAACTCCATCTCAGAAAGAAAAAAAAAAAAAGAGAAAAGGAAATCAACAAAACTGCATTATTAACTTTTTAATTTTTTATTCTCATCCACAAGCAAAATACTTGAGGAGACTTTGTTGAAAAGCGGACTGAAATTAAGGTGTCAGTATTTGTAGCATTCTGCTGCTCCACCCACTATTCCTCTAACCAAAGATCACAGAGGGTTAATTTCTCCAGCCTGCTCGTGGTGATTCCATGCTGGCTCCCAGGGCTTGCTGCTTCCTTTTGAAGATGTTTACCACCCTACATTTAATGATTTATTAAGTAATGTTTTTCTGGAGATTGACATAAAGCTCCTTAATACAACTATTTTCCCTGTTTCCAGTCTTTTTGGCACTTCTGTTCTTGCCAAAGTTGAAATACAGTGATTGTGACCATATTTGTTAATCCTTTTAGTACTTTGAATGTTGTTCAGTGGGACCTGGAGACTTGACTTTTTAAGATCAGCAGGTAGTATTTCTTACTATTGCTATTTATTTTGACTTTTAATCCATTGAGGCATTGCACTTTTATTTTGTATTTTCAATTTTAAGGCTCTCCACAAATGTTCAGAAACTTACTTGTCTTATCATTATTTCTCTAGTACCTGACCCATTACGAGCTCTCAGCAAACATTTGTTTGCTCGTGTAATTATTATTTCACTTAATCCAGTTAGTGGAATAGACACGTAAACAAGTAATTTCAGTACACTGTGATAGCAGCAAAAAGTAGAGCAACCTACCCGGCACACTCGATGTTACAGGAGGAGTTGACTGGAGAAGTCTTAATGGAGGAAACTGTTCAGGTTGGCTTTTGAAGAATGAGTATAATTTTTCAAAATAAAATGCAGGTAGCAAAGGCATTTCATTGCTGATGCTGTAACCTTCAGTGTATAGTGACAAGATTGGATTTGCATTGTTGAGGATTTACTCTGGCTGCAAGAGCAGCTGTTTACAAGAGAAAGGGCTAAACTGTGGACGGCAATGAGATGAAAGTTTAGTCAAACGTGGACTCTGCCTATAGGATTTGTAACCCAGTGCAGACTGTTTCAGGTGTGGATCACCTGTAATTTTGTAGATATTCCCATTGCCTTGAACACGATCTATTTTATTTTATTCTGTATTTTTTCATTTTTACTTGTTTTCAAATAAATTGGTTCACATGAAAATCTTTTTTTTTTCCCAACTTTTGTTTTAGATTCAGGGGGTGTATATACAGGTTTGTTACCAGGGTATATTGCGTGATACTGAGGTTTAAGGTATGAATGATCCTGTCACCTAGCTACTGAGCATAGTACCCAATAGTAAGTTTTTCAATCTTTTCCCCTCTCCCTCCCTCTCTCTAATAGTCCCCCAGTTTCTGTTGTTGCCATCTTTATGTCCATGCAGATCCATTGTTTAGCTCTCATCTGTAAGTTAGAACATCGGGCATTTGTTTTCTGCCTATCTCCATGCAGGTTGCTGCAAAGGACATTATTTCATTCTTTTTTATGGCTGTGTGGTATTCCATGGTGCACATCTATCACATTTCCTTTTCCAATCCACTGTTAAGGGCACCTAGTTGATTCCATGTCTTTGCCATTGTGAATAGTGCTGCAATGAACATAGGGGTCCATGTGTCTTTTTGGTAGAAGAATTTATTTTCTTTTGGGCATGTACCCAGTAATGAGATTGCTGAGTTAAATGGTAGTTCTAAGTTATTTGAGAAATCTGCAAACTGCTTTCCACAGTGGCTGGCCTAATTTACGTTCCCACTAATGGTGTATAAGTGCTCCCTTTTCTCCACAGCCTTGCCAGCATCCACGTAAAAAATCTTGAAAATATCTTAGAATGCATATTTTACTTCTAAACCCAGCTTATTTTCATTAACTATAACGTCAAATGCTTATTTCATGTGAGAATATCCTCATTCTATACTCTCAAGGTTCAAATAATGTTTTCCCTTATGTAATCTTGATCTGTGACATGAAAAATTTACCAAATGGATTATCATATGCTTCTGAAGCTTCTAAGCCACTGGCAGTCAAAAATGTTTCATATCATCCTAAAATCAGATGCTCAATTTAACAGTCTCATCCCTCCCTTAAATGAATGGTAACAGGATTGGTTTTCATAGATCAAGAATGTCACTTCAATTCAAAGTAATTTATAATGATAATTTTTTAAAAATTTATACCTGCATCCTCAAACCACTGGCAAAATGGAAAACACAGGCATTATACGTTGACATTCAGGAGAACCTATACTTAGAAGACCTAAAGAAGATTTGCATCTGGAAGAAACTGACTGGAATAATCAGATGAAGTAACAGAGAATTATAGATGTTAATTGTCATATTGAAATTACACCTGTTGAGGATGCCTTTTGGTGGGGTGGGGTGAGCTGGGGTGGGGTGAGGACTCACCCATGATGTGTCCTATAAAATATTGATGGAGGAATATATTTAGCATCTTTTCTTCCCTTAGTGCCTTAGAAACAATTACTTTGCTTTCAACATGAACAGACACTTTGCAAAAGAAGACATACAAGCCGTCAACAAACATGAAAAAATCCTCAACATCGCTGATCGTCAGAGAAATGCAAATCAAAACCACAATGAGAAACCAGCTTACACCAGTCAGAATGACTATTATTATTAAAAGACAAAAAACTCCCACAGATATTGGTGAGAATGCAGAGAAAAGGAAATGCTTATACACTGTGGGAATGTAAATTAGTACAACCTTCATGAAAAACAGTATGGACGTTTTTCAAAGAACTAAAAATAGAACTATCATTCAATCCACCAATCTCACTACTGGGTGTCTACTCAAAGAAAAATAAGTCATTATATCAAAAAGATACCTACACATGTATGTTTATTGCAGCAAAATTCCCAATTGGAAAGATGTCGAATCAATGTAAGTGTCCATCAATGGATGATGGGGTACTTATACACCATGAACTACTACTCAGCTTTAAAAAAGAATGAAATCATGTTGCTGCTAAAAGAACTGGAGGACATTATCCTAAGGGAAATAACCCAGAAACAGAAAGTCAAATACTGCATGCTCTCACTTACAAGTGATAACGAAATGCTGGGCACACACACACGGTGGAAAAATAGACATGGGAGACTCTAAAAGTGGGGAGGTTGAGAGGAGGGAAAGGGCTGAAAAATTATCTACCGGGTATGATGTTCACCGTTCGGGTGATGTATGTTAAAGGCTCAGGCTTCACCATTACGTAACACATCCATATAAGTAAACTGTACTTGTACCCCATATATTTATTAAAAAAAAAATAAAGACTGTTGCAAGGAAACAAAGACAAGGAAAAATAATCCCTTTGCTTTCAAAGTATTGACTCTACAGTCCTGGGCAATGGGTGAAGTGCTGTGCAACAGACAAGGTGAGTGATGACGCTGGCGCCATATTGAAACGGGACTGGAGAGAGTCAGGTTGCAGCGATGGCAAGAATAAAAGGAGAACATATGGCAGATAGTCTGAATTTTACATCAAAATAAGAGAGTGAGAGGGAAAGGAAGTCAGGAAGAAGAAAGAGAACAAATTAGGAGGAATGGCCCATGTTAAATGTGGCTCTAGTGGCTGGAGTAAGTCAGTGGTTGACCGTTTGCGTAGAAGACACGTCACCTTGCTTGCAGCCACTCCCAGAGATCAACTTCCATTTATTATGCGTCAGAAGTGGGAAGGCGGGGGAGTAACTCACAGGGTCAGGGAAAGCAGCCAGTGTTCCTGCAACTTGGTTACCAATGTTCCTGGTTGACCTGGAGGTTCAGCTGGGCAGAAGCTAAACCAAGGGGGTGTTGGAGAGGATGGTTTCTTTTAGCCCAAACCAGACAGTACCTGTAGATAAACTGGCTTCAAAATGACAGAGGTAAAGGGCTTGGTTGGGATTGACATGACGGCTGCACCGTATCCTCTGCTCCCCCGCGTGTGTGGTTTCCGAGGTCTTGCTTTTCCCAGAGGGCCTGGCCTGGTGGTAGCATTCTTTCTACTTCAGCACCTCAACCTTCCACGATGGCAGGAGGCCGTGGGCCCACCTCCCACTCGCCTGGAGCTGGTGTGGGCTGGGAATCGGGAATCTGGGAATCGGGAATCTGAAAGTGCCACTAGTCTGTTTCCAATTCAGTCCTTCTAGGTTCAAATCCATTTCTGAACCTTGAAGAATTGGCTCTTTTAGAAACATTCCTTCAGGTGCAGGAAATAAAAAAAACCATAAATGCAATTAAAAAGATATCACTCTACTAATTTTTCATTTTTTGTACTGTAACATTAATGTAATTTTTATTTATTATTACTTTCTACTGCTCTGATCAGAAGACTGTGTTTACTGTCTATATATTATTTTGGGACAGTATTATTTTGTGTTTCCTGTCTTTGCCACGTGGAGGATGGAAATATTAAAAAATGACCTGTTCTGCCTGCTAAACAGGCTTGGTTGGCTCCTGGCTCCGGTGGAGATAACATCTTGAGCAAAGGCTTAGGGTGAGGAGTGTTCCGAGGGTCTGAGTGATTGATTTGTTAATCATTTCTTCCTTTTCTGAATTGTCAACAGTGTTAGTGCTGGAGACAGAACTGCACACAAGATGAAAGATCTGGTTTTGGTCACAGTAAATTCCAGAAGCCGGGGGCAGAACCCACAAGCAGAGTTCTGGTCAGCCTACTGGTCTCCTCTCTGCTTCAGTGGAAATCAAACCACAGTAGGCCTACGAGGTTGACAGTCCTGTCCACACGGTCCCTCCTCAGCTTTTATCTCTGACCATTTCCCAGCCTGCCTTTTGCTTTTCCCCACTCCCCCACAGGGCAGACTTTCAGGAGCAGTGTGAAACCCCTGAGAAGGAGCAATTGAATTGGAACAGATAAAACTAAAGTGGAAGAAATGTGGCAGCTGTGAAAAGCTGGAGAGGGCAAAGGAAGTTACAAATTGTCAATTTAATAAGCCCAAGAAAAGTTACACATCCTAAAAATATATAAATTGCAATAACATAAAATGGAGTTTCTTCGCATGCAATTTCAGGTAATTCAGGAAAACAGATTTCAGTTACCGTATAATCAATTCAGCTCCCGTTTAACAGGAAAGAAGCGCTTAGATTATTTTCTCTCCCGCATATGCATCCACTTCTAAAATAATCGCGTGCTGTTTGTTTTTCTATTCAGCTCAGACGACTTGTTTAATTAGAAATATATAATGTCATGAAAAGGAAATCACTTCAGTACCATTCATACTATGTCCTGAGAGCCATTAACTGAATCATCAAAATAGCATCTTTAGTATATGAAGTGTAATTTTAGAAATCATCGGCTTACATTTTTAAGATGACTGACAGTAATACATAGTAAATCGCTACTACAATAAACAGCATTTTATGTTGTCACACTTTATACAGCATAGAGATTTATACTGTGATCAATAGCAGAACAAATGGGTTCTTGGGACTGTAGCAGGCAAAAAACTGACACTCATTCAGACACTACTCACAATATCCCGACAGAACTTCCTTAACGCCCGTGTCAGGGGATCGTGGAGAAATGTTCCATTTGGTCTGAATAGTGTAAATGGGCTCAGAAATATTTAAGTCCTATTATCCAACCTATGTGTATATCAAAGGTAATTGATAAAATCTTTATATGTGGAATAGTGGTAAGATATCGAAAAGACACCAAAATGCTCCCTAGTGTGAAGACCCAGCCCTGTGACGGAAACGCTTCCGGACACGACTCCGGACCGGAATCAGAAGTGGATTTGAGACTGGGACCCAAATTACTTAGTCTTTTTAGATCTCATTTTCCACATTTGGACGAGATCCTTAAGGTATCCTCAGGCTCCGAATTTCATGAGTCTATGAATTCTTGGCTTAATCAAGGTTTATGAGGTGTTGCTGCCCACAGACTTCTCCCTTTCCAGATTAGTGGAGCTATGGAGGGAAGAATGTCTGTTTGATGTCTTTCTCCTTCACTAAACTGTAAACCACTGGAGGGCAGGAACAACGACAAACACAGGGGTGTCTCTAGCGTCTCACAGACAGGGGCTCAATCAGCAACTGGTTTTTCTTCTTTACTTTTTAGTTGACATGCAATCATTGTACATATTTACGGGATAACAGAGTGTGATGTTTCCATATGGGTATACAATGTGGAATGATTAAATCAGGGTAATTGGTACATCCATCGCCTCAAACACCTATCATTTCTTTGTGTTGTGAACATTCAAAATCCTCTGTCCCAGCTTTTTGAAAGTCTATGACAAAGTCAATCAGCAATCATTGAATGAATGAATGAATGAATGGACTGCTGGGAACTGAGGGCAAAAGTGCTGGCTGGAGAGCCTCACATGACGATGAGGGTGTGCTGCTTTTTTTCTGGCTAGAAAATGTTCTTGCTTGTTCTTTTAAAGATGGACTTTTACTGGCCAAAGACTTAGATCCAAAGAGAATATTAATCTGAAAGTAACAAAGTGTGAGTTTTATAGGCTCTGGACAACTCAGGCCCAGCTGTTTCTTTTTAATGGGGATGGCTTTTCTCACACTCACCATTCTCTGCCAGGGGGGTTCATGCTCTCTGACATTCCCTTGCAAGAAGAGGGCCTTTCTCTGTTGTTCTGTCCTCATTTTAGAATAGGTTGAGTTTTATTTAAAAAACTAAGTCTCCTATAAGGCTTTAATGACAGCCTGAATGGAGACCTTATTATTCTTTGTTGAAATCTCCAACCTCTTTAGAAGTCTGGTTGAAATGTCGCTCTGCTCCCTGGCCTCTGGTTCTCCCAAATCATAACACCATACTCTTCTGAATTTCTGTCACACCTGAGAGTATAGTACCTCTCCTCTGTGACTAGTCACAGACCGATCTGGGGTAGGCCCCATCCCTTCTGCCAAACTCCACTCTGCTCCAGGGCAGACACTGGCTGTATTAATTTCATATGTTTTCTAGCCCTTCCCTTTCCCCTTTCTCTCACTGGCTGCTAAGAGTCATTTGCTGAACGTGTGACTGAATGGTTTCTAGGGAAGTTGAGAGATGGAGCCAGTCATATTCTGTTATGTCACATAAGCCATAGACTTTTAGGGGTAGCAGAGATCTGAGGGATGACAGCATCCAAGTTAATCATTTTATATTCGGCTTCATTTCTTAACACATCCCTGGGAGGTGGAATTTCAGGATCACAGCACAACTGCAAAGACAGGAGATTTTCAACAGCACCAACAGCTGCAGTTGCAAACACCTTGTCCAGAAAGCGGAGCTGGAGCCTGTGTATTTCCACAGCATGGACATTAGCAGAAGAGACTTGCGTTGATGTGGATCGTTTAAATTCGGAGAGACTTGTACCTCAGTTTGATAGCTGGTGTAGTCTCCTTCCTCCTCTCCCACAACTCCTACACTTAACATGTTCCTTTACTATTGTTTGGCCTCCTGTGTCAAATAAAGCACCTTTTATATTTAGTACAATAGGCCCAGTGTCAAGTTTGTCTAGTTCAAAGTGCTGTGCAAACATTAACCCATCCGACTCCCCTTGACCCCCCGTTGCCCACCCTGTTTAAACACTACAGTTTTTCTAGATAACCACTTGGGGCAGTAGCTATAAAAATTATAGAAAGCGCAGGAGAGTTTAAATATCTGCTAGGGTGTGTTGCATACTGATGTTTTCCCTGATGTTAAAAGTCTTAAATCCCGATTGTTTACAGTTCAAAAGTCTTCCGGAGAGACGATAAAGGGCCAGATGCATGGAACAGGAAGTGGCTGGATGCCCTGTAGGAGATGAGGGCTTTTGATGATGGACTGTTCAAACTATTTCAAAATAGCGATATCCAAACATTTTATGACCAGAGTAGAATTAAGCAACAAATTCTTAGACTCTGCATAAATCAAAAATCACCCCCCCACAACAAAATAAAAATATCTGGCTGAGTTTTGGGGAGTGAAGATGTTAATTTATCTAGATGGCATGTTGACTATCGCTCTTTCTTGGGAGCCTGTGCTTTCCCTTCCATCGGAGAGGCGGAGCTCATCCCTCCTTTCTGCCTTTGGAATTTGTAATACATTGTAAAAGGCCCATTCCAATTCTATCACAAGGAATGGAATTTGAGGAGTTCACAGTTAAAATTTTTTACAAAAGAATTGTATTCTATTTTCAGAAGAGTTTTTTGAAAATTCAAAAGTTGTAATTGTAATGAAAATTTAAGTTACCCCAAATTCTTGTGTCTAATTTGTGTAGAACTTTAAGCCAGTCTCTTCAGTTCTGTGGGCTTTTTCCTCATCTTGAATATTCATGTTTATTTTGACCATTTTTGTTGAAGATCTCAGTTACGGTAACACTGGCTTAAAAATAATAACTCAAGGAAACAAAATTAGTAGTACTGGCCCCCAAACTTTGAAATTTTGTATGTTATCTGTATTTTCATCTCTGATGCTTCATAGAGAGCTTATGGCAGCATATTCAGACCTTTGTTCCTGCCTCTTTGCCCTGTGTGCACGTAAGTGTTATGCGTGTGTGTGATTGCATGTATGAATCTTCTGCCTTGTGGAAAACAGACACCTTCAATTCACCTAATGGCTTAAATGTCTCTTATTTACTGTTCAAATGACAGTTTAATAGGAAACGCTTTTAAAGAAATGTCTCAGAGTTAATGGTATTTTCAAAACGAATGAATTTGATCATATTAGGCCTATTTTTGTCCAATAAGTACAATGTAAAGGTGTGACTGTCAGACAAGATAAATGGGAATTGCCCTCCACATCTTTTGAGCAGTCTGTTGTGGATTCAATGTACATTGTAGCTCCCTGGGTGACGGGTGATAGAGTCTCCATGTGGCGAGACAAGAATGACGCTAGCCTCGTGAGCTCTTCCTGTCACGGTGAGAAATGGGCCTTGTGAGTTACAGGTCCCAGGAAGTGAAGAGACCACAGTCATGTCCAGACTTCCACACATTCCCCATTGGCAGAAATGTGTGAATCAAAATAAAATGCTGCTAAATTCTAAAATGACAAAGTTCTGATTTTCCTCTATTATTTCTCCAGTGCTTTTATTTTATTTTTTAAATTCCAATATCAAGTTATTTCAAACTGATGTTTTGATGCCACTGCCTTGCTTTTCCATATGTGCTCAGAGTGCAATTGACATGAAGAGTATGATGAAACCTATGGCAAGGGCCAACATCAGATGAGATTTGCTGAATTAGGGACTACCATCAGATTACTTCTGCATGTAGGGTTTTGTAACTCTCAGGCAGGTGCTGAGCCCAGCGTAGTTCCTGGCACATACTGAGTTTGATGTTTATATAACATTTTTCTACCCAAGAATGTTGATAAGTCAAGGAATAATGCCAATACTTATGAAATTCACATATAATTATATTTACGTACAGAAATGTCCATGAATGTTAATAAATCCTCAAATAGGGATTACACAAATGTGGAAAAACAGGTCTTTTGCCTGAGAATCTCTTTTCACAATGGAATAGCAGATGATTTGTTCTGCTTTTCCCCTTGTGAGGCAAGTAGGCTTTTCCCAAGTTCTGTTTGTTAAAATTCTCATGCCTTTTCACTCTTTCAGAATAGATTCTCTTATCATTTTTTGCATAAAATCATAAAGTTATAAAACTGTAATTACAAAAATAGGGTTATAGCCTGAAACATGTTGAAACACCTCATCATGGATGACTAAACTGGTGGAAAATCTGGAAAAACACTGCATTATTTTAAAAATTATTGTTTAATTTTGTGCAGTATAGCTATACTACACAAATCTGGACGTACTGTGGGTCAAACCATGTTTTCTGAAAAGAGGTACATTAAAAGCCTGTTATAAAATTATTATGAGGAGTGACCTTGAATGAATGCCTTGCTTATTAATTGGGCAATAATCTAATTTCAGAATGAAAGTTAATATGAGTTTCACTATATATGGCACGGTGTTTCCAATCTCTAAATTTAATATTATCTGAGGCTAATGGAAAAGTATCTTCCAAAATAAGATGAAACATATTAGAACAGATTTTAGTGTGTTAAATCACAATAGAGCTTTTAAACATATTTATGGAATTACATGCTCCATAGTAAAGTCAGCATCTTCAGAGACCCAATGTTTAATTTTTTCTTGAATTTTAAAAACAAATTTCACATTATTTAAAAATAGGTTTCAGTAGCTTAGTAAAGTTTGAGAAGAAAAAGTTAATTCAGTTACAAAGTTATACCAAGATGGAAAACATACTTTAATTCAATATGAAAAATTGCCAGAATTCTTTTTAGTGTGTTTGCATAACAAAAATAGCCAGTGCTATGAATTTCGTTTTTGCCAAAATTATGACATTCATCAAGGAAGAAAATGGCACATGAACCATTTATGTATATGAATTTGTGCTCCAAATTGTGAGGTAGTTTGGTGAGGAAAACTACTTTAGAGGTTTTTCTTTCTCCAGCTGAGATTTTTGAATTCCCCATTATACCGTGTTATATAAAATAACTTTTGGAGTCGATTGTCTTGATTTGGAGAAAGCAAAATCTTTTTGTTTCGAATGCTAATTCCTTTTTTCTCTTTTTAGCTGTGTTGTATTTGTTTAGATGATGTATTAATTGTGTTGATTTTAGAGCTCTTCCCTGCATCTTTTGTGGAGTAAACATACTCTCCTGCTCTTCTTTTCTAGTTGTTTTTTCATGACTTTCGAGGAAGGTGAAATGGCTGTTGCTGCTGCGGTGTCATGTATAGTGTGCTAAATGACAGGAGCAAACCTTTCCAGGGATGCTTACTTGGGGTGCTGCGACTTTCTTTGCCCCTTCGGGCTCTTGGGTCTTGATGGCAACGTTCAATGTTGTCTTTCAGGGATCTGTCTTAATAAGTCCTGAACACATTCTTTAACTCAAGGCTTGACAATGATGAAAAAACCACACTCTGACCTAGAAGCATGCACTATTTACAAGCATTTACCTCCAGCCTACGGACAAGCCTAACAGCGACAGCAGCAAGTAGTGGCCACAATGGCCAACACTCAGTTTATTCCTTTTAAGGAATTTGGGGAGCATTAGTCAAGAAACTGTTCCTGTCCTGAGCTTTTCTGGAGGCCTTCTTCTTTCCACATCTGTGAAACTCATCTCTGTCCGCTACCGTTTCTAGCCTATGCTGTCTGTCTTGGAATGGTCAGCTCCCTGTATGGGGCACTTCTTCTGCATAAACACTTCTGAAGTGCCTGGTTGGGGTTGGTGTTTGTGCCACATAAGGCTGGAAGCAGCAGATGAAACATGGTTCCCATTCTCCAAAGCTCATAGGGGGTGGCAGGAGATGCCCAGGGGACCCTCTGACTGCACAGCAGTGACATTCTGCAGCAACTGTGAGAGCACTAGGAAGGGCCAACTGAAAAAGCTAGGGTGTCAGAGGGATGATTGCAGCAGTCAAACTGACATCCTAACCAGAGAGGATAGAAGGCTAGCTGTCAGCTTTGCATTGTATTGGAAGAAGTACATGGGGGATAGAAAAGCAATTATTACCTGCTTAGGGCATTTTGTCTTGAAGGCCACATTCTGACTTTGTAAAAATACTGCTTCTGTGGTACCTTAAGAAGGCTGTTTCATGGCTGCTTGTCTCCAAAAGGAAGTTTTTGATTAAAGTATTTACACCCCAAGGATGAAGTTAAAAATGAGGAAATTGGTTTCTGCTCAGGTCATTGAGCAATTGCTCAAAGAAAGCCTGAAGGAAGTGAAATCAGTGTGTCAGAGACATACCTGCAGTCCCAGGTTCCCTGCAGCACTGTTCACAATAGCCAAGACGTGCAATCAAAGTGCCCTCTAGCCAGTGGATAAATGGATAAAGAAAATGTAGTAATATATACACAATGGAATAGTGTTCAGCCTTAAAAAAGAAAGAAATCCTGTCATTTTCGGCCACATGGAGGAGCCTGGAGGACATTCTGTTAAGTAGAATAAGCCAGGCACAGAAAGATAAATATTACATGTTCTCACAGGTATGTGGAAACTAAAAAAGTTGATCTCGTAGACGTAGAGAGTAGAATGACGCTTATTAGAGACTGGGGTGGTTAGGGGGAAGGGGGATGAGGAGATATTAATCAAATAATATATACTTTCAGTGAGGAAAATAAAAAATGTCCAGAATAGGCAAATATGTAGAGACAGAAAGTAGATAAGTGATTGCCTGGGGTGAGGGTTTAGGGAGAGGAGCAGGATAAGTGGTAGGGGTAGAGAAATGGGGACTGACTAGTCATGGGTATGGAGTTTCTTTTCCGAGTAATGAAAATGTTCTAAAATTGATTATGCTGATGGTTGCATAACTGTGAACGTACTAAAAACCACTGGATCATACACTTTATTTATTTATTTATTTTATTTTTTGGAGATCGAGTTTCACTCTGTCACCTGGGCTGGAGTGCAGTGGTGCAATCTCGGCTCACTGCAACCTCTGCCTGCTGGGTTCAAGTGATTCTCCTGCCTCAGCCTCTCGAGTAGCTGGGATTACAGGCACCCGCCACCACGCCCAGCTAATTTTTTTTTTTTGTATTTTTAGTACAGACAGGGTTTCACCATGTTGGCCAGGCTGGTCTCAACCTCCTGACCTCAGGTGATCCACTCACCTTGGCCTCCCAAAGTGTTGGGATTACAGGCGTGAGCCACTGCACCTGACCTGGATCATACACTTTAAATGGGTGAATTGTGTGATATATGAATTACATCTCAATAAAGCTGCTTAAAAAAAAACCCTGCAAACCAAACTATTTGTAAGTAGATCCTGTTTTTTTTTTAAAAAAGACACATAGGGAAAATTTGAGTGTTTGTGAGCACGTGGAAGACATAGCTACATGCACAAAATGCAGATGGACTGGAGACAATTATTGAGTTATTTTAAGCTTTAATAAGAGGCACTAATTTTAGTATTTCAAAGCACCTTTTTTGGTTTCTGAACTGACTGGGAAGTTATACCAGTGATTTAGTTCTTTATTTTACAGATATGAAAATATAAAACAAAACAAAACAAAATTAAAAGGAAGAAAACCTCCAAAAATCCAATCCTGACTTTGAGTGGGGGAAACAAAACAAAAATCCTCTCCATCCTGTTTCCCAAATACTTTGTTTTTTTTTCCCCTGAATGTTGGTGTATGGAGCCAGAGGAGCTTTATTTCTTTATTTCAGTATTTTGAAAATGTAAGCTTTCAACATATGAGCAAAAATAAATTTGACCATCGTGGCTTTGTGTTAAAATATCTCAATTTCTCTTATCAATATTATGTCATCATCACGCAAATTCTTCTATTGTTTTAGTCAATTCTTACCAGAATGCTGTTGTATTTTGACCATACAAATTGTGTTGTTTTTCACATGCTTTTGTGTAAACACTGTAATCCCTTGCATTGCTTTTGAAGATAGCTTTCTAATTTTCATCTATGGAACTGCTGTAGAACTCCTTGCCTTTCCATCTCATTAGAGATGCATTTATAGTTTCATTGCAGTCTCTAGAGCCATTTGTTTTACT
Source organism: Ateles fusciceps (assembly GCA_036589455.1). NCBI lineage: Eukaryota > Metazoa > Chordata > Mammalia > Primates > Atelidae > Ateles > Ateles fusciceps. The sequence goes on along the minus strand of JAZHEH010003213.1, from coordinate 2,308,387 downwards.
TAGCGTTTTATTAGTCTAAAAAAAATAGTTCTAGCCTGGGCAAATTGGTTAATACCTGTTATTCCAGTGTTTTGGGAGCTGAGGTGGGAGGATCACTTGAGGCCAGGAGTTTGAGATCAGCCTGGGTAATATAGTGAAACACTGTCTTTACAAAATAAATAAAGAAATTAGCTAGGCATGGTGGTGAATGCCTGTAGTTCTAGCTACTTGGGAGGCTGAGGCTAGAAGATTGCTTGAGCCAGGAATTCGCGGATGCAGTGAGCTATGATCGTGCCACTGTACTCCATTCTGAGGGACAGAGCAATGCCGTGTCTCCGAACCAAAACCAAAACCAAAATAAAGCAAAACCCACAAAAACTTCTAGTTTCTGCTGTCACTGGTTAAGCTATTTGAATTGAATCTTATTCTACCGTATTTATCTCCAGAATTAATTTTTTTCCCATCAAGGTTGCAATACATAAGCCTAATAAAGCCAAAGTTACTTTTTACCTTTGCCCATGTTTAATAATTAATGGTGAAACATATATGAGATAAGAAGAATTAATTTTTTTAAAGCACTGACTTCAATTAAAAGGTAATGTTTATTTGGTCAGATTGTTGCTAACTCTGAGGATGGCAAACCCAAAATTTGATCATTTAAAAAAATTCTAAAAGGAAAACAGAAGCAAATGAAACGGACCAGATGCCTAGAAGTGAACAGATTTTATTCGAATATCTGGTTAGATATACAAGTCTCGAGTGACGTGAGATTCTAGGAATGAGCCTGATCTGGGCGCTGCTGGCAGGGGTGGTGGTGCAGCCAAGGAGCTGCTGGATGGCTTGGGACTCAGCCCTCCCTGCCCCCTGCCTCAGTGACCTGGCTACATCACCGTGAGTGTCCTTAGCTTTCAAATTAGAAAAACAGTCCCCAGTGTGAGCACTGGATGAGATGGCGTTCGTACAACGCTGAGTAGAAAGCCTGGCAGATGGAATCTGCTCCATGAAAATCCTACGACCCTAAATTGTTCCTCTATTTAGGTAATTACTGCTTCCTACCTAACTGTTCAACTATTTCGCGTTCAATGTCAGCCCTCTAAAGGTAGGGCCTGTGTCAGATTCATTTTTGTGTAATCTACATCTCCTGGTAGATAAAATATTCTAGGAATATTTGTTGAATGAATATATGAAGGGATGACTACGTACAAGTGCTGATGAAATATTTTTACTATGATTGGTCAGGACTTTGCAGGATGTGGTGGTGTCTGGTGCTGACCGACACAGATGTGTAAACTGAACACAGAATCTGAACATCTCGTATATAACTTGGAACAGCCTTGGGTGGTCGCAGATCAAGTTTTATATTGTTTCAAATTAGAATCTGGGCAAATATTGAAATAACCAATGAGTGCTGCATCCCAAATGATGAATTCCTAACTTCTGTGGAATGGATCCTTCAACCCTGAGTCTTCATACAAATGGATTCGTTTTTATATTTTATTGACTGAAATGCTGATTACATGTAGTTTCTTAGACTGCTTTTTATTAACCCAAAGGAGAAACTCGGATTAAAGTAAATTTAAGCCTTACTTAACTGTCAGCCAGATCGCATTTTCTTTAATGGAAGTAGCTGCTGTGATAGCATCCCAGATACTTTCCTCCGTGCAGCTCAAAGTTGTCATGGAGGTTTGTGACACGGTGCAGCCTCACAGGCTCCTGGTTCACAGTCACCTTGTGTATAGTTAGAATCACCGAGTCGGTCTTCTCATTATTTCCCTGAGTTTATGTTAAGAGCTGGAAGTTAATATGTAGAATAAAGATAAGGAACTTTTTTTTTTTTTTTTTTTTTGTATCAGGAAGAGTATAAACAACATGTCTCAAGTGATGCCAAGAAGGTATTTCTGAACTCAGAAAGAAACGAATTCACTGCAACTCCTTCAAAGGAGGCAAAGATGAGTGTCTTACTATTTTCGGTGAGATCCCGCCTTTGCCAAATCTTGGCAGTGAGCATCTGGCCTGTAGTGGGGAAGACAAGGTCTGGGCCATCCTGGGATGCCATCTCAGATGCCGATTATTTCTTTTTTTTTTCTTTTTTTGCAAAAGAGTCTCACTCTGTCACCCAAGTTGGAGTGCAGTGGCACGATCTCAGCTCACCGCAAACTCCTTCTCCTGGGCTCAAGCGATTTTTGTGCCTCTACCTCCAAAGTAGTTGGGATTACAGGCATGCGCCACCACACCAGGCTAATTTTTGTATTTTATTTATTTATTTTTCTGAGACGGAGTCTTGCTCTGTCACCAGGCTGGAGTGCAGTGGTGCAATCTCGGCTCACCGCAACCTCCGCCTCCTGGGTTCAAGGGATTCTTCCGCCGCAGCCTCCCGAGTAGCTGGGACCACAGGCATGTGACACCATGCCCGGCTAATTTTTTTGTATTTTTAGTAGAGATGGGGTTTCACCATGTTGGCCAGGCTGGTCTCAAACTCCTGATCTCAAATTATCCACCTGTCTCGGCCTCCCAAAGTTCTGGGATTACAGGCGTGAGCCACCACAGCCAGCCCTGATAATTTCAATAGTGGGGTGATTTGGGCTGTGACAAGCCCCCCACAATGCTATAGCTGGCACTCCTATCTTTTGGGAGAAGACACTGTATTTTAAATACAGATTCTCGAAACATCTTTCTTGAAAACCTTTAGTCTAAATCCATCTGATTTCTGGGTAAGTTGCAAGGGGACTATGTTTGCTGTTTTTGTGATGTGGAATAAAACATTCAAAATTATATTGAATTTAAAAGTCTTCACTAAGAAGGTGAGAACAATTTCTAAAAATAATAAATGAGAAGGAATTGGAGTGTGGTGGTGGGGGGAGGGGGAAAGTCAGATGGTTGGTGGATACATTCTGTGTCTACTTGAACTCGTGTTTTGTTTTCATTTTCAAACCAGGAAAAAAAATTAAGAGAGATTGGTAATGGGAAGTAATCTTAAATCCCCAGAAATGAACCGCGTTTTTAGTATTATTGCGTGCCCTCTCTTTCTTCCTCTCTCCCTTTCTCTTTCTCTCTAGGTCCCAAATCTGGTCTTTAATGTGATGCAAGGAAATGACCGGTGCAGTTCATTAGCTCAGCCAGTAGAGGGAATGGCTCCTTACCACGTGCAAGGCTTCCCCCAATCTCCTCCTGCGCTCCAGTGTCACGTTAGTACAACTTTGCAAATAGATGCTGTCAAGGGAGTTCAGGGCCAGTGATGTGTGGTGAGTTGACCTTCATCTTTCAAATTGTGTTCCTGTAACTTTTTTTTTTGTTTTTTTTTGTTTTTTAATCGCTGTCTCTGATTTCTGTCTCTATTTCTGTTTCTGTCACTGCTTCCTTGACCTCCTTTCTGGGCATCTGCTGGTACATTCCTGGAGGGTCTAGTGTGTTTTCTCTGTGTCCACCAAACCTAGAAACCCCTTAGGCACCTCTTGGTTTTCTAGAACACGAATTTTTCATAAAGATTCTGTTCACAAAGGGAAAGTACTGGAACATTCCAATTTATTGGATCCCTTATTCACCCTAGATGTGTAAGCCAAAATTTGTATTCATGGCTGAAACAAGTCTGCAAACAATTTTCTGGACTTTGAAGGCCAGGCTGCGTCAAGTTTGGAGGATTTGTCTTTACCCACATAGGCATCATTGTTCTAACTTTAAAATTCAACATGTGTGGGAGGAAAATCCCTAGATCTTATTTTTCATGCTCTGACTTTACCTCTACTTTTTATTACTGTGTGTGCTTGAATAAAAGTGCTGATTTTAAGTCTATCTATGGGAAACCCTTTTCTATTATTAGGCCATTGTAACGCTCAAGAAGCACTCACTGGGCTGAATGTTTGCTCAAAGTCAGATTCTCCCCAAGTCTATTATTAGGCCATTGTAACGCTCAAGAAGCACTCACTGGGCTGAATGTTTGCTCAAAGTCAGATTCTCCCCCAAGTCAGACGTAGAAGAATTTGTGAAATATAGTCTCCAATAAAAGTTGGCACTGGATTCCATCTCTAGTTAATAATCCTGCCTATGAATTTGGATTAATATTTGGTAAAAATTCATTTGGCATGATGTACAGCCTCCCTCCAGCACACTAGTTTGTTGAGACAATAGGCATGGATATTTCATTCTATTGGTAGATAACAGCATAAAGCATTTCTATTTTTGAATGAGTCACCAAGAATCCTGCGTTTCTGTAGGTGATTTATTATATTACCTGGCCACTCTTGTGGAAATGCGTGGAGATTTGGTTTATAGCGAACGTTGTTGAAAACGCCGGGATACCTTCTTGTACCACATTGAAGGTTGTGATATGGGAAGGCTTTCTGCAAAAGAGAAGGAAGTTTGATCACACTGGGTTATTGTGGCCTAAACAACTTGAGGGTAATTAAAGCCATTTCTATAGAGCTGCTTCTAGCCATGCCAGCACCCTGGTGAAAGTGCCACGCGTGTCCTTGCACACTCCATGTGCTACATGCTAGCATGAATTCTGACAAGAATGTTGGGGTAGGAACTGCTACCACTGTTGGATTGAATGAGAAAACTGAGGCTGGGAGAGGCTGGTCACTTTGCTTTCCTATGCTGCTTGTAAGTGGCAGAGCCAGGATGCACACCCACCTTGGCCTGCAACCTGAGCCATTCACTTTCTTCTTCTCCACCCCAGGCTGCCTCCCAGACTCCATCGTTGGAGTCCTTGGGTAATGACTGTCATCTCTGCATGGCTGTTTGGATGGCATCGTTGACCTTTTCTTACATTTCTCTCTGAGCAACTTTCTTCTCTTGTATGTCTTAAAATACCTCTGTTCTAGTTTACAGACTCAGAGATGAAAAATATGAGTATGAATTGCAAGTAAAATTGTTTTGTTTCATTTTTGGCTTTGGAAAACAAGGTGGATTCTTTCCCCACGAGATCATATCCAGTGCATTCAGGGGTGAGACGGGGCCAGGGTTCTTTCAGGTGGAGTAGGCTTTGGTCTGCACCAGGGATCGAAGCATGCCAGGAGTTAGAGGGTGCTGCAGAGGTGCAAATGAAAGGGCTACCGGCAGACACCTTCGCTCCCCAAATCAGATAGAAGAGACCTCCTATGACTATTGGGGTGCCTCCAGCGTTGAGGACTCCTGCTTGGCAAGGTAGAGTAAAAAATGTGTTTATTAAAGAACTAGCGGTGGAACATAAATGGATGTTGAAATAGACCAGAACCAGGCGAAACAGCCCACCAGCAGATAGCCATAAAAATTAAGGTTACAAAACAGAACACATACTTTGCCCTGCTCCTCCATCTCTGAACTCAGGGTCAGGCCCTCAGCCTGAGCTGTGCTTCCCAGCTGGTGTTTGCTTCACTCCAAACAGTCTTTCTAGGTTTCTCAGCCCAGGCTAAGCCAAGGTGTCATTTCTCACCGTCTCTTTTATAAGATTTATTTCGTATTATTTGTGTTTGGGATGGCTGCCTTTGAGTTTTTCTAGACAAGATACAGGCTCCTTTTTGACACGCTAGTCTTCCTGGGAAGAGGACATAGGAGAGGAATTGGGAGGTCAGGACAGAGTGGAGAAAGTGATTGCCTACATTTTCTGTGGAATTCTTAGCCAAAAGACCTCAGAGATTTTGCCCCTGTTATATACACCACACCTTTTTCTTCTTCCAATCATTAATTAACCTCTTTGAAGAGTGTCTTGGGCCCAAGACTCTGGCTCCATCTGAACCTTCTTCCAAGAATGTAAATTTCGTTGTTCTCTGTGTTGAGAGACTTCACTAAATGCAGACACAAGAAGAAAGGGCTGGGAATGTGATGATATAGGATACCCAGATTTCACATTCTAGATGCAATGCAAATGTCGCTGGCAGAACAGGGGTCATTTTGCAGAGGCAGTTCATAACTTGCTTTGCCAGGATTAGTCATGGCTCCTACAAGTTTCCAGTTTCTGCAGGATCTTTGTGTGGGGATGCCAAGAGGGTAGATAGAATTTTAAGAATTTCGCTTTCATGTCAAGATGATTCAAGTAAGTTTTCTACTTCCTTTCCCTTTTTGTAGCATGTAGAATGTCTTGGGATTTTTAATGCACCTCTCTCTAATACCTATAGAATCTTCAATATAAAAATACTAGGAAGTCCTTAGATTTTATAAAATAGAGATAATTGTGAAGAAAATAATTGCTAATGAAAGAAGTAAGCTCATCAGGCTTTCCTTAGAATAATAGAAAGCATTTAAAATCTTGAATATACTACTTTAAACTATAAAGATAATACCTGCTTGCACAGTTTTAAAATCAGCAGTATTAATTTATGAGCATGAAATTAAGCACAGAGGCTCCCGAATACAACAATTCACCATTATTATTGGTCCTTTGAAAGACTCTTTATAAATTCAAAGTCAGAGTCAGCCTTGGAGAAACATATTAGAATTGCAGCAGATACATAGGAAAAAAATACAACTTTGTTTTTCATACATCTGGGAAGATCTATGCAAGGTAAATTACACCAGGGCGTGCAATTCACATGCAATTTACTGTTCTACCTCTTTAGCAGAAAAAGTGAGAAGGGGAGGAAGAATAATCATTTTCCTATATTTTTATGGTGCCTATAAATGTCTTCATAAATAGGGCACCTGTTTGAAAGAATTTTTTTCTTGAATGCAATGCTAGAGTGATTAAGCCAATGGAAAAACCAAGGAAGAATAAAATTTCAAGATTTGATACTTTCTGGGAGAAGATTGGAAAGTCAGTAGTCTTTTAAGTTTTAATCCATTGTGATTTTGCCACTCACCAAAATCCTCTTTTAGTAATGAAGAACACGTTAAGGAAAAGCGTGATGTTTAGTCTTCTTGCTGATATTTGGTATCAAGTTATGCGGCCCTCACAGAACCTCTAATAAAATGTCTGCCATGGCTGATCGTCTGTGTATGTCTCAATGAGCATACAACATTGATCAGGGCTTTGGGTTTCTTTGGAGTGAAGTTCAGTGGGATAGAAAATTGGAGTTTCTGATTACATTGTCCCAGATATTTATTTTATTGATCCAGGTCCACTACTTGGAGAACGAAGTAAAAACTGTTTTAGAATTCAGAACTTGGAAAAATATGTAGCTACCTTCAAACTAGTAAGGAATTTCTTTTCCTCTCTCATTTTCTCCTTTCCATCCTCCCTCCTGTCCATCCATCTGTTTGTTCAACCACGTATCCTAAGTACTGGGATCTATATAATTGCTTGAGTTACTTTTTTTGCTTAGTCTAGCTGGTAGAAAGCTTAGAGTTAAGGTTTATGATCAACTTCTTTAATAAAATTACTAGGCCTCTTTCGATGTGCTAAGTAAGTACTTTACATAATTCCATTATTTAATCCTTATAACTGCCCCACTAAGTAGCTGCCAATGTGATCCTTATTTTCCAGATGAGAAAGCTGGGGTTTATGAAGGCACTTGGCTTATGCAGGTGGCAGCTGGTAGGCAGTGGAGCCTGGGTTCAAATCCAGATAGTCTCTGTCAGATCCCGTGCTTTTAACATGACTTGGAGCTGTCACCCTGTGCCTCTTCCAGCCTAGATCTTCTGTCACAGATGTCTTAACTCTGTAGTGCTCATCTTTTATTCTTATTTAATAGGTAAATTGTAAAAGGTCCATCTGTTTTAAAGTGCTTCAAACTTGTTTTAAAATCAGATCTGACTGGTATTCCTTCCTCCTTTGTAATCTTTCAAGGACTACCTCCTCTCCTTGGTATGAATTTTACATGGAACACCTCCTTCCTACTTCTCTGTAATTATTTATTTAAAAAATTATTATTATTATTATTTATTTTTTGAGATGGAGTTTCACTCTTATTGCCCAGGTTGTGGTGTAATGGTGTGATCTCAACTCACTCCAACCTCCACCTCCCAGGTTCAAGGAACTTTCTTGCCTCAGCCTCCAGAGTAGCTGGGATTACAGGTGCCCGCCACTATGCCTGGGTAATTTTTGTATTTTTAATAGAGATGGGGTTTCACCACGTTAGCCAGGCTGATCTTGAACTCCTGACCTCAGGTGATCCACCTGCCTTGGCCTCCCAAAGTGCTGAGATTACAGGCATGAGCCATCGTGCCCGGCCTAAACAATTATTTTGAACATTTTCATTAAAAATAAACAAGCTTTAAAAGTATATTTAAAGCTACCTTCTTCCTTCTCTCCCTCCTTCCTTCAACCTTTTGTAGAGGAAATCACTATCCTGAAGTTGGAATGCATTCTGTCCATGCATTTTTGTGTGTGTTTTCTTCATGTAAGGATATATCCACAGTAGCAGATACTATTTGTATGTTTAAAAATGTATATAAATGATGCCACATTATCCTGCAACTTAGTTTTTCACAATATATTTTTGATATATATCTATGTAAATCTAATTCATTTATTTAAACTGCAATGTAATATTTCATCATGCAAATAAGTAAGTTTTATAAAAGGTTGTTTTTAAAAATTTTGGTGGGTTTTTGGGGAACAGATAGTGTTTGGTTATGTGGATAAGTTCTTTTGTGGTGATTTCTGAGATTTTGGTGCACCCATTACCCAAGCAGTGTCCAGTGTTCCCATTGTGTAGCCTTTTATCTCTCATCCCCTCCCACCCTTCCCCCTAAGTCCTCCAAGTCCATTGTATCATTCTTTTGCCTTTGCATCTGCATAGCATAGTTCTGAGTTATAAGTGAGAATACATGATGTTTGCTTTTCCATTCCTGAGTTACTTCACTTAGAATAATGGTCTCCAACTCCATCTGGGTTGCTGTGATGCCATTATTTAATTCCTTTCTTTGGCTGAGTAGTATTCCATGGTGTGTGTCTGTGTGTGTGTGTGTGTGTGTGTGTGTGTGTGTGTGTGTGTGTGTGTATGTACCATGGAATACTACTCAGCCAAAGATATATAGTATATATATATATATATATATATATATATATATATATATACAGTATATCTATATCTACCTATCTACACACACACACACACAGACACACATATTCCATGGTGTGTATATATATATATATCTATATATCACAATTTATGTATCCACTCAATTGACGGGCATTTGGGCTGATTCTGTATTTTTGCAATTGTGAATTGTGCCGCTATAAACATGTGTGTGCAAGTATCTTTTTTGTACAATAGCTTCTTTTCCTCTGGATAGATACCCAGTAGTGGGATTGCTGGTTCAAATGGTAGATCTACTTTTAGTTCTTAAAGGAGTCCCCATACTGTTTTCCACAGTGGTTGTATTAGTTTACACCAGCAGTGTAATAGTGTTCTTTTTTCACCACATCCATGCCAACGTCTATTATTTTTTGATTTTTTAGTTATGGCCTTTCTTATAGGACTAAGAGGGTATTGCATTGTGGTTTTGATTTGCATTTCCCCAGCGATCAGTGACGTTGAGCATTTTTTCATGTTTGTTGGCCATTTGTATACCTTCTTTTGAGAGTTGTCTATTCATGTCCTTAGCCCACTTTTTGATGGGATTATTTGTTTTTTTCTTGCTGATTTCTTTGAGTTCCTTGTAGATTATGGATATTAGTCCGTTGTCAAGAAGTAAAGTTTGTGAAGATTTTCTCCCAGTCTGTAGGTGGTCTGTTTGCTAATTATTTTTTTTTTGCTGTGCAGAAGCTTTGTAGTTTAATAAGTCCCATCTATTTATCTTTGTTTTTATTGCACTTGCTTTTGGGTTCTTGGTCATGAAGTCTTTGCCTAAGCCAATGTCTAGAAGAGTTTTTCAATTTTTTTCTAGAATTTTTATGGTTTCAGGTCTTAGATTTAAGTCTTTGATCCATCCTGAGTTGATTTTTGTATACGGTAAGAGAGAAGGATGCAATTTCATTCTTCTACATGTGGCTAGCCAATTATTCCAGCACCATTTGTTGAATAGGGTGTCCTTTCCCCCACTTTATGTTTTTGTTTGCTTTGTCAAAGATCATTTGGCTGCAAGTATTTGGCTTTATTTCTGAGTGGATTCTCTATTCTGTTCCATTGGTCTATGTGCCATTTTTACACCAGTACCATGCTACCTAGGTGACTATAGCCTTATAGTATAGTTTGAAGTCAGATAATGTGATGTCTCCAGATTTGTTCTTTTTGCTTAGTCTTGCTTTGGCTATGTGGGCTCTTTTTTGGTTCCGTGTGAAGTTTAGGATTGTTTTTCCTAGTTCTGTGAGGAATGATCATGGTATTTTGGTGGGAATTGCACTGAATTTGTAGATTGCTTTTGGCAGTATGGTCATTTTCACAATATTAATTTTACTCACACATGAGCATGGGATGTGTTCCCATTTGCTTGTGTAGTCTATGACTTCTTTCGGCAGTGTTTTGTAGTTTTCCTTGTAGAGGTCTTTTATCTTGGTTAGGTATATTCCTAAGTATTCTTTTTTCTTTTTTGCTGCTATTGTAAAGAGGTTGAGTTCTTGATTTGGTTTTCAGCTTGGGGGCTATTGGTATATAGCAATGCTACTTATTTGTGTATATTTTGTGTCTTGAAACTTTACCAATTTAATTCACTTATGAGATCTAGGAACTTTTTGGATGAGTCTTTAGGGTTTTCTAGGCATGCAATCATATCATTGGCGAACAGCAACAGTTTGACTTCCTCTTTACCCATTTGGATGTCCTTTATTTCTTTCTGCTGTCTGATTGCTCTGGGTAGGACTTCTAGTACCATGTTGAATAGAAGTCGTGAAAGTGGCCATCCTTGTCTTGTTCCAGTTCTCAGGGGGAATGCTTTCAACTTTTCCCCATTCAGTATAATGTTGGCTGTGGATTTGTCATAGATGGCTTTTACTATCTTAGGTTTGTCCCTTGTATGCTGTTTTGCTGAAGATTTTAATTGTATAGGGGTGCTGAATTTTGTCAAATACTTTTTCTGTGTCTATTGAGATGATCATGTGATTTTTGTTTTTAATTCTGTATATGTAGTGTATCACATATGTTAAATCATCCCTGCATCCTGGTGTGAAACCCATTTGATATTGGTGAAGTATCTTTTTGATGTGCTGTTGGATTTGGTTAGCTAGTATTTTGTGAAGCATTTTTGCGACTATGTTCATCAGAGATATTGGTCTGTAGTTTTCTTTTTTTGCTGTGTCCTTTCCTGGTTTTGGTGTTAGAGTGATACTGGCTTCATAGAATGATTTAGGGAGGATTTCCTCTTTCTCTATTTTTTGGAATAATTTCAATAGGACTGGTGTCAATTCTTTGAATGTCTGATAGAATTCAGCTGTGAATTTATCTGGTCCTGGACTTTTTTTTGTTGTTGGCAATTTTTAAGTTAGTATTTCAATCTTGTTGCTTGCTATTGGTCTGTTAAGAATTTCTATTTCTTCCTGGTTTAACCTAGGAGGGTTGCATATTTCCAGGAATTTATCCATTTCCTGTAGATTTTCTAGTTTGTGCACATAAAAGTGTTCATAGTGGCCTTGAATGATTTTTTTGTATTTCTGTAGTATCAATTATAATGTCTCCCGTTTCATTTCCAGTTGAACTTATTTGGATCTCTCTCTCTTGGTTAATCTCACTAATGGTCTATCAATTTTATTTATCTTTTCAAAGAACCAGCTTTTTGGTTCATGTATCTTTCATATGTTTTTTGTTTCAATTTCATTCAGTTCTGCTCTGATGTTTGCTATTTCTTTTCTTCTGCTGGGTTTGGGTTTGGTTTGTTCTTGTTTCTTTAGTTCCTTGAGGTGTGACCTTAGATTGTCTGTTTGTGCTCTTTCAGACTTTTGATGTACGCTTATAATGCTATGAGCTTTCCTCTTAGCACTGCTTTTTCTGTATCCCAAAGGGTTTGATAGGTTGTGTCACTGTTGTCATTCAGTTCAAAGAATTTTTAAATTTCCTTTTTGATTTCATTGTTGACCCAACAATCATACAGAAACAGGTTATTTTATTTCCATATATTTGCATGGTTTTGAGGTTTCCTTTTGGAGTTAATTTCCAATTTTATTCCACTGTGGTCTGAGAGCGTTACTTGATACAATTTTGATTTTCTTAAATTTACTGAGACTTCTTTTTTCACATGTATTGTCTAATTTAAGGCATTTAACAACACTTAGATTATATAGATAACGATATCATTTTCATTTAAAGTTGAGAAAATGAGACTTTAAGGCAAGTGAGCCACTGAGATTCCTTGACCTTCTTTAGTCTATAAATCCTCTTATCTTCCCACGACCCTAACCCATTTCATTCAGACAACACACACCACCAGTGCTGAAATACAGAGCTCTCCAACTTCTGAGCAGCCAGGACATTTTTAAAGTCCTTGAGCCCAAGGAAGGGTGTGGTCTTCCCAACTTCGCTCTCTGTTAAAATCTAAATGCCAGAAAAATAGTCCATGGTAAATTCAGCCAGTTTGGAGACCTGAGCGTATTGTTCAGCGATCCCCTTGCATTTATTTTAAAGAAACTATTTTTTAAAAACTACAAGACAATATGGGAGTTGTAGCATGTACAGCTCACTGAAGTATTCTTTAAACCTCACTCCACGGCTCCACAGGAGTTCCCAAGCTTCAGGTTGTAAAACTCATGATACAGAATTTAAGTTAGCAGAATAGATTAAGACCTCAGGCTCTGGGAACAGGCAGATCTGAGTTCCTGTAAAACATTTGCTAGCAGCCATATTCTAGACAAGCTGTGTAATATTTCTTTCATATATATATATATATATATATTTTAATTTCACTTTAGGTTCTGGGGTACATGTGCAGAACATGCAGGATTGTTGCATAGGTACATACATGGCAATGTGGTTTGCTGCCTCCATCTCCCTGTCACCTATATCTGGCATCTCTCCCCCATGTTATCCCTCCCCAGTCTATCATTGATGGGCATTTGGGTTGGTTCCAAGTCTTTGCTTTGTAAACAGTGCCACAGTGAACATACATGTGCATGTGTCTTTATAACAGAATGATTTATAATCCTTTGGATATATACCAAGTAATGGGATTGCTGGGTCAAATGGAATTTCTGTTTCTAGATCCTTGAGGAATCACCACACTGTCTTCTACAGTAATTGAACTAATTTATACTCCCACCAACAGTGTGAAAGTGTTCCTATTTCTCCACATCCTCTCCAGCATCTGTTGTCTCCAGATTTTTTAATGATCGCCATTCTAACTGGTGTGAGATGGTATCTCAAGGTGGTTTTGATGTGCATTTCTCTAATGACCAGTGATGATAAGCATTTTTTCATATGTTTGTTGGCCTCATAAACGTCTTCTTTTGAAAAGTGTCTGTTCATCTCCTTAGCCCACTTTTGAATGGATTTGTGGTTTTTTTTTTTTTTTTGTGAATCTGTTTTAGTTCTTTGTAGATTCTGGATATTAGCCCTTTGTCAGATGGGTAGATTTCAAAAATTTTTTCCCATTCTGTTGGTTGCCAGTTCACTCTAATGATCGGTTCTTTTGCTGTACAGAAGCTCTGGAGTTTAATTAGATCCCATTTGTCTATTTTGGCTTTTGTTGCCAATGCTTTTGGTGTTTTAGTCATGAAATCCTTGCCTATGCCTATGTCCTGAATGGTTTTGCCTAGGTTTTCTTCTCTGGGTTTTTATAATGTTACATCTTATGTTTAATTCTTTAATCCATCTGGAGTTAATTTTAGTGTAAGATGTCAGGAAGGGGTCTAGTTTCTGCTTTCTGCACATGGCTAGCAAGTTTTCCCAACACCATTTATTAAACAGGGGAATCCTTTCCCCATTGCTTGTTTTTGTCAGGTTTGTCAAAGATCAGATGGTTGTAGATGTGTGGCGTTGTCTCCGAGGCCTCTGCTGTGTTCCATTTATCTCTATCTCTGTTTTGGTACCAGTACCATGCTGTTTTGATTACTGTAGCCTTGTAGTATAGTATAAAGTCAGGTAGTGTGATGCCTCCCGCTTTGTTCTTTTTGCTTAGGATTGTCTTGGCTCTGCAGGCTCTCTTTTGGTTCCATATGAAGTTTAAGGTCGTTTTTTTCCAGTTCTGTGAAGTAGGTCGTTGGTAGCTTGAGGGGGATAGCATTGAATCTATAAATTACTTTGGGCAGTATGGCCATTTTCACGATATTGATTCTTCTTAACCATGAGCATGGAATGTTTTTCCATCTGTTTGTGTCCTCTCTTATTTCCTTGAGCAGTGGTTTGCAGTTCTCCTTGAAGAGGTCCTTTATATCCTTTGTTAGTTGTGTTCCTCAGTATTTTATTTTCTTTGTAGCAATTGTGAATGGCAGTTCGTTCTTGATTTGACTCTCTTTAAGTCTGTTATTGGTGTATAGGAAGGCTTGTGATTTCTGCACATTTATTTTTTTATCCTGAGACTTTGCTGAAGTTGCTTATCAGTTTAAGGAGCTTTTGGGCTGAGACAATGGGGTCTTCTAAATATGCAATCATGTCATCTGCAAATAGAGACAATTTGACTTCCTCCTTTCCTAATTGAATATCTTTTTTTCTTTCTTGCCTGATTGCTGTGGCTAGAACTTCCAATACTATACTGAATAGTAGTGGTGAGAGAGGGCATCCTCTTCTAGTGACAGATTTCAAATGGAATGCTTCCATTTTTTGCCCCTTCAGTATGATATTGGCTGTGGGTTTGTTGTAAATAGCTTTTATTATTTTGAGATATGTTCCGCTCATACCTAGTTTATTGAGAGTTTTTAGCATAAAGGGCTGTTGAATTTTACCAAAGGCCTTCTCTGCATCAATTGAGATAATCATGTGGTTTTTGTCTTGGTTCTGTTTATGTGGTGGATTACGTTTATAGACTTGCATATGTTGAACCAGCCTTGCACCCCTGGGACGAAGCCTACTTGATTGTGAGGGGGTAAGCTTTTTGATGTGCTGTTGCAATCAGTTTGCCAGTATTTTATTAAAGATTTTTGCATCTATGTTCATCATGGATATTGGCCTGAAGTTTTCTTTTTTGTTGAGTCTGCCAGGTTTTGGTATCAGGATGATGTTGGTCTCATAGAATGATTTGGGAAGGATTCCTTCTTTTTGGATTGTTTGGAATGGTTTCAGAAGGAGTGGTACCAGCTCCTCTTTGTATGTCTGGTAGAATTCAGCTGTGAACCCATCTAGACCTGGGCTTTTTTTGGTTGGTAGGCTATTAATTGCTGCCTCAACTTTAGACCTTGTTATTGGTGTATTCAGGGTTTCGACTTCTTCTGGGTTTAGGCTTGGGAGGATGCAAGTGTCCAGGAATTTATCCATTTCTTCCAGTGGTTTATGTGCATAGAGTTGTTTGTAGTAATCTCTGATGGTAGTTTGTATTTCTGTGGAATTGGTCGTAATATCCCCTTTACCGTTTTTTATTGCATCTATTTGATTCTTCTCTCTTCTCTCTTTATTAATCTGGCCAGTGGTCTGTCTATTTTGTTAATCTTTTCAAGAAACCAGCTCCTGGATTTATTGATTTTTGAAGGGCTTTTTGTGTATCTATCTCCTTCAGTTCTGCTCTGATCTTAGTTATTTCTTGTCTTCTGCTAGCTTTTGAGTTTCTTTACCTTGCTCCTCTAGCTCTTTCAATTTTGATGACAGGGTGTAGATTGTAGATCTTTCCTTGCTTCCCATGTGGGCATTTGTTGTTACGAATTTTCATCTAGAGACTGCTTTAAATGTGTCCTGGAGATTCTGGTACGTTGTGGCTTCATTCTCACTGGTTTGGAAAAACATCTTTATTTCCGCCTTCATTTCATTATTTATCCAGTCAATGTTCAAGAGCCAGTTGTTCAGTTTCCATGAAGTTGTGTGGTTCTGAGTTAGTTTCTTAATACTGAGTTGTAATTTGATTGCACTGTGGTCTGAGAGACTGTTATGATTTCTGTTCTTTTGTATTTGCTGTATTCGGAAGCGATTTACTTCCAATTATGTGGTCAATTTTAGAGTAGGTGTGATGTGGTGCTGAGAAAAATGTATATTCTGTGGAGCTGGGGTGGAGAATTCTGTGGATGTCTGTTAGGTTTGCTTGGTTGAGATCTGAGTTCAAGTCCTGGATATCCTTGTTAATTTTCTGGCTTGTTGATCTGTCTAATATTGAAAGTGGAGTGTTAAAATCTGCCACTATTATTGTGTGGGAGTCTAAGTCTCTTTGTAGGTTGTTAAGAACTTGCTTTATGTAACTGGGTGCTCCTGTATTGGGTGTGTGTATATTTAGGATTGTTAGCTCTTCTTGTTGCATTGATCCTTTTACCATTATGTAGTGCCCTTGTTTGTCTCTTTTGATCTTTGTTGGTTTAAAGTCCATTTTATCAGACACTAGGATTGCAATTCCTACTTTTTTTTTTGCTCCCCATTTGCTTGGTAAATCTTCCTCCATCCCTTTATTTTGAGCCTATGTGTGTCCTTGCTTGTGAGTTGGGTTTCCTGGATATGGCACACCGATGGGTTTTGACCGTTTATCCAATTTGCCAGTCTGTGTCTTTTGATTGGGGCATTTAGCCCATTTACATTTAAGTTTAATATTGTTATGTGTGAATTTGATGCTGTCATTTTGATACTAGCTGGTTGTTTTGCCCATTAGTTGATGCAGTTTCTTCATTGTGTTGATGCTCTTTACCATTCGATATGTTTTTGGAGTGGCTGGTACTGGTTGTTCCTTTCTATGTTTAGTGCTTCTTTCAGGAGCTCTTGTAAGGCAGGCCTGGTGGTGACACAATCTCTCAGCAATTGCTTGTTCATAAAGGATTTTATTTCTCCTTTGCTTATGAAGCTTAGTTTGGCTGGATATGAAATTCTAGGTTGAAAGTTCTTTTCTTTAAGGATGTTGAATATTGGCCCTCACTTTCTTCTGGTTTGTAGGGTTTCTGCTGAGAGATCTGCTGTGAATCTGATTGGATTTCCTTTGTGGGCAATCCAACATTACTTTCTGGCTGCCCTTTGCATTTTTTCCTTGATTTCAACCCTGGTGAATCTGGTGATTATGTGCTTTGGGGTTGCTTTTCTTGAGGAATATCTTTGTGATGTTCTCTGCATTTCCTGGACTTGAATATTGGCCTGCCTTGCTAGGTTGGGGAAGTGCTCCTGGATAATATGCTGAAGAGTGTTTCCCAGCTTGGATTCATTCTCTCCATCACATTCAGGTACACCTATCAAACGTAGATTAGGTCTTTTCACATAATCCCATAATTCTTGGAGGCTTTTTTCATTCCTTTTCAGTCTTTTTTCTCTAATCTTGCCTTCTTGTTTTATTTCATTGAGTTGATCTTCAATCTCTGATATCCTTTCTTCTGCTTGGTCGATTCAACTGTTGAAACTTGTGTATGCTTCACGACGTTCTCATGTTGTGTTTTTTAGCTCCATCAGGTCATTTATATTCTTCTCTAAGCTGTTTATTCTCGTTAGCATTTCGTCAAACCTTGTTTCAAGGTTCTTAGTTTCTTTGCATGAGGTTAGAATATGTTCTTTTAGCTCAGAGAAGTTTGTTATTACCACCTTCTGAAGCCTGTTTCTGTCAATTCATCAGACGCATTCTCCATCCAGCTTTCTTCCCTTGCTGGTGAAGAGTTGTGATCCCTTTGAGGAGGAGAGGTGTTCTGATTTTGGGTATTTTCACCCTTTTTGTACTGGTTTCTTCCCATCTTTATGGATTTATCTACCTGTGGCCTTGTAGTTGGTGACTTTCAGATGGGGTCTCTGAGTGGATATCCTTTTTGTTGATGATGAAGTTATTTCTTTCTGTTTTTTAGTTTTCTTTCTAACAGTCAGGCCCCTCTGTTGTAGGACTGCTGGAGGTCTACTCCAGACCCTGCTTGCCTGGGGATCACTTATGGTGGCTGCTGAACAGTAAGGATTTCTGCCAGTTTCTTCTTCTGTTATCTTTGTCCCAGAAAGATACCTGCCAGATTTCAGCCTGAGCTCTCCTTTATGAGGTGTCTCTTTGGGTATACCAGGGTCAGGGAGCTGCTTGAGGAGACAGTCTGTCTCTTACAGGAGCTCAAGTGCTGAGCTGTGAGCTCTGTTGTTTCATTCAGAGCTGCTGGGCAGGTAGGTTTAAGTCTGCTGCAGTGGAACTCATAACCACCTTTTTTCCCAGGTGGTCTGTCCTGGGAAGGTGGGGCTTTATTTATAAGTTTCTGAAGTGCTGCTGCCTTTTATTTCTGATATGCCCTGCCCAGCTAGGAGGTAGCCTAGTCACAGTCTCCCAGCAGAGGCATTGCTGAGCAGCCGTGGGCTCTGCCCAGCTGCTGTGTGAACTTCCTTGCGATTTTGTTTATAGAGGTACAGTTAGAACTGCCTTGGTAATGGCAGACTGCCTCAGTAATGGCAGACTGCCTTGGTAGTGGTGGACTGCCTCGATAATGGTGGACACCCTTCCCCCCATGGTGCTAGACCATCCCGGGTCCAGCTGCACTTGCTGTGAAATGCTCAATCCAGAGCGTTTCAGATTGCTGGTCTTTGTTGGGGTGGGACCTGCTGAGCCAGATCACCTGGCTCCCTGTTTCAGCCCCCCTTTTTTCAGTTGAATGAGCAGCTCTGTCTCCCAGGCATTCCAGGCACCAGTTGAAACAGCTACCCAGATTTGTGTGAGTTTTTGTGCAGAGACCCACTCCGCCAGGTGAAACAGCCATGCTGGAAACTCGTGGTGCTTTTCAGCCCCGGAATCCCCTGGTCTGTGGGCAGTAATAACTTGTTTGGAAATGCGGTGATCACTCACCCTCTGCATTGTTCTTGCTGAGAATTGCACTCCAGAGCTGTTCCTATTCGGCCATCTTGGATCTGCATCCGAGACTTGTTTTGTGGTCTATCATATGGTCTATCCTGGAGAATGTTCCATATGCTGATGAACAGAATTATATTCTGCAGTTGTTGTGTAGAATGCTCTGTTAAATACCTGTTGAGTCCATTTGTTCTAGGGTATAGTTTAAGTCCATTGTTTATTTGTTGACTTTCTGTCTTGATGACCTGTCTAGTGCTGTCAGTGGAGTATTAAAGTCCCCCTACTATTATTGTGTTGCTGTCTACCTCATTTCTTAGGTGTAGTAGTAACTGTTTTATAAATTTGGAAGCTCCAGAATTAGGTGCATATATATTCAGGATTGTGATATTTTCCTGTTGAACTAGTCCTTTTATCATTATATCATGTCCTTCTTTGCCTTTTTCAACTGCTGTTGCTTTAAAGTTTGTCTTGTCTGATGTAAAACTAGCTACTCCTGCTTCCTTTTGGTGTCCATTTGTATGGAATGGCTTTTCCCCTCCACTTTACGTTAAGTTTATGTGAGTCCTTATGTGTTAGATGAGTCTCTTGAAGATAGAAAATAGTTGTTGATGAATTCTTATCCAGTCTGCCATTCTGTATCTTTCAAGTGGAACATTTAGGCCATTTACATTCATGACAATGTTAGTATTGAGATGTGAGTTACTGTTCTATTCATTGTACTATTTGTTGCCTGAATACCTTTTTATCATTGTGTTATTGTTATATAGATTCTGTAAGATTTATGCTTTAAGGAGGTTCTATTTTGGTGTATTCTGAGGATTTGTTCCAAGATTTAGAGTTCCTTTTAGCAGTTCTTGTAGTGCTGGCTTGATAGTGGTGAATTCTTTCAGCATTTATTTGTATAGAAAAGACTATATCTTTCTTTCATTTATGAAGCTTAGTATCACTGGATATAGAATTCTTAGCTGATAATTGTTTTTTTTTTCAAGGAGGCTAAAAATAGGACCCCAATTCCTTCTAGATTGTAGGGTTTCTGTGGAGAAATCTGCTGTTACCCTGATAGGTTTTTCTTTATAGGTTACTTGATGCTTTTGCCCCATAGCTCTTAAGATTCTTTCCTTTGTCTCGACTTTAGATAACCTGATGATTATGTGCCTAGGCAACGACCTTGGTGCAGTGAATTTTCCAGGTGTTATTTGAGCTTCTTGTATTTGGATGTGTAGATCTCTAGCAAGGCTGGGGAAGTTTTCCTTGATTATTCCCTCAGATATGTTTTCCAGACTTTTGTATTTCTCTTCTTCAGCAGGAACACAAATTATTCTTAGGTTTGGACACTTACCATAGTCCCAAACTTCTTGGAGGATTTGCTTATTTTTCAAAATTCTTTTTTCTTTGTCTTTGATGGATCGGATTAATTCAACAGCTTTGTCTTTGAGTGCTGAAGTTCTTTTTTCTGCTTATTTGATTCTATTGCTGAGACTTTCCAGCACATTTTGCATTTCTCTAAGTATGTCCTTGATTTCCAGAAGTTGTGATTGTTTTCTATTTATGCTATCTGTTTCACTGAAGAATTTTCCTTTCATATCCCATATCATGTTTTTGATTTCTTTGGAGTTCACCTTTCTCTGGTGCCTCCTTCAGTAGCTTAATAATTGACCTTCTGAATTCTTCTTTTGGCAATTCAGAGGTTTTGTTTTGGTTTGTACCGGTTGCTGGTGAGCTAGTGTGGTCTTTTGAGGGTGTTAAAAAACATTGCTTTGTCATATTACCAGAATTATTTTTCTGGTTTCTTCTCATTTGGATAGACTATGTCATAGGAAAGATATGGTACTCTGGGACTTGAGGGCTGCTCTTCAGAATTTTTTGTCTCATGTGGTGCTCTCCCCCTTTCCCCCTAGGGATTGGACTTCCCGAGAGCTGGACTGCAGTGACTGTTATTGACCTTTTGAATCTAGCTACCCAGTGGGCTAATGGGCTCTGGGTTGTTGCTGGGAATGATCTGCAGAGTCCTGTGATGTGATCTGTCTTCAGGTCTCTCAACCACGGATACCAGCACCTGCTCTGGTAGAGGTAGCAGGGGAGTGAGGTGGACTCTGTTAGGGTCTTTGGTTGTAGTTTTGTTTAGTGCACTGGTTTTCTTGAATACAGATTGTGCTAGCAGTGAAGTTGTCATGTGGACAGACTTGGAACCTCTGGTTAGCCAGGATGTTACAAGCAGTGGAATTAGCTGTTGTTTTCTCCTCTCTTGGGAGTGGGGCTGTTGTTTTATGAGTTGCTATAATGGTTTGAGTTGGTTGACCTCCAGCCAGGAGGTGTTGCTTTCAAGAAAGCATCAGCTATGGTGACAAATAAATAATTTTAAAAAACTTATTATTTTTTAGAGACAGGGTCTCACTCTGTCACTCAGGCTGGAGTTCAGTGGCACAATCGTAACTCACTGTAACCTTGGGCTCAAGATTGGGCTCAAGCAATGTTCCAGCTTCAGCCTCCTGAGTAGCTGGGACTATAGGCAGGCACCACCAGGCCTGGCTTATATATATATATTTTCTTAATAGAGATAGGGTCCTACTATGTTGCCCAGGCTGGTCTCAAACTCCTGGCCTCTCAGATTTGAGATTACAGGCATGAGTCACTGCCCAGGTTAAACAGCATTTTATTTAACCATTTCCCCTCTGAGAGATAGTTAGATTGTTTCAGTATTACTAATAGCACTGCAACAAACACTCTTGTGTCTTTCTGATAATCTGAGGGCATTAAGGGTACATAACTAGAGTGAAATTGCATCTTGCAATATGGCTATCTTTAACTTTAACCTGGCCAAACTGCTATCCAAGAAATGGAAACAATTTATACTCTAATGAGTAACAAATGCATTCCTGTTTTCTTCGATACTGCATGTTATCAGACTTACTAATGATTATCAATCAGATAAATGTGAGATGTTTCTCTTTATTTTAATGCCCACTTCCTTTATTACTAGAGAGAGCTTGAAAAAAATAAAAACCTATTTATTGGGCATTTGGGATTCCCCTTTCTGAAAAGCAGTTGTTCTATGACTACTTTTTGTGTGATGTCCTGGGGCTGGCCTGAGGACGAATTATTTATATCATTTGCTCATTGCTGAGTCATCTCCATATTAATTAGTCACTTTTTTACATATTCTGGATAAAAATATTCTGTTGGTTACATGATTGGGTTGTAAATATCGCCTCTTTATTGTGGATTGGCTCTTCACTTTGATTACAGTATCTTGCATCATATTGAAGTTTTAGTTTTAATACTACCAAATTTATACATCTTTTCCTTTTTTGTGTGTTTTGTTAAATATATTCTTCCATGCTGCAATGACATAAAGAGTATCTCCTATGGATTTTTATAGATTTGCTTTTCACATTTAGGACTTTAATCCATTTCAGGTTCTTCCTGGGACTTAGATCCTTGCTCAAAGAAAAGATAAAAGAAGTACTTTGGAATGAAGAATAGTGAATCCAGAGAAAAGGAGGGAGATATGAAAAGTGCTTTTGAACAAAAAAACTGGCAAATGCAAATAAATCTAAATGAGTGTTCACTAGAAGACTATTAATCCTTATGACTAATTTGGGAATAAAAACAAAGTAAAATTGAAATGCCAGGCAATAATAAAATGGGGGGAAATGATTGATATTAAAGGGTTTGAAGCTTCTAATGTAAATTGAATGTATCCATTTTATTCTGTGTTGATTAATCCTTCTTTCACGTTTTCCATCTTTTATATCTGTGTATATAAGTCACATTGGTAATTTCCTCAGATCTTCCAATTTAATAATTTTTTTATTAACCTCTGCATAATCTGCAGTTGGACCAATTGAATTATATATATGTATATATAGTATGTATATATAATTGCAGATTATATATTTATATATTATAAATATTATGTTATTTAATAAATAAATATTATTAAATAATATATATTATTTATGTTTTTAGAGACATGGTCTCACTCTGTTGCCCAGGCTGGAGTGCAGTGATGTGATCACAGGTCACTGTGTTTAGCTCACTGTACACCGATCTGCTAGCCTCAAGCCATCCTTCCACTTTGGCATCCCAAAGTGCTGGGATTACATGTGAACCACTGTGCCTGGCCTTTACTTCTGGGAGGCCTAGTTGGTTTTTGTAAGTATTGCCTATTCTTTTATAATGGTTATAAGACATTCTTCTATGTTTTAAGTCTATTTAAAATGCCCGTATTATCAATTTTTATTGCCCATTTTACTATCAATAGAAATTGTTGCATTCTCTAGTTCTTGAGAGTCTATGCTTCGATTTGCTGATTGTGCTGCCTCTTGCTATTGTTGGATTATTTCTTCTTGGGTTTTGTAGTTTGTGCTTGTGAGCTCATCGTTAGCAGAGCTTTGGCCTTGGGAATTCTGTTGGGATTGAGGTTGAAGGTTCATCCCCACAACACTGGTCTATGACTGCTTTTGTGTGATGTCCTGGGGTGGCCTGGGACTAATCTGTATGCTATTTATCAGCTTGTGGGATGCTTAGCCCGTGTTGGTTGATTAATGCCAGCTCCAAGAACAAGTTACTTGTAGTCTGGGGTTTTGTAATCTTGGGTTTTTGTTTTGTTTTGTTTTTCTTCCCACAGTCCCGGCCCAGGCAGGTGAGAACCCCAGTCCCAGTGAGAGAATCCTGAAGCTGCTGGCCTCTGAGGGATCTGGGTCTATGGAGCCATTTTGGTTTGGACTCCCCCACCAAGATAGGACCACGGCCTTATTACCTATTGCTACCTGTGAGTATGAAAACTCCCTGCCAACCTCTCAGGGTACACATGAATCAGCATGTGCAATTTCATTTGTCTCTTACGTTTGTTTTCTTGAGTTTTCTCTTTCTTTCTTGCAAGCTCAACTGTCATATAATGGATTTTTTGGTTACTTTAAAACCTACCATCTCTAGGTACTTACAGTGAAATAATTTTCAGGTTACAGGTTATCTGGGTTCTTCTGAAACATGAAGTGTGAAGCCTTTTTATACTATTTCCAGAGGGTGGATCCCCCTAAAGACTTCTGGCTCATCTATGGCTTTAAAATGGGATTCCCAGGCGTTTCTGGGACCCAGGCTCTACTGGGGAAACTACTCCAGGATGCTTACTGAGAGCTTGTCTCATGTTGCTCATTCAGTGTTTCTGGGCCCCATTTATCCTTTTGAACTGTAACAACTAAAATCCCGACCTCTCTTCCAATATCCTCTTTTCAAACGATGAACTCAAGTATGTCTTTTTTTCTGTTTGTGATCTGACATTAAGATGTCACTTCCACTTCATATTTCTTTAGTCTCTAATCAGCTTCTAAAATCTCTCATCTCTTTTAAAGGTACCTCTCATCTTCCTTTATTTTGATTTCATTATAAAAAGAAACACTCCCAATCTGATAATAAGACTGAAGCGTGCTTTTCAAGCCAATCTAGTTTCTCTTTGATTATCCAAGCAAACTGAATTCCTAGACATAGAGAATTCTAGGCATAGACCTTTAAAAATAAATTCTTGGCTGGGCGCAGTAGCTCATGCCTGTAATCCCAGGTGGATCATCTGAGGTTGAGAGTTCGAGGCCAGCCCGACCAACATGGAGAAACCCTGTCTCTGCTAACAAACAACACAAAACCAAAACAAAAAACCCCCAAATTAGCCAGGCATGATTGTGCATGCCTGTAATCTCAGCTACTTGGGAGGGTGGGGCAGGAGAATTGCTTGAACCTGGGAGGCAGAGGTTGCGGTGAGCCAAGATTGTGCCATTGTACTCCAGCCTGGGCAATAGGAGCTAAACTCCGTCTCAAAAAAAAATGCGTTCTTAGCTTTTGAGTTTGCAGTCATTTTAATGAGTTGTCTCTTTACTTTAACTCAAGATTGTGGCCTTTTCTTTTCCTTCTAATAAGTACGCTTTATCAGGCATTTATTAAATGATAGTACCTACTGAAGATGAGACACTTTTCTACACACTTGGAATATACCAGTGAACAAAACAATTGTTTTTGTCTGTCACTGTTAATAAAATATTAATCCTATGAAGTCACAGTTCACATCTCTGAAGCCCAAAGTCAGAATCTAACAGAACTTATCAAAGCTGCACAGTTCAGATTTCACTGTGCCTGGATGTGACTTTTAATATTCATTGGTTGAACAGTGCAAGAGCCCAGTCCCTCTCAGCGTCCTTGTTTGGTCCTGAATTCAGGTAATGGGATTTGGGAAGCACATCTGTTGAAACTAAGTTAAAGCCAGATATCACCCAGAGCTCTGTAGCACACAAAGGTTCAAATGTGTGTGGTTTGAAGTCCCTGCGTCCCAGCCTATCAGTGTGGTTGAGAAACAGCACAGGCAGCGAACCGTATCCTTACTTCAGCTGACCTGTCTTGCTAAGGCCTGCGCCAATGCCCCCAAGCAGCCAGCCTGCTTTCTAAGATTCCAGTTTATCCTCCTGCTTGTTAATGCCCCAAGTGGCCAGCATTTGCCAAATTCCAGCCTGTTACAAAATACCAGGAGCTACAGAGACCTGCAAAAGTCAGACTCCCACGTGACCGACAGTCACCGTGGCTTAAGCCAGGAAGCTGCCTGCCTTCGTGATGGCTATCTCTCTCCTCTGGATGTTATTTCATTCTCTAAGTGTCCGTCTTCATCTATGTCTTAAGGTTTCCAGTCTGTGCACCAGATATTGAGAATTTAGGGAGTTAATAAATATGCTTCTCATCCTCACCTGAGTTTGAATCAGTTGAGAGAGAAAGAAAACCAAAAACCAAAAACCAAAAAATGTCAGAGTAGAAGATGCAATACAGCTCTGTGGATAAGGAGGCTTGTTAATATTTCGCACCAAATTACACATACCCCGCTCCTCCCCAGTGTAGCCAAAACCAGAGCAAAGCCCTGTTCCAGCATGGGGACCAGGCAGGGCA
Organism: Ateles fusciceps; assembly: GCA_036589455.1. Taxonomy (NCBI): domain Eukaryota; kingdom Metazoa; phylum Chordata; class Mammalia; order Primates; family Atelidae; genus Ateles; species Ateles fusciceps. The sequence continues at coordinate 2,282,848 of JAZHEH010003213.1, read as the reverse complement.
TGAGCTCCGTGCAAGAGGTGAGTCCGGGTGGGAGAGGGCAGGAACAGACCAGGTGCTGGCCTGTGGGATGGTGTGACTCCTTCTCCCCAGGGGAGGAAGAGGGGTGGAGAAAAGCAGGGAGTGTTAGTCTAATGGCAGTGCCTCCTCATGGAGACTCCAGAAAGGTATGTGTGTGTTGAGGCAGATGTTTCTCCTAGCAATTAATACTCTTCATATTGCTCTTCCAATTTTGAGTTTCAACATTTGTCTGTCTCTTCTACTCTCTGAATGAGGCCCTGTGTAATTCCTGTGTCATGTGCATGGTACAACGGCATATGTTGATGGACTGAGTAAAGCCAGTCTCCGCGAGAGAAACGGAGAGGACAGATACACATTTGCCCCTGGTTAAATGATCGTGAAGACCACCATTACAGCACAGAAACTGTCTACCTGCTGTCAGCTTCCAGGTTTTTCCTACCCTCTCATTGTTGAAGGAATTTGAAAATGAACTTATAAAAACAATATACGTCAGTGCCCAGCGTTCCTTACCTCTCCCATAGGTAAGTGAGATTGTAGCTTTCGAACATGCACACAGCCCCATTTTATAATAAAATGTTCTATTTAATTCAGAGCAAATATTCAGTGCTTTAAATGTATTTTTAAAACTTGTTTTTTCCTTCCCATTTCATCTTGTAATGTTATGTGCAGCAATAATCCAAGGCTTTTTTTTTTTTTTTTTTTTTTTTTGAGACAGAGTCTCACTCTGTCGCCCAGGCTGGAGTGCAGTGGCGCAATCTCGGCTCGCTGCAATCTCCACCTCCCGGGTTCAAGTGATTCTCCTGCCTCAGCCTCCCGAGTAGCTGGGACTACAGGCATGTGCCACCACACCCGGCTAATTTTTGTGTTTTTTAGTAGAAACCGGGTTTTACCATATTGGACAGGCTGGTCTCGAACTCCTGGCCTCATGATCCACCCGCCTCGGCCTCCCAAAGTACTGGGATTACAGTCCAAGGCTTTTTTGTATTCATTTAGTTCACTTAAGTGTGTTGCAAGAATAATCACTTTTATTTTGAGATTTTGAAACACAGGCACTGGTACAGGATTGGGCACAGACCTCACTCCAGACCTCCCAGGGTGGGGACTCCCATCCACAGCCTCCGGGGGAATGCAGCTCAGTGGCCACCCACGTGATAGCAGGGCCAGGATTCATTCGGGTGCAGCCTTATCCAAAGCTGCATGGTGCTGCAAGCAAAACGTGTCCCAACCTCAGAACCAGGGTTTGGACCCTGCGTCACTGCACCTGAGGTTTCAGAGTCCGCTGACTTCATCTTGACTTCAGTTTCAACAAAACCTTTGCTCTGAGTCTTGTGGAATTTTCAAACTCGGGAAGCTTCAGTGACTCCTCATTCATTTTTCAGGCTGCCGTCCTGATGGGTTGGAAAGTGTTTAGGCTCTGTTGTAGAACTGAAACCAGGGGCTAAGAAGGAGTCGAGGGCAAAGCTCTCCAGAGAAAATACAACACAGAGAAAATAATTTAACTTTGCAATGATGTCAGAGTGAATATTAAAATATTTCCTAGTTGATACAATGCCTTTTTGTATATTTTGTTTCTAAGTACTGTATGTTCTAGTTCAGATTTATCAAAGTCAGAGTCTCCTCTCTTGAAAGTCTCTGCTTGGAGAAACTTGCACTTTAGGAAAATTTTTAAAAAGTGTTCATTTTGTACTTTTCCAAGTGTTTCCGGAATTCTCCAGGCTTTGACACATGCTACTGACAATAGAGTGTGTCCTTCCAAGCGTGTTAATTTATTTTAAAAGTCATTATCGTCCAGGTCCATCTTCCTAAGTTGTATAATATACACAATGATATTTTTATAACTTTAGTATTGTTGAATTCAAGATAACTCTTAATTTTGCTTAAGTTTCATATTCATTTGGATCTACATGTCTCCTGATTATGAATCAAAGAGCAAATTTTTACTTTTCTATTTATTTTGGTAAGTAGATAACTTATTGAAGTAGAATTTTAACATGAGCTAAGACAAGCAGCTAAAACCCTGCTAGATAAAAGTCTGTTCCCATCAAACACCACTCCCTGCGTGGGCCTGTGTTATAACATTAGCAGTACAAAATCATAATTGGTGAAAATTGTAGTAAATTATTAGTGATGGGAAAATTGAAGAAAGTAAATACCTCTGAAATCTCAGCCGATAAGACTTCAAAAGCGTTGGAAGCCTTTTCTGCCTCACTTAAGAATAATAATAAAAAAGATGATTCCAGAAATTTTGTAAGTTTGCAATAACCTGCTTAAAAATGAGAGTTGACTGGCTGTGTTATCATTCCTGTTTCCTGAGAGACAGTTTATGGAAGGTGGTTTTATGATACATTCCTGAAAAACCTCCAGATTTCAAATACGCAATATAAACCTCCTTATGAAAACTGCAGGACTTACCCATTTTATAAATAGTACCACACCTACCTCAGATTAAATAGGATCTCCACATTTTAGTGTGGTCAGTGAACAATAAAAAGTGGGCACTGAAAAACTCCTAAGAATCTCTTTATCAGTGTCTGATCCGGTTGATTTAAATGGGCAGTTCTCACACTTCCTGGTCTCAGGATTTCTTTATGCTTTTAAATATCACAGAGGAAAAAAATCATTGAGGATCCGAAAGAGCCTTTGTTTATGTGAGTTCTACCTATCAACACTGACTGTTTTAGAAATTGAAGCTGAGAAAACTTTAAACCACAAGAATATCTATAAGCACATGTGTCACGACCATTGGAAGGAAGGTGGCAGCACCTGCCATGTGGCCTCTGGGAAACGCCACTGGACATTCGTGGCAGAATAAGAGTAGAAGAGGCATGCAAGGATAGTTTTGAATGCCTAGATGCCCTGACAGGGTTTCAAGGATTTGAAGGGCCCTGAGATCGCACTTTGAGAACTGCTAATTTAACGTATTTGATGTCATTATCGAACATTTACCAGTACCTTGCAGAAACTTAAGTAATTGGTGATGAGTCGTTTGCAAACATAGCTCTAAGTGTGGGTCGTAGGATTAGCCAAACTCTTTCTGATCCCCCCATTCTCCTGGTGGCTAGCTGTAAGGTTTTGGGCAAGCCTCTTAGGCACTCACTGCCTGGTTTTTTAAGTCAAATTGGGGCTGTAGGGTTTTTGAAGGATATGCACACAGCTAGCGTTGCACCTGGGGCGTGATAGGTATTCAGCAAATGATAGTTATAATAGAAGGAGAAACAGAACAGAGACCACTTTTATGCAGCTAGCCTCCCCCACTCCTCTCTCCCAAGAAGGAGTTTTACTGATTACTGTGGTATGAAACACAAGAATTCTCTGCAGGAAGGATGGCTGGAAGAAACAAATAGCAACTCCGTTTCAGCCTCCTCCTCATCCCATGACTGACTCTTTCCCTATAGTGTGTTTATCTTTAACTGCTTTGATCTAATATGAGTAATTCCTTGCACTTCCAAAATCCAGGCTTAGTTGGTTCATTATATTTGTGCTCACTTTGTTGTTTTGCTAGATGAAATTTTGCTACTATTAATAGAGTAGTAAAATGTCTCCTTTTCATCCCCTGACACCTACCAATATTCTGAGCTCATGTTTCCCAGACCCATTCTAGCACGGTTGTAGCAACATTCCTTGCTCAAACCCCCCCTTGAACACAGTGCCAGGATTTAAGATGACTCTTCTCTACAAGTTGCAACTTACCCTTGGTCATTTTCTGTCAGTGTCTAGGTCTTGTGTCCTGGAGTCTAGGAGGAACTGGACAGTGATTCTTTGAACTGGCAGTCGATTCCCTTCAGGGCTGCAGATGGGAAGGGGAGCAGGCTGAGCCCAGGTTGAAGCCTGCTGTAAGGAGGACAGTGGATGAGGGCTGGCCAGGCCCTTCTCCTGCAAAGAAGAGCACAGGCCCATTGTACAGGAGCCCGGCATGCAGGAGCCCCTCCGAGGCTGCTGGGTTTTCCTAGGCGATGATTTGACAATGATTCTTCTGCAATGGCATTGCTGGACTCTTCTGAAACTCACAGGAAAATCTCACTTCTTCTAGTCCCTTGGATTATGAATTCTTGCCCATCTACTTATTTCTTTGTTTTCTGTGGTCACTCATCATTCATTGAGCATGTGCTTTGTGGTCGGCTCTGTGTTGACCCTGGGGTGAGAAAGGGATGTGTCTGATGACCGTGATTTTTGACTCTGGTGAAGGTGAGCTGGCTCTGCAACTCCAGACTCTAGGGATAGAGGAAGATGGCCCAGAAATACAAGGAATATTTCCCCTCTGAATACCTTTTTTTTTAAAAAAAAAAAAAACAAAAACAACAGAGTTTCACTCTTGCCCAGGCTGGAGTGGAATGGCATGATCTTGGCTCACTGCAACCTCTGCCTCCCTGGTTCAAGCAATTCTCCTGCCTCAGCCTCCCAAGTAGCTGGGATTACAGGCATGTGCCACCATGCCCAGCTAATTTTGTATTTTTAGTAGAGATGGAGGAGTTTCACCATGTTGGTCAGGCTGGTCTTGAGCTCCTGACCTCAGGTGATCCGCCCACCTCGGCTTCCCAAAGTGCTGGAATTAAAGGCATAAGCCACTGCGCCCAGCCTGGATATCTTTTTTGAAATAGTGGTATAATAATTCAATGAAACATTTATAGTACTCTTCCTAGAAAGTAGCCATTGAGATCATGAATGGCAGCAAAGCACAGTGCTCCAGTCAACTTTATTTATTTACTATTATTATTTTTTGAGATGAGTCTTGCTCTATCACCGAGGCTGGAGTGCAATGGTGTGACTCAGCTCACTGCAACCTCCATCTTCCGAGTTCAGGAGATTCTCCTGCCTCAGCCTCCTGAGTAGCTGGGATTACAGGTGCCTGCCACTACCTCTGGCTAATTTTTGTGTTTTTAGTAGAGATGGGGTTTCACCGTGTTAGTCAGGCTGGTCTCGAACTCCTGACCTCAGGTGATCCACCCGCCTCGGCCTCCCAAAGTGCTGGGATTACAGGCGTGAGCCACCGTGCCCAGCCTATATCATTTTTTGAGACAGGGTGTCACTCTGTTGCCCAGGCTGGAGTGCAATGGTACAATCATAGCTCACTGCAGCCTGAAATTCCTGGGCAAGTGATCTTCCCACCTCAGCCTCCTGAGTAGCTGGGCTTGCACCACCACGCTTAGCTTTCTTTTTTACTTTTGGTAGAGATGGGGTCTTGCTATGTTGCCCAAGCTGGTCTTAAACTCCTGGCCTCAAGGGATCCTCCTACCTTGTCCTCCCAAAGTGCTGGGATTACAGACATGAACCACTGTGCTCAGCAAAGTTAACTTTTGAGTCCCGGACTTGGGTTTCATTCCATGTCCACCATTTACAAGCTGAGCGGCACTTGGTACAATTCTCAACATACTCATGTTTTGATGTCCTCAATAAAATCAGGGATCTTAACTAATAAACCGAAATGATAGCTCTAATTTGTGATTGCATTGTGATCGCATTTAGTAATGACACTACGAGACGTGCGATAGCATTCAGTAGTGATGCTATGAGATCAAGGATCAGAACGTCGCTTGTTGGTTCAATATTTCAGTTGAGGGAGCAGTGATGAACATTCTCCACACACACAAGTGCTTTAACTGGACAAGTAGGGGCATCTTGTAGAGAGAGCAGATGTGGGTCTTAGTTGGAATTAAGTAACAATGTGATACAGAAAAAGGGAAGTGATTTGTTTAAGGATACACAGGACCCAGGGGCAGAGTAGAGGATAGAATCCAGGTTTTGTGACCCCAGATTCATATTTTGAATTCAGACGGGCTGGAGTCTGAATCCCCACCTTCACCCCTTACTGCCTGTGTGAGCTTGACCAAGTTACTGAAATTCTCTGTGCCTTAATTTTATCATCCATAAAAGTGAGGATAATAATATTACCTGCCTGTGTGTTGATGTGGGAATTAAATGAGATAATAAATGTTAAGTACCTAGCCGACTGGCAAATATCAAGTGCTCAATAAAGGGCAACTACTATTATCCCTTAGACCTCGTTGCCTCTCCCACGTTTAAAAGCTCAGCAAGTTCCTTTAAAATGAAATTCTCAATGCAGTCATTTCCCAGTCCAGAAAGGGAAGATATTGTGTGCAGGGAGTGTGTGCACTTCACGAGGCTGTTTCTCAGGAAGAAAAAGATGTCTTCCTGACACACAGGATCCTCACTGGGCAAAGGGGAGAAAAACTACTACGGGTAGAAAACAGTGAGATGCTCTTAAAATTGCTCAACCCACCTCAGATCTAGTAATCATGGACTTGGCTCTCATCTCTTCACCCTGAAGGAGCTCCTTGGCCGCACTGACGCAGGTCAGTGAGCTCTTGTGAGGTGCGCTGGCAAGCCCCACCTGCTGTCAGAGGCAACAGACACGGCCTCATCGCAGTGTTTCAGGTGCTTGGAATCTTTTATAAAACACTCGTTTTGGGGGGGTGGATAAGGTTTGCACGAAGCCAACCGCAGGGTGTTAGCATCGTGTCTTACCCTTTGAGCCACGAGTAGTGCAGTGGGTGTCTTCCTGAGCTGTGTGGTATGGCTGCTGGTGCGTAATACAGTATCTAAGTCCTCACGCACTTGTTACCTGCACAGGTGGCCGCACGCTCTTCTCCCTATACTCCTCAGTTGCACTGTGCAGTGGACCCTGCTTCTCTCCTGAACCCACCTGGCTCACAAGGGGTGAAGTGGGAAACTGATGGGGGAGAAAAAAAAAATTTGGAATTTGATACATAATCTGTTATATAAATGAAAAATGATGTAATCAGGGGCAAAAGTTCCAGAAAGTTGAGTGCTCCTTCCCTCCTGGAAAAGCATGTGGACAAGGTCAGCGGGCCACCTGCAGCCCGGTGCTGGGGTCAGCGTCCAGTGGCAGGCCCTCTGACGCTGACCTGTCGCTAGGAGGCGCCTGCTGTTTGCGCCGCAGTTTTGGATGCGCTCGGGTGAATACTGCGGTTCAACACGGAACGAGGCCTGTGTTCGTCTGCTCTTGTTGTGCCTGCCTGTCCCATCTGCACAGGGCCAGGCCTTCCAACATCCGGTGTTGGTTCTGAACATTTGTGACATTTGGCCCAGTGCTGAGAGCTGAGCTCCTTCTGGTGGCTATGGCATAGAAGCAGGTCAAGGAATCTTGTTTCTTATTGTGGAGTCACCACAATGGCCTTACTGTTTGTCATAGCAACCAAAACACCTTATTTAATTTGTCTGTGTGTGAATGATAAAGCATATCATCGTACATGTATAATGACTGGTGTCATACAAACTTCATTCACAGAAGATTGTTATCAGAAAAAATAGCCCACATAGAATCAAGCTTGTTCAGTTAGGGGATTTGCCTCTTGCTTGAAACCTGGAACCCTGGATGGGGTTGCTAGCCTCACTCAAGTTCCTGCTCCTGGCATCTGTAAGACAAAATGCTCCACTTGAGCTCCCTTGTCTCCCAGTGTCTGGCATTCCCGGGGATTCTATCTCTTTGGAAGGAGCTGCAGCAGCTCCCGAGGTGTTCAAGACGGCAGCTGAGCTGCAGTGATTGGCCACCGCGAGTTCAGGGAGGCTCTGCTTCTGACCATGTGCCTCCTTCTCTAAGCTTGGGAGGTGCAGCCCGCCACATGTGAACGGGAATGGCTCCTGATGCTGAGGATGTGTAAGTGTGTGGGGGATCCTTGTTATTGGCTCGGTAACCTAGATCCTTTGAGCAGCCTTGATCTTTACCGCTTTACAAATTCCTGCTATTTGTTTATAATGCTCTGTGTTTTAAAGGAAACCGATATGCTCCTCTGCTTGTCGCACATTGATCCTTCTCCCTGCAAGTATATTGAGTACCACACCAGCACCAGGGAGGACTGGAGATCAGAGATCAAAGCATCCATCTGCCTGGGTCCATCCACCACCCTCTTGTTTATTTTGTCTTTTTCCTGCTCTCAGGGTGTCTGAAATGAACTCTGCCCATCCTGTAAAGGCCAATACGATATCGTCATGTGGCCCAAAAGGGAATTTCATTTCTCAGGTGTGCTCTTTAAATAGCCCTTGAAAAATATGTTCTGTTTGTTTTTCTGAGCAGTTTTCCCCTATTCTAGGCCCCCAGCTATGTCTCTAGTTAATCACAGTGCACCATGATTGAGCTGACCTACTCTGAATATTTCTTATTGCCATGATTTCCAACGAATTTTAGGAACGAACTCCCAAGTCTCTTCAACTTAAAGGAAACCTAATGAGGGAAAATCCTCATCTGAAAATGCCTTATCACTGACACATCGGCAGCCTTGGAAACATACCCTAATTGTGGAAATCTTATGTTTCTGAAGATAACGCTCCCCTATTTTGATGCACATGTTGGTGTTTCTTTACCTAAACTTTGTTAGCCTACATGACTTGAAACTCCATAACTCTCATGTGACTCGTGAGAGACTGAGCATGTGAAGGCCTCTGTCAAGAGGTGTTCTAGGCAGGTCCATTGCCTGCTGGATTTTCTAGCCAGTCTTTTTCTTTTCCATCAAAACCCTTGTGTGAAGGAAACAGAGGCAAGTCTGAGCAGCAGCTCTGTGCTGGGCTGGTTCCTGGGGGTGCTCAGTCCTTTGCAAGGGAATTTAATATTCAATCTTCCTCTTGCATGAAAATGAAGCGATGTGAAGTGACACATCTTAACAAAAGGATGATGATGATACCACGCTCACCACCTATTGATGGACAAAGCTGAATTTTAGATCCTACAGATAAGGGACTATGCATGAAAGGATGGATTGTAGCTCTGGAGGGGACACAACCTGACTGAATGTGAGCCACTTCAGTGCACATGCCTGGGGAGCGTGAGAGTGTTATTGTCTCAGGAGCATCGTGAAAGGACACCCAAATTTGTGTCTGTGCAAGAAGATCATTGGATGTCCTAGGACTGCAAACCCAGGGAAGTTTCTGAGCTATACTCTACATGGTTGTGTGCTCCATGATAGGAGCTCTCAATTTGTTTTACGATGTGTTCATTTTACTTTGAGTTGTAGTTTGTGGACCACTTTTGCCAAAGTTGTGGTGGTGTCATATTGTAGTTGTAAAATGAGGAAGATGTCTGAAGAAGCTGGCAGAAGGATTTAAACAACTTCTCTAGATGTAGTAGGACTTTATCTCTACTGGGGAAAATGGAATACCAGGGAGACAGAAAAAGGGAATGGAATAGAGGTAAGGGTGGGTGAGTGGGGCCCCCAGGTTGCTAAGACATTGGTCAGGAGAAAAATATGGAAGGAGTAAGTCCATTTCTGCATACTTGAATGCTGTAAACTTGCTAAATGCTAACCGGGGCATTTTAAGAAGGAATTTGGGAAACATCCCCTGATCTGTGGTTTAGTTTAAATGGTACTACTTTGTCTTCTCCTGGCCTTTAAGCACTGGACTAAACTTCCTACACAGACAAACTTGAGGTTGAGTCCTGGCTTATTAAGGTTTAATTATGGATCAATTTTCAAGCCAGTTTCCTCATCTACAAAATGGGGATGGTAATAGTATGCACCTGTAGGGTTGGCATTAGGGTTAAATGAGATAAACCTGGTGGAGTCTCAACATTTAGCCATCCTTCCATAAAAGTAGCTAGTGTATCAATTCCCCGTAGGGTTAGGTAATTCTATGTAGGGGGGAGCATGAGAAGAAACAAAGGTAAACTGCTGGTCATCTTAGGGATTGGACGAGGGTGTCTCCCCCCACTGGGGAACACCATGGAGTTTGGCTTTGGAAGGAGTAATGGGTTCAATTCTGAATTTGGGACATCCCAGGTAGATTCTTCTTGGGGCATAGAAATCAAAGGTTACGACAAAGAACAAAGTCTTGGAAATGGGACTTGTAGTTTCTGTAAATAAAGACTCCCAGTTATGCCAATGTAATGCTGCCTGAGAACCACAGCTCACACACGCCTGCCTCCTCTCCCTCAGTCATGCTGCAGCCTTGCTCACGTGGTTTCAAGGCTGCAGTCCCAACCCTCATTTTGCATGACTCTGTTCAGGCATGATACAGATGGAGAGTATTGAAGATATGTTAACTAATGAATTCTGCTGTCATAAATTTGTTGATTTCAAGCAATATAAAACACAAGGGTGTGAGAAAAAGAATCCAGGTTCTGTTCCACACCACTCTTCTGTGCTTCTTTGGGTGCCTCATTTAACATCTGTGGACTTTGGCCTGTTCCTTTGCAAGATGAAGCCTTTGACTCTCTTTAGTTTCTTAAAATCCTTTGAGGATCTACCATTTCATTCTATATTTAACAGTGATTCATTTGAGCACGGGTTCTTTCTTCAATCCATTCATTCACTCAAGACGCATTTTTGAGTACCTACTATGTGCACTATATAGGCTAGCTACTCTGTACAGAGATGGGTAAGCCCATTTTTACTTAACTGGGATATTAGCAATCAAACAAACAACTTTCCTGCTATGTACTACTCTATATTAGAAGTCTAAACAAATTGTTACAAGAACACAAAAAAGGACACTCAACTCCGCCCCTGTCTTCTCGCCTTTCATTGAGCTCTACCAGGGACAGAGCAGACCTACTTAGGAGGTGTTTACTACATTTACCTGTGAATATCAGATACCGTCACCTGCAGCTGTGCTCATCTTACACCTTCGAGCCACATCTACTGACATCTAGGATCAATCACCAGGATGACGCAGGCACTGCTGAGATCACTCAGTGAGGTCTTCTCACATTAACCACTTGTTCATAGCTCAGTCTAATATACACAACAATGCATCTGTTGGAGCAGCTTCATTTTCCTGGACAACTGAAGGGCCATACGCACGTCTTGGTTTGATGGAAATATGGTATTGCATTTACCTGTCCCTATGGTGTAGTATGACTGTGTTTATGCAATGCTAATACAAAATCACTAAGTGGGGAGTAGACTCGGTTCTGGGATCCCTTTCAGTCAGTGAATAGAAGACAGAATTTGGTTCAGACACTTTTAATATGGTACCATTGCAGGGTTGGAACATTATTTCTCCAATTCTAATTTGTTCATAGTAATATGTAAAAGCAATACAAATGCTTCAGATTTTCAGGTTTATGAATAAAGAGAGCAGATATTCCACCTGAGAACATGCCCAGTATTCTTTTATGGGATGGAAGGGGGTCCCTATGCCCACATATATTAAAGAGTGCACCTGCCTTCAATAAGCCTGGATCAGCATATGTAAGTGAACTGCATGCCAAATTTGCCTTGTAAATCAGGAATAAAAAGAGCAGACGTGTTTCTGGGCAAGGGAAAAGAGAAGAGGTGCAGTTGAGATTTGTGAGCTGAAAACGATCAGTTGAGCCAATGAAATCCTTGAAACACTGTACAATCGCAGCCACTTTCGGACTTTAATATTTCAGAAAAATAATTATCGCTATTGTGTAAAGCAAAATATGCTAAATGCTCATACCCTGTATAGAGCTATGATGTCTTATGCATTGTATTATTAAGAAATGAAGCCTGCTTCTCTCTCCTCATGGAAAACAGAGGACATATGTAACTAATCAACACATCCCAGTGAGATAATCCATTTAAAGCTTGGTAAGAAAACTGATCACATTCTGTGGATGACTCCCCCATCACCCATTTCCTTCAGCCTGACTCAAAGTCCTGTGATTACTCAGTGAAGAGTCAGTTTCTGATGCTGTGCCTGCCAGTGTGTGTGTGTGTGTGTGTGTGTGTGTGTGTGTGTGTGTGGTGTGTTTACTTATTTATTTAGCTCTGTTAGTCTCAGAATCAGAACGGCACAGATTTATAGGACAATTTGTCATTTTCTGGGACTGGGAAAAGAAGGAAGAATTAGTCCTTAGGGGCTACTTTTGGTGGCTTGGAATCAGAAAGGTTTACCTAACCCAGTCTGTACAGATGGAACTTCTAGAAGTCTTTTGGAGAGACCAGAAAGCGAATGAAAAAACAGTGCACTTCTGATAGGAACAGAAGAAAATGATGTGCGAATTCACCTGGTTATGTGGGACTTGATAAATCCAGATGGACGCTAAATCAATCTTTTATCTGCTGATTAGTGCCAGAGGTTTTGAGCCTTGTAGAGGTGCAGAGCACTGAAGCTCTGACATCAAACAAACTGGTTTCAGTCCTTGGTTCTCAGGCAGGGCAGCTGTAAAATCAGATGTGAGGGCCTGAGACGGAGGAGCAGATGGTGTGTTTGCATTGGGCCTTTATGGTAAACAAGCTGCTCTGGGCACAGCCCTTCACTCCTGCCCCTCCCAGCCCGAGTTCTTGCTCCTTGTTGATGTTATTGAAAGAAGCTTCCTGGGGAACCCAGAATGCATTCTTCGTCGGGCCGTGTTAATTATTGTTTATAATCACCGAATACAGTTTATATCCAGATCTGACTTGGAAAGTAAGCTCAGGCAGAAGAGAGGATCTGAGAGTGGACTGCACACTTGGAATTCTAAATCATCACTCCTTGTTTTCATTTTCCCATCAGGAGGATGTTCTTGGCCCTTCATGGGCTGGGTCACCTCCAGACTGCACATTAACTCACAATGGAATTTCTACAGGACAAACAGGAGGGGGAGGTTTAGGACACGATTGAAAACTATCCAACTCTCTTTGGTCTCACACTGGAGTAGACAGGGATTAAATGAACATGGGGAAATATATTGACACATGATTGGCTGTTTCGGTAAGCAGGGCCTTTACAACAATTTCAAGCTGTTGACACTTGAAGAGAGCATTCCTTCCTCCCAAGTTACACTGGAGGCTGCCTCAAATCTGTCTATACACTCAGTGGCTGCTCCTAAGTCTCTGTGTGGTGACAGATGTTTGACCGTGGTTAGCACAAGCTGCTGAGAACAGGAGGAAGGAAGTCCCAGGGAGCCGACAGCTTGGGTGGCCAGCATGCCTCACCTGAAAGATGGGGCATGGGCCAAAGCTTGGATGTCAGAGCAAGCCCTGGCTCTGAATCTTGGTTCTGTGACCTTGGTCAGGGAGATTAACCTTTAGCGGTTTTGGTTTCCTCATCTATAAAATAGAAATCAGAGTGGAAGGGATGCCGCAAGGCCCTTACAAGAGGAAGTCAGTGGCTCTAGAGTCCTCCCAGCTTTTGTTCTGAATTTGCCTGGTAACTTGTTTTCTAGAAGAGCCCATCATTAGATGGCGTGACTCTGTGGCACGTGAGGAATTTCAGTGCCTACTACCATCCTCGTTACTCGCTCACACGCCGGGTAGTCCGTGGAGTGGACAGGCAGTAAGAAGAACAGCATCATGGAGGTGAATTGTGGATTTGTTAGTACCAGTGCTTTATTTGGACAGTTTTGCATGAGCTCAGCTCCTTGTGACTGCACCATTCATGAGTGAAATCACTCAACAGATATTCACTGAGCACCTGGCAGGTACCAGTCATTGTTCTATGAGCCAAACAAAGTCCTTGCCATTGTGGATATACCTTCTAGCATGGAGAGAGATAGAATAAACAGATAAATATGCAATATGGCAGAGGGCAGTCCTCACTGGAAGGAGAGATTAAGAAGGGTAGATGGGGAGGGGTGAGGTGGCTTACACCTGTAATCCCAGCACTTTGGGAAGCTGAGGCGGGTGGATCACCTGAGGTCGGGAGTTCGAGACCAGCCTGACCAACATGGAGAAACCCTGTCTCTACTAAAAATACAAAATTAGCCGGACATGGTGGCACATGCCTGTAATCCCAGCTACCCCAGAGGCTGAGGCAGGAGAATCACTTGAACCTGGAGGGCGGAGGTTATAGTAGCCAAGATCAAGCCATTGCACTCTAACTGGGCAACAAGAGTGAAACTTCATCTCCAAAAAGGAAAAAAAAGGGTAAAGGAATAAGGAGTATTGGAAAAGGGGTGTGCAGTGCTCCTGTACATGGGGTACTCAGGGCAGGCATTTCTGGTTAGGCAGGAAGGCAGGCAGCTGGGCCGAGCTCTGAGGGGGACACTCCAAGCAGGGTCGTGGCACGTTTGAGGACCCTGAGGTGGGAGCTGACTTGGTCCTTCTGAAAATCTTCCAGGACTGTGATACCTGGGAAGCAGGGAGAGCTGGTGGGGAGGTGATTTCAGAGGCAGCAGGAGGTGGGCAGACCACGGTGAGCATCCTGGCTTATTTCTCTGGATGGGAGGGGAAGCCATTGGAGGGTCTGAAGAAGGTAAAGCTGAGAGCTCTGTGAGGAAGCTGCCACGATTGTCAGGGGAGAGAGATGATGGTTGGGTCGGGTGGCAGAAGTGGAGATGGTGAGACATGATCAGATTCAGGACATGTATAGGACATAATGTGAAGACAGAAACCATGGGTGGGTTGGTCCCGAGTGTGAGGAAGAGAATGGATACGGGTGACTCCAGGGCTCCTGGCCTGGACCCTGAAATACATGCGTGGATGTTTCTGAGGTAGAGACGGTGACAGGAAGCAAGGGATTGTGCATGTGTTTAGTCTGGGGCATGCTAGGATTGAGATGCCTATTATCAAAGTGGCCCGTCCAGGCAGCAATTAGCTGTCTAAGGGTTGAGAGACACTGGCAAGCATGCTTACATCTTACTGGGAGTTTGAGGAAGGAATTGGGGCTAGGAATATGGAGCTGAATAAATGTTGCCCACATTCCCTAATTGTCATAGCCTTTGTCACCTGCATGCCTCTCTAGATTCTAGAAAGCTTACTTCATGAGCACCCACCATTTGTGGTGGTTACTCAGAGGTAACCTGGAGGGTCAGGGGAAGTGAGTGTAGAGAAAGACCTTGGGCCCCCTGGTAACTGTCCAGCAATGCGCTTGGGTGTGCGATTGTCAGGAGGGCAAGTCACAGTTAAAGCGACCATGAGGAGAAAGAGCACTGTTCTCTGTCATTCTCAGCAGCTTCAAGCATTAGAAAGAAGAGAAGAAAGGAGTCAGTCGTTTTAGTGCCATAAAGTGAGAGCTAGGATATGTCTTCTCACGTTAATTTCAAGGCTGGTGTGTTATTCTGGAATTGAGGCTGTTTCTAAACTTCTCTCCTAATTGGTTTTTAGCTGGTCATTAGTAAATAAAAGAAAAATGATGACCAAAGTGACAACAGGTGGAAGGTAAATTCAGCAAAGCAGGCTTGTTGCCACATAGTAGGTTGAACACCTTACTGGAAAGAGCTCAACCCGGAAAGGTCAAGTTGCGAACAGGATGTAGTTTCCAAGATGGGATTTCCAGTCTTAACCCAAAGGATAGCGCTAGCTGGCAGGACATGTGGGCAGGAGTCTTTGCTTGTTGGTCTTCTCAGCTGCATCTTCCTATGAAGCTATCAGTAACACTATTTTTTGGAGATGAATGCTGAAATCTTAACAGTGATTACTGCACTGGCTTAACAGAAGTATTTTGAAAACAAATACATTTATATACACAATAGCTTAGAATCTTCTTCCAGTGATGGGTGATGGTGGTGGTGGTTCAGTCTGCAAAAGAGGAAAACCTAGGAATATTACGTAACACCTGTGCGTGACGGAGAAACGTCTCTCAATTGGAGAGTAAGACTAAAATGTTGAGAGATATTAGCAGAAACATATACAGTCTGCCTATAGTACTGGCTTCCTGAATCAAGGCTGTACAAAGCACATTGGAAAACCCACTTTTTCAAAACAGAAATCCAGAGAATTTTCTCTATCATTAAAACCTCGACTATGATTCCACAATGCTGATGATAGATTGCTTTTTGCCCTTAAGTTGGGAAAGCCTTAATGTAATGTGAAAGAAGAAAGTCACTAAGAGTTAGCTTGGAATCGGCACACATTTTTTCTGTTGTCTGAAGAAAGACTTCGTTGTACAAAGTTGAGACATGGGAGAACAGTTACAAATATATGGGAGAATTTCCTTTTTACACACACACACACACACACATACACATCCTTACATCTGATAATGTATGGCACTCAAAGCCCTGCAGACTTCTCACCTCTCTGGGAAGCACTTTCTCCAATAGAGCCAGTGTTTTCAACATGTTTATGGGTGAATGGTGTGGGTTGATGGAGGGTCCCATGGGGCTGCTGTCCACTTTCTTAATGCTCTTTGCCATCTGAGTCTGTGTGCGTGTGCGTGCGTATGTACGTTCTGATGAGGTTTCATGGTGAAGTCAAGAAGAGTTTCACATTTCATAAGCAATTCAAGGCAGAATTATTTTTATTTTATTTTTTTGAGACGGAGTCTCGCTCTGTCACCAGGCTGGAGTGCAGTGGCATGATCTTGGCTCACTGCAACCTCCGCCTCCCGGGTTCAAGCAATTCTCCTGCCTCAGCCTCCTGAGTAGTTGGGATTACAGGCACGCGACACCATGCCCGGCTAATTTTTGCATTTTTAGTAGAGACGGGGTTTCACCATGTTGGCCAGGATGGTTTCGATCTCTTGACCTCATGATCTGCCTGCCTCAGACTCCCAAAGTGCTGGGAAGAATTATTTTTATTTACAATAACATTAAACTCCTGATGGATCTCCGAGTCTGGATAATATGGAAACAGTGAGTAACAAGGGCAAAGGAATTCTACCAGTGAAGTGGAGAGTATTGAATTTGGAGGAAAGAGACCTCATAAGATTTTCCTACTTGCCTTAAAGAAAGAATCTGTCTATAAATGCAAAAAGGTATAGCTCTCCAGATGTTTTGAAACAATTGGTCATGTATTAAACATGTAAGCTACTGTTTTGGTCTTTGAAATGGGAAATAAAATGACTCCTGATTGTTTCTGAAGCCTCAACAGGATCGACATATGTTTTCAATGACCACGGTCGAGCAGGCATTAAGTTCTAACTATAAATTATTTGTTGCAAATGGAAATTGAGTTGTCTGAAACAGGCAAAAAGAAATCTGTTGCTGTGTATCGTTGAGCTCGTGAAATTCAGGCTTGGGTTTGTACACCGATGGCCTTAGGTTTTCTTACTAAAATTTCTAGTTTTGTCCTAAAGGCTGAAAAAAGTCCCAGGAGCTAGGAGCATGCTGTGGAAAGACTTGGATCAAGGAAAACAGCAGACCACCTAGAGCGTGACATAGCTTTGGATGAAAGGGCGTTAAATTGTGGGAATGTCAACCTCAGCCTCTGGCTTTAAACCAAGCGTTGTGCCTCATGTTAAAAACGAAAAAACAATGAGTGCGATTTAGTTCTGCTCTGATAAATTTGGAACCTATATCATTTATTTTGACTCAGTTTTTGTGCTCAAATATTATTCGTAAGTGTATAACCACACTTTGTGGCTTAAAAATGGCTGGAAGATCTAGCCACGGTAGTGAGGTCTTCAAGTCACATTTACTTTCATTTATGTTTTAGCAAGGATTAAAGAGTTACTTCATTCTTTGCTTTCCTGTGTTAAAGACCTATTCTTTTGCTCATATAAATGAATGCGTAGCAGCAGCTGTCATGTTAAGTGGGTTTGCCTTCAGAAAAGCATTTTCTTTCTTCTTAATTTTTGGCTTTTACAGCTCTTGAAATGAACCAAAAAAAATCCCTCATGTTCTAGACAAGTGAAAGTAAAAAATTGTAATTATTTTTTTAAATCACTACATAAATCTCCAGATCATTTTCCAGTATGTTTTAGACAGCCAGTTAAATAGCTTATATTTCTTCTCCTTCCTATTTGATAAAAAGTACATAATAACTTAAATTTAAGTAGCAGGAATCCCTGAAAATGCTAATATCTATCAATCATCTTTATTCACAAATAAAGGATACATATATATAGCCCAGATTTAAGGGAAGAATGAAATAAGTGCTATCTTGGTCGATTAGCTACAAAATCCATAAAAGTCGAGGGCAAATTAGAATCAAATTCTAAAGAATTTATTTCATTTTTCCAATTACATAAAAATTCAAAACAGACCCATCTACTTTGTGGATTTTATTTTCATATGGTTGCGATGCAGTTAGTATTTTGGAGTGAAGGCTGAGGCAATCTTGAAGCAATCTGATGAGATTTCCTGACTAGGACACACCCCAGGTTGCCCAACTCAAGGCACTTTTGGCATTTCCATTAAAGACACAGGCTGTCTGGAACAGATGACTTTACCATAAATACTTGTCTCTGAGCTGTGTGGCTTGGTTAGTGGCTTGGCAAGTGCTGTGTCCCTTGCAGGTGCCTGTGGGCTTTGGTAAGGACCATACTAGAACATGTAAATGTGTGTGTGTGTGTGTGTGTGTGTGTGTGGTGGGAAGGAACATTTACTCTATGTGTACACAAGGCACACATACACAGCCACATCTAAACATGCACACACCAACATATACATACACACTGCATACAGAACACACATGCATAATACACACCTATACACACTTATATACAATCCTCCCACTCATACGTAGACACATAAACATATATACACCCACACACATACACGTATGCATACACAGCAAACATGCACACTCAGGCACACATCCACATACACACATCCATACAGAACACACATTCATGCACATCTATATATACACTGCACACAGCACACACATGCACACAAAACACACATGCATACATACATGCACACATGCATACAGAACGCACATCCATATGCATCCATATACACACCGCACACAGAACAGACATGCACACATACACACATGCACACAGAACAGACATGCATACATACACTCACGCACACAGAACACACATCCATATGCATCCATATATACACTGCACACAGAACACACATGCATACATACATGCACACAGAACACACATCCATACACATCCATATATACACTGCACACAGAACACACATGCATACACATACATACACACACGCATACAGAACACACATGCATACGTATATGCACACATGCACACAGAACACATATGCACACATACACATATGCACACAGATACATGCATATGGAACATAAATGCATGCATAACACATGTACACCTACACACGCACATATACACAACCCCCCCCACATACAGACATGCACATCTACACATATGTACACCTCAACACATGCACATACACACCTGCACATACAGTGCATGCATGTACACATATACCCACCCCCCGCATACACATATGCGCAACCACCTACATACACACACACATGCATGCATATGTACAAAACTCATGTGCACACATCTGCACACCCAAACATACACACATGCAAACAGAACACATCTGCATACACATGGACACCCCCCCCACACATGCATACACTCACATCAACACATGCACATACACATGTATGCACACATATACACATAACACACATCGACAATACACAGATATACCCACAGGTGCATACACACAGACACACACATACAGATACACATGCACACACCCTTGCCTTATTGTCAAATAACCCACCGTCTGTGGCACTAGCCTCTTTTTTAATGATATTGTTTGTAAACTGTCCTGGAGTGTTCTGATTCTTGTTCACGGTAACAGCTTCAGGACTATCCCGGCCCAGGGTAGGGTGGGGCAGCCTATAGGATGCTATGGACTGTCTTATGATTTTTGATGAATAGAGAAACTTCTGGTGATGGTAAAACCCGAATGTTTGCCACCATGGAAGGTGCAGGAAGGTGGGCAACCCCTGAACACACTCCTGTATCCAGTTAAGGGTATGACCTGCTAGAATCAGGCCGCGTCCTCAGCTAGCAGCTGCTACCCTCTCCCCTTTTCTGTTTCCTTGGCTTTTTAAGCCAGGAATGATACTAGCTACACATTCATCATTGCTTCTTTCTTCTTCTAGTCCTGCCTTCTCTTTTCTGTGTTTGGATGATATTTCCCCGTTGTTAGAGTTTCCTAGAAAACAGCTTGTCATGGAAACCTTTTCCTGACTTTCTGCTTCCCCCTTCGCTCACCGTGGCCCCTCCGTCACCCTCCCATCCTCGGGGTCTGCTGGTAGGATGAGGAGCAGGCACTGACTTGACCTGCCTCGTGCCGCGGGCTCCGGGAGCTGGGGAGTCCAGATTCTCTACAGGTGGCTGGCAAAAGGGGGGGATTGGGAACCACAGGGCACCTGCTCCTGTATGGGCCTGAAGGGAAAAGGGAGCTGGGTTAGAGAGAGGGTGAGAAAGCGAGGGAAGGATGAGTGGAAGGAGGGACTGAGGCAGGGGAGCCCAGACAAAGCTCTCCTTTCTGTCTCGTGGCCACTGGCTCCATTCCTGCCCTCGGATCATGGTGACAACATTTCATTCCACTAACATTTCTCCCTTGCAGTGTGATTCAGCCCAAGCGTCTTTAGGATATCTGCATCCGTGCGAAAACTTACTTGTTAATTGGTGGTGTTGAGTAGGCTGTCTGCCTTGTTGTGGCCTAACCTCCTGGAGCTTTAGGTCCAGAACCATCTAAAAACAGGAAAATCAGCAAATCAGTGGAAGCAGCCACCTTCAGGCTTCTGGAAGCAGCAGGGCTCTGGCATGGCTGGGCTGGGGCCAGAGGTGCCCTGCTCCCCCTCGCTCCTTCTTTATCAGTCTCTCTGGTGCTGAGTGTCCTCTCTCCCTCAACATCTATCTGGCCACGTGACTGGGCAAAGCAAAGGTAACATGGAACAACCGAGGGAGCAGACTGTTAAATATGGGGAGGAGCTGGCTGCCTTTCACAGGAATCCAGGAAACATCCCTCCCTCTACAGGATTCATTGATTGCAGAACATCTTAAAATAGGGGATTTTAAAATGCAAAAGGCCAGGAATTCCCAAATGTGTTGTTCTGAGGGGGACACAGAGCATCTGGGCTTGTGCAGGCAGAAGCTAATGGAGAGGTCTTGGTCGGGCTGGGGGCCTTGTGGCGTGGGGCGGGCAACAGGAGAGATGGGGGCTTCTGGGGAAATGCCCATTGGAAGGAAGCAATTGAGATGCAGATTCCCTGATAGGGATGCTGTTAGGGCTTAGGAGCTGTGGAGTTGAGACTGTTTTGCTGCTAAGAGGACAGGAGAGTGACCTGTGACTCGCCTGTGGCAGGCCTGGGACCCAGCATTGCTGCCGCCGCATCTGTGTGGGACTCTCGGCTCCACTGCACTGCATTGCTTCAAGAACTGGACAATGGGGAGGGCATGACCTTGACAATAGTGAAAATCAAGTGATGGTGGCCATTCGGATCCTTTTTTTTTTTTTTTTTTTTTGAGCTGGAGTCTCGCTCTGTCACCCAGGCTGGGATGCAGTGGCATGATCTTGGCTCACTGCAACCTCCTCCTCCCGGGTTCAAACGATTTTCCTGCATCAGCCTCTCAAGTAGCTGGGATTACAGGTGCGCACCATCATGCTCAGCTAATTTTGTATTTTTAGGAGAGAGAGGGTTTCACCTCGTTGGCCCGGCTGGTCTTGAGGTCAGAAGACCTCAGGTGATCCACCTGCCTGTGATTACAGGTGTGAGCTGCTGTGCCGGCCTGGATTCTTTCCTCATGCCCTGGTCTCTCCTTTTGGACTTAACAGGGTGGGCTGTGTCGGGAGGCAGGGGATTTAGGGCCTGATGTATACCCAGCAGCACACTCAGTGCCTGGGGAGCCCCGGGCACTAAGGACAAAACAAAAAGCGCTCCTTATCCATGGCTGGGGCTCAAATGCTTAAACCTTTCTCATTAGGAAACTGTTTCTGCTCTCGTCCCCTGCTGTTCTCATACCTGAGTGCTCTTTTTCCTTTCTCTTATTTTATTTCTAAATTTTATTTTTTCTTTTTAATCGTCAAATCCTCCAGAGTCACTATGGCCTAACATGTTTCACCAGATCAAAACAAGAGAAAAGCCCTGTATTGCTAGGATGCAGTGCTTGGAGGTCCTTTGTCCTGAGGGGTCTATTTCTCCCCCACTATTGCAGTCAATATGAAATCTGGAATTCTGGGAATGTTTCTGGAGGGCTCCAGAAATGGAAGACGTTTGCTTACTGTTTCATCTAGCTTGAGAGGAACATTGGTTTAAGCTTAGGGGACCTGAACAGCTGCCTGTATTTTCCTGTGCACACGGGTTTCCATGAAGTCCAAACAACGTTAACAAAGGAGGGAGAGGTACCATATAATAAGCATCTCGTTGACGCACTCGACTTTCATTAGGTCTATGACACCTAGCCAGGTGCTCATTTATGGGGCTGTTTGAGACTAATTGCTGAGGCTTCGTGCCAGTGCATGCGATTATGAGGAAGTTTCAGAGCTACGTGCAGCGTGACGTGACGGGGTGCAGGGCTCCAGGAGGGGATGCATGGAGCTGCGCTCTGAGCAGACATAATGGAGCCCCTGCAACATAAAATGGTGTCTATAATTGGATACTTTGCTGTTAAAAGCACCTTGGAATCATGGTCACTTATGCCATTTACCTGTTTTCATGGGACAGAGTGTGCAGACTGAATGAGAGTAATCTGGGCTAGGTGAGGGGGCCATTAGGAATTTCTCTCCAGTATTCACCGTGTGTCCTTTATCACAGGGTGGCTGTGCTGGGGCCACACTGAAGCCCCAGGTGATGCTGGCCAAAATGTCCAGGGGCTTTCTGAGAAGTTAAAACTTGAAGGAAAATCAAAACCCCAAATTGGGCTTCACATGAAATGACCTGGTCATTTCTGGGGCTGCAGATTAGCGGGGCCTGATGCTGAATACATGATAATTTTTCAGGAGCAAGTTTCTATCCTTCGAAGTTTCTAGAATGAAAATCTGAAGAACTGATGGAACCTATTGAAGCTTGGGTTTATGTGCTCTGATTGGAATCTGGCAATATGCAATGATCGCAGTTCTATCTCAAAGAGACTCCATAAGAGGGAGTGGCAAATCTGGGAAGGACAGCAGAATTCTGCAGCTAATCCTCTGTAATTGAGGACACGGGAAATGCAGCTAGTCCCCGAGACTTACTGGGCGAAGAGAGAAGTCAGCAATTTGTTGTGTGCCCCTAATGAATTCTGTTTTGTGTTTTCCTGTTAACAAATTCTTCCCAAGTGGAAGGGAAGATTCAACAAACATCTGTCTCAATAGACTGTAAAGTGAAGGAGGGAAACGGGGAGAAAGAGGAAGCAATTGCTTATCATCACGTTTGCTGATGAGCAGAAGAGGGGTTAGGAATGCCAGTCAGAGTTTGTGATTGTACAAGTTTTTCCAGAAGCTTGCGTCACAAAGCAATAAGAAAAAATGAGTTCCAGGAATCGATGGGGGATGCGGTGGAGTAGGGGGTGGGGTGGGGTGGGGGGGTGGGAAAGTCTTTTGAGGATCCATTGGGAAGACAGCCTGACAAAGATCCATGCCTGTGTGCCGAGGGCAGCCACCAGGTGAGCTCCAAAGGAACCCCAGGATTATTTTTAGCTATCATGATAGAATTGAGGGTGCTATTTTAAGCACCGATTGCACGTGTACCTGTAACATTACGTACAGGTGAGGCACTGTAGATAAAAATAACTTTAGAGAAGAATGGCCATGTGAAAGGCACAGTCTAAATAGGGACATCTTGTCAGCGCACACCAAACAGTGTTCCCGAAGCCAGGGTCTCTCCCCTGCCACCTATCCACAGCCACACCGTCCCCTCCGCTCCAGTCTGTGGGAGAGAAAAGATATTTCCTGCCTTGCTTCTGCCTTTTCTGGATTAAATTCTCCCTTACCACGCCCTGTTCACAAGCTATTCTTTAAGCTGCAGAATATTGTTTCAAAGAAGGGACTAGCCCTTCCTTTACTTTCACTGACATTTTATTTTTTTGATTCTGAAAGTCTCCACCCCCTATTCATGTTATTTTTAAAAACATTAAAAATGTTATTTTTAAAAACCACCACGCCGCTTTTTTCCCATGTCTTTATTCAAAGCCTGGAGTGGATGGGCCTGGTGAGTCTAGTCTGCCTGCACTTTGATGAGGGGTGGGGCTGATGAGTCAAGAACATTTGTGGAGGCAGCAGGCAAGGCCAAAGGTCCAGGACACCAAGAAGAAAAATCAAGGATTTTGCTGTATCTATGATCAGTAATTATTATGGCCATGCAGATGTATAGGAATGATAGTAGCATGAAGATGTGATAGCTTTCATCATATCAACGCTGCTGAGGAAAAGTGGAAATAAACAAATGTGCTTACTTTCCTATCCAAAGCACTCTAGCACCGTTCAAAAAAACCCCTGCACGATTCAACACAGCTTACTTGAATCTTTGAAATTGTTACTAAACAGCTAACTTCTTGCCTTCTAAGTTTTAAGGAACTTTAAGAAATTCAATCATTTCTTTTTTTTTGGAAAAAAAATTCTTTTTGTCTTTCTTTGATAGTCTTAAATTTTATGATCATGTGAAAAGGTGTAAGTCTGTTTTTATTCAATGTGCCACTCACGGAATCCGGGGGATGGGGCCCAGCAGTCTGTTTATACACACACCCTTTTTGTGAGGCTGATACAGCTCAGATGCAGGGATGATGAGGGCTTCCGTATAATTTTGCAACTTAAGCCACGGCATCAAGTCAGGCACTGTGGTGTCATCAGAGGTTGTCTAGATGGTTGGATCAGTGGCCCCCAAAGTGTGGGCCCTGGAAACGTGTGAGATGCTGCAAGCTCTCGGGCCTTATTCCAGACCCCCTGAAGCAGAAATGCTGGAGTGGGACCCCCACCCCCTGGTTTTAACCATCCCTCCCTCTAATGCACGTTCCTGTTTTAGAACCGCGATTCTAGACCATTGTTTGTGAAATTCTATGCACATAAGGATCACCTGGGGATCTTGTTAAAATGCAGTTTTCATTCTGTAGATCTGGGCTAGGGCTTGAATTTCTGCTTTTCTAACAAGTTTCCAGGTGCTGCCGACACTGTGGACTTGTGGACCACCCTTAAAGTGGCCAGGTTCTGAAATATCATGGTCACTGCAAATACATATCTTCTATTGCAAACGGATAATGCGGCATTCTGATGTAAATGTCATTCTTCTAGGGGGCAGCTGGAGTGAGAGTCAAAATCTAAAATAAATCATCTCCTTGAGTGAACCCGATAACATCGTGAGTTCCTCAACAGAAACGCTCGAGGCTCTAACTGTGGCTGGGGTTTGATTTCTCTTTGACATCTAGTAGGCACTTCACAAACGCTTATGGAAAGAATTATTGGGGACCCCAAGGTACTCCAAGGGGCCTTTGCCTGAGCAATGGGCAGCCTCGTTCTGTTGACTGTTTTTTATCTGCCAGGAGAAGGGACTGGGACGCAGGAGAGAGGCACACGCACAGCCAGATGACCCCAGGGCTCAGAGGGAAGAGCCGGAGAGGCCTCAGCACTTGAGCCTCTGAGGATGCTTTTCCGTTGTCAACACTTGGCTGGGTTTTTTCCCTGGCTCAGATTCAACCTTTTAATCAAATTTCATTTATTCAGTGCCTCTATGCACTCAGCACTAGTCATTTTTGCTAAATCCCATCTCTTCCTCTAGCACTTTATTTAACTGCAACTGAGGCAGAAATGCTTGTATGAGGACTCAGCAGGAACCCACGGGGGCAGCTGCTGGCAGCCTTTGTTTGCAGGGAAGAATCCAAGGACACGCTCTGCTTGTCCCTGCCCACTGATGGCGTCCTTCCCCCAGCCACCTTCCACCCCCGCCTCTTTCCATTTCTAGGGTTTCATCCTCTACTTTAGACAAGTTCTTTCCTCTGCAAAAGATCTCCCCGCCAACCCGCTTGTACCTTCCTTCATTCTCCTGCACCTTCGACACGCCCTTGTTGGTTAGCAGTGGATGTGAATCCTCTTCCACGAGAGGCTTGCAATCTAGTGGTTCTTTCTAGTAGGACTCTCTTTTGATTGAGAAGATCCAAGCTGTTGGTTCTTGACCTTTTGAAAATCTCAGGAAAGAAAGAAATGTGTGTGCCAGCCTAGTCGCTGGGATGTCTGGGACCCTCTGCTGTCTGTGGGGTACTCTACCATACAGGCAGTGTACAGGTGCCATGATTCCCATTGTAAGGATTCTGAGAGACTTGCAAAAATCAGCTGTGATCCAAATTAAGTCCTAGTTCTTTGGATCATGTGGATTCCCCAGGGAGCATCTAGAAGCCTCCCCTGGTCAGGCCCGGCCTTTGCAGAGATGATGTGGCAGAAGACGCTGCTGGGGCTTCTGTCCACCCTCCTTGCAATGACTTCCTGTCTTTGTGCTGATTCAGGCTGTACAAATGGCCTAATGAAATGGCATTACAAGCTTCCAGAACGTCTGTCAAATCAATTTGTTTTCCCATATATATATAGCTCTGTACTGTAAGCATCTACTAACACCTTAAAACAAATAGAAAAGGAGCTTGAAAAAGGTTTATACTTTTATTTTTTAGGGCCACAAGACATTTGATTCCGCAAAGGGACCTCTAAATAATATCTATGGGAAGACATTAAGAAGGTAGATTTTGTTCCTTCCCCCCACTAAAAAAAAAAAAAGCAAAGTTGGCATTGCATATTTTGAGAAGCTCAGCAGACTAGAATCAGCCCTTCTAGAGTGAACCCTGAGTATCCTGCCTTGAGTGCATTTTGGTCTGGTGTGGAGTTGCAGGCCTCCTCCCACCATGTAATATTAGAGTGCTCTCCACTGTGACAGAATTTCAGCAGGCACGATTCGTCAGCCCCTTCAACTCACGGAAAACGTGGCCTCTTCAGAGACAATGGCATCAGGCCCCTCCCACATTTCCTCACCTGTTCCACGTATTTTCTATGATGTGTCCATAAAACGCCTCCACATCAATGCTCCAGTGAGGATGAGAGTTTGATTTCACAAGCAGAAAAATATTCGGAGGAATGCCCAGCAGTCAGATCAACCTGCTTTCACATTTGCAGGATTATTTTTGAAAACATGAGATGTAGACTTTCATTACTTTGTAAATACATGCCATTAAATTCACGGCTTAATTCCGGCATCTAATGTGGTTAAATTACGGTTGCTTTGCGGATCTTAACTTCCCTGCGTGGATTCTAAATCTTTATCTTGCATGAATATACAAGTTTTTTCCTCCTTTTGTCCTGAGTCATTCTAATTTTTACAAAGTGAAGCTCAGACTCAGAAAAGTGCTGGCATCTCGAGGCACACCCCCAGCTCCAGAGCTCTTTGCAGAGAGTACAGAATTGATCCTTCCGCTGAAGCATCCTCTGCAGTGCAGACTGACAGTGCAGAATACAGCCCTGGGAAAGCAGCATTTCAATCTGCTTGTAGGAGGGGAGCTTCAAGGACAGGCCTGCGACACGCCTGGTGACCTGAGCATGGTGGTTGCTACGGAAGTTGCTGTGGTCCCCCAGCTCAAAGCACCTTTGGCCAGGGGTCTGTTGGGACTGCAGGGAGCTCACTCTAGGAGCTCCCAAGGCTCAGGCAGGGCTCAGTGCTTTCTCTCTGATGGTCCCAACCATTGCCCTCCTTCCTACCAATGCTGGACCTTCCTCTGAGACCTGCTTCTGTTTTTCTGCACTGCACTGTGTTCCACCCACTAGCCTGGAGTTTGAAAAAAAGCAAACAGGCCGGACAAATTTTACACCCTCTCAAAATGCCTAATGGAGTCGAGATCAATCTTCTTTCCCACTTCCCCAGAAACTCCTATCCTCCCTCTCCTGCCAAATTCAGGGACCTTAGCTTAAACAGAGGATGCTCCAGTGACTTCATCAATTAAATATAGGACGTCCAGAAAGGAAAGTGACCACGTGCTCTGTATGGGATTCTCCATGCTAGCTCAACGAGGATAATCATAATTCGTGACTGGCTCTATTTTAGCTGGCTTCTTCTGCATGCCAAGGTCTTGACACAAGATGCACCCCGAAGCTGTGGCAAGTGCCCCAACTGGCCTCTGTGTCCACTCAAAGGACCTTTGAGGTTATCTGTCCCCTTTGCCCTGTGCCCGAACTGTTCCCTGTGGACCTGTTATTGGCCCACCTCTCATTTCTGAAATGTGTGCATCTGCCTAGTTGCTGGGATGTCTGGGCCCACTCTGCTATCTGTTTAATGCAGCAGAACTCTGAGACGGGAAGCTGGCCGCTCCTTCAGGTATGGAACAGTTTGCACAGGGTCACATACAGTCAGTGCCTTTCATATTTTCTGAAGATGCTTTCATTTGGAGTGATCACCTAGTTTTATTTTCTCTATAAAGAATCTTAAGGGACATGCAATTTCTATATTTGCTCATGCATGATGACAATTCTTCGGTCATGTTTTGGCTTAAACTGAGCGTAAGTAAGCGTGGCTAAGAAACATCTATGGCAACTGAAAAATCTTTCCTGCTGCTCTTCTTGCTACGAATATTCCCTTTCTTCCAGTTAACACACAATGTTGGGGGAGGTGTTCGCTGGAAATAGTTGCCCAGAGTTCACCTGCTGTCTCTGCCCAGGGCTCCCTCCGCTGGCTCCTCTGTGGGTGCGGTGTGTGGTCGTTGATGGGCAAGAGAACTGCCCGGCTCCTAACAGAGATGAGGTGACAGGCCGCAGCAGCAGAAGCACTGGCCTGGCTTTCTCTTAAGGAAGCAGGGCTGTGGCCGGGTGCGGTGGCTCACGCCTGTAATCCCAGCACTTTGGGAGGCCGAGGCGGGTGGATCACGAGGTCGAGAGATCGAGACCATCCTGGCCAACACGGTGAAACCCCGTCTCTACTAAAAATACAAAAAAATTAGCCGGGCGTGGTGGCACACGCCTGTGGTCCCAGCTACTCGGGAGACTGAGGTGGAAGAATCGCTTGAACCTAGAAGGCGGAGGTTGCAGTGAGCCGAGATTGCGCCACTGCACTCCAGCCTGGTGACAGAGCAAGACTCCATCTCAAAAAAAAAAAAAAAAAAAAAAAGAAGCAGGGCTGAGAATGTGAAAATGCTCTGCTGGTGAGAAAACAGCAGGGAAGCAAAGGTCCCATGGTGGCCTGGGTCGGAGAGAGTGCTGGAGTGCTGGTTGGAAGCTGTGTGCTGATTTTAGGCCCTTTCCACGTGTTTGCTGGAGAAGGTCCCGCTGGCTGCTGGCCTCTCTTCATCCCTGCTCTGAAGTTATTCTTCCTCTTGGAGATTGGTTCCCCAGCCCCTGCTTCTCATGAGCAGATTGGGGCGTGGCTGGAAAAGACTCCTCTTTATTTCAGAGCATTTATTGTTCTCAGAACACAAGGTTGACATTTCTTAAACCCGGCCATTATAGCACAAGGCAATCGGCTGGCATTGGATGACAAGGCGGAGTTGGCACAGCCTTGCGGGGCTGGCGCCCCCAGTTGTACCTGCCCTGTCCTCTCCTCTCTTGGCTGTGCATTTCAGAGGGCACTCCTGGCCACACAGGCGGGGCGCACCCCAGCTGCAGGGCTTCGATGCCAGATGCTGGAATGTGTTTTTCCAGCAGCAGCCGCGGCGGCGGTGGCAGAAGCAGCGTGGGGCATCTGGAACTCACTCCCTTCCTGGCTCCTTCTCAAGCTTCTCTGCTGGCTCTCCTGCAGAAGTTTTGCTTAAAAGGACAGGCTGACAATCTGCTGGCTGCTTTGCTGGATGCCATTGTGTTTTGACTTGCTTTTGATGGCACAGACTTTATTGGCTCTGGGTGTAAAGTTTCTGTGCAAACCTTTGCTACGGTGCGTGCCGAGTCAGTGAGTTCAATGTCCATCATAAGGCCTTGCAGTGTCTCTTAATCCGCTGGGTCTTTCAGGGGGGATGGATGAGCCAGCCAGAAATAATTTGGAGCTGGCAGGATAAGACGAGCCAAATTCTCCTCCTGGACATGGAGAGAGGGCCAATCTAAAGGCATAGAGGGGAGCCTTGTATATCCATGGATGTCCTCGTGCGCAGGGTGGGGAGAGGAAGGGATGGGTTTCTCTCCCGCTCATATTACCCGTGCAAGCAGTATCACGTGTTTCCTGGGTTCTAGAGTCCTACAAAGTGGGTGGGGTGAGAGGCAGAAATTCCATTCGCTGCTCAGCAATTCAGAGGCATCGGCTACCAAGTAAGAGTTTCCTCTCAGACATCTTTTGGAAGCCTTGCAGCCTGAGAATTTGGGTTCCATAAAGCTGATGGCAGATGGGAGGAGGGGGAGATACGAATGTCTCTCTGGAATGGGAGAACACTGTATTGCCACAGGACCCAGCCCCTGCTCTGTAAGCTAGCTTTAAGGCAAGTTACTGAATGATTAGGCACAGATGTTGGGACAGCTAGCAGATCTTTTTGTCTTCTGTGCCCAGGAGGACTTCATTTCAAATTACTCCTTGTGAACAAAGAGAAGAAACTGAGCTTGAGAAGTTCTGCTTGCTGCTGTAGGGAGATGACGTAGGCATGCTTTGGATATGCCTAGGTTTCCTTTTATAGCTGCAGCCCCGTTTCTCATCACCTGCCCCTCACATTCTCTTTTCTGGCCTCTTCCACAATGGGCAGGTCTATGCGAACCTACTCCCAAAGTCTCAGGAAGCCAAGAGGCTGAAGAAAGAGGTCAACATATCCAGCTTCTCAGAAAGAGACATTTAACAGGGACTTACAAACAGGAGCCCTGTTGGCACCTCAGGTGGCGGTAAGACAAGATGGTGGGTACCCGCTCCATGACCCCCAGACCCAGGGCTTACAGATCACAGGGAGGATTGGTTCAGAAGGAAGGTGCAGGACAATTGAAGTATGATAACATCAAGGGTGACTGACCTAAGGGCAGGATTTACAGTAAGTACTTGCTCTCATACAAGGAACAATAGACAGACTGGAAATCCTAGAGGTGTGCCTGGAACAGAGGTTAATCAGAAGCCAGCATGACAGCTCAGCCTCCAGATGGAGTCACTGTAACCTCCAAATGGCCATTGCAGCTCTCTTACCCCCCACCTCTGCACATACTGTTCTTCCTCTTTGAGCTTGTTTTTCCCTCTTTATACCAGATTGTCCCGACTCATCTCACAGATCCCAGCTGCCACACATCACCTCCTCCAGGGAGCCTTCACAGATGCCCAAGGACTCACAGAACAACATGGACTTTCTCGACCAGAGGCCACCTCCACTAGGCTGTACTGTATGCTTCTGACTTCTCTTCTAGCTGGTTCAGCTTTGCTCAGGAAAGGACTCCTGGATAGTGATTGGCTCATTATAGACTTTCAAATAAATATTTGCTGATGTTGAATGCACGTCTAGGGCTATCATCTCTTCCTATCTGTAATAACTGCTACCATTTCCCGAGCATTCACTACGTTCAGGAAACCGTATAAGAGTCCATAGGAGCCATACTTACATTATTCTGACAACAGCTCTGCAACGTAAGTGTCCGGGTTTCTGATGTGCACACTGCGTCATGCTGATGATGGAGCCTCTCTCCCAGGAGGCAGAGAAGGGAGCGGCTTGGTGGCACTGGGACTTAGCCTTCCTTTGGCCCTAACCACTTCTGCTTTGCTAGCAACCTAGTGTATCAGGCAGGGTCAGCTGGGTTACGCTGCAGTAACAACCACCAAAGAGCCCCCAGTCTCAGCAGCTTCACAGAATCTCTGTATTTCTCATCCACACTGTGTACCTGCCTCACATATGCTCACTGTCATTTCTCAGGGACCCTGGATGATGGCACAGTGGCCAAGTCCAATGCTGAAGTCCCATAGAAAGAAAATTGAGCAGTGGAGTATCTTCCGTCGTTGAGGAAGCACTTAGGTCACTATTCATCACAACTCATGGGCTATATGGAGTCTTTTCATCCTACCTATAAAAGAAGGGCTAAACAATTTAATCCTCCCTGTCTTCAAAATGTGAAGACAACTAGTTAGGCCTGAGCTAGTTGCCATTAGTTATTGTTCCATTGGGTACTATACATTCACAGATATGGATACGAAGGATGGTTCCGAGTGGTGCGGCCTCCAGCTGCCCTTCTTCAGGGCTCTGTTTCTCCATCATCACTGAAGGTTTACAAACCAATAGTTTCACATATAATAAGTCCTCGCTTAACTTCACCAATAGATTCTTGGAAACGGCGACTTTAAGCAAAATGGCGTACAATAGATCCAACCTTACCACAGGCCAATTGATATAAACAAGAGTTAAATTCCTGGGACATATTTCTGGTCACAAAAACATCACCAAACTTCTAAATAAAGACCCAAAACACTTCAAATATTTAACGTTGAAATAAATGTGAGCTATACATTTAAGAGAAATTAACAAAAACAAGTAAGACAATATCCCTGAGTTTTACTGCAACAGTGAGTGATGGTGGTCATAGTGGTAGTTGGTTAAACTAAGGAAGAAATATTTGCAAAGCAAAAATTGTAAGGAGCACCATTCATGATGGCTTGTTTTTGCAGCCCCAAAACAAGCCATCATGAATACGAGGGCCTTGTTGAGCTCTTTCAGGCCTCATTGTTTACTGTTGTGCATCTGTGTGGTTATTGTAGACTTGATGCATTTTTATTTTACCAAAATTTGTGTCATTCATTCATTTTCCAACACACTTTTTCCAGCTCAAGGTCAAGGTATAAGGCGAGAATGAGCCCTGGCTAGGATACCATCCCAATGCAGGGCACAGACACTCACACCCACCCACACTCACTCAGACTGGGGTCAATGAACCTAACGTGCACAGCTTTGGGATGTGGGAGGAAATGGGAGTATGTGGAGAAAACCCACACAGACATGGGAAGAACTGCACATACCACACTGACAGTGGCCCCAGCTGGAATCAATTTTTCTTTCTCATCAATATTATAATGAAATGACATTGAAGGACCTGATGTTATTTGAGGACCTCGAGTATCTTACTTTTTACCTTGGATCAATGTAGTATCTTAAAGGGGTCTCAGTCCAGGGCAGAGTTATGAATATAGATCAAAGGTAAAGAAAACCTATAACATCTGCCAATTCATTTCCATTCCTTTCAGCCACATTGAAGTGAACTTATAATAGCAAACCTCTTGGCTGTAAAAATTAGCAGCCCAAAAACCCAGCATAAGTGCAGTCATTCATATTTCTGATTGGCCCACAGCTCTGCCATGCAGCCCTGCCTGGGACTGGCATGTGAGTGCCAGTATGTATGGATTGTGTTGTCATCGTTCACATTATTTATTTTAATGAAGCTTGAAGCCATCATTCTCACCAAAGTAACACAGGAACAGAAAACCAAACACTGCATGTTCTCACTCATACACGGGAGTTGAACAATGAGAACACACGGACACAGTGAGGGGAACATCACACACCGGGGCCTGTCGGGGTGTGGGGGAGCATGGGAAGGATAGCATTAGGAGAAATACCTAATGTAGATGACGGGTTGATGGGTGCAGCAAACCATCATGGCTCGTGTCTGCCTATGTAACAAATCTACACATTCTGCACGTGTATCCCAGAACTTAAAGTATAAAAAAAAATTGATAACTTTCCCCCCCCAAAATTCAGAGTGTTCATGAAATGAAGGAATTCCTAGAATTCCTGTGTTTTGGTGCCAGGGTGAGTGGAACACCCTTTCTCAGTATTGGAAGCTTTTCTTTCCCACGGCACATGTCTCTCAGGGGGAGGGGCTGGGGATAGGAAAGGCTGATTTGTTTCTTTGGCGCATCGGGGCTCTTATTCAGGAGCCCAGGAGTTCCCTGACGGCTGATATTTTGAATGCTGAACATTTTTAGAAGCTTGTGTCCTGGTATCTTATGAAAATGTTGATACTGATTTATTCAGTAGGTCGGTCAGGTTGTCAGCAGCGAGTGCCTGCCAGTGCCGGGAGTTGGAGATGCAGGAGCGACTGAGCCCACGTTTCTGCCCTCAAGGATTTCACATTCCAGTGAAGAGTTAGAAAACAAATGGACAAGAAAGGAAGGACTTAGAGGCCATTATTAGTACTTTTTTTTTTTTTCTCCGGAGCAAACAGTATAAACTTAGGGGGTTATGTTCAAAGTAAAAAATACTTGGACTTTTCTACTGATCTTTAACCCTTCTTTAATGTCCATAATCCCGGATGGATTCATTTGTGAGATCAAAATACTCAGTTTGGTGGGTGGAATATTCCTTGAGGAGACTGTCTTGGTATCCACATGCTTTGTAGATTGTTTGCAACACAACAGGTGCTCAGTAGATATGTCTGAATGAATAAATTCAGAAATCAAAGATTATATAACTGGAGCCAAATATGCTGGTAATTTTTAACTGAATACCTGCTTCTAGGAGTTTAAAGATGAGAAAGACGACCTCCTTGGCCTCTAGCGGGGAATAGTTTGCAACATATATACTGTATTTAGGCATAGTTTACATATAACTTGTATAAGTAAATATAATAACCATTGTGTGTTTGTGTGTGTGTTTGTGAGTGTACTTGTGTGTGTGAGATGAACGCCTATGCCAAGGCTGCTATGAAACTGCGGTTCGACACCATTCGCTTAATGAGAACGTCTTCCTAAAGAACCCTGCACCCTTAATGACCTCAGAGTACTCAGGCAGGGAAATGAGGGAACGCACAGCCACACCAAATTGCTGGTTTGCCTTGGTATCTGGTCTCCGGTGGAACTCTTGGGCAGGAGGCAGTGTGAATCCTCGTCGCTCCATGGACAGTTTACTTAGACGGCCAGCTTTAATTTTAGCTTGAACAAACCAACAAATAATCTGTGGTTGGATCTAAACATTGTGCTTAAAATTCAATTTAAGAGCAACTTAAATGTGCTGTTCATGAAGAATGCAAAACCCACCTAAATATTATGCCTTACAAAAGAAATAGCTTCTTCGGGAAATAAACTTGACGTGTGTGTGTTTTTGCTTAACAGCTTCTCACCCAAGCTGAGCCAAGTGAAAGGAAGGACAGCCCCCTTTCCCTCCGCTCTTAGGGTTATACTGGGAGCGTAATTAAAGTGGGAAGTGGATTGTAGCCCATGTGCATTTAGGAGCTAGGGCTCTCCTGTTTTCCAGATTTCCCTTCTACAGAAGCAAATAGAATCCTGACAATCAGTTATTGACAGAGGACAAATACATCCCACAGGCAAAGCCAATGTGGAGTCATGGTTATTTTGGACAGGGCCAATCTGATAAGGGAGCTCTGTCCTCCGAAGAGTGCCCCTGTTTGAAAGTTCACAATCCACTCTGTGGGATTAAACAGAGGAAGAATAAATTATCCTTGCTTTATCCTTTGAGTGTCTGCTGAAAAGATCAGCGCTGAGTGGATATTGAATCCTCTTTACTTAGTTTAGACAGGTGAGGAAAAGCAACCCTGTGTCAGGGAACATGTCACCCAAGACAAGAGCTTAGAGACGATTTCTTTCTGCTCAGGGCAGGGCTTAATGGAAGAAAACAATTCCCTGCTTCTTGCTGCTCTCTCAGGAGCCCAGGGCACGTGCTTGCACTTGGAAG
Source organism: Ateles fusciceps (assembly GCA_036589455.1). Classification (NCBI taxonomy): domain Eukaryota; kingdom Metazoa; phylum Chordata; class Mammalia; order Primates; family Atelidae; genus Ateles; species Ateles fusciceps. Next base: position 2,247,781 of record JAZHEH010003213.1, on the reverse strand, counting down.
CCCTTTCTGCTCTGTTTCTTGCAGAGGAGTATGGAGAATGTCTGGGGAGACACACGCAAAAAACAGATTCGGGAAAACAGATGTCCAAGACTCCCTGGAACGGCAGCCGACAAAACCCGAGTGTCTGCGGACCTGTGGCCAGTGAATCGCCCCCTCTCCCGTGGTTGATCAGGCTGGTGAAATCGAGGATCCAGAACCTCAGTCCCACCACGGTGAGACCCCAGGCCAAGCCCTTGCCTGGAAACCAGCTGTCTCCTCCCAGGACATAAAGACAAGTCCTTTATGTTAGATGCTGCCCGTCCTACATCACAACATGGTTGTGGTGACAGTGAAATGGAGTGGCGCACGTGAAATCACGCTGTGAGCATGTTTGGCCTTGCGCTGGCACAAACACATGTCTTTCTCTTCCTGCCTCGGCCCCGGGGCCAGTGTCCCTGTTTGCATCCTCCACAATCACTCAATACATCTCCCTACTCCATTTTCCTAACCCTTGCCAACAAAGGCAAGAGAGAGTCTGATATTTCAGTTTTGGGGAAATTATTAAAAACCCTTGTCTGGGCAAGGTGGCTATACCTGTATTCCCAGCACTTTGGGAGGCTGAGGCCAGGAGTTTGAGACCAGCCTGCGCAACATGGGGAGGCCCTGTCTCCAAAAATAAAAAATAAATTAGCTGGGCCCTGTGGCTCACGCCTGTAGTCCCGGCTCCGTGGGAGGCTCAAGGCAGGAGGATCGTGTAAGTCCAGGTGGTTGAGGCAGCGGTGAGCCAGGATGGTGCCATCGGATTCCAGCCTGCGCAACAGACCAAGACCCTGTCTCTAAAAACAAACAAAGCAAAATGAAACAAAACAAAAACATAGGAGCTTGATCCCCAAAGCAAGGATTTCCACAGCAAATACAGAGTGGAGCTGAGCAAAGCTATGTCGATGAGCTGAAAAGTAAGGAAAAGCAGACCCTGGCAGGACAGCCTACGCACGTTTGATAGTGTGCCTTTTTCTTCCTTTTGGAATCTCATTGGCGGTCTCATAGTCTTTGAATGCGAAGGCTTCTCATTACAGTGCCTTCAATGAGCCCCAGGCGTGTCCTGAGATTGTTAATGTTAAAATGCTACAATAGATCACTCTATATGCCTGACACAATTCATGATGCCTTTTCACAAAATGTAGCTCGGGTCTCTTAAACGGTGCACGCAGGTAGTCGTCTGGGTCCTGCTCATGCTATCCTCTGAGGAGGGATCTCACATATTGTAGTAAAGGAGAAAGGAGTCGGGGGACGGTGGGCTTGTGCCAGCGCACAGCGGCGCTCTGATCTGCGGCCGGCCAGCGCACTTCAAAGCTCCTCAGCACTTTCCACTTCAAAACATGTAGGCAGAAATACAAATGGGTAATCCCACATTATACTTTAGAGAGTAGATATCCGTGATACCAAACTTTAGTATGTACTAAAATTTAGGACTTGTTAATATGGAGATTCCTGGGCCTGGTGCCTAGTGATGCTGGGTCAAAAGGGTGAAGGGAACCCAGGAACCTATGTCTCTGCAAGCCTCACGTGATTCCAATGAGGATAGACCCAGGATTATGCTTTGAGGATCAATGGTTGATATTTTGGGGGTAAAAAGGGACCAATTATTTATTACAGTACAAGGCAAATTTTTGTGGAACAAACGCTTGGTGGAGTCATTATTTGTTTGGCAAACTTGTTTCTGATTAAGGAATGGCAGAACCACCCAGGGTGGTCAAGGTGATTGGTACATGTTATTGGGTGGTTTCTCCTCCCGGCAAACCCAGTAGGATGGCTCAGGCTGTGTGAGATGTCTGCTGTCTTAATGAACAGGATCGCTGAATGACGCACACACCTGCAGAGCCTCTGAACCAAATGTACTGCTATGAAATGCACAGCCTGACAAGCCCCATTTCTCGCCACAGTGAAGCATCGACTTTTCAGGGCAGACAATGCGGTGCCCCCAGAGGGCTGTGGGGGAGGGGAGAGACCTGACAGACTTGCCCTGTGGAGGGACCACGCTGGCTGCAGTGTGGATGGCGGATTTTGAGGGATGTTGTAGATCAGAGCCAGGGAGAGGGTGGGAAGTGCCTGTGGGGCACTAAGGGATGGAAGGGGAGTCTGAAGCAGGGCGGTGGTAGGAAGAGTGCGGTGCAGGGTTGCAGGATATGGAAAAGGGAAGCTCAGACATGCCTGCCTGATGTGGGTGAGGAAGGGCAGGAGCCCAGGAGCTCCCTGACGGCTGGTGGGCCAGAGAGAAATGAGTGCAGGGAGGTACGGATGAGGGGGAGCTTGTCTTGGCTCTGGAGCGCACTGGGCAGTGGGGCAGCATGGAGAGCCGGCCCTGCCCTTCCGCCACCCCTGGAGACTTCCACTGCCACCACGTGGACCACCTAAGCTTCCTTACCTGAGCTTTTAGGAGGCAGGTTGCTGTGTCACCTGTTTGCTGTGGCTGTTCCAGGTCATGTTCATGTGGCATGTGAGCTGTGCTGTGTTTCTGCCTTGCTCCAGGGCTGCTCTGGGGCCTGTGGCATGGGGTGTCTCCTCCTGAGGGAGAGCAAAGGCCCCCTCTTCCCATCTTCCCTGTCCTCAGAGAACACAGTGTTTCTGGCTTCCCAGCAGAATTTCCCTCCGTGTACCTACGTTCCTGCTCTCATAAGTCCCTGGAGGTGGCCAGCTCATCAACCCGAGTCAGTTTCTCCTCACTCAGTTGCTATGGGGACAGGCTTGGAAAGTCCGTGAGACCTAGTGGTCAGCCCGAGGCATGTCCTTCCAAATCATCGGGTGGCGGTCAGTCTTGGCTCTGGCCTTCTGAAGATCATTTAACAAAACCTTGTCAAGATTGACAGTAACAAAGACCTAGAAGGAGAGATGTTATTGATTCTGAGAAAATATCAGATTGTGCATTAGCATCAGTCTGTTTGCCTCTGAGAGAGACATTTGATGGACACATTTTATTTTGATTCAAAACATGATAACGCCATGCTTAGTCCACACGCTCTCATGCTGGCACCTCTGCGTGAACTGCTGCCAACAGAACCTTTCTAAGCCGTGCCCTCCCTGGCTCTGGGACTTTCCGCCTGCCCTGGCACTAAGCTTAATGCTGGCCTTATGGTAAGCGACAAATGGAAATTATTGGGTGACTTATCAGTGAATTCTCACTGCTCTATCAACTCAGCTGTTACTTATTGAGAGGGTCAGGACTCCGGGACCCAGTTGCCCAGTTGCTTTCCATTCACACGGTAAAGCATTGGTTCTGGATAACTCTGAGGTTCCAAGGTGGCCCGAATCAGCATAGTTCATAGCGGGCATGTGGAGCTTTTTCCAAGGTAGCTTAGCTATCTGTCTGTGTGTAGGAACTACAGGTTGTCATTCAGGGTGATGGGGGATTACTCACAAGCACCATGCTACACAGTGCCGCAAATGCTCAGAAGCCAGCGTGAGAAACGTCCGCTGAAACATCAAAGCCTGTGCTTGATATTCCGACCAGGGCAGGGGACGTAGCGCAGGGCTGTCCAAGGTCAGTCATCTGTATAACTTCTTGATGTTTTTCTTAAACTGAAAAAAATTTAAATAAAGGTTTCTTTTTAAAGGAAACCTTATATCATACTAGAAATGGAAAAGTAGCCTCATTTGCCATAATGAGTTAAAGCATGAACATATAATGAATGTTTACTCACATGACACTCCAAGTTGTAGTGGTCCACGTGTCTCAACACTGCTGTAAGCCACGGTGTGTGTCAATCTGGAAGGCCCGGGGGAGAAAGAGGCCCTGTGTGTATCCACCCCCTGCTATTGACAAGTTATGTTGTTTGGGAAAAGTTACTTAATGCTTCTGAATTTCCATTTCCTCATCAAAAGAAAGGGAATAAATACTATTGCTCCAGAACAACATAATATATGTCAAGTCATATTTAGCCCACTGCCTGGTAAACCAAAAGATAGGAAAGTAAATAATTTGGAGCCTTCTTTGTGTTTTATCCATGAGCAAATAACAACGAGAGTTTTTGTCGGAGCAGGGAAATAGCAAGTGCTGGACGTGTTTTATACATCAGCCATCACTGAACTTGAATGACACTTCATTGTACTTGAGCCATTTCACATGTGTGTGTGTTTGGTGGAAAAGACTTAGGAACATTCGTGTGTTCCCCCTAGAGCCCAAATCACCGTAGCAGAGCTGTGAGAATCAAGTCTTCGCACTGACGCGATCTCGTTTCTTTACCGTCCCTTTCTCCGTGACCCTGTTTATCCCTGGAGTGGCTTCCTCTGTCTTCAGCTTCCAACAAAGTCCTTTTATTTGACTTCCTCTGGGAGATTCTGTTGTTTCCTTCCCTGGGTCAGGTGAGAGAGAGTAGACTGAGGTGAGGCAACTGGGAAGAAGAACTCAGGACAGCCGCTGCCCAGCCAGGCTCCATCCAGCCAGGAGGGAGAGGCTCCGTTGGCTCCAGCTGTGTGCCTGGGGCTCCTCAGGACCGGGCACCTCTGAGCCCTTCCACCAGCCCCACCTCCCCCACTCCAGTCTTGGGGGAGCTATTTCTCCTGCCCCAGAATAACCTTAAGCCAGCTGGACTGCAGCTCCCTGGGCCCCTGTGCTGTGCCTACCATCACCAGTCCTTCTACGGGCTGTGACATGTTAGCACCCAGGAACTCTGAGGGTCTCGCTCTTGTCAGGGGACAGGAAGATTTACGGGAGCCAGATGGCTTCATGATGAGGGGTAATAAAAATGGAAGCAGGCTGGGCGCAGTGGCTCGTGTCTATAGTACCAGTGCTTTGGGAGGCAGAGGTGAGCAGATGGTTTAAATCCAGGAGTTCGAGACCACCCTGGGCAACATGCAAAATCCCATCTCTACAAAAAATACAAAATTATCTGGAGGTGGTGATGTGTGCCTGTGGTCCCAGGTACTCGGGAGGCTGAGGTGGGAGGATTGCTTGAGCCTAGGAGGTGTAATAAGGTAATCATGACTGCACACTCCAGCCTGGGCAACAGAGCAAGACCTTGTCTCAAAAAATAAATTAATAAATAGATAAATAAAATAAAATAAAATAAAATAAAACATGGAAGCAGAAACATCCAGTGTTTCTGAATGAAACACTGGATGAAGCAGAAACATCCAGCTTCCCATCCCTTCCAATGGCGAGCCGTCACTCCTTTTGCTTTGTGGATGAGTGAGTGAAGTCACAGGAAATGGAGGGACTTCTCCAAGGCCGGTGACTGTGTTGCTTCTAATTCACCTGCTTGGAGTAAATTTTTAAGTTTGCTAATGGCAAGTCAGGAGTCATTTATTTTATGATTCTTTTATAATTTATCATTATTATATATTTATGATTTTTTTAACCATAATTTAGTAATTGTTACCATGAAGGTTGTATGCCTAGATGAGGCTACAAAAACCCCTAACTCATATTTTGACTCATATAGCAATGGAAAACTTGCAATATGATACAATTTTACAGTGTTTGCAATTATAAAAAGCAATACATGAAAAATTAAAGAATTTTAGATTGGCATCTAGTGATTGAGGACATAAGGCGTGCCCTTAGGGTGGATGGGGGCCAGGTGAAGCTTCTACCTGGAGTCAAGAGATAGGACTGCTGTTCTGCCATTTTCTCTTTCCTTCCCCCCATTTCCATCCCATGTCCCTGCCATCTTCCTCAAATGTGTATTGAACACGTAGCATGTTACACAGTTTAGGCACAAGCAGGAGAAACTGTAGTTCCCGTTCAACTGTAAAAACTCAGCGTGACAAAAACTCGATGCAATGAGTTTATCAAGAGATAAACTCAGAGGCATGTCCATATGTGCACAGATGCACCTGTGTGGGCATGTACCTGTGTGTGTCTGTGAGGGCTGGGCTTGCCAGTGACATGTTTTCATAGAAAACCACATTTTCGTTTCTTGAGCTGAAATTTAAATGGAAAGAGGCACTGACATGAAAAGCAGGTGGTGACATTTGGGGCTAAGGGAACACGTGCAGAGACGCGGAGAACTGAGAAAGCCAGGCACGTTGGGACCAGCCATCACAGTGCAGTGTGCTTTGCAGTGGCAGCAGGAAATGGAGGGGCTAGGGGAATCAGAGGTCCCATGGGCCTCAGTGCTATGCTAAGGCCTGGCACTTTCTATGAAGGTGATGGTGATCTTCTAGAAAAAGGCCTAACTGTGGTAGGATGGCCGTGGGAGGACTGGGAATCAGTACATTGGAGGTGGGAGCCATTGGGAGACAGTAGCATGTGGTGAAGAAGACAGGCAGGTGGGAAGCTAGTAACAGGGCATCCGTTTTACATTCTGATGATCTCTGTCTGCTCTTTCCTCCCCCCACCACTGCCCATGCAAGCAGCCTTGTCTCCTTTCGAGCTCACCTCAGTGCTCTTTCGACAGCCTTCCTAAATCTACCCTTGGCATCCCTTCCTTCTCTTCTCAATGATTTTTAATCACATCCAAATATCATATCACTCACCTCAATCTCAAAACTCCCACTGGACTAGAAAGGCTGCAAGGACCACCTACCTATCTGACACTCCCCTTCCCGACTGTTCCTTGTCTGCTGGATTTTAGCGCTGCTTCTGATGCTCATCAGTCATGGGACTTGGAGCAGAACCCTCCAGACTTTGGTTTTCCTTACATGAGAAAATAAAATTTATAGGCCGATTTTAGGGTCATCATGAAGATTAAATGAGATGGCTTAAGAATAAATGCTTGATACGGAAGTAGACAGAAATGGAATTTCCTGAAGATTAATTTCCTTCTAGTTATCAGTTTTCTTTTTTGTTTGATAAATTTGGGAGTAATGCAAATGTTTCACTACAGACAGAAACCCAGAAAGAAAGAATTTGTGTTAAGTTGGCTAATCAAAATTCTGATGACTGCCGGGCGCGGTGGCTTACATCTGTAATCCCAGCATTTTGGGAGGCTGAGGTGGGTGGATCATGAGGTCAAGAAATCGAGACCATCCTGGCCAACATGGTGAAACCCCGTCTCTACTAAAAATACAAAAATTAGCCAGGCATGGTGGTGTGCGCCTGTAGTCCCAGCAACTTGGGAGGCTGAGGCAGGAGAATTGCTTGAATCCAGGGGCGGAGGTTGCAGGGAGCCGAGATCATGCCACTGAACTCCAGCCTGGTGCCTGGTGATAGAGCAAGACTCTGTCTCAAAAAAAAAACAAAAACAAAAACAACAACAACAACAAACAAACAAAAAAAACCAAAAAGATTCTGATGACTATATCAGAAAATTCTGATGGTAGCTACTACACTAACCTATCCACCTATCTATCCAGCATCCATCCATCCATCCATCCATCCATCCCCCACCTCACACAGACACAAATACATATAAATACAAATAAGTAAACTTGGGCTAGCAAAGCTGAAAGGGCCTGTTTTAAATCTAAAGAGTTTCCATGTAAATAATTAAAAACAGATGACAATGTGGACCCCTGGCCCTCAGATTTGTCTTTCTAATTGCTTCCTGTCCATCTCCATGTTGATGTCTCAAAATCCTGTTCTAAGGTTGACCTTGATATTTGCTCCTCTTCTTAACATTTTTTCATCTTGGTTAATGGAATCATTATTTGCCCACAAAGTCAACTAAGCCAGAAACCAAAGCCATGCCACATTTAGTTTTCTTCATTCTCATGTAGTGTCCCCTGATCCGTGCTACCTAAACATTCTGGGTCCCCTCCCCTGCCTGCCCTCTCTCCTCCCATAACCACATCGCTGTGGCTGGGATCTGTAGAAGTGGGAGGGAAGATGATCATCACTTGGAAGACAAAACGGATTCTCCATTTCTTGAGACAATTTTCTATAACATTTTCCCAAGTGAAATTGATAATTACAGGCGTGGAGGGGAGCTCTGAACACAGGAGTGGGGTCTTCCTGTGGAGAGCGTATATCCTGGTCACACATCCTTCCTGCTTCCTGCCCTCATACCCTGGGCCTCACCTGCCCCTTTGAAGCTGTGAAACTGTGACTTAAAATAGATTATCTAGTTGCTGTCACATATTTTGAGTTCCTTTCATTTAGCCTACCTTTTATTTCCAGTTCCCATCTTTTTCTAAATCCCTATCTTAAAAAAAAATCAATGTTTTGAGGCTTTGCCTTTTTGTTTCTTTCATGTAGTCCTTAAAAATCTCATAATTTTAATTGTAATTATTGTTATGGATTACAATATAATATTCCTAGAGAATTTTAATTTTCTTCTCTTATGTTTGGCTAAAGTGCTCTATGTATTTAGATACATTTTTTTTTTCTAGATTAAAGAGGTTCCTAATGTTTCTACTGTGTCCTTAGTTTCTTGAGGCCCATAACTACTACTAACTTCCAATCCACTATTGCTTTATAAGAAAGAACTTGGCTGGTCATTTTCCCTGGTTTCTGCGAGGAAACCTCTAAACCTTGGGAATTTCCTCAGCGATGGGAGTGTCCTTGTTATTCATGGTGGGGCCCTTAGACCATGCCTGAGTTTATGCCAACGAGGTGACTCATGGAGCATCACTGGACAGCTTCAGGATGGGGGCTGGCATACTCTAAAGACCAACAGTGTGATTAGAGGGCTGGAGTTTTGAGCCGTGTGATTTCATCCTGACACCTTGACCTCTGGGGAGGGAGAGAGGCTGGAGATTGAGTTCAATCACATGGCCAGCGCGTCAATCAATCCTTCACACAATGAAGCCCCAGTAAAAACTCTGGACACCTGCAGCTCAAGTGGGCTTTCTCAGTTGATGATTCACATTGACGTGCCAGCAGAGCCCTGCACCCTGAGATTTGTGATGCTCGCAGACCTCCCTGTGTGTCTCTTCATTGGTCTGGTCTGAGTTGCATCCTTTCTAATGATTGTTGTCATAAGAACAGCGCTTTCTTGAATTATTTGAGTCATTCTAGTCAATTATCAAACCTGAGGGGATCAAGCGAAGGACTGAATTTGTAGCTAGTTTGTCAGACATGAAGGTGGCCTGGGCACCCTGGAGCCTGAGGCTGGCATCTGAAGGTGAGGGCAGTCTTGTCCAGGGCTATGAAGTTGGACCCAACTCCAGGAAGTTAGTAGGAGAATTGCATTGCAGGTGAAAATGGCCTTCGATACATTCCTTCCCTCCCCCCAGGGCTTCTGTTTCACAGGACTGACTTGCTCTCTGCTCAGCTCGAGTGCTGTGCCCCTTCAACCTATGACTGGGATGCCTTTCCTTTCCTCTTCCACAGTTCTTTTCACCCGTCAAGGTTTGACTTCTGTGCCACCTCCTTTGGGGAATTTTTCCTTATTATTCCCTTTCTGGCTGCCCTCTCCCTTTATTGAACTCCACAACACTGGGAGATCACTGTTTGTTTTCAGAATATATTATTTTCCCAACAGGATAATAAGAGACACTGAGGCTCTTATCTTAAAAAAAATGTCTCCTGCTTGACTTAGCATACTAGTGAGCGCTCACAGCTTACTATGTACCAGAATACTGATCAACACTTGAGTAAAGTGATTACTTGTGCCAGCATTGGTATAGACCCTAGGCTATCCTAACTCACAGAAGAGGTTCACAGAGCTTTAAGTTTGGAAGAGACTTTGAGGGTCATCTGGTAAGACCTCTTTGTTTTGTTTAGTAGGCACTCCATAAATATTTGTTGAATGAATAAAATAAGGGAAAATGAGCCCCTAGATGATACTTGACCTGTCCCAAGTCCCAGAGCTATTATATGCGTTGAACTGATGACTCCAGGCCAATCCAAGATTGTAATAGGATCCTGCTCTCTCCTTTCTGTTTGATCTCACTCAGTGGATGCATTCTCTACACTCACTCGGTCATTGGAAACAGAGTAAAAATCCCCTTCTTGAACTAATACAATTCAAATGATCTTAACTGTCTTAGAGGGTAAATGGTTTTTTATTCCTTGTTTCTGAAATAGAAAGATGTGGCCTCGGATCAAGCAGGCAAACAGTAGAAAACAATATGAAGGTCTTTAAATCCTCAATGAACGTTTCCTCTTGGAAGACTTATTTTATATATAATGAAATAAATTAAATCTATAATCCTAATATCTAGGATGAAAGGGAAGTAGGAAAACAGCGATACCCAAGTGTGAGGTCTAGTTACTACCTATGTGTAAATCTGATTTCTACTAAAATGCCTGTATATTTACTTCTCAATAACAGCACAAGTATTTTTTGCTTAGAAAGATGTTTTGAGTATTTTAAAGTACATTTACAGCAATTTTGCTGATTTTCCAGATGAGCCCTGCTGCTAGTGATGAACTTGATAATTCACTAAGGGAGACTGTGGAGAATCCCCTCTTCCCTTTAGGACTTTAGGTAAAAATATTTGCTTGGTATCTTGTCACTCCCCTTCACCAGGGTTGTCTTAGAAGAGGTCTGGGACACTCTAACAAGTAGCCTTGGGTTACACAATCTTATTTTCCTCTGAAACACAACAAAAGTGGGCATGTTCAGAGCATATGGGAGGCAGCGGAAGAGAAAACACACTGTGATTGGGCTTCTGTCCATGTTTGCTGGGAGTGAAGTAGAAACCCGGGGCTGCCTCGGCATGCCTGTGGCCAGGGCACCGCGTGCAGAAGTCCTTGGGTCCGCTGGAGGCAGCTATCCTCCCATGCAGCTGCAAATGGATCTCAGCCTTGGTGGAGCCAGTGCCATAGGGATGCTTTCCACGCGATGAGGATCTCAGAAGAGGTCGAATGAGCTTCTTCCTGAGGGAGGGCGGGACTGGCCGTGAAGCTAGATGAGGATTAAGAGCGTTGCTTTCCGTGCGGGGACTCCTTGTAATGAGACTGGGACGGGAGCAGCCCAGGACTGAATTGTCTGACTTTAGCAGGTTCTTTATCCTGCACAGGTCTTCATTTTCCACGTGTAAAATGGCAACAACCATCCCCCACCCAGTCAGACATTCTGTAAGGACCGAATGTGATCGTGTGCACAGAGACTGCGAGCAGTGACCGCATGGAGAATATGTGCAATTGCTGTTGTGGGTGAACTTACGCAGAGTCACAAGTGCTGACCATCTTGTCCATCCTGTATGGGATGTGACACGTGCGTGTCAGCGCTATAAAGGAGGAAGGACACTGAAAGCAGCCTGCTTGGGGCGGGGCGCATGGTCCAGTACTCAAGGGAGGTCCTCTCTAGGGGATTACCTTGATTCTCCAGCTGGGACTGACTCAGGTAAGTTGTCCTTACTTCATCTCTGAGGCCCTGGAGACGAGGTCTCAGGCCGTGAAGATGAGGGAGAGGGAGGAAAACCAGAATTTCCTTTTCTCTGTGTTTGAAAGGCCCGTTCCTGAAGCCTCTGGTGAAGGGGAGAACTGGGCTTTTACTGTTTGGTGGAGATTCCTGGGCCCTGGTCTTGACTCCAGTGCCGGGTTGTTTATTTAGGTTAAAATGTATTCATTGTTCCTTTTAGTGCATTCCTTACCTTAAGTGCTTATTAACTTTCTAGGGAAATCTGATGGATTTGTTTAAAGATGATTTCAAAGTATTTTGAGTTCTTTTAAAGTATGCTTTTTTGTTGTGTTTTAGAGGACAATAAGATTGTGTAACCCAAGGCTACTTGTTAGAGTTCAGTGAATATTAATGGGATAATACAAAAGTGAAGATCAAAGCCACCCTGTTTATAGTCTAGTCAGTGGCTAGCCCATCTGTGTGGACATACTGCCGTTGTCTGAGAAGAGGGAAAAGTTGCTGCTCAGAACCCAGGAACTGCAAAAGAAGCTGACTTCATCAGTCCTCGGTGGCCTAGGTCATAAGGACATGGCCCCCAGGCTGGGGCTGTCTAGCCCTGACTGCCTGTTAGGTGGCTGATAAGCATTGTCTTCCAGCTCTACCCTTGCAACTATCCCATGAAATTTTACATATTGTGTGTAAAATCAAAGAACATTAGGTCTCCCTTGCTCTGCAGCAGGGTCTTTCCATTGGCCTGAATAGATAATATCCATTTGCATAGTCTGTGATGAAAGGGTTTGTTAAGCAAAATACCAGTATAAACAAGACTTCAGAGAGGATGTTTCCAGTGCAAACACTTGGAAGCACTCACGAGTCAAGTGCAAACTGTTTACAGACTACAGATGTCTGAGCTGGGGAGTGTGTGCTTAGGGATGTCTCTGTGTTTGCACTTCTTTTTGCAATCCATCCAGATAGGTCCTATTACGATCCTCATTTAACAGAAAAAGAAACTAGGGGTCAGAGTGATTGAGTAGACCTTCTAAGGTCACATAGCCAGAAAACAGCAAAGCCACACCATATTTTTACCAGCAAAGACAGAATCTCAAGAACGTGTGTATCTGACGTGTAAACGGTGAGAGAATGTCCAAGGGAGGAAGTAAGAGCACATCCAGCTGAAGTGACTTGCACGCCCGGGGATGACTTTTCTCCCTTAATGAGAAGGCCGCAGAGGAGCGTTTTCCAGGGGTCGTTCTGTTGTTCGGCAATGCCTAGGTGGCTGTCCTTGTGACCCTAGGGGTAGTTTTGAACATCTTTCCCCCACAGGACAATGTTGAAAGGCAGGAGGGAGGGCTGGCAATGTGCACTCTACTCCTGTGTGTCTCATTTTTTAATCAGAGAGAAAATCTCTCCCAGAAGTTTTCCTTGGAAGATTTTTTTTTTCCAAACCAGGCTGGTCACAGGCTCTTGCCCAGCTGCAGTGGAGTGTTGGGGATTCGTGGGCTCAGCAATGGGAGGAGATGCTTCTGTCAAAGCAAATGTGGAAGAACGGTTTTCCTGCTGCAGCAGCCTTAACCCCCCGAGAACCGGGAGCTGTGAGATCTCCTTCTGGGAAGGTGTCTGAAGCCTCAGCTTTGAGAACCTCTGCAGTAAAGACTACAAGTCTATAATAAAGCTGTAAAGCTGGACGGGATGCCTTTGTACTCTCTTGGTGACTATTTGATTATTATAACTCGTTTTTAAACAAAGAAAGGATGAGCTGTTGGAACATTGAACCAAATGGGGAAAAAAACTTTACAAATACCTTCCATCCAGTAAGAAGGTGAGTATAAATGGTAGCTTGTGGTAATAACAGCTAGCATGGACCACAGGTTGTACTATGAACTTTGCCTATGTTATTCTCATTAATCTTCATCACAACGAGGAGAATCCCTATTTTATTTTATTTTATTTTGCTGAGACAGGGTCTTACTCTCGCCCAGACTGGAGTGCAGTGGCGCGATCTTGGCTCACTGCAACCTCTGTCTCCCAGGTTCAAGCGAGAATTCCCATTTTATAGCTGAAAAGACTGAGGCTTCAAGAGGCTAATACATCACACAGCCAACCCTGAAGCACAACACCTTGTGACTCCCCCTCCTGCGCTGCCTCTGGGTTAGTGGGTTAGGTTCCTTTCCGTGTTTGCTCTGAGAGACGCCCTTTATTGGGGTACAGCAAAGCAGTCACTACTCCCCATGTCCCCTCAGGAGTCCCTGGGGCTCTGTCCTTCTGGTCTCTTTCTTAACCAGCTCCTGGGTCCTGGGGATGCCGTCCTCTTCTGAACTTTGCTTTGTTCCCTGCTGGTCACCCCTCTACTTCCTTGTCACCTGAAGGACTACCCACAGTACCACCCTCCACAGCATGTTCTGAAGGTCTGAGGTGGTGGAGGACCATGGTCCTGATTGAATTCTCTGTTTGAGCCTCGTTTAGACCGTCACGTTGGTTTTCCACTCCTTTGCAAAATAAAGTATATGTGGAAGTTTTGGAATCACAATTCTCCTGATGGAATCACATTCTCAGGTATTTTCTTCCCTAACCAGCCTTTATAACCAAAAATGCAACAGTGGAAAGGTTCTTCTGCTCTCCAAAGCCAGTCGCTAGGGTTGTGGGCTGGTCTTTTTGTTCACGTTATCTCTTGCACCTCCTGGGGGAAACGAACAGGTCAGGAACCTGGGCACAAAGATATCTTGCAACCTTGAAATTCGTCTCCACTCTGTACTGCCTGGGGCATCTTCTCCACTGGCGCGAAGACCTAGTATTTATTGCTCATCTCATTATTTAACATTTCATGTGTAGTGGAGGCTCCAGATTGAGCAGAAGCTGGGGTTACAGACGCGTCTGGGCGTCTGATGAACTCACTGAGGCAAGCTCAGAGTCAGTGTAGATTTGCATGGTCTTTATTTAAGAAAGAGGAGCATGAAGTGGTGAGCTCAGCCAGTGATGTTTGTCCTGGAGACGGGTCCCTCGGCCCTGCACCAGGAATGTGAGTCTGAGCCTCTCACTGGAGAGTGAGGCTTCAGGCACAAGCGAAGGATCAAAAGTCTGGGAGTCTTGGAGGCACAAGAAGCTTTCTGGGGTAGCCAAACATGACCCAAAGTTAGGGAAAGGACCATTCTAGTTTCTGCATGGGGCAAAGCATGGCTTTCTTGCATGCAATGTGCAAGTAGGTACTCAATGACTACACACTCATTGGGAAGGAGAGAGGGAGGAAAAGAAAGAGGGAAGGACACTTGAGGAATTTAGAGGGCTAAGCATCACCTGAAGGACATACACTTTGAGAGTCCCAGAACACTCTACCCGAGTCACACACTTCTCAGCTATCATGCTGAGTCCTGGATCCAGGCCATGAAAGTCCTTGAGAAGTCCTGGGACAGCATTCATGAGCAAAGGACATCTAAGAAGAGTATGCAGAATACTAGGTAGTGAAGACTAATTTTACAGAAACAACCCCCAGCCTCACAGGAAGAACCAGGTGAGGCTTTGTGGGTCCAGGGGGTGGGTGGAAGCAGGCTGTGGGACATGATTGTTTAGCTGTGAAGGGCACAAGGTACCTGGCTGTGGGGTGATGGGTTCAAAATCCACCCTGCTTTCTGCTTGGGAAGCTTTGGCTAGGTCCGGCTGCAGTCACTGAAGGAGCTGCCTTATTCTAAGTGTACATGGATTAGCAGTGGCTTCCGCAGGAGCAGTGACTTTGACTCTGTTTGTACCCAGAGGCTGGGAAGCCCCCAAGGAGACTTCGAATACATGCTGTGCAGGGACAATTGTCTTCCTTGCGGCAACTTTTCAGTAATCATTTATTGATCAATTCATTATTGCTTACTTTGGTCTTATGAAACTGACAGAGATACAATTGTATTTCTAGCTATATCGTTGATTGTAAATTTTCAACCTTGGTTGTAAACCAAAGGCACAGAAGTGTGGGGCTAAGAGGGAGGGAGGAACACGTGGTCTGGGTTGGAATTATACCTCTGCCTTTGGAAGACTGTGCCTCCACTTCTTACTTTGTAGGATTCTCATGAGGATTAAATGGGCTGGTATTCATAAAGCTCCTAGGACCTGCTTGGTGCTTGAACAGAGGTCAAATGTGCCAATTTGTGGTTTACATGGAATACCTCCATTCCTGCCTGTCCTCCTGTCTCCACCTGCTGCCACTGGAGGGGTTGCTTGGCGCTTTGCAATAATCTTTACTTTCATCCAGGGAGAAAGGAGAAGGCTGCCCAAGGCAGGGAGTGCTTGGGGGAGCCTCCTGCAGGAATGCGCTCTGTGGACCTTGCTCAGTTCAGACCAACAGGTGTTCTTTGCATTCCAGGCCTGTTTGCTTCCAGGAATGCACAGGTGAGTATTTCGTGGTCCCTTCTTCATTTCCTCCTGTGTAGGTTCATGGGCATTTTCAGATATCCTTGACAATGGAAATACTTCTGAGTAGTTTGCAGGCATATCACGAGGTGACTTGGCTCAGTCGGACTCCTTTCTTAGTTGCGTGGAGGCATGGGGATTATAACAGGGTGGCATGGAGGTGTGGGGATTATAACAGGGTGGCATGGAGGTGTGGGGATTATAACAGGGTGGCATGGAGGTGTGGGGATTATAATGGGGGCATGGAGGCATGGGGATTAAACAGGGTGGCATGGAGGCATGGGGATTGTAACAGGGTGGCATGGAGGCGTGGGGGATTAAACAGGGTGGCATGGAGGCATGGGGATTAAACAGGGTGGCATGGAAGCATGGGGGTTGTAACAGGGTGGCATGGAGGTGTGGGGATTATAACAGAGTGGCATGGAGGTGTGGGGATTATAACAGAGTGGTATGGAGGTGTGGGGGATTGTAACAGGGTAGCATGGAGGTGTGGGGATTATAACAGGGTGGCATGGAGGTGTGGGGATTATAATGGGGGCATGGAGGCATGGGGATTAAACAGGGTGGCATGGAGGCGTGGGGATTGTAACAGGGTGGCATGGAGGTGTGGGGATTAAACAGGGTGGCATGGAGGTGTGGGGATTAAACAGGGTGGCATGGAAGCATGGGGGTTGTAACAGGGTGGCATGGAGGTGTGGGGATTATAACAGAGTGGCATGGAGGTGTGGGGATTGTAACAGGGTGGCATGGATTTGTGAGGGATTTTGACTGAGAAGAGAGCAGACTTACTCATTTTGAAAGTGGGAACATTTGAGGGTCTCAACAAACGTAAGCAACACCATGAGAGACGGCTTTAGAAAGGGTGCAGAGGACTGGCAGACTGAAATTCACCTCTTTTCCGAAGCTCACAAAGGGTCCCACCTGAGCAGTGCATGGAAGGAGGAGATACTGTTTCTTCTCTCGGTCCCACTTTCTAATGGTGAGTCTCTCTTCTTAGGATCCAGAACTCGTAATAAAATAATCTACCTACTTTATGGATTAAATAATCTTTTGCTATGTAGCCTAAGAAAATGACTCTCAGTCATTCACTCCAGTCTCTTGAGGGAGCTCCACCCCCCAGTGTCTTTCCCCTACCTGGTATTCCCCTACTCTGTCCCCTCCCTGAAATGTCCTGTGTCAAGACCAGGGAATCCCCTGGCTGGGGGTGCTGGTGGAAGAGGAAAGTGGTTAGGGGCTCTTGGGTCCTCACGGCTGTGCTCATTCACATCACCCTCTTTCAGGGAGTAGTGGGTGGGAGCAGGGTTTATGCTTTTTCAGCTCTTGGCCCTTCTATTGTGCATTAGTCTGTCCGCATAAAGAAACACCTGAGGCTGGGTAATTTATAAAGAGAAGAAGTTTATTTTTCCCACAGTCTGCAGGCTGTACAAGCATGGCGCCAGCATCTGCTTTTGGGGAGGCCTCAGGAAGCTTCCACTCATGGCAGAAGGTAAAGGAGGAGCAGGTGTGTCACACAGTGAGAGAAGGAGCAAGAGCGCTCTCAGGCTCTTTAAACAACCAACACTTATAGGAGTGAATAGAGCAAGAACTCACTCATTTCTGTGGGAAGGCCACCAAGCCACTCATGAGGGATCCACCCCGTGACCCAAACGCCTTCCAGCAGGACCCAACTCCAACATTCCAACACGGGGATCACATTTCAACATGAGATTTGGAGGGGACAAGCATCCAAACTATATTATGGAGATATACAGTTTTCCCACATGGTGTGAAAGGATGGGCTAGGGTGAGGGATGAGCCTGGGACACCTTCCATGTAAGGGAGCTCCCTCCAGCTCTGCTCTAGGTCTTGGGAACAAATAAATGTGTATCTTCCCTTTGCTTCTCTATTCTGAAGAGAAATGAGCTCTGCTAGGGGCTGAATTGCATCCCCTAACGTCTCCCATCCAAATTTGTATGCTAGAGTCCCAATCCCCAGTACTGCAAAATGTGGCCTTATTTGGAGATAAGACCTTTAAAGAGGCAATTTGGTTAATATCGGGGCAGCGTGTTGGGTGCTACTCCAATCTGACTGGCGTCTTCATAAGAAAAGAAAATTTGGACACACACAGTGATACCAGGGGTGCTCACACAGAGGAAAGGCCGTGTGGAGACCCAGCAAGGAGGAAGCCACCTAGAAGATGATGAAGAAGGCCCCAGGAGAACTCACACCTCCTGACACCTTGATCCTAGACTTCTTGACTAAGGAACTGTGGGACTACAGATGTCTGTTTAAGCACCCCAGGCCATGGAACACTGTCATGATGGCCTGAGCAGACAAATACAAGCACCATCCACCCTCCCTGCTCCACCAAAGACCAGGATCAGTGCATGGAGCAAGAGGAAAGGGACAGAAATAAATCAGCTCATGAGGTAGAGACTCTGTGGCCCACGTATTGTTCCCATCTCAGTCAGCCGGCTCAGGGTGGGGCCTGTGAGTAGCAAAGGGGTGGGGCCTCTGAGTAACAGACAGGGACCAGCTGCCCTTGCTATCTTCCTTCCTTCCACTCCAGAGAGGGAGAACCTGCGGCTCATCTGGGTGCGTGTCTGGATAAGGGCTAGGATTTGGCCAAATATCTTTCCATTTCATCACACGATTAACACTAATTGTCACTTATAACCTCACTGTCGTTGGAAACGTGTTCTAAACTACTAACAAGAATTTATGCATGTTATTTTTGGATTGCAACTGGACTGGCAATATTTGTCAATGTCTTATCAACTCTCAAATTGTATACACTTATTTTTTTAACTGACGTATCGTATAGTTCAACCTTTGCCCTAATTTAGGCGAATCTTTCCGTAATTTGTTCTAATTGCTGTACCTGTCAGCTTGAGTAAATGGTTTCAGAAGATTTTGCATAGATAAATTATAGGCTAAAAAAGTCCTTTGTATGGTACCGTAATTGTCTAATAGACAAAACTGATGGGAAATTTTAGTATTTTGGTATTTAAGATGCTGTCTCCTATTTGTAGAAAACACTCGCCTTGGGACATTGAAATGCTAGGAGTGGACAATGTTTTGCTAAATGAATTGCCATGAAATGTTTTGATTTTTGCAGCAGTCCTCAGTACCTTATAAAAGGAAATGATGTGGGGAGTTGGGGAGGGATAACATGCGGAGAAATGCCAGATATAGGTGATGGGAAGGAAGGCAGCAAATCACACTGCCATGTGTGTACCTATGCAACAATCTTGCATGTTCTTCACATGTACCCCCAAACCTAAAACACAATTTTATATATATATATATATATATATATATATATATATATATATAAGGAAATGATACACCTACTATGCATTCTTTTAAAGGGTGTTAAACGAGTTTCACAGGCATTGTCTCAAACAATGTAGGTGAATATTTCCAACCAGCTCATAGCTATCACATCCTGCTTGAGGTTTTATAAAAATGATTTTAAAAACATTTTTTAAAAGCTCACTCTGCTCCTAGCACTGAGCTAGGATGAATGAAGTTTGGTGCTTGCCCTTAAGGGACCTACAATTTAGTAGATCTGATTCATAGTCACTAAAGAAATTCCCTTTAATGCTCATTATTTCTGGAAATGAAAGGAGATAATCATATAATAAAGCTCTAGGCCAAATGCTAGGCCTATAATCTGGTGTTCCATAAATGTTAGCTATTATTGTCATTATTATAAGAAAGAGTAAAAGAAATACAATGGTATACTTTTTTGTTTTCTGTCTTGTTTTATCCACTAGTCACCTTCAGGGCAATGCTTGTAAAAGTAATGTTAATGATTGCAGAAGTCTATAAATGCCTTCCCAAGTGTTTGCTGACTACAGTATCACCTTTTCTACGGAGGGGATAAAAAAAAGCAGTCACTTTCCGTGGGTAACAACGTGCTGATCTCAAGCATTTTGCAATTCAGATGTTCTGTTTCACTCTCTCTAACAGCTTGGAGAGTATTTTCATTTTATCTGGTTGTAGGACCCAGGTTTGAAGGTTTAACAAACCCCTTTACCCCCATCTTCTTGCCAGCATTAGCTAAGTTATCCACTGATTCTTTTTTCTTTTACAGGAGTGAGGCCTCAGGACTCAAGACTTTTGGATGTTGTTTCATTTATATTTTTTCACTTTAGGGTAATGCATATACTGGGAAAAATAAATGATTGTAGCTGAAGGATGAGGCCCAGATGATGCTCAGGGAAATAGGGGATCCCTGGTAAGAGTGTGGCCCCATGTGCTGTTTTGGTCGGGGAGGGCAGCTCACAGGGCTCACAGGAAATGACGCAAGTGTGGTGGGGTGGCTGCGTTGTAAGAATAAATTCCGTGTGATTTACAAAGTCCTCGTGGCAGCTTTCTGTGACTCTGGCAACTAACTGATCCCGCTAATGGACAGGGCGTGGCCTCGTGCCTGGCTTCTGATGTGCCCTCGCTGTAATCCCACCCCCACCATGATCTTGCCACACTGGGTGGCCGCTGGCTGCTTGCTGCTTTGCTTTCATCTGCTGGGACTTCTCCCACGGCTGGACTATGTTAGGTCGTGCTGGGTGGCTGGCCACATGGGAGGCATTTTCCACCACGGATGGCCATGACTGAGGGCAGATGGGCCTCCTGAAGGTAGTTCCATCCTGACTGCAGCAGACACAGCGCTCTTGAGAAACTCAGTGGCCGATAAGTGTCGTTTTCCAAACACCTTATTTGGGTAAGCCCCGTCATGGAGTCAAAGACTCTGCTTGCCTTTTTCTTTAGCGTAGACATTCCTTAATTAAATATGTAAATGTGGCCTTTAAAAAATTCTATAGGAGGAGGGATTTTTTTATTCTGTTTTTTTATTTTTTGGAGATGGAGTTTCACTCTCGCCCAGGCTGGAGTGCAGTGGCCTGATCTCCGCTCACTGTAACCTCCGCCTCCTGGGTTCAAGCGATTCTCCTGCCTCAGCCTCCTAGGATTATAGGCACCCGGCACCATGCCTGGCTAATTTTTGTGTTTGTAGCGACAGGGTTTCACCATGTTTGCCAGGTTGGTCTTGAACACCTACGTCAGGTGATCCACCCGCCTTGGCCTCCCAAAGTGATGGGATTACAGGCATGAGCCACCGTGCCCAGTGTTTTTTCTTTATACATGGGAAGGATCCATTTATTTCACAAGGGACACAGACCATATCTCACCATGTGGCTCACAGGGAGGTGAAGACAGATACGTGGAAGGATAGAATTTCACAGGGAGGATCTTTCAAAAAACCTCAACAAAATAGAAGGACAAATCTGGAGGTGTTCAGGCCTCATCCCTACCTGGGCAGGCAGGGCTGGCTGTGGGTACAACGGGGAGCAGGAAACGGACTTGCAGGAGGAAACGCCCTTGGGCTAAGGGCAGGAGACATGGTCCTAGTCTAGGGCTGTGGAGTTGGGAGGAGCTGGGTAAAATAGAGAAGGTGGGCGGACTTCCAGGGTCTCCAGATTGGTGTCATTTCCTCAGGAAGCCCCACTGCTGATCACTGTCTAGGCTGGCTTCTCTTGTGGCTTCACACATGTGTCCTTGTCAAAGCCGTCGTGGGCGGTCACTGTGACAGTCTGCCTGGGGCTTCCACTGTGCCTCCTGGGTCTCATTACCAGAAAGTAGCCCAGCTCTGGCACAGAGTGGACACTCAGCGAATATTCGTGAGGGTGATGGAGGAGAGCAGAGGAAAAAGGAGGAGGCGGAAAACAATGGAAGGCAGGAGAGATGTGAGAGCTGACCTGAGGAGAGGACGGAGGGATATGGGAGGAAGGAAGCAGGAAGGGAGGGAAGTAAGGGGGCTCACTATTGCACTCTGCAAAACTCTTCTCTATTGTAAAACAAATGTCAGAGTTGGGGAAAGTAGATCATTTGCAAAATAATGTATTTGTAAAATGATGAGAAAATGATGCAATCTGAAAGTATGATTTTGGATCAAGTAATCCCATAGTGAGTGTAATCACTTCATCACCCACGTATTATTTCACACTTAGATCAAAATTCCATGTGTATTCTAAGTCACCTTTACCCTATTTAGACTTGTGAATCTACAAAAAGTTGGCTGTTGAGTATCATACTAGTGGGATGGATCAGGGAAAATCTTAATTTAAAGTCCCAAGTTTGAGTTGCTGTACAAGATAGAAAGCAAGCTATCTGAATGGTACTGTCTTTAAAGAATTACAATTCAGTGCTGACTTCAGTGGCACGGATTGCCTGCCATCAGCCCACGTGAGTGCTGGCCCCAGAGTCCTGGGGCTGCCCCTCTGTTGTTCTTTGTTGGGGAATGGTGCTGGGAGTATTTGAGAAGCTCTAAATCTTAAGAGGGTCTCTGACGTCCCCATTCAGATTTTTTTAGGGCCAATATTTGTCTCTGTGCTATGTAGAACTTTAAGAAGAGAAATGTGATATTTTACAAATTCTATAGGTTTCAAGAGCTCTTCAAATGCCTACTGAATGTTTAAAAATAAATGGTCTTTGTCACAGATGTTGTGAAATGATCATTGTAATTGGTCAAATGTGTTACAAGTTCTAAGGAAAACGTCAATTTCTTGGGCATAAAGCTGCTGTTTGTATGTGAACTGATTTAAGCCATAGGAAGTCTATTTTCAGAAGCAATTTTCTATGAGCAGCTTTGTGGAGGAAAGGGTTTGAGGTCTGGACAGTGCAAATGAGGAATTACTGAAGGGTAAGTCACTTTCCTGGGAAGCCTCTTTTACCCAGTCAAGGAAACTGACATCTTTGCTGAAGATGTGTATTTTGTTCTGTTATTTCAGTTCCTGGTTCTCTGGGAATCTCAGGGGCAAAAGCTCCCAGGGACCCAGTGGTGGGGGCAGAGTGAGGACTGGATCAAATTCCATTTTATCCCCTGAATTCAGGCCCTTGGGCTGCTGGATAATTTTACTAAGAATACTTTGTGTTTATATAACAGTGAACAGCTTATAAAGCACTTTAATATATATTAGAATCAGAATTTTAGACCTGAAAGGAATATCAGGAATCCTCTAATATTAGGGATATAAGAATATCAAGGATCCTCATTGCCTTCATTTGGTCCCTCCAAGGACCCCTCATGGCAGGAAGAGCTGGCTATTTAGGTAATTCAGGGTATGCTTAAATTACAGATGAAGAAAAGGAAACTTGGACAACAGCAGCGTCTTGTCTGAGCCACGTGACTGGTAAGCAACAAAACCAGGCCCCGAAGGCAGTTGCTCTGGCCCTGAAATCTTGCTGCCCACAGGCCACCTCCCTGCCCAGAAATATTGCCACAGTCCCAGCTGTCCACAGCCTCCTGCCCACCCTTAGGGCAGCTGCAGACCTTTCCTGCAAATTAAGGAAAATTTAACTATAGACAACTAAATGGAGGACTTTAACAAGAATTAATTACAGGGATCTATTATTCACAACACAAAAGGGCAATTTTCCCTGCATGGTTTAGGCAAGGATAGTGGATTTTGCAATAGGTTTTAGAGACAGAAAGTGCAGGTTTCGTCACTTGTCACCTTTGGCCCATTTTCTTGCCACCTGCTGACTTCAAGAAAAATTTGTCTGAAGATGAGGATTAATGTAATGGCTGATTCCATTACTTCTGTACTCCTTGGATGAAATTTGATCATTCTGCTTCACATTCCTTCTCCTCACCTGCTCAGGAAAGCAAATTGAATTCTTTGAAAGAAAATTCAGTCCAGACCAGAACACACACAGAACCAGCCCCTCTTAAAACGTAAGGGGCTCATCTTGGTCACGGACACTTCTCTTCTGGTTTGTTTACATTGCACAGTTTATTCCATTAAGGTCCAATTTCAGGTGCTCAGTAAAACCCAGATGGTTCAAGGCTGGCTGCCCTGAAGAATCTAATCACCCATAAGTAAACAATTTCTTAGACTAACTTCCTTAAGGATTTGCTTGGAGTTCCCTGGGAACTCGGCTGGCAGAGGGCTTGCTAACCTCCAGAGCTGTGGGCTGTTCTTTAGTGAGTCAGCCCATCTGAGCTGGGCATCCGTTTGCTAACCCAGCTCCCCAGCCACCAATGGGCTCTGTGCATCCTGGGAAGGAGGCTCATCCCTCCTTTAGGGCCTCCTGGAGTCACCGCCTCCTGCTCCTGAGCTCCTGGCGCAGGCCGCAGCTGCTTGGTAGCTTAGCAAATACAGTATCATCGAAATCACGGTATCCCCTACCCCTACATTTTAAAAATAACTTTTTGTCCCAGTTTTTTCCCCTTAGGGACTTTTAATATGTATACAGCACATAATTGACACTCTTTGCTGTATCAGGATTTGTAGCTAGAGGGACTAATGTATTTCATTTTGTGGTTGAGCAAACTGGTGCAGGGAGGTTGTCACATGTCTGAGGCCCCCAAACCGGTGAATGCTGGAGCCGAGAGGGCAATCCCGATGTGACCCAGAGTCCAGGACCACCTGTGGCCTCCGGATGTGGCCTCAGGCCCTCCTCCCTTTGAGGTCAAACTCCAGTTTCTCTCCTCCGTGATCTCAGCCTACTGGAATCTTTCCCCTTTGAGCTGTTTTTGCACTTAAAGCTCAGGCCATACAAACGAACACTGAGGAGTTCTTGTGTTGTTTGAGGATACTGGTTTTCTCCTCCCAGTGAATCTGTAAGATCTGCAGGGATTACATCGCTCACTTCTTCTGTGTTCAGGGAAAAGCCCAGTAAAGCTAAATACACATCTAGCAAATGTGGCTTGATTGATTGTTGATGTGTGACCGTGCGTGTCCTGGCTGCCACTCCGACTTTAACTCCAGCGGGATAACGGTGTGTTCTGTTGAGCCTGGCGGATGTGGTATATTCTGTGATCTGCTTGTTGGCAATCCCAATCCGCCTCCTCTGGATTACTCTCCACACTCAGCTGCCACCCCTTTCCCCCCACCGCTTTCCATCATCAACTGCTCCGGGTCCTCTTGACAGCTCCTTGCTTCCTTGCTCCATTCATTCTGTCTAAAGAGCTCTTCCCTTCATACCTGTCCTTTACGGGAGGGCTCAATGTCACTGCCTGTGTGGGAGAATAGCATCATTGCCTGTCTGCCCCACAGCGCTGTGCATCTCCTGGGTCTAGAGCTTGCCTGCTTGCATTCGGGTCATTTGTTTGCACATTTGCCTCTCCACCAAGCCTGGGTGTCCCCAGAGAGCCAGGACCTGTCTGCTGTATCTTTGCACCTGCCTTGCCTCAGGGCCTGGCACGGAGCTCTGAACTGAAGTGCTTCAAAATATTTGTTGAAGGGAATGACTGACTTGGCATGCATTGTCAGACGAGGTAGTAGAAACACAATGCACAGAGGGGTTCGCTAAGAATTCCTGACTGCGCCATAGCACGCTCTAAGCACTCAGTCTGCAGACCATAGAATCTTGAGGAGCATGAGACGTTTCCTAAACTTCTAGAAGGCCCAGGCCCTGTCCTTAGTAAAACTTTTCATCTGTTGGGAAAAACTGAGTGTAAAGGCGAATTTATCATGATGCTAATGGAACTTGAACTTCAGGAACTCGCTTGCCCAGACCCCTTCTAACGTCTTATACTAAATATTGGACTTGCAATTTTGTTTATTTTTTTCATTAAAAGAGAGCTTATAAAATGTAAACCTTCAGACCTGCACGCTGGCATCTGCACCTGGCCTCAGGGTGCCTTTTGGATCTGCCCCAGCAGACGCACAGGAACACACAAGTCACTCTCCAGAGCTGAAGGCATGGGCTGGACATTTCCAGAGCAGTTAATTCAGGAGTCTTGCTGAGGACCCCGGGATTCTTTAGTGGATGAGATCTGTGCTCCTTCCAGCCCATTTTTCTCTCTTTCACAGTTATACAAAGGAATACTTTAGGAGAAAGTAGAGCACTTATCCTCAATGATATCTGCCTTAAAACGACAGAATCACATATGAGAGGCGTGTTTAATTAAATAAATACACCATGCCCAGTGCTGTGGTTTGAATGTGTTCCTCAAAGTTCATGTGTTTGAAACTTAATTCCCAATGCAACAGTGTTGAACCTAATGGGAGGTGTTTACATCAAGAGGGCTCTGCCCTCATGAATAGATTAATGTTGTGGTTGAGAGAGTGGGTTCATTACTGCAGGACTGGGTTTGCTATAAAAGTGAGTTTGAGCCCCCTTTGCAGTCTCTTGCTCTTCTTGCCCAACAACCTCCCACCATAGGATGACACAGTAGAAAGCTCCTTGCCAGCAGGTGCTGCTGCCATGCTCTTGGACTTCTCAGCCTCCAGAACTGTGAGCTAATAAATTCCTGTTCTGTATAAATTGCCCAGCCTCAGGTACTCTGTTACAGCGGCACACATGATCTAAGATACAGAGTGTGTTTAAATCATGTTATATGCTTTTCAAAAATTGTTCACGTTTGTTACACCATTCAGTCTTTCCATGTGCCCTAGAAGGAAGATCGAGATAAGGGTCACCATCTGTATTCACAGATGAAGAAGCTGAGTCTAGTGTCAATCACTCTTGGAAGACCACAGGGCAACCCAAGTCAGAGTTGAGGTAGGACTTGAATCTCCTCTAACTTACAGTTTGTCTTCTTCATGAGCC
Source organism: Ateles fusciceps (assembly GCA_036589455.1). Lineage (NCBI taxonomy): Eukaryota > Metazoa > Chordata > Mammalia > Primates > Atelidae > Ateles > Ateles fusciceps. Next base: position 2,221,706 of record JAZHEH010003213.1, on the reverse strand, counting down.
TCAGAGAGAAAAAGCATTATAAACCATGTATTGAGAAAAGTACAGACTTCTTTTCCTCCAAAGAGGGTTCCATTGTCAGAAGCATGGGGGCTGGAGGAAGTGATCAGACTGGAAGGGATCAAGACAGGGAAGAATGTGTGTAAGAGTGTGTGTGTGTGTGTGTGTTTAGGGAAATGTAGGAAGTGTGTGTGTATGTGGAAAGAGTGGGTGGCATGTGCGTATGTGTAGGGAAGAGAGTGTGTGTGTAGGGAAGTGTGTGTGTGTAAGAAAGAGTGTGTGTAAAGAAGAGACTGTGTGTAGGGAAGACTGTGTGTGTGCAGGCAAGAGTATGTGTGTGTAGGGGATGTAGGTGTGTGTATGTATGTAGGGAAGAATGGGTGGTGTGTGTGTAGGGAAGTGTGTATGTGTGTTTGTAGGGAAGAAAGTATGTGTGTAGGGAAGGGTGTGTGTGTGTAGGGAACAGTGTGTGTGTGTAGAGAACAGTGGGTGTATGTGTAGGGAAGAATGTGTGTGTGTAGAGAAGAGTGGGTGTGTGTGTAGGTAAGGTGGGTAGTGTGTGTGGGTGTGTATGCAGGTATGGGAGAGTGTGTGCTGCCTAAGAAGATATTGAAGTCAGAAGTCCATGGGCCAGCATATATCAAGCCTACAAATGAAACTGTGAGGGAGGGATGGATTTGCCGTCAATTGAGGGCAATGGTGATTTGATTCATTGACACATTTGGTGTATTCTTATGAACACAGTCAATAGCATGGATTGAAAGAGGCAGCTGTAGCTTAGATGTTTTTAGAATCTAATACCTATTTAACATTTTGTTTCCTAATTTAATGCCCCTTCCCCAAAGAAACTAAAACACTTCCCCTAACTTCACGCCAAGGTTGCTATGTGAAACAAAAGTAGTGCAAAGCTGGTCTTCCCGGAGGCCCCCATGTGACTATATCTGAGGCTATTCAAAAGTCCATGCCTGTATTTTCCTAGTGAGTTCCAGGCACTTCAGAAACATTTCCTAATGAATCTTCACAATCTACTCATGAAGTAAATGACAATGTTGGTGTAAGTGAGTGTCACACATGGGACAGAGCGATGGCAATACTGTGCTTTTCAGTTTTCCCCTGCACACGTGTATCCCGCTAAGGCATAGGACAGAACTAGATGTCCTGTCTGCAGACAGACGAGTATCGGCTACTTCTTTCTTATTTTACATTTTGGGCATCATGCCACAGTCGCTTGTGGTAATAATTTCTTCAGCCTAGGTCTATGTAAGTTAACGTTGCTTGGGAAAAAATGATAATAAAACCCCAAAAGATATTGATAAATTCTGCATTCTGATATGTCTTTATGAAGACGTAGGGTCATAAATTAGGCAAGTCACATCAATGTCTAGAACTACAATCAGAACTCCGGCTACAGAACTTTCTGAGCACTTTGCTTGGTTTACAGCCATTGGTCTACACCTCTTCTTAATGGTCAGTGTCTAGTTACATACATAGCTATGTGATCCAAACATTTCATAAATAGATGCACATCTTTGCATTCCATTACCAGACAAAACTAGTGCTGTGAAGCTTCTGTGGGAGCTGCAGCCGACACAGCCTGAGAGTCTAAGATGGGGAGGAAGAGAATGTGGCCTTGCCGTTCTGGGTTAATGCTGTGGTGCCATTTTTAGATACAAGGGGGTCTGAGGGTGGAATACAAAGCCTGGAGCACAGAAGGTGAGCGTGGAGATGGCAGTTGAACCAAATGGATTAGGGAGATGAAAAAGGGAGAAAGATCGAGAGGTAGAGGATTAGCAGGAAAGAAGCGTCAACTCCAGAAGAGAAGCCTTGGGTTTTGTGGAATGTGCTCCATGTAAAAAATAACTGCATTTTGATGTCTCTCTCAGGCTTTTCATAGTTAAGACAGCTGCAGAGAAGAGAAAAATCCAGCACCCTAAATGGGAGCGTTTTCAGAGGTGTGTGAGTCGCATGAAAAGTTCCCGGAGGGTGAGCTGCACACTGGCCTTTTTACGATATCACACACAACTCCACTAGCCTGGCTGGGCCACCAACCAGATCCTGGCTCTCCTGTGGCACTTTCTGGGAAGCACTGAACTGCTTGCAGAGGCACTGTTGTGAGCCAGCATACGGCAAACACACAGGCTGGCACTGTAAGCTGCCACGCTCCTCTTTGGAACACGCAGTTAGTCCACGTTGTGCCTCTTGATATTCGAGCACAGCTAAGTGTGTGGGTGCACATGTGGGCACACCACACACACACACTCACACCCCCCCCCCCACCCACACACACACAGATGCACACTCCGGAGAAGGGTTAGAAAATGTGAAAGTTTAGCTTTGTCCCTGGGTGTCATTAAAGTATTTAATCTTAGGCAATGCACATTTACAAACAAAAGGATTGTCACTTTGATGCCTGAATACAGAAAGCTGTGCTTGTCGGCCACCAAATAGCTCCATTTCCACACAGTTAATCTTTAGAGCGTCTGTTCAGGTTAACTCCGGTTTGTACTTTGTAGAGACTCGCTTTTGCTGTTTGGACAGGTGAAAGCATCCACCACACAATTCTGTTAAAATAATAACTTGTTTGTGTGAGGAGAGAAGCATTCCAGCATGTATCAGTTATCTTTAATGTCTATTTTGATGGCTTTTTATTTATGGATTATCGGTGCGTTTTTATCTGCAACGCCTCTCAGTTGTTTTCGGAGAGGGCTTTAGATGCAAATGAGTGATGGGCACAGCCATGGACAGCCCATCCTAAATTAAATATTCTCTACTTGATCTTGCCATTTTATTTTTAAAAAAGAGAAATTAGCATGAGTTCATTTAATATCTTCTACTTTCCAAGCCAGAAATAATACCATAATCCTAAGGGATCGCCCTTATTTAATGCTCCTATTTAAACCTTCAAACAGCTCTTTAAATACATGTGTCTTTATCTTTGCTTTTTACTTTCTTTCATGTTTCTCTAGGCATTTGACTTCGGAGTCTGTCTGAGTCACACTCCTGTTTTTGCAAATTCTCCTTGAAGCTGTCCTCTTTTGGGAAGTCCTTGTAGGGCTGATGGTCAATCAGAACTCCTATATTTATCCTGGGCACTGAGGGGAATTCATCTTCCTTTTTTATTCTGGGCAAGGGGGACCAGATGAAAGCGGGCATCTGGTCTGTCTTTTATTGAAAATGTAAAATGTGCTTTTTAAAACACCATATTGAAACCATCCACGCAATGTTGTGGGGACAGCTGGGGGTCCAGATCATTTGTCTGTCATGGTTCTCTGTTTATTAGGAAACATTGTAGCTCCTGGACAGCCCTACCTCACTTGGGGGATCCACCAGTTGAAGCCGAGTTCTGATACATGTTACATATTGAAGCCCATGGGAAGTGCTCTGAGCATAAAATCTCATGAATGCAATTTCTCTGAGATCTTTTCCCTATTTCCCATTTCTAGGGATGTAATTAGATGTACTGAGAACTTCAGAGCCTGTTGCAATTTTGGTGATGGTTACACCTAAGGTGGGCTCCCAGTCAAAATTATGACATTGGCAAAGAGCCTCCTCGGAGGCTTTTCCCCAGGTGCTCAGAACCTGTTCAGGTGTACCTGGGACCCCGCCGCCCTCCCCGTTGGGCCAGACATTGTCCTAGGCTAGGACCCCGTAGTTCCCATCTGCTTCCAATCTCTCAGTAGAGATCTTGTCTGTTCGTTTATTCATCCATTCATTTAACAAATGTTGAGAGGCTACTGAGAACCAGGTCTTCCAATCAGTCCTGGGGGATACAGAGGGAGCATGCAGTGGCTACCCTCAGGACCTTTACAATGTGTGTGCAAGTTACAGAAGCAATTAAATAATGATGCTGCATCAGATCAGCTGAGGAGGTACCAGGAGGGAGAGGGAACCACCTAATGGGAACGCTTCTCTGGGAGGTGAGGCGCCTGCTTGCAAGAATCCAGAGGCAAACCAGTGTGGCTGGGAAAGAGGATGGACTCCACAGCTCTTGGCCACCTTCTGAAGATATCTCAGCAGTTGCACTTGACTCTTTTTGTTTTGTTTTCAGGGTACTATTTTAAGGAATATTATTTATTGATTTCTAAGAGGCATAAGGTAACTTGGACTTCTCATGAATATATTCAATGTTCAGAAAAGTTGATTTTTATTATCAGCAATCACAGTTTCAGCATTTCATCTGACCTTTTTCAGTATGTAACAATTTCCTTAGACTTTATGTTGGTGTAATTTCCTAACTTGCCAAAGTTTTGGAATGTTTAGCATATTTTTCAGTTTCTCAAGTAGCACATCAAGTTTCCTTTATTTCCAGGACTTGACGGCTAACTTCACTTAAATGTGGTATTTGTTGTTGTTGTTATTGCTCCTTTCTAGGCCATTCTTTACTTTGCTCATTTTCAGCATTCCCTAAGTTGGCCATTTCAATGATTGGCCCTATCTCACATCTCTCTTTCTAAACTTACTTTCATGTTGTTTTTCTTTTAAGTTGTTCTGTTTGCATATGTTTAGTTCTTATGAAACTTCCATTATATTTTGGAGTTTGCATGAAAATAAATTCCAGGTGAATGTATTGATTTCTCCTCTTCCCTCATAGATCTCCAGCATCCTACCCTAATTAAATATTTACTGAAGGCCCGCTCTGTGCCTTGCATAATGATAGGCTTTGGGAATAGAAAGAAGGAACAGAATCTTTGTCCTGTAAATGTATGGACACTAAATAATGGAGTTTATTTGCAGTCTCTTATTCTGTTAGGCAATATTTTACTTCAGTGAATTTAGTTTCTTACTCTATAGAAATGCACAATGCACCTATCATTTCTTATGGTCAGCTCAGCTATAGGAAGTGATACTAGCTTTTTAGCTGCTCACATACAAGGCTTCACCAAGGCTTTGGCATAACTTTCTTTTCTTTTTTTTTCTACGAACTAACTTTTAAGTCTGGTGTCGATAGCACTTGACTGTGTTATTCTGATTTTTGAAAACCTAAAACTTACCTTCTTAAAATTTACTAGCTTATTCCCTACTTCTTTCTTCTTCTTCTAAAAAAAAATACAGAAAGGAAAAAGAAAAGAAAGTGTCCTCACAACATAATTAGCTCTAAGTTTCTCTGGGCCCTTCAAGTGTTTAGGTCAAGTGGCTTCTAATTGGGGTCTATACAGGTTCCTTGCTGAATGTATAAGTGAATTTCTAATGATAGCAAATATACTAATGTCTCCTCCTCCCCAGTTAATACGATACTCAATAAAGCCAACCTTATTGCTACCACTTGGCGGGTATTTTCCAAGATGGTTCCGGGAACTTTGGTGTTCGGCAAACCTTAGCATGGTCACTAAAAACTTGCCAATTTTAACAGTCTACAATTGTTCCACAGTGATCAGGTCTATGCAAACCTACCCCCAAAGTCCGAGGAAGCTGAGAGACTGAAAAAAGTGGTGGACACATCCATTTTCTCAGAAAGAAACATTTAATGTGGACTTAGGAACAGAAGCCAGGGTATCAGCCAGTAGCCAAACAGGATGATGGATCCCCACTCCATCACCTCTCAGACCCAGGACTTATACACCAGTGCAACCGATCCCTCAGGGAAAGGCAAGAGTGCTGTTTGTATCTGCCTAATGGCAGGATTTATGGTCAAGGTTCTGTTTTTTTTTTTTTTTTTTGAGGTGGAGTCTCACTCCTGTCACCCAGGCTGGAGTGCCGTGGTGCAATCTCAGCTCACTGCAACTTCTACCTCCTTGGTTCAAGTGATTCTCCTACCCCAGCCTCCCGAGTACCTGGGATTACAGGTACCTGCCACCATGCCTGGCTATTTTGTGTATTTTTAGTAGAGACAGGGTTTTACCATGTTGGTCAGGCTGGTCTTGAATTCCTGACCTCAGGTGATCTGCCTGCCTGGGCCTCCCAAGGTGCTGGGATTATAGGTGTGAGCCACCGTGCCTGGCCAGTCAAGGTTCTTTTTTTGACCTAAAGGTAGGATTTATGGTAACAATAGATAAAGTAGAAATCTTAGAGGTGTTCCTAGAACAGGGATTCGTCACCATCGTGGATCAGATACAAGGTGGGGCTTTAGTCTCCATAGTGACCTTCGCGGATTCAAGCTTGATGTTGCACAAACTGACCTATGAGACAGCCAATGAAACATTACAGATGTGGACTGTGTTTTATTTCCTGTGCCAGTCAAGGTTCAGGGCAGAATGCAGAATCTACTTGAGGTATCTTAAGCAGAATGACTGTATATTAATGAATTGGGTGCTCACACAATTGTTGTTAGGGCTGGAGAAGCAAGTTCCAGTCCAGAACTCTGAAAATAATGCCCAGGTGCCAGAGAGTCTGGTGCTGACCCCTGGGCCTGTAAAATTCAGGACCACACTCTGTTTTTTTTAATTTAAATTTTTAGTTTTTATTTTACTTTAAGTTCTGGGGTGCATGTACAGATCTTGCAGGATTATTACACAGGTGTACACATGCCATGGTGGTTTACTGCCTCCATCCCCCCCCTTGTCTACATTAGGTATTTCTCCTGTTATCCGTCCCCAATCTCCCCACCTCTGCTATTCCTCCCCCAGTCCCCACCCCCAACAGACCCCAGTGTGTGATGTTCCCCTCCCCCGTGTCCATGTGTTCTCATTGTTCAACTCCAAATTATGAGCGAGAACATCCAGTGTTTGGTTTTCTGTTCTTGTGTCAGTCTGATGAGAATGATGGTTTCCAGATTCATCCATGTCCCTGCAAAGGACATGAACTCATCCTTTTTTATGGCTGCATACTATTCCATGGTGTCTATGTGCCACATTTTCTTTATCCAGTCTATCGTTGATGGGCATTTGGGTTGATTCCAAGTCTTCGCTATTGTAAACAGTGCTGCAATGAGCATACATGTGCATATATCTTTATAATAGAATGAATTATAATCCTTTGGGTATATACCTAGTAATGGGATTGCTGGGTCACATGGTATTTCTAGTTCTAGATCCTTGAGGAACTGCCACACTGGCTTCCACAATGGTTGAACTAATTTACATTCTCACCAACAGTGTAAAAGCGTTTCTATTTCTCCACATCCTCTCCAGCATCTGTTGTCCCCAGATTTTTTAATGATTCCCATTCTAACTGGCGTGAGATGGTATCTCAGTATGGTTTTGATTTGCATTTCTCTAATGACCAGTGATGATGAGCATTTTTTCATATGTTTGTTGGCCACATAAATGCCTTCTTTTGTGAAGTGTCTGTTCATACCCTTTGCCTACTTTTTGATGAGGTTGTTTGTTTTCTCCTTGTATATTTGTTTTAGTTCTTTGTAGATTCTGGATATTATTCCTTTGTCAGATGGGTAGATTGCAAAAATTTTTTCCCATTCTGTTGGTTGCCAGTTCACTCTAATGATTGTTTTTTTTGCTGTGCAGAAGCTCGTATGTTTAATTAGATCTCATTTGTCTATTTTGGCTTTTGCTGCCATTGCTTTTGGTGTTTTAGTCATGAAGTCCTTGCCTATGCCTATGTCAAGACCACACACTTAAGGCTGAGAGCCACTGATACATTGGAAAGCCCCTATTGCTAGGGCTACAGTGGCCTCTCTACACCCAAAAAGCTGGAGATGGACTTTCAGAGGCAGAATGAGGTCACTGTCTCACCTGTAACTGCCTTTTAATACCCAGGAAGCTGGAGATGGGGCATTGGAGCACAGCCATAGGAAGAAACCTCATATTCCTAAGACCTCGTTATCAGCAGATAAGAAGCCAGAGGGCACTAGTCTCAAAATCTCAGTGACTTTTAATATCCCCAGATCTTTAGCTGAAAAGAAGTCTAGGAAATGTAGTTTTTAGCCTCTTGGGGTCTATAGCACAGGAATGCACCCTAGAAAGGGTTGAGAATGAGTGCTGAGTGCTAACTAATTACATGCAACACAACTGTAGAAGCGCAAAGTAGTGTAATGTGCTGCTGAATATCACACGATGAGCAGCTAGGCAAAATATCTCGTATAAGGAGAAAGCCTCCTGGAGTTTGTTTTACTGGAATCGTCTGCCATTAGGGCAACCAACCTTCCCTGCCTGTGTCATACTTGACATAAGAACTTTCAGGAAAATTTCAGTAGGGCTAGTCCTGTGTAGAGAAGAGAGGGAAAGTAAGGTGTGCAGGGAGTCCCAGGAGATTTAAGAGAGCTGAAGTTAACCCTAATTCTCCCCATGTCAAAGTGAGTGGAATCTATACTGGTGATACAAGCAGCAGGAATGAATCTGGACTCAATTTTTTACTCACATATAATTCATGTGGCATTATGTGAGTTGGGAAGCACTAGTAAACTAGATACTTGAGAACATTGTGATGTTGGATGTCGTATATCATTAATGAAGTCAGCACACATTCTTTAGGCCACACCGCCTATGTGAAGGCCTTTGGAGCGAGACCACCATTAGGTGACATTGTCCTCAGTTCACTGGGAAGGAGTGTATTAGTCTGTTCTCATGCTGCAATGAAGAAATTACCCGTGACTGGGTAATTTATAAAGAAAAAGGTTTAATTGACTCATCGTTCTGCATGGATGAGGAGCCCTCAGCAAACTTACAATCATGGTGGCAGGCACCTCTTCACAGGGCAGCAGGAGAGAGAATAGGTGCAAGAAGGGGAAATGCTAGATGCTTATAAAACCATCAGATCTTGTGAGACTCACTATCATAAGAACAGCATGGGGGAAACTGCCCCCATGACCTGATTACCTCCACCTGGTCCCACCCTTGACATGTGGCAATTATAATTCAAGGTGAGATTTGGGTGGGGACACAGATTCAAACCATATCATTCTTCACCTGGCACCTCCCAAATCTCATGTTCTTACATTTCAAAACACAATCATGCCTTTCCAACAGTCCTCAAAGTGTTAGTCTTAACTCATTCCAGCATTAACCCAGAAGTCCAAGTCTAAAGTCTCACCTCAGACAAGGTAAGTCTATTCTGCCTAGGAGCCTGGAAATCAAAAGCAAGTTAGTTACTTCCCAGATACAATGGGGGTACAGGCATTGGGTAAAAACAGCCATTCCAAATGGGAGAAATTGGCCAAAACAAAGGCCCCAGGCAAGTCTGAAATCTAATGGGGCAGTCATTAAACCCTAAATTTCCAAAATGATCTCCTTTGACTCCATGTCTCACATCCAGGTCATGCTGATGCAAGAGCGTTGCCCAACGGTGTTGGGCAGCTTCACGCCTGTGACTTTGCAGGCTACAGCTCTCCTCCCAGCTGCTTTCATGGGCTTGCATTGAGTGTCTGCTGCTTTGCCAGGTGCACAGTGCAAACTGTCAATGGATCTACCATTCTGGGGTCTGGAAGATGGTAGTCCTCTTCTCACAGCTCCACTAGGCAGTGCCCCAGTGGGTACTTTGTGTGGGGGGCTCCAACTCCATATTTCCCTTCAGCATTACCCTAGCAGAAGTTCTCCATGAGGGAGAAAACTTCTCCCTGGGCATCCATGCATTTCCCTATATCATATGAAATCTAGGTGGAGGTTCCCAAATCTAAATTTTTGACTTCTGTGCACCCACATGCTCAACACCACATGGAAGTCACCAAGGCTTTGGGCTTGCACTCTCTGAAGCAATGGCCTGAGCTGTGCCTTGGACCCTTTTAGCCATAGCTGGAGCTGAAACAGCTGGAATGCAGGGCACAATGTCCTGAAGCTGCGTAGATCAGGGGGGTGCTGGGCCCTGCCCTCAAAACCATTTTTTCCTCCTGGGCCTACAGGCATGTGATGGTAGGGCTGCCTTAGAGGTCTCTGACATTTCCTGGAGACATTTCCCTCATTGTGTTGGTGATGAACATTCAGCTCTTCATTATGTATACAAAGTTCTGTAGTGGGCTTGAATTTCTCCCTAGAAAATGGGTTTTTCTTTTCCATTGCCTTGTCAAGCTGCACAGTTTTCAAACTTTAAAGCTCTGCTTCTTTTTTAACATTTTTTCACTTAGAAATTTCTTCTGCCAGATACACTAAATCATCTCTGTCAAGTTCAAAGTTCCACAGATCTCTAGGGCAGGGGTAAAATGCTACCAGTCTCTTTGCTAAAACATAGCAAGAGTGATAGAATACCTCCAGTTACCAACAAGTTTCTCATCTCCATCTGAGACTACCTCAGCCTGAACTTCATTGTCTGGATTACTACCAGCATTTTGATCAAAGCCATTCAAGTCTCTAGGAAGTTCCAAACTTTCCCACATTTTCCTGTTTTCTTCTGAGCCCTCCAAAATGTTCCAACCTTTGTGTGTTACCCAGTTCCAAAGTCATTTCCACATTTACAGGTATTTTTACAGCAGCACCCCACTCTTGGTACCAATTTACTGTAGTCTGTTCTCATGCTGCTATGAATACCCAAGATTGAGTATTTCAGTTTCAATTTATAGAGAAAAGAGGTTTAATTGACTCACAGTTCCACATGGCTGGGGAGGCCTCAAGAAACTTACAATCATGGTGAAAGGCACCTCTTCACAGGGAGGCAGAAGAGAGAATGAATGTAAGCAGGGGAAATGCCAGATGCTTATAAAACCATCAGATCTCATGAGACTTACTCACTACCATGAGAACAGCATAGAGGAAACCACCCCTATCAACCTATTACCTCCGCCTGGTCCTGCCTTTGACATGTGGGGATTATGGGGATTACAGTTCAAGGTGAGATTTGGGTGGAGACACAGAGTCAAACCATATCAAGGAGGCACCAACTGTGCCACAGAGAGCCGGGGTTTGAAGCCACCCAGAGCCTCATTAGGAGCAAGTGTTCACTGCAGGCTGGGACACCAGGGTGAGCCTTGTTGATTCAGAAGACTAGACAAGTGATGCATTTTGTTCTTGCCATTTTGGCATTGGATAGAGACTGGCTGCAATTTATCATTCACCAGAACAATTTTTTGATAGAGCTTTGTAAGAGAACTCTTACTTTGGTTTCGACAAGGCCTTGTGGCCTTAAGAAACCAAACAGATTTTGTGGTTTGGTTTTATTTTCATAGAAAGACCAAAAAAACCAAACCAAAACAAAAAACTTCTGGAATACAAACTAATTCTGTATTTTAGGTTTGTCATATAGCTTCTTACAACCACAAAGTACTTGAGCTTTCAAACTTATGTTAACTAAATGGGCAAGGATTTCTTCCAACTCAAAGAAACCTGTACACATGACAGGGAATCCATGCAGTGTTGCTTGTCTACTGTTGGCCACATGCTTCTTTTTAGTTATAAGGATTGAGACCATGAGTCACCTATAATTTTATGGTTCTTGAAAACTTTCCTGAGAAGTCATCTTCAGAAATCTCCATTCGAATTCTGTATCAGACTTTTATTGCATTCATATTTTATGTAAAAAGTGCCTCGTACATGGCTGTGCCAACTGGGATGGAATCTTTATCCAAAAGGGCTTAAATATCTGATGAAAATTGTATTTTCATGGGAAACAAAGAAAAAAATGAGTGCTTGGTACTTTCTCAGAGCTTTGTTTCTGCCGTTGGATCCAACATTTGGGTGTGAATTTTTATTTTTTAACTCCCTGTACTATCATTCCCAATGGGCATGACTTTTTTCTTTGAGGTTTTTTTCTTTTTTTAGGCTTTAGTTACTATTTTCTCACATGACTCTTTCCTCCCCCACCTAATATAACTATACTATTTGTTGGAACCTGAAGACGTTGAAACATTGCAGAGGATGTAAATCCACTTTGCTGGTCAATAGCTTTGCAGTGTTTCCTCCTGCTACTCAAAAGCCTGTCAAGCTCCTGGTGGCTGTACTGGAGTCAGCCTCCTGTCTTGGTTGTCAGCATCTGTGGCTGTGAACCCACAGTGACCTTTGAGGAGTGCTTCCATGGCCACTCAGGCACTTCCTACTCAGGTTCAGAGTGACCCAGAACCAGGATATTCCAATCCATATGGGTGCAGTCATGCAAATTCTGAGTGGAATCCTTAGGGAGTTGGCCCAGTGGCTGTGGTCAGAATCTGTACAAGACTTTTTGCAAAGACATATTTCTTGGCTTCAGTAGACTCCATTCAGCCAGGGGAGCGGGGGAGTCATGAACTCTGCAGTGACAACAGCATGAAGAATGTACATTTCAATCTGCAGCTTGCAGCTCACTTCAGATTTATGCACTGTAGGATGTAGGGACACACCCTACTCTGGCTGTGTACTCATTTACTTCCGGCTAAATGCCAGCCGTGACGGGAGATGGTAGCGTTTTCTCAGATGGGCCACTTTTCATCCAGTGGGGCAGTGGGGCTAGTGGAGCCTGGTGCTGGTATGTATTATTTTTAAGTTCCTTGGATGATTCTGGGCAGCTGGGTTTGGAAGCTCTGACCTACAGGATTTTAAAATTTGAGCATTCCAAGTAAACTCTGGTATTCCCTACCCCCTCAGGCTGGGCCAGTGATGACCAGGTCCTTTGGAGGACTCACAGGCCCTAAACGCCTTCCAGTGCTTGGTGGTCTTCCTGAGTTCTGCCGGAGGCATCCAGCCAGCATAATGCAAATCATGAGATTTGAGAAGCGACATCCCGTGTGGTGTTGGCAGGTGAAAGCCTGCCCAGTGGAGATGAACCACTGTTACTGATGTTCCCTCCACCCCCCAGGGGTGGCGCTGGGCACTGGGTGGCTTTGGCCTCACAGAGATCCCAAAATGAATGAACGACAGAGGGAGGAAAGAAAGACTTGTGTGCATTGTAATTTCCTTCTTGAAGGCAAAATTCTGCACCTTAAATGATTTGCGCACACACACTGAGTATGCCTGTGTGTAACGGCAGACACGGAAGGACATTCTAACCCAACTTGGCTCGGCCCGGAGGATCCCAGAAGAGAACAAGTGTGTAGGCATCTCCAGCTGCCCACCCTCCTCTGCTAGTGAGCATAGCAGCCAGCAGTCACTCCTTCAATGACAAGGAAGGTGACTACTGACAGGGACAGCCACCGTCTTAGACTTGCAAGTTGATACTGCTGGTGGACAAGGAATCCCGGGCCTGCTGAGCCACGGCATGCACTCTGCTATTCCAGAACATGGTTTTGAACTGAACGCAGTTTTTTGGGTTGCAATCAATGAGTAGGACAGAACCTTCCTATTACTCAGAGGAATATGATCACATAAGTGGTCCCAAGTCAGCAGACGGAGGGGCAGATGGGTACTCAGAGGACAGGAAGGTCATGTCCTTTGGAGTGCTTTCTATATTGTAAAAGACAACCACCTTTCCCTGACCATATCATAAATGTTCACAGGAAAAAACAGAAGAGTGTTTAAACAGAATGTTTAAAAAATGTGCTACCTTAAGATAAAAAGGTCAGCTCTAGGGAGAATAATACACCACAGTTGCTCTGATGTTATTCAGTAAATGGATTACTGTGAAAATATCATTGCTGTGTCACAATAGATGTTTAAAAAATATGCAGTTGATTGTACAACCCTCTCTCATGGATTCTTCCCCTTTCCCTGCTGCTGCCACCCTCCCTCTGTGAGGGTGCATGCCCACCCTGAGCCTGGAACAACAGCCTTGGCCTCCACCATCCCCATCTGACCATTTCTGGTGCATCCTCCTGGCCAGCCCTCACGGCACTTGCCAGGAGACACCTTCACCTTCTCCCTCTGTCAAAGTCAGGTGCACATATCTCAGTAGTTTTCACCTGCAGCACATTGCTCATACCTCTGCCATAAGACAGGACTGCATTGCATGGTAATTTATTTCATTGCTTACTGCGCTGGGGAATCTAACGAGACTTTGTGCTGCAAGGCCCTGCAAAGCCTCTAAAGCATGCAGGCACTTTGAAAAGGCTTCCTGCTGAATGAAAGGAGGAGCTCCTGCGAGTCACACTACACAGACAGCAGGGAGCAGCATCACCTTCCTCCCTGGATATGTGGAGGGTTTCCAAGGTGAGAGGACAGTACCTGGAAGGGAGCATGTTGGATGGCTTCCCCAGTGAGAACACATGGCCCTACCATCACTCAGCTCCCAGTAAATAGTAAGTGCTCACAAATGTTGTTTGAGCACCAAAACCTTAAAATATGCATTGCGGACACTACTGACTATTTTTGGAGGAGGAGACCAGGTCCTAAAGCGAGATGAGTCTTACCAGGTGTCACCCAGCGGTTCTGGGACCACGTGAGGCTCCTGTTCCGGTTCCCAGCCATGAGCTCAGCTTTTCCCCTGGGAGATTCTGTGGTTGAGGACAGATTGTGGAAGACCTGAAGGCAGTTGGTACATAGCCACAGGCATCTCTGTTATGGGGGTTACTTCTTAAAGAACGCAAATCTGGATGCCTATTGCAGTTGAGCCAAGTGCTGCAGTCCCTTGGGTGTGAGCTGGAGGGGAGCTGCTGCCTGGACACACTGTCTTCCAAGTCACCTGTCTCGCAAACAGCACACAAAATTCCCAAGGACCTCAAGTCCTGTGAAGCAGTGAGTGCATCTGCGTAAGGGCTTCCATCTGTCACTGTCAACTCCAGAATTCACATCAATTTTGCTGTTTCTAACATAAACTGTGACTATTGCTGTGGTTTGAGGGTTTGTAACAAGCAATAAAATACAAGTGGACGTTCAATTTACTTAAAGCTTATACATGTCAGCACCTAACCAAATAAAAAGAGGAGAAAAAATAAACTGACAATGATTAATATCACTAATGATTTGTTTTGCTTATTTTCTGAAGTAGAAACTTGATCCTCTCTGTTTAAAATAGGCAGAGACATGATACCAGGAAGCACGAAAGCAATTTAGCTTCTGTCTTTACTTGTTCCTCTGCCACAGTTGGGAATTTCTTTACTTTCAGTGGAATTCAATGTGAAAACACTAATTTTTACTAAATAAGAAAAGTGTAAATGAGGTTGTGAATATGTTAATAAGAGATGAGCATGTCTAATCTAACAATGATTCTTTTTTTTTTTTTTTTTTTTTTTTTTTTTTAGATAGAAACTCTCTTGCTCTGTTGCCCAGGCTGGAATGCAGTGGCGCAATTTCGGCTCACTGCAATGTCTGCCTCACGTGTTCAATGGATTCTCCTGCCTAAGCCTCCTGAGTAGCTGGAATTACAGGTGCATGCCACCATCGCCTGGCTAATTTTTGTATTTTTAGTAGAGACGGGATTTCACCATGTTGACCAGGCTGGTCTTGAACTACTGACCTCAAGTGATCTACCCTCTTTGGCCTCCCAAAGTGTTGGGATTACAAGTGTGAGCCACTGAGCCTGGTCTAATTATGATTCTTTATATAAACTAACACACTAACAATGTAATGGGTGGTGAAATCTGAATTTTCTAGCATCTAGAGACAAGCTGGAAAGTCCTTCATTGGCTCGCCATATTCCCTGTGAAAGAAGCCATTAAAGGGGATTGCTGGCAAGATGGCTGAATAGGAACAGCTCTGGTGTGCAGCTCCCAGCGAGATCAATGTAGAAGGCTGCTGATCTCTTCCTTTCCAACTAAGATTCCTGGTTCATCTCATTGGGACTGGTCGGACAGTGGGTGCAGCCCAAGGAGGGCGAGCTGAAGTAGGATGAGGCCTCACCTCACCCAGGAAGTGCAAGGGGCTAGGGACTCCCTCTCCTAGTGAAAAAAGCCATTAGGGACCTTACTCTGCACTCCAGCCCAGATACTGCACTTTTCCCATGGTCCTCACCATCTGCAGATCAAATTTCCTCTGGTGCCTAGAACACCAGGGCCCTCAGTTTCCAGCACAAAACTCGGTGGCCATTTGGGAAGACACTGAGCTAGCTGCAGCATTTTTTTTTCATACCCCAGTGGCACCTGGAATGCCAGAGAGATAGAACCATTCACTCCCCTGAAAGGTGACTGAAGTCAGAGAACCTAGTGATCTGGCTCAGCAGGTCCTAACCCCACAAAACCCAGCAAGCTAAGATCCACTGGCTTGAGATTCTTGCAGCCAGCACAGCAGTCTGAGCTCGACCTGGAACATTTGAGCTTCGTGGAGGGAGGGGGCGTCCACCATTGCTGAGGCTCGACTAGGTGGCAGGGAAGTTTGAACTGGGTGGAGCCCATGGCAGCTCAGTAAGGCTTCTACAGGAAGACTGTGTCACTAGATTCTCTCCTCACTGGACAAGGCATCTTTGAAAAAATGCAGCAACACCTCAGGGATTTATAAATAAAGCCCCCATCTTCCTGGGACAGAGCACCTAGGAAAAGGGGCAGTTGTGGGTACAGCTTCAACAGACTTAAACATCCCTGCCTGGCAGCTCCAAAGAGAGCAGCAAATCTCCCAGCACAGTGTTCAAGCTCTGATAAGGGACAGGCTGCCTCCTCAAGTGGTTCTCTGACTCCCATGTATTCTGACTGGGAGATACAGAAGGGGCCAACAGGCACCTCATACAGGAGAGCTCTGGCTAGCATCTGGCAGGTACCATTCTGGGATGAAGCTACCAGAGGAAGGAACAGGCAGCAATCTTTGCTGTTCTGCAGCCCACACTGGTGATTCCTAGGCAAGCAGGGTCTGGAGTGGACCTCCAGCAAACTCCAGCAGACCTGCAGCAGAGGGGCCTGACTGTTAGAAGGAAAACTAACAAACAGAAATAGTTTCAACATCAACAAAAAGGGCGTCCACTCAGAGACCCCATCCAAAGTTCACCGACCTCAAAGACCAAAGGTAGATAAATCCACAAAGATGGGAAGAACCAGTGAAAAAAGCCTGAAAATTCTCAAAACCAGAGGCCTCTTCTCCTCCAAGGGATCACAACTTCTCTCTAGCAAGGGAACAAAATTGGGCAGAGAATGAATTTGACAAATTGACAGAAGCAGACTTCAGAAGGTGGATAACAACAGACTTCTCTGAGCTAAAGGAGCATGTTCTAACACAAAAGAAGGAAGCCAAGAACCTTGAAAAAAGGTTAGATGAACTGCTAACTAGAATAACCAGTTTAGAGAAAAATATAAATGACCTGATGGGAGTTGAAAAACACAGCAGGAGAACTTCATGAAGCATACACAAGTTTCAATAACCTAATTGATCAAGCAGAAGAAAGGATATCAGAGATTGAAGATCAACTCAATGAAATAAAGCAAGAAGACAAGATTAGAGAGAAAAAGAGTGAAAAGAAATGAACAAAGCCTCCAAGAAATATGGGATTACATGAAAAGACCAAATCTATATTTGATCAGTGTACCTGAAAGTGATGGGGAGAATGAAACCAAGTTGGAAAACACTCTTCAGGATATTATTCAGGAGAACTTCCCCAACCTAGCAAGACAAACCAACATTCAAATTAGGAAATACAGGGAACACCACCAAGATACTACTCAAGATGAGCAATTGCAAGACACACGATTGTTAGATTCACTAGGGTGGAAATGAAGGAAAAAATGCCAAGGGCAACCAGAGAGAAAGGTCGGGTTACCCACAAAGGGAAGCCCATCAGACTCACAGCGTATCTCTTGGCAGAAATCCTACAAGCCAGAAGAGAGTGGGGACCAATATTCAACATCCTTAAAGAAAAGAACTTTCAACCCAGAATTTTACACCCAGCCAAACTAAGCTTCATAAGTGAAGGAGAAATAAAATCCTTTATGGACAAGAAACTGCTGAGAGATTTTGTCACCACCAGGCCTGCCTTACAATTGGTCCTGAAGGAAGCACTAAACGTGGAAAGGAACAAGCAGTGCCAGCCACTGCAACAACATATCGAATTGTAAAGACCATCAATGCTATGAAGAAACTCCATCAACTAATGAGCAAAATAAACAGCTAGCATTATAATGGTAGGATCAAATTCACACATAATAATATTAACCTTAAATGTAAATGGGCTAAATGCCCCAATTAAAAGACACGGACTGGCAAATTGGTTAAACAGTCAAGATCAGTTGGTGTGCTGTATTCAGGGACCCATATCATGTGCAAAAACACACATAGGCTTAAAATAAAGGGATGAAGGACTATTTACCAAGCAAATGGAAAACAAACAAAACAAACAAACAAGCAAAAAAAAAAAAAAGAAAAAAAAACAAGGGTTGCAATCCTAGTCTCTGATAAAACAGATTTTAAACCAACAATGATCAAAAGACACAAAGAAGGGCATCACGTAATGGTAAGGGGATCAATGCAACAAGAAAACCTAACTATCCTAAACATATATGCACTCAACACAGGAGCACCCAGATTCGTAAAGCAAGTTCTTAGAGACCTACAAAGAGACTAAGACTCCCACACAATAATATTGGGAGACTTTAACATCTCACTGTCAATGTTAGACAGATCAACGAGACAGAAAACTAACAAGGATATCCATGACTTGAACTCAGCTAATAGACATCTACAGAACTCTTCACCCCAAATCAACAGAATATACATTCTTCTTAGCACAAATCACAGTTCTTTTAAAATTGACCACATAATTGGAAGTAAAACACTCCTCAGCAAATGCAAAAGAATGGAAATCATAACAAATCGTCTCTCAGACCATAGTGTAATCAAATTAGAACTCAGGATTAAGAAACTCACTCAAAAGCACACAACTACATGAAAGTGAATAACCTGCTCCTGAATGACTACTGGATAAATAACAAAATGAAGGCAGAAATAAAGATGTTCTTTGAAATCAATGAGAACAAAGACACAACATACCAGAATCTCTGGGACATATTTATAGCAGTGTGTAGAGGGAAATTTATAGCCCTACATGCCCACAAGAGAAAGCAGGAAAGACCTAAAATGGACACCCTAATGTAATAATTAAAAGAATTAGAGGAGCAAGAACAAACAAATTCAAAAGCTAGAAGACAAGAAATAACTAAGATCAGAGCAAACTGAAGGAGATAGAGACACGAAAACCTCTTTAAAAAATCAGTGAATCCAGGAGCTGTTTTTCTTACAGATCAACAAAATAGATAGACCGCTAGTCAGACTGATAAAGAAGAAAAGAATAATCAAACAGATATAATAAAAAATGAAAAATGGATATCACCACCAATCCCACAGAAATACAAACTACATCAGAGAATACTATAAACATCTCTATGCAAATACACCAGAAAATCTAGAAGAAATGGATAATTCTTGGACACTTACACTCTCCCAAGACTAAACCAGGAAGAAGTCAAATCCCTGAATAGACCAATAACAAGTTCTGAAATTAAGGCAACAATTAATAGCCTACCAACAAAAAAAAGTCCAGGACCAGATGGGTTCACGGCTGAATTCGACCAGGGGTACAAAGAGGAGCTGGTACCATTCCTTCTGAAACTATTCCAAACAATAGAAAAGGAGGGAATCCTCCCTAACACATTTTATGAGGCCAACATCATCCTGATATCAAAAGCTGGCAGAGACACAACTGAAAAAGCAAATTTCAGGCCAATATCCCTGATGAACATCAATGTAAAAATCCTCAATAAAATACTGGCAAACTGAATTCAATAGCCCATCAAAAAGCTTATCAATCACGATCAAGTTGGCTTCATCCCTGGCATGCAAGGCTGGTTCAACATACAGAAATCAATAAATCCATCACATAAACAGATCCAAAGACAAAAACCACATGATCATCTCAATAGATGCAGAGAAGGCCTTTGACAAAATTCAACAGCCCTTTATGCTAAAAACTCTCAATTATCTATGTATCCATGGAATGTATCTCAAAATAATAAGAGCTATTTGTGACACACCCACAGCCAATATCATACTGAATGGGCAAAAACTGGAAGCATTCCCTTTGAAAACCAGCACAAGACAAAGATGCCCTCTCTCACCACTTCTATTCAACATAGTATTGGAAGTTCTGGCCAGGGCAATCAGGCAAAAGAAAGAAATAAAATGTATTCAATCATGAAATGAGGAAGTCAAATTGTCTCTATTTGCAGACAACATGATTGTATATCTAGAAGACCCCATTGTCTCAGCCCAAAATCTCCCTAAGATGAAAAGCAACGTCAGCAAAGTCTCAGGATACAAAATCAATGTGAAAAATTCACAAATATTCCTATAAACCAATAACAGGCAAACAGTGCCAAATCATGAGTGAACTCCCATTCACAACTGCTACAAAGATAATAAAATACCTAGGAATACAACTAACAAGAGATGTGAAGGACCTCTTCAAAAAGAACTACAAACCACTGCTCAAGGAAATAAGAGAGGACACAAACAAATGGAAAAACATTTCATGCTCATGGATAGGAAGAATCAATATCATGAAAACGGCCATACTGCCCAAAGTAACTTATAGATTCAATGCTATCTCCATCAAGCTACCACTGAATTTCTTCACAGCACTGGAAAAAGCCAGCTTGAACTTTATATGGAACCAAAAAAGAGCCTGCATAGCCAAGACAATTCTAAGCCAAAAAAAGCTGGAGGCGTCATGTTACCTGACTTCAAACTATACTACAAATCTACAGTATTCAAAACAGCATGGTACTGGTACCAAAACAAAGATATAGACCAATGGAACCTAACAGAGGCCTCAGAAATAATGCCACACATCTACAACCATCTGATCTTTGACAAACCTGACAAAAGCAAGCAATGGGACAAGGACTCCCTACTTAATAAATGGTGTTGGGAAAACTGGCTAGCCATGTGCAGAAAGCTGAAACTGGATCCCTTCCTTACATCTTATACAAAAATTAACTCAAGATGGATTAAAGGTTTAAACATAAGACCTAAAACCATAAAAACTCTAGAAGAAAACCTAGGCAATACCATTCAGGACATAGGCATAGGCAAGGACTTCATGACTAAAACACCAAAAGCAATGGCAACAAAAGCCAAAATAGACAAATGGGATCTAATTAAACTAAAGAGCTTCTGCACAGCAAAGGAAACTATCATTAGAGTGAACACGAAACCTACAGAATGAGAGAAAATTTTTGCAGACTACCCACTGACAAAGGGCTAATATCCAGAATCTACAAAGAACTTAAACAAATTTACAAGAAAAAAACAAAATCAAAAAGTAGGCAAAGGATATGAACAGACACTTCTCAAAAGAAGACATTTATGCAGCCAACAAACATGAAAAAAAAGCTCATCATCACTGGTCATTAGAGAAATGTAAATCAAAACCACAATGAGATATCATCTCACACCACTTAGATGGTGATCATTAAAAAGTCAGGAGACAACAGATGCTGGAGACGATGTGGAGAAATAGGAACAGTTTTACACTGTTGGTGGGAGTGTAAATGAGTTCAACTATTGTGGAAGACAGTGTGGCGATTCCTCAAGGATCTAGAACTAGAAATACCATTTGACTCAGCAATCCCATTACTGGGTATATACTCAAAGGATTATAAATCATTCTATTATAAAGACACATGCACACGTTTATTGCAGCACTGTTCACAATAGCGAAGACTTGGAGCCAAACCAAATGCCCATCAATGAGACTGGATAAAGAAAATGTGGCTCATATGCACCATGGAATACCATGCAGTCATGAAAAATGAGTTCATGTCCTTTGCAGGGACATGGATGAAGCTGGAAACCATCATTCTCAGCAAACTGACACAGGAACAGAAAACCAAACACTGGATGTTCTCACTCATAATCTGGAGTTGAACAATGAGAACACATGGACATAGGGAGGGGAACATCACACACCAGGGCCTGTCGGAAGGTGGGCAGCTAGGGGAGGGATAGCATTAGGAGAAATAGCTAACATAGATGATGGGGTGATGGATGTAGCAAACCACCGTGCCACGTGTATAACTAGGTAACAAACCTATATGTGCTGCACATGTACCCCAGAACTTAAAGTATAATAAAAAAATAAAGAAGTCATTAAAACATGTTTCATGTTGGCAAATTTTGCTTCCCCTTGTTTGGACAAATCAAGAATGATAACAGATTTGGAGAGTGACAGGGCCTTTGAGAACTGGTTGTGAGACAAGCCCTTGCTTTTAGATGAATGCTTTTGTTCTTCATATTTAGCACCGGCAGTTTTTCCTAAGATCTCAGCGTGCTATCCTCCATGTTATTTCTTTTCTTTTCACATTGTGTTTGAGAGCAAAGTGATTTCAGGCATCACTCGCCCTCTTTGGAGCTTCTCCGGATGGATGACTTGGGCAGTTGTGGGCCATGTTGTAATTTGCCCCAGGAACTCCAGCATGCCCCACAAAAGGAGGCTAGATATTGTCAATTAAATCGTACCACAATGTTACAAATACAACTCTGAGTGGCAGATTTGGGCTGCAAAGGAATTAGCAGTCAAGATTTAAAGAGAGGCAGATTGTCTCAAAATGGTACAAGCTCGTGAACCACACCAGCAGGCACTGGCTGGAAAGGGGAACTCAGTGTCTGAACCTTTGTTTGGTATCTCCTTCCTGCAGGGGAAGCTGTTAGGTTAGAGAGTGTCTGGGTTTTGTCTTATTAGTGAACAATGGTCAGTCAATTGCTTCCATGGTTGTGGGGGGTATGGTCTTGAAATGAACAAGATGAGAGGGCAAACCAGGTTCCTTCAAGACCCACAAGGCTCAGGGGGCCTTTGTCTTTGCCTGTGAGGCCCTGGTAGTTCACTTCTTCCTTACCCGAAAGAGTAAGTAAGATCTCATATGTGTTATTACGGGCTCATGAAAACTGCTGAGTAAACACAGGTTATGGAAAAATAACATGTTAATTTTAAAATGCTTGCTACGCTCTCAAGTGGATATTAGCAAACTGTGGACCATGGCTGAACGCAGCCTCACACCTGCTTTTCACATAAAGCTGTACTGGAGCACAACCCTGCTTGTTTGTTTACATATTGTGTGTGGGTTCTTTTCCTGTAACAGTGACGGGATGGTATGGCTTCCAAAGACTAAACTATTTGCTATCTGGCTCAGTTCTGGAAAAGTTGCTTACACTGGCTGTAGAGTAGCCTTGTCCAGTAGAAATACAATGTGGGTAACCTGGTGGGTCTTGACTGATTTGTTTTGACGGAGGAGGTAGACATCCATCATTTGCTGTATGAGAGTAGAGGCTCTGGGCTCACGCTGAACCTCAGTGAGGTCACATGGTAGCTAATATCAGTCTTAAGTCTTTCAAATGTAAGATAGAAATCCTAGTGTATGTTCTACTTATATAGCAGATTGTTGTGGGAATCAATAAAATTAATGTGATGATACATTGTAAGCCAGAGCCCCAGGGAAATAAACGTATTACAGTAAATTTTGAGAATGAGTATCCGGTGCATGAAAGATTGATGGACTTGGGCTAGGTATGGTGGCTCAGGCCTGTAATCCCAGCATTTTGGGAGGCCAAGTTGGGCAGATCACTAGGTTAGGAGTTTGAGACCAGCCTGACTAACATGGTGAAACCCCGTCTCTACTAAAAATACAAAAATTTAGCCAAGTGTGGTGGAAGGTGCCTGTAATGCCAGCTACTTAGGAGGCTGAGGCAGGAGAATTGCTTGAACCTGGAAGGCAGAGGTTGCAGTGAGCTGAGACCATGCCATTGCACTCCAGCCTGGGTGATAGAGGGAGACTCCATCTCAAAAAAAAAAAAAAAAAAAAAAAAAAAAGATTGATGGCTTTTGCCTTCCGTTTACATTTGGGCCCCAAGTATTCTATAAAAAATATCCCCTAAACGTGACCTGATTGATATGAAAGTGAGTGGCTTTCACTGCAAAAACACACCAAAATACAAAGATGAATGACACTATGAAGAAACTGCATCAACTAATGTGCAAAATAACCAGCAAGCATCATGATGACAGGATCAAATTCACACATAACAATATTAACCTTAAATGTAAATAGGCTAAATGCCCCAATTAAAAGACACAGACTGGGAAATTGGATAAAGAGTCAAGACCCAACTGGGCGCAGTAACTCACGCCTGTAATCCCAGCACTTTGGGAGGCCAAGGTGGGCGAATCATGAGGTCAAGAGATGGAGACCATCCTGGCCAATGTGGTGAAACCCTGTCTCTACTAATAATACAAAAATTAGCTGGGCATGGTGGCACACACCTGTGGTCCCAGTTACTCAGGAGGCTGAGGTGGAAGAATTGCTTGAACCCAGGAGGTGGAGGTTGCAGTGAGCCGAGATTGTACCACTGCACTCCAGCCTGGTGACAGAGCAAGACTCCATTTCAAAAAAAAAAAAAAAAAAGAGTCAAGACCTATTGGTGTGCTGTATTCAGGAGACCCATCTCATGTGCAAAGACAGACATAGGCTCAAAATAAAGGGATGGAGGATATACCCAAAGGATTATAAATTATTCTACTGTAAAGACATATGCACATATATGTTTATTGCAGCACCATTTACAATAGCAAAGACTTGGAAACAACCCAAATGCCCATCAGTGATAGACTGGATAAAGAAAATGTGGCCCATATAAACCATGGAATTCTATGCGGTCGATAAAAATGAGTTCATGTCCTTTGCAGGGACATGGATGAAGCTGGAAGCCATCACTCTCAGCAAACTAACACAGGAACAGAAAACCAAACACTGCATGTTCTCACTCACAAGTGGGAGTTGAACAACGAGAACACATGGACACAGAGAGGGGAACAACTCACATGGGGCCTGTTGGGTGTGGGGGGCAAGGGGAGGGAAAGCATTAGGACAGGTACCTAATCCATGTGGGGCTTAAAACCTAGATGACAAGTTGATGGGTACAGCAAACCACTATGACACGTGTATACCTTTGTAACAGACCTGTACATTCTGCATATGTATCCCAGAACTTAAAGTAAAATAAAATAAAATAAAATGAGTGGCTTTCCCAGTGGGTTACAATATAATATTTAGGAATTCCTCTTAACAGTAAAGAGAAAAAAGTATAACAAGAAATAACTGATTTTAATAAAGAAGGACAAAGAAGGCATAGGTTAAGAAAATGATTTTATTCTGAATTTCTTTAACTCTGAGCTGCCTGATGGTCTGTCCCAGAAAAACAAGCCTCTGTATTACAGAATGATAGGTTCAGAGAGTGCACTGTGCCTCTAGTGTTGGAGCATTGCAACCTGTGCTCCTGGGAAAAGCCTGTGTGTTTTGTCATGAAGGCGGGAGGTCTTACACAATCTCATCAGTACTCTTGTTAGCTTTGGAAGACGCAGGCAGTCTTTATTTAGTGTGAAGTCTGATTACCTATTGAACAAACAAGAAAAGAAAATTTGGAAGCAATTGCTTTGGAAGGCACAGAAAATACCTATTTTCTTGCCAGAGTTTTTATCTGAAAGTGGAAAAAACAGGGTTTAGAATAACTGTTTGGTAAGCAAGGATGCTTTTAGCTCTGATATCTTCTATTTAACAGGAAATTCTAATTTTTAAACGTTTGTTCTGCTGGGTCTCAGAGATCTGCTGGTGCTGGAAGGATCTTAGCCATAAAAACATTTTAACAGGTCCTGTTATTTAGTAATGAAATAGTAGAGATATACAGAGCATTCACTTAGAAATATTTTCTTAAATAGATCATGGGGAGACAACTTGATGATTCATTTTAAGTCTGGAAGTTTGAAATTTAGGAAACTCCTTGAGGAAGATTGTTGACACCACTAGGGTTGTGGTCATAAAAATACGTAACAATGTTCTTATTTGTCAGAGAGAATGGAAGCATGGATTTGCCTGAAGGAGAGATAGGAATTAGATGATTTCTCAAGTTGCTTTTAGTACCTAAATTTTAGAATGTTCAAGAAAATATAAGAAACTTCATTAGTTGCATTTATTGGGATAATGGTTTGTCTCTCTTTCCTCCTTGTTACTCCTTTTTTGAGACTGTGGTGGGGGTCTTTTCATTTTAAATACACCTATTGTATTAGTCCATTTTCATGCTGCTGATAAAGACATACTTGAGACTGCGCAATTTATAAAAGAAAGAGGTTTAATGGACTCACAGTTTTACATGGCTGGGGAGGCCTCACAATCATGGCAGAAGGCAAGGAGGAGCAAGTCACATCTTACATGGATGGTGGCAGGCAAAGAGTGCTTGTGCATGGAAACTCCAGTTCTTAGAAACCATCAGATCCCAGGAGACCCATTCACTGTCACAAGAACAGCCAAAAAAAGACCTGCCTCATAATCCAGTCTTCTCCCTCCAGGTTCCTCTCACAACACATAGGAATTATGGGAGTTATGAGATGAGATTTGGGTGGAGACACAGCCAAACCATACCATTCCACCCGGTCCCTCCCAAATCTCATATCTTCACATTTCAAAACCAATCATGCCTTCCCAACAGTCCCCCAAAGTCTCAGCTCATTTTAGCATTAACTCAAAAGTCCACAGTCCAAAGTCTCATCAGAGACAAGGCAATTCCCTTCCACTTATGAGCCTGTAAAATCAAAAGCAGGTTAGTCACTTCCTAGATACAATGGGGGTACAGACATTGGGTAGATACAGCCATTCCAAATGGGAGAAATTGGCCAAAACAAAGGGGCTACAGGCCCCACGCAAGTCCAAAGTCTAGTGGGCAGTCAAATCTTAAAGCTCCAAATGATCTCCTTTGACTACATGTCTCATATCCAGGTCACATTGATGCAAGAGGTAGGTTCCCATAGGCTTGGCCAGCTCTGTCCCTGAGGCTTTGCTGCCAAAGACTATGGGTTCTGGCTGCCTTCAAAGGCTAGTATTGAGTGTCTGCAGTTTTCCAGGTGCACAGTGCAAGCTGTCAATGGATCTACCATTCTGAGACCTGGAGGATGCTGGCCCTCTTCTCACAGATCTACTAGGTGGTGCCCCATAGGAACTTTGTGTGGGGGTTCCCACCACACATTTCCTTTCTGTACTGCTCTAGCAGAGGTTCTCCATGAGGACTTGGCCCCTACAGCAAACTTCTGCCTGGGCATCCAGGCATTTCCATACATCTTCCGAAATCTAGGCAGAGGTTCCCAAACCAATACTTGACTTCTGTGCACTCACAAGCTCAACACCACATGGAATCTGTGAAGGCTTCAGGCTCACACCCTCTAAAGCCATGGTCCGAGCTCTATGTTGGCCCTTTTTAATCATGGCTGGAGTGGCTGAGATGCAGGGCATCAAGTCCCTAGATTGCACACAGCAGAGGATGCTGGACCTGGCCCACAAAGCCATTTTTTCCTCCTAAACCTCTGGGCTTGTGATGGGATGGGCTGCCACAAAGGTCTCTGACAGGCCCTGGAGACATTTTCCCCATTGACTTGGTGATTCACATTCGGGTCTTTACTTACGCAAATTTCTGCAGTCGACTTGAATTTCTCCTCAGAAAAAGGGATTTTCTTTTCTTTTGCATTGTCAGGCTGTAAAATTTTCAATCTTTTATGTCCTGTTTCCATTTTAAAACCAAATGCCTTTAACAGCACTGAAGTCATCTCTTGAATGCTCAGCTGCTTAAAAATTTCTTCTGCCAGTGAATGGAATCTAAATCATCTCTCTCAAGTTCAAAGTTCCACACATCTCTAGGGCAGGGAAAATGCTGCCAGTCTATTTGCTAAAAAATAACAAGAGTTGCCTTTGTTCCAGTTCCCAACAAATACCTCATCTGCATTTGAGACCACCTCTGTCTGGATTTCATGTCCATATCATTATCAGCATTTTGTCGAAGCCATTCAATAAGTCTCTAGGGAGTTCCAAACTTTCCTACATTTTCATGTCTTCTTCTGAGCCTTCCAAACTGTTCCGATCTCTGCCTGTTACCCACTTCCAAAGTCACTTCCACATTTTTGGATATCTTTTCAGCAGTGCCACACTATACTAGTACCAATTTACTGTATTTGTCTGTTTTCATGCTGCTGATAAGAACATACCCAAGACTGGGCAATTTACAAAAGAAAGAGGTTTAATTGGACTCACAGTTTTACATGATTGGGGGAGGCCTCACAATCATGGTGGAATGCAAGGAGCAGCAAGTCACGTTTTACATGGATGGCAGCAGGCAAAAAGAGCTTGTGTATGGAATTTTCCATTTTAAAAAACCATCACAATAACAGCATGGGAAAGACCCAGCCCCATGATTCAACCATCTCCTACCAGGTCCCTCCCACAACATGTGGGAATTATGGGAGCTACAAGATGAGATTTGGTGGGGACACAGAGCCAAACATGTCACCTATCTATATTCCCATAACATTCTCCTTATGAGTATCCATTTTTGTCCATTAATAGCATCTTTTAGTGTTGGGGCACACTTCACCTTTCAGAGACAGTTTGTCTTTTTTTTTTTTTTTTTTTGAAACAAGGTCTTGCTCTGTTGCCCAGGCTGGAGTGCAATGGCATGCTCCTGGCTCATTGCAGCCTTGACCTCCCCAGGTTCAGGTGATCCTCCCATCTCAGCCTCCTGAGTAGCTGGAACTACAGGCACATGCCACCATGCCCAGCTAATTTGTCTGTTTAGTAGAGATGGAGTTTCACCATGTTTCCCAGGCTGGTCTCCAACTCCTGGGCTCAAGCCATCTGCCCATCTCAGACTCCCAAAGTAGTAGGATTACAGGTATGTGCCACCATGCCAGGCCAGTTTGGCTTCTTAATTCTTTGCACATCACTTCCCTGAATATTCACCTTTCCCTCCCTTTCAGGACTAGCTCCCTTTGCCCCTTTGCTGCTTTTACCTTTTTATCTCTTATTTTCTGGAAGGTAGGCTGTGTGGTAGAGGCAGTATATAAATTATCTGTTAATTCTTAGCTGTGTAATTTAGAAAATGTTAGCTAACCCTAATTTTATTCTTTGCACAATGTGAATAATCACATTCGCTTTACAAGGATTTAGGAAATAAAATGATTGAAAAGTAGTTGGCACTTGGTATATTTATTGAAAACATTTAAAAATGGATGTATGGGTGACATGGTAAGCATCTGACAAATGCCTTTAAATGACTGGTTGGATTGCTGAGTCATGCTCTTTTGTCCTTAGTTCAGGTACTTCATTATTTTTGTTTTTCGTTCTTTGCTGTCGCCCAGGCTGCAGTGCAGCGGCACGATTTTGGCTCACTACAGCCTCTGTCTCCTGGGTTCACACAATTCTCCTGCCTCAGCCTTCCAAGTAGCTGGGATTACAGGTGCACGCCACCATACCTGGCTAATATTTGTAGTTTTAGTAGAGATGGAATTTCTCCATGTTGGCCAAGCTGGTCTTGAGTTCCTGACCTCAAGTGATCCACCTGCCTTGGCCTCCCAAAGTGCTGGATTACAGGCATGAGCCACCACGCCTGGCTGGCACTTCCTATTTTTAAAAGGCCACTTCGTGGTGTCTCATGGACAGAGAATCAAATTCTTTGTTAATGCTCTGCTGTATTTTCCTCTGTAATCTCATGTTACCACCTCGTGGGTCAGCAGGTAGAGGAGTCTCCTTCTTTCCAAACAGGAGAAATCTATCATATATAATTTAAACAATTGAAATCCTGAAATGCCAATATAAAATGCTAAGCGTTAGACAGCACCATTCCAGCTTTAGGAAACTATAAAACTAGATGAAATTTCTAAGAAAAGGGAATTTCTCCCTGACCATCTCCTGCCAGGTATGAATTTTCCTGGTTGGTATAAATTGTGCTTGGGAGGTGATATGTCTCAGAAGTTTTTCAAGCAGAAGAAGTTATAGATTGCAACCAAAGTGATGATTGAACACACCAACTAATGTGTTCCAAGTGGCTGATGGCTTCAGACATTGTGCTTGTTTGTGCCGACTGGGATTCGAGTGCTGATAGAGATAGGGCGGAGGGCTAGGGCTACAAAATTCTCTGGTTTAGT
Organism: Ateles fusciceps; assembly: GCA_036589455.1. Classification (NCBI taxonomy): domain Eukaryota; kingdom Metazoa; phylum Chordata; class Mammalia; order Primates; family Atelidae; genus Ateles; species Ateles fusciceps. Next base: position 2,192,120 of record JAZHEH010003213.1, on the reverse strand, counting down.
TTTTAATATAACTGAAACTGCTTAGTGAATTATTCCATTTGCATTACCATTTGCTGACTTAAGAATGACCACAGAGGCAAAAGAAAGGGTCTGACACCAACCTGCTCATTTGGCAAATTTTCTTGACAGCATCTTTAGCCCCAGTGCCTGCTATGCTGGACATCTTAGACTTTACAGTAGAGAGAAAAATCTACAAATTTATGTATATGTGGGAAAACCTTCACTTAAAAATCTTATCTTTAATTTTTTTTCTTTTTTCTTAAATAATTTCAACTTTTATTTTCAATTCGGGGACACATGTGCGGGTTTGTTACAACGGTGTATTGCATGACACTGAGGTTTGGGGTATGAATGATCCCATCCCCCAGGTAGTGAGCATGGAACTCAATAGGTAGTTTTTCAGCCCTTTCCCTCCTCCTCCTCTTCCCACTCTGGTAGTCCCCAGTGTCTATTATTCCCATCTTTATGTACATATGTACCCAACGTTTAGCTCTCATTTATAAGTGAGAACATGTGGTATTTGGTTTTCTGTTCTTGCATTAATTCACTTAGGATCATGACCTCCAGTTTCACCATGTTGCTGCAGAGGACATGATTTCATTCTTTTTTTCTGGCTGAGTAGTATTCCATGGTGTATATGGACCACATTTTCTTTGTTCAATCCACTATTGATGGGCATGTAGGTTGATCCCACGTCTTTGCTATTGCAAATGATGCTGCAATAAACATACTAGTGCAGGTGTCCTTTGTATACAGTGATTTATTTTCCTTTGGGTATATACCCAGCAGCGAAATTGCTGAGTCAAATGACAGTTCTTTTTTGAGTTCTTTGAGAAATCTCCAAACTGCTTTCCAAAGTGACTGAACTAATTTACATTTCCACTAGAAGTGTATAAGCATTCCTTTTTCTCTGCAGCCTCACCAGCATTTGTTATTTTTTGTCTTTAAAAAATCTCATCTTTAAAGTCATCAGAAAAAAATAGTGGAGAAAGCCTTTATTTATTAATTTAACTAACATTTTTTGAGCTTCTATTGTGTAGAAAATACCTGCAAGTGCTAAAGATAAGAAGAAAAAATAAGCAAAGGAGTCTCTGCCCTTGAGTAGTCAGCAGTCAACTGGAGAGACACAATTATGTTAATGTGATAAAGACTCCAATAGAGAAATACGGAAGGTGTCATGGAAATACATAGGAGAGGCTCAAGGTAAGAGGGGCGGAGGTCTGGGAAGTCTTTCTTGTGCCTTATTCAACATCAGATATTGATACTGCGAGCACATGCTGAAGTCTAATGTCAATGAGAAAGCCTTCAGGCATACATTAGCTCTTGTTTTCCATCATAACATTCATAATGGAAGGATATACCATATAAAAGCAGGGCCTAAAAGCTTTATGCTGTGGTGCAGTCCTTCCCAAACATTAAAGGAATCAAACAGGAGAGAAATAATGAATGCAAAGAATGTTTTAGTCCAGACTTCCCTATTCAGTCATTAAATAAATAACGAATGCATCCAATATGCCAGGCACTGCTCTAAGACTAGGGATACAGGCGTGTACAAGACAATGTCCCTGCCTTAAGAGAACTTTGATTTTCAGCTGGGCAGGAACAGACAACACACCTATACACAAAATATAATGCAACATAATTTCAGATATTGAGAAGTGCTACGAACAACCTAACGCAGGGCCATGAGCTGGGGAGTGACTTAAGAGATGAATGGTATCTGCTGTCCTTAGGGTGGTCAAGAGTGGTGACATTGAATGAGAACTAAAAGATGCATCATGTCTAGAGTTCCTGAGAAGGGAATGGGTCTGGGATGCCTGAGTAATAAAAAGGATTCCAGTGTTTGTTAGAGCCGTGTGATCTAGGCGGGAGGGGAGGCAGTGAGGCCAGGGAAATAGACGGGATGGCATCAGAAGGCACGCCAGCCATCTCACAGCAGGGGATGCCCATGCCAAAAATGGCTATGGGGAAATTGCCAATGGAGGCGCATCTCACACCGAGTATAAGAAGATTCATTATTAAAAAAACAAACTCTATATTTAAGGAATGTGGAAAAGCCTCAGACATAACTCATGCTTCTGTAATCATAAGAGAATTCAAACTAGTGAGAAATTCTCTACAGGAAAATAACATGGAAGACCCGCCTCCCCCGACAGATCATCTTCTCCCGTCCATCAGAGGCTTTGTGATCGCACCCCGTGATTGTAATCCATGTGAAGTTTAACTCCTCCCAGTCCTCAGGGCTTCACACAGGAGAGTAATCTTGGGAATGCAACGGGGGTGCAGCAAGATGTTAAATGCTGTATTCTGTGGTTTTAATCTAGTCATAAGTGGTATTTCATAGATTCCTTTTATAATTGCCAGTTAAAAAAGGAGATGGCAGACACACTCATCTAGGGGTAAGAAGGGCCTGGGGCCGATGAATAAATGTTGCCTGAATCTTTATGGTATGTTCTTGCTGAAAAGTATTTTCTTTCTAAGAAAGCGGAACTTTGGAAGAGAAGGTTATCAGTGCCAATGAAATGGGCCCATAAGAAGTGGTTCGCTGAGACTCACTTAATGGCGGTTTGTCTGCCTGCCTATATCGCTCACCACATACACCAAACACTGACTCAAACCACGGTCACACACCCACGCACAGTGCACAATCTGCATTAACAGGACTTTACCATTGCATTGTCTTCATTGGCATAACGTTACTGTTACTGGAAGACTCACCTAGGCAAATAACTTTATTGTTTATTACAGGAATTTCCAGAAAAGCCATCAACTTTTCCCTAGAAATCTTTCCCCTCACCTCCAAACCTTTGTCCTGCTGCTTCTACCAATCATAAACTACCAGGTTATAATCCTTATTCATTCTTAATCTGCCACCTGTACTGAAAGATCAATCTTAAACCACCTTCAAAGTGCCAATAAAATCTGATCTTGCTTTTCTCTTTCTGAGACTGTTTCAAAGCCCTGGTTGGGTGGCGTTCTCCCCTGCAGTGGTAAGCAATGAACTAGGCCCTCTTGTATCACCAGGTTGTATTGATGATATTTGGAGATGGTACTGACATGTCAGAATTTGGGAGAGGGAGAATATACCAAGTAAAATGGGACAGAGCCTGGGAGCCTTCATCTTGGTTCTTCAGACAGCCTAAAAACACAACAAAATCAAGAGGTTAAAAAGACAAGCCACAGACTTGGAGAAAATATTTGCAAAATTCATGCCTTATAAAAGACTGGTATCAAGATATACAAGCAATTCTCAAAACTCAACAAGAACACAGCAAATAACCCAATTAAAAAGTGGGCAAAAGATCTGAACAAATACCTCACCAAAGAAGATATACAGATGGCAAATAAGCATAGGAAAAGGTGCTACACACATAGGTCATTAGGGAACTGCAAATTAAAATATGGAGATGCCACTGCACACCTGTTAGAATGACCAACATCTAAAACACTGAGAGCACCAAATGCTGGCAATGGTTCAGAACAACAGAAGCTCTAATTCTTTGCTGGGGGGAATGCAAAAATTGTACAGCCACTTTGAAAGCTTGGCAGTTTCTTACAAAACTAAACACACTCTTACTGCTATAGATTGAATGTGTCTCCCCAGAATTCTTTTATGGAAACCAAAGTCCCCAAGGTGATGGTGTTGGGATGTGATTAGGTCATGAGGGTGGATTATAAAAGGTGGTCTAAATTCTAAGGAAAAAGAACAAAGCTGGAGGCATCATGCTACCCAAACTATCCTTCAAACTATACTATAAGGCTACAGTAGCCGAAACAGCATGGTACTTGTTCCAAAATAGACACATAGACCAATGGAACAGAATAGAGATCTCAGACATAAGACCACACGTATATAAACATTTGATCTTTGATGAACCTGGCAAAAATAAGCAATGCAGAAAGGATACCCTATTTAATAAATGATGCTGGGAATATTGTCTAGCCATGTGCATTGTATAAGGTATAAGGAAAACTGGACCTTTTCCTTACACCTTAGACAAAAATTAACTCAAGATGGATTAAAGATTTAAATGTAAAACCAAAAACTATAAAAACCCTAAAAGAAAATCTGGGCAATACTATTCAAGACATACGCATGAGAAAATATTTCATGACAAAAACATCAGAGGCAATTGCAACCCAAGCAAAAACTGACAAATGGGACCTAATTAAACTAAAGAGCTTCTGCACAGCAAAAACAAAACAAACAAACAAAAAAAAAAAAACAAAAAAAACCAAAAAACTGTTATCAGTGTGAACACACAACCTACAGAATGGGAGAAAATTTTTGCAATCTATTCATGTGACAAAGGTCTAATATCCAGAATCTACAAGGAACTTAAACAAATTTACAAGAAAAAACAACCCCATCAAAAAGTGGGCAAAGGACATGAACAGACACTTCTCAAAAGAAGACATTTATGTGGCCAACAAACATCTGAGAAAAAGCTCAACATCACTGACCATTACAGAAATGCAAATCAAAACCACAATGATATACCATCTCACACTAGTCAGAATGGTGTTTATTAAAAAGTTGAGAAACAACAGATGCTGGTGAGGTTGGGGAGAAATAGGAACATTTTTACGCTGTTGATGGGAATGTAAATTAGTTCAATCATTGTGGAAGACAATGTGATAATTCCTCAAAGATTTAGAACTAAAAATACCATCTGACCCAGTGATCCCATTACTGAGTATATACTCAAAGGAATATAAATCATTCTATTATAAAGATACATGGATGCGTACCTTCATTGCAGCACATTCACAATAGCAAAGACATGGAATCAATTCTAATGCCCATCAATGATAGACTTGATAAAGAAAATGTTGTACACATACACCATGGAATAGTATGCAGTCATAAAAAGGAATGAGATCATGTCCTTTGCAGGTACATGGATGAAGCTGGAAACCTTATTCTCAGCAAAGTAACAAGGACTAGAAAACCAAACACTACATGTTCTCACTCATAAGTGGGAGGTGAACAATGAGAACACATGGACACAGGGAGGGGAATGTGTTCAAACTGGGGCCTGTTGGGGGGTGGGAGGAGGGAGAGCATCAGGATAAACAGCTAATGCATATGGAGCTTAAAACCTAGGTGACAGATTGATAGGGGCAGCAAACCACCATGGCATATGTTTGCCTATGTAATGAACCTGAACATCCTGCACATGTATCCTGAACTTAATAAAATAAAATATATATAAAAAAGACAGATATAGGTGATGGGGAGGAAGGCAGCAAATCACACTGCCATGTGTGTACCTATGCAACAATCTTCCATGTTCTTCACATGTACCCCCAAACCTAAAATGCAATAAAAAAAAAAAAAGACAAAAGCTGTTAAAATAGACTATCTCAAAAATAAACAATTGTCTATATTTTAAAATGGTTTTAATGTAAAATAATAAATATTTCAAAATAAACATTAAAAAAGGGGGTCTAGAGAGCTCCCTTGCCCCTTCTACCATGTAAGGACACAGTGAGAGGATTGCCATCTATTAGGCTAGTGCAAAAGTAAACGCGGTTTTTGCCATTAAAAGTACTCCCTGGCTCATCCTTTTGATATAAGCCAGGAAGCAGGCCCTCACCAAACACTGAATCTGCCACACCTTGGACTTCTAACTTCCAGCACTGCAAGAAATACATTTCTGTTGTTTAGAAGCCACTCGGTATATGGTATTCTCTTTATAGCAGCCCAAACTGACTCAGGTGGGAAATCATACTCCTTGGTGTTTATCCAAATGAGTTGAAAGCTTACATCCACACAAAAACCTGCATGTGGATATTTAGGGCAGCTGTAGTCACAATTTCTAAAGCTTGGAAGCAACTCAAGATGCCCTTCAGCAGGTGAATAGATAAATAGACCGTGGTATATTAGGCAATGGAGTTCTACTCAGCGATAAACAGAACTGAGCTGCATGAAGGAAATTTAAATGCATATTACTAAGTGAAAGAAGCCAGTCTTAAAAGACCAGAGATAAATACTGTATAATTCTAAGTATGTAACATTCTGGAAAAGCTAACACTATGGAGCTATTAAAAAGATCAGTGGTATCCACGGGTTTGGAAGAGAGAGATGATCAGGTGGAGCACAGAGGATTTTCAGGACAGTGAAACTATCCTACATAACACTATCATGAAAGACAGATTGCATCCTACACTAGTTGAAACCCATAGAAGGTACTACACCAAGAGTGAACTCTAACGTCAACTATGGACTTACAGTTGTATCCATATTGGCTCCTCAATTATAGCGACTGTATCACATGAATGCAAGGTGTTAATCATGGAAGAATAGGTGCTGCTGGTGGTGGTGGGCTGATGAGGTATATGGGAACCCTCTCTACTTTCTGCTCATTTTTTTTTTTTGTAAACTAGAAACCTTTCAAAAAATAAAACTTATAATTAACCCTCCCCCCGAATTCCAGATGATTAAAATATGGTGAGATTGAGTCATTTGGTAGAGATAGTCATCCAGTATAATGAGTCACCTCTTAGCAGCCTGCTGACCCGGATGCCGGGGAGTGGAGGGATAAACTGCATAGGAAAGTCTCTTCAGCAGAGCCCTGAAGAGTGAGAGTGGATTTGGCAGGTGGCAAGGGGCACTTAAGGGCATTGCAAGTGAATGAACACCCACGGTATCCAAATGGGGTCGCTGGGGCTTCCAGTTCTGCTGCAGCGTAGGGTGCAAGGGAGGAGAGCTGGGTGGGGTCGAGCCATAAAGGGGATCCCTGCCATGCTCAGGAGGGAAGAGACTGCTGTTAGAAGGGGTGGGACGTGATCAGTGTCCATCTAGAAACATCACTCCAATTGCGGTGGAGAGGTGGTCATAAGGGCAAAGTGAGCAGTCGTAGGGCCGATGAGGATGCCGCTAGAGCAAACCGAGGATGGGGATTGTGCTGGATCCACCTCCGTACCTGTGGTGCTTGGTGCCGCACTGAAGGCTCTGTGCAAACCTGGGTAGCATTCGCTGAATGCTTAGGGTGAGTCATAGGACTGGTGTTTGTTTTCTATAATTGGACTTGAAGCATCTTCTCTCTCGACCTCCTCAGCCTTCTCCTCTACTACATCTAAAATGATAGAACAAACATCTTTTTTGAACCCTAAATAGGAATATATCATCTGATAACTGTGTAAAATATTGAACATGGCGGGTTGCCTCTGAAAATCTGGGCTGTGTGGTGTCTCTGCTTGAAAGAGTCAGAGGAACAACATTTCTCTTTACTATCTTTCAGAGACGGAGATATTTCATTCTGAGATCTTGCCTGAAAAAGTAGGAAAAAGAATTTATAAAAAAACAGAAAAGAAAAGGTCTAGAACGTGTTTCATTTATATAGTGAAAGACTTCTGGGCTGTATAACAGCATGACTTTTCAAAGTGCATAATGACCCTCTTTATTAGTTTTAGTAACTTATTAGAGTATTTTGGAGGCAGAATTTTCTATGAATAGGTAGAAAACGTATAGAAAGAGTGCTCCTGAGGCATTCTTGCTGACAGCATAATAATAGCTCTGCCCCTGGCATTACAGACACACCGCCACACAGCACCCCTGACTTCAAAGTCACATTGTATTCAGAGAAATTTACTGTAATTCCTCACAAAAAAGGACCTTTGAAACTTACATTTAACATATTGTATCCCTATAATCCTTCATGTTTTTGCCTTCCTATAATTTGTGGTGTAGACATTATCCGTTAAGAGCAAATTTTAAAATATAAGATCAACGTTTATTCAAGGTATGAAAGAAGCCAATTTAGACCAGCTCACACGTTTGGCGCGTGCGCTCTCTTGCTTTTACTCATCAGTTGCTCTTTATAGGATGCCTCCTTCCTCCGAGGCTTTAGCGCAGGGTTCATAATATCAGTATTGTTTCTTTAGTTCTGATGTCAGTGCAGGGCCTTGCGTTTGCACAGCTGAAGATGGCATTTGGTTTTCAAACTTTGTCACATGGAGCCCCAAAGATTTCACACAGGGCTTCCAGAAGAAGTGCTGGTATCCAAAATTCCTATTGAGCTGGAGCTCTTTTGCCTTGATCTCTTTCATCTTTGGGAACCCCTCTGTATGATTTAAGTTGGAGATCAGTCTCCCGGCTTAAACAGACAAACAAAAGAGGGTGAAAACACATGGTCTTGGTTAAACTTACGCTCCGACACCAGACCACGCATATTTATGTGTTCTTTACTACAGCTCGCTCACTGGCTCAGTACTTATTGTCCTAACTCAGTGACCAAATAGATTTCAGTACCATTTTGGATCAATTCTCTGCTGTCAAAAACTCTCATTACATGCTGTCTGAAACTCTGGAATCAGATACTTTAGATGTCGTTAATCTCTGGCTATCCAAACCTGCGGACTGAATACATTTGTATTAACGTATCAAGCAATAATCCTACATAGTCTTACACACTCGTGTGAATACAACTTTCAGACTGAGAAAAGACAAAACAGAATGAACTTTCTGCTTTTCCTTATCACATTTTTTTTCACTGCCCTAGAGCAAGTGAATGTGTGTGTGTGTGTGTGTGTGTGTGTGTGTGTGTGTGTGGGAAGGAGTGTTTTCTTAGATTCCTTTTTCAAACATTGGAACAGAAATAGTATCATGAAAAGTTAAATAGTTAGGGAGTATTATGTCTGCATATTTCAGATTTGACAGTTAAGAAATTTCAATTTCCAGGCCAGGTGCAGTGGCTCATGCCTGCCACCTGGGCAGTTTGGGAGGCTGAGGTGGGCAATCACTTGAGCTCAGGAGTTCCAGTCCAGCCTGGGTGACATGGTGAAACCCCATCTCTACCCAAAATACAGAAACGTAGCCAGGCATGGTGCCACGTGCCTGAAGTCCCAGCTACTCAGTAGGCTGAGGTGGGAGGATCGCTTGAGCCCGGGAGGCAGAGGTTGCAGTGAACTGAGATCATGCCGTTGCACTCCAGCCTGGGTGACAGAGTAGTAAGACCTTGTCTCAAAAAAAATAAATAAATAAATAAAATAAACAAATAAATAAATAAATTTCAATTTCCCATAGAATTTAATTTCAATTTCCCATAGAATTTTCCCCAATTTTTAATTTTTAAAAAAGTTCAGCATGGAATTTCAGCACATGGGTGGAGTTAGGAGTGGAGTGAGCCCCTGGAGAACTGGTGTCTGGGAAGGAGCTCTGTGTCCTGACACATGAGGTTCAAATTCCCATTCTGACACTCTCTAGTTGGTGACCTTCTCTCTACACCTCAATTCTGCATATATAAACTCTCAAATCTCATGACTTTTTTGGGTATTCACATTTTTTCCTATGAGGACTGTGCAAATAATACTAAAAACTAACAAGTTTATACAACTCTCTCCTGTTAATGTGCCTGTTATCAGTCTATTTCATACACCTAGGAGGGTAGAAGGAAAGTCTTTTCTCCTCCGCAAATGCTACTAACAGTGACAAAAAAGTGAGATGAGATCCAATTGAGTTTTCCAATTTGCACGCCATTCCAACGTATTCTATGTGTATGAAAAATTGTATATAAATCTCAGTATTGTGGAGAGTATGGTCTCCATACTCAACTGGACAAAGCAGAGGTGTTGTTAGAACCTATTTTAATTAATCTACATTTCGGTCCTGTGAAATTCTTCCAAAAAAGTAAAAGAGCTAATAGTAGCATCATTAAAAAGTGCTTGTTTAAGTGATGCTGCACATTTACAAAGCATGCCATTTGGCTCGAGGGGGAGGATGAAAGCTTGGATGTCTTCTTACAGTTTGTGGCCAGTGATCCTCCCCAGACAAAGGGAGAGCATATGGTCTGAGAAGCAAGGTAGCAGACCGATCTGCACTTTGACAAGGAAAGCCAGTGGGGTCAGCCGGCATCCCAGCTTTGGGCCAGTTACTCGGTGACATCAGGTAAGTGCCGAAAATATCAAAGGCTGATACTTAATTCTGAATCCTTCTGGCCTTCTGTTGGTATTTATTACCTCTAATGGCCACTTCCGTAGTCGTGGGAGGTTTCCTGATTCAAAAAAAGTGAAGTCAGATCACCTTAAGAAGGAGTGGTATTCTCAGCCAGCTGACACTTTTAGGGGCAATGTCCTAAGTCACAGTCAACAAGGGACCTCAGGAAGGCCTTTTGGATTGAGGTGGATGAGCCTCTTGGGAGACAGCCATTTGGAAAAGCTTAACCATACTTTTATTCCCAGGAGACTTCTGCAACTGTGGGCCACTGACTTGTACAGATAATTTTCTGTCATTACAGATGGCACCAGTGGATTTTGACACTTTCCTTGCTGTCAGAAGCTAGGCAAAGTATCCTACAAAATTGCTGCCCTCTGGAAATGAAGCCGTGTGTCTAGAGGGAGCTTGAACCTCTGAGACTCAGTTTATCTTTTTTGACGTGTCTTTGTTGAAGTCTGAATAGTCTTAATTCGGATGCCAATGAAGTCAAGAAGATGATCACAAAAGATAAAAATCTGATGAATCTTTTGGGAAATTAACAATTTTCTTTTGGAGTTGTTCTCTTCCCTGCGTGAAATGATCCCCCTGGTTTACCTCCCCTGACCCATTCCCCAAAGCTGTGTCAGAAGGGAGGTGAACTAGAAGGACCCACGTGAATTTCTCCCTGCCATTTCCATGTCCTTTCCCCCCATTCAGACATGACCCCCTTTCAAACATTGCAAGTGGGAAGCAACCTACTGGTTATGGGTATTCTGAGAATACTGTAGAAAAACAGTCCCAGAGGACACTCAGAGAGAAGCCGTAGAGCTAAGAGACCAGACTCTAGTTCTGATCCTCTAAGTAGCTATGCAACCTGTGGTTAAAAAAAAATAAGAAGGGAACTCGACTATATTGACAAATTACCACGTGTCAAGCACTTCACATGCATTTTCTTATTTAATCCTCACAAGGTACTCCTAAGAAAGTAGTTTTCTACTTATTTTGTAGATAAACAAATTATGATTCAGAAAGAGTCTGTGAACTATTCCAAGTTAACATCAGTAATATGCAAATACAAGAAAAACTTGGAAATCAATTTGGATTTCTGGATGAAAACAAACTGAATTCTAACAGCCCCAGGCAAGGGGTCCAGGGGCCATGCCCCTCCATAGGGAGCTGAGGCTCCGGGTCTTGAGTCACCTGAAGAGGTCCCTATGGGACAAGAATGGCTTGGGTGGATAGGGCACGAGTCCCCTTGGTGGGTTGTGCCTCTGGGGGGATATTTGACAGTGTATGGAGACATATTTGAATGTCGCAAGTGGGACAGAATCTAATGCTTTCCCGAAGCTGGAGGCCAGGAGTGCTGGGACACCCCACAATGGCCAGACTGCCCCCGCACCAAAGAATCCTCTGCTCTACAATGTCCATCCTGCCAAGGCTGGGGAGCCCTGCCTGGTGTGCCCTTCTGAATTATGGAATCAGTTGGTGAAGAATTCAAGGAATCTGAGAAAGTGGGGTTCGACTTGGTCGTTTGGGTCTCTGGAGATGCGGGCTGTTTGCCCCTGGGGACAACGCCCTTCACAAGCTCAGCCCCCAAGCTCCTCCAGAGCTGGTGCTGCAGGAAGGCGCCCTGGGCCTGGGGAGGGATGGGGTTGGAGGGGGCAGCGGGCTTTGGTGCAGGAGACTGCTGAATCAGAACCAAGTGGCTGAAGTGAAGCTAGAGAGAATGGTGAGCCGACCAATTTGGAGCCTAAGATTCCAACTGGCCGCCAGCCATTTTGGAAGCCTCAGCCTTGAGGTCCTGAGGGTTGGAATGCAGTGGGTCTGGGGTTCTCAGGGACCAGGTGGGAGTGGCATTCCACACCATCTCTTGTTTTTCTGGTTTGCAGAAACCGTGTACCAACCTGAGCAGAGTCCTGCTGCTTATACAGTGGACCAGGCCGGCTACCACCACAGGCTTAGCAGGTGCTCTGCCTGGAATACCCTTTCCTCCAGGGGTTTGCTTGCCTGTTCCCTCACAATGTACGAGCTTCTGCTTGGAATCACCTTTTCAGGAAAATCATGCTGCTCTTAAGAAAGTCCGTCACCCACCTCTCTCACCAGAATTTCAGTTTCATGAGAGGAGCGATATTGCTTGTCTAGGTCACTGCTTCACTCTGTGTTGCTGATCAGTATGGGATAGTTCTCAATTTCAAATAAAAAAAGTGTGTGTGGTGTGTATGTCCATGGTGTGTAGGTGTTGTGTAATGTTTGCAGCATGTGTGGATGTTTGTGTTATGTGTGCAGTGTATGTATGTGTGTGGTGTATTTGTATAGTGTGTGTAGTGTTTGCGTCTGCGAAGAATGTGTGTCTGTCTGTGAAAAGATTTTACAAGTTTGTAAGCGATGTGTGTGTGGGAGGTGTGTGATGTGTGTTTCTCTGAGGGATGTGTATATGTGGATGGTGTGTGTTGTATGTGTGGTATGTGGGATGTGTGATGTGGGTGTGGTGTGTGGGATGTGTGGTGTGTGGTGGGTATATATGAGGTGTGTGTGGTGTGTGTGTGTCTGTAAAGAATGCGTATGTGGGGTGTGTGATGTGTGTATTTCTCTGAGGGATGCGTATGTAATGGTGTGTGGAGTGTGGTGTGTGTGGGGTGTCTGAAATGCGTACGAGGTGTGTGCGATGTCTGTAAGGGATGTGTATGTGGGGTGTGTGATGTGTGTGTTTCTGTGAGGGATGTGCGTGGGGGTGTGTGGGGTGCATGTGAGGTGTGTGGTGTAGTGTGTGTGGAGGTGGGGGGGGTGTGTGTTATGTGTGGGGTGCATGTGTGGTATATGCTGTGTGGTGTGTGTCTGTAAGGGATGTATATATGGGGTGTGTGATGTCTGTGTGTCTGTGAGGGATGTGGTATGTTGTGTGGTGTGTTGTGTGGGGGTATGTGGTGTGTGTGGGTGCATATGAGGTGTGGGGTGTGTGATGTGTGTCTGTAAGGGTTGTGTATGTGGGGTGTATGATGTCTGTGTGTCTGTGAGGGATATGTGTGTGTTGTTTGGTGTGTTGTGTGTGTGTGTGGTGTGTGTGTTTGGGGGTGTGTGTTGTGTATGTGGGTGCATATGTGGTGTGGGGTACATGATGTGTGTCTGTAAGGGATGTGTCTATGGGGTGTGTGATATCTGTGTGCCTGTGAGGGATGCATGTATATTGTGTGGTGTGTTGTGTGTGTGGGGTGTGTGGTGTGTGGGGTACATTGAGGTGTGGGGTGTGTGGTGTGTGTCTGTAGGGGATGTTTTGTTTGTGGGTGTTGTGTGTGTTTTGTGAGGGATGTGTGTGTGTTGGCTGTGCTGGTATATGTGAGGTTTTTGTGTGTGTGTTTGTGTTTGTGTGTGGGGGGTGTGTGGTGTGTTTGGAGTGTATATGAGGTGTGGGGTGTGTGGTGTGTGTCTGTAGGGGATGTGTATGGTATGTGGGGTGTGTGTGTGTTTCTGTGAGGGATGTGTGCGTGTTGTGTGTGTCTGGTGTATGTGTGGTGTGTGTGTGTTGTATTGTGTGTTGGGTTGTCGTGTTAGGGTCTTGAGGTGTGGGGTTGTGGTGTGTTTGTAAAGGATGTGTATGTAGGGTGTTGTGTGTTGTCTGTGAGAGATGTGTGTGTGTGGTGTGTTGTGTGTGTGTTGTGTAAGTTGTGTGGGGAGTATGTGTGTGTGTGTTGGTGTTGTGAGATGCATATGGTGCATATGACATGTGTGGGGTGTGTGGTTGTGTCTGTAAGGGTGTGTTGTGTGGGGTGTTGTGTGTATGGGTGTTGTGTGTGTGGGGTGTGTGTGTGTGTAGGTGCATATAAGGTGTGTGGGTGTGTGGTGTTGTTGTAAGGGATGTGTATGTGGCTATGTTATGTGTGTGAGGGATGTGTGTGTGTTGTGTTTGGGGTGTGTGTGGTGTCTTGGGGGTGAGTGTGGAGTGTGTGGTATGTGTGGGGTGCATATGAGGCGTGTGGGTGTGTGGTGGTGTGTCTGTAAGGGATGTGCCTATGGGGTGTGTGAAGTCTGTGTGTCTGTGAGGGATGTGGTATGTTGTGTGGCATGTTGTGTGTGTGTAATGTGTGTGCGGTACATATGAGGTATGGGGTATGTGGTGTGTGTGTGTAAGTGATGTGTATGTGGGGTGTGTGATGTGTGTTTCTGTGAGGGATGTGTGTGGGTATGTGGTGAGGGATGTGTGTATGGGATGTGTGTGTGTGTGTGTGTTGTGTTGTTTGCTTGTGGGGTATGTCACTGACTGAGCACATTCTTGCAGGACCACTGAATTGCCCAATTCCAGGCACAGCAGATCTGAGTAAGGTGAGCAAAATCTTGAGAGATTATTTCTCACTCAAACTCATGGACCTCTTGTAGACATGCTGACAAGGCCCCAAGGCAGCCCAGTGCACGACTTCTCAACGGCCTGGCCAGCTGGTCTTTCATCGCCGACGAACACTGGGCTGGGCAGCATTTATTTGGAGTTTAACAAAAACTCCACTCAGACCATCTGTTTCTGTCACTAAATAAACAGAAAATACAAATTTAAAAATAATTAGGAAAACAGCACGTGGGGCAGTCTCTTGCCCATTTAGGAAGGAGAGTGATAGTCGTGTTATGCTCAGAGTATCTCAGTCATTCCTAATTGATCAAAATATCCTGATGTTTACAGCAAATGAGAGAGTGACTCAGAATGAAATGAAGTCAGCGAAATGCCAGAAGTTTTTACATCCAAAACAGAGACATGGCCCATATGTTCAGAAATACTTTTGTCCTTAGGAAATGTTTACGAAAAAAACCAAATAGGCAGTTCCTCCAAAAGAGACTCAAATAGTAGTAATAGGATTCAGATAACAGAAGCATTTTTTCCATTAAGATGACTTTCCCTTTTTTTTTTTTTTTTGCTAATTGGTCCACCCTTGTGTTTGAGAGACCGTTCAGAGAACAAATGGAAAAGACTCTATTCACGGCACGTTCATTTTTACATGCAAAACTTTGAGAAGGTTGAAAGATTTTTAGAAAGTTTTTGATGCTGTCATCCATACACTGGATGTAAATAAACATGATAAAAGATAAGTAATGTCATTGTCTTGTAACATACAAAATACACAAATATTTATAAGCAACTGTATATTTGCTGTCTGTACAATCCCATATAATCTTATTTGCTGTCTGTATAATCCCATCCATTTACACTGGGACATAGAACACTACGGTGCTAATCGCGTGATGATGTTTTAAAGTGAGAAAATGTTTAAATATCGGAAAATAAGGGTACTGCTAAGACCAGGCAGGACAGGTGCTGGTGTGGGGCACTGCGGGATGCGGGGTAGTGACTATGCTGCCTGGGAGAGTACGTGAGAGCCGCTGTGAGAAAGGGGAGTTGAGGTCCTGCCTTCGGAAGGCACTGCAGTGGGGGCTTATCAGGCAGGTCTGAGCGTAGAGGGGTCCTGAACACTCGTGCAGGACAGCGTGTGCTTGGGAACTGCTCCCAGCAGGCGCCCTGCACTGCCTCTGCTGTGGGTGTCTGCTGTGCCTGGGAAGTTAAAGGGACTGTGGTCTGGGCCTGCTACGTGCCTCCCAAGAACACTGCCTCTTGGTGAAACCTCCTCCTCCTGAGTGTGGGTGAGACCTGAAGACTTGCTTTTAGCAAATAGAATATGGAAAAGATGTGGCCTCTGAGGTTCTTATAAAACGACTGTGACTTCGTGGGGCCCTCTCTTCCCTCACCCTGCAAATCTCTGGCTCTGGGGCGACAGGCTCCCCTGTGAGCTCCCCCATGGAGAAACCCATGAGGCATGGAACCCATGTCTGGGCATAGCCAGCAAGAACCTAAGACCTGCCAGTGCCCCCTGTGTGAGCCTGGAAGCCACCCTCCTGAGTCTGGCCTGGAGAGGGGCTCCAGCCCCAGCTGGCACCTGGAATGCAGCCTCACAAAAGGCCTTGATAAGAGACCCCAGTTCAGCTGTGCTCACTGGCCTATCTGCAGAAACTGCGAGATAATACGTTTGTTTTCTAAGCCTTTACATTTGGGGGTCATTTGTGTCATAGAAAGAGGTAATAAATACAGGGACCTTAAAATGTGGCATCCTAACTAATTTGTTTCCAGGGTTGATAGTGAAGATATCTATCTATCAGCACAGTGCAGAACACCAGGCATGGACGCAAGCCTGGGGCAGAGCAGTGAGTGGCAGCCTAGCTCTGTGGACATCTGTCTCCCTGAGCTAAGGCCTCCTCTTTTCAAAGGGAGGTGCGAGATGGATCTAAGCCTGCGATTATAAACTTGTGTAACTACAGGTACCAAGCGGACAGCATGAAGGAATAAAGTGAGCCACTCATAAGGTCATATGTGGCCACCGATGCTTGGCCTGGCAGTGGGGGAGGCAGTGTGAAGAGAGAAAGGTAGCCTGCAGACTGCAAGCTCATTCAGAGGAAGAAGGCAAAACCACGTGGGCTCAACCTCTGCAGATGTGTCCTTTGCCCACATAGCGTAGGCTTGTGTGGTGGTTTGAACGTCGGACCTATATCAACATTCAAACCCTGGGAGAGGCCATGTTAAAACCAAACCAGAGTTCCAGCTTCACCTGGGTTATTGGAAGAGGAGGCACAGGTACTACCTGCCATTTCTGGCCACCTTGTCCCACAGGGCCTGCACCCACACCAGGGTCTCCCTCTGGCGCTGGGTGTGACCGTGTCCGCTGATTTCTTTTCTCCCACCTCCCCCACCCGTTCATCCTCCACGTCGGTGACTGGCACTGGTTCCGTTGTCTTTTCCAGGAATCCAGTCGGAGCTGGATCTGTGAATGGAGCCGTCTTAGGGTGCAGGAGTGGGCTGGCACTGGGGGGTCAGTTGAGCCGCCTTTCCTGTTGGTAATTCCAGTGGAAAACAGGCACATGCGGATCCTGCAGACAGATTGAGGCCAGGAGTCCTGAGTGATCTCAAGAATGCATGGACCTTGGTTTGTTTACATTCCCATTTCACCGAAGGAAAATAGAAACCGATCTTTTTTTTGTTTTCTGTTATCTGACCATTGTCCCCTTGAATTTAATTGAATTTAAACTTTAGAAAATGTGGGAACAAAGGAAAATACAGCAAATCTCATTGAGCAGCCCGTCATGAACAATGTGTGGCCTTCCTGGTGCTCAGAAATAAATGTTCTTTTTTCCCCTGATTGTGCTGTAAGATGCATGGACCTTGGCTCCATATTTATGGTAAAATGGCCTCAAAATTATTTGAAGTTAACACAGCAGGATAGATAATGAATAAGGAGGAAAAAGAATGTTGTGCATTTTCTCTTCTCTTTTTCTTTGTCTTTTCCCCTTCCCTCCTTCCCTTTCTTTTTCTTTCTCTCCTTCCTGCTCTCCTCACTCTTGAACTGGTGAAACTGCTGCAGTTTCGTTTCCCAGTGAGGTGGTCTTCAGAGGGTTTTAGATGGACACATCAGGGTTCCATTATTAATATAAGTGGCCGGTTTTCCACCATGTGGAAAGACTGAAGCAGAATTTATTTTTGTATGCTTTATGCCTGATGCGTTTAAGGTGTGTAAGGTGCCCAGGGCCTCGAGGTGAACGCATGAAACGTCAACAATTAAATGAGATCCAACTGAAAAAGTAGACGCTGAAAGAATCCAAACCAGTACTTGGGAAGGAGGCCGAATTGACCCATCTGTCAGCACTGAGGGCTGGGGATCGGCTCCCGGTGACCCAGCCCAGAGAGGAGTCATGGTTCCTCCTTGTACAATAGCGGCGATGTAAGACGCTACACACGTTTCAGTCCGTGCCGTATCGTGCGGGCAAGGGAACAGTGTGTGTAGGAGATCACGTCAGACTAGAACTCAGAACTAACCTCACACTCCTTATCCGCCCTCTCCTGGAGTCCCTTGATCAGCCTCAGGCAAAAGGAAGGAGGAATGAGGAAAAATTATAACAATGGTTGACTTTTCTAGGGTGCTTTCCCAGTTTCAAAGGCAATCTCCACGCAATATTGTATTGATTCTCCACAAAACCCCTGATGATAAGTATTAGTGTAATTTCTCTCATTTTAGAAGGAAAGGCTAACACACACAGCTTGGTATTAAGTTAACAAGCCGTCAAAACAAATCGGCTGAGCACTAATACGTAGCAGGCACTGGTGTAGAAGTGGCTGGCGGAGGTTCCAGTCCCTGCACTGCCAGTGATGAACTGTGTGACCTCGGGTAAGGTAGGGAACTTCGTTGAGCCTCTGCTCCTGTGCTGGTGAAAGTGAAGATGCTGTTCCTACTTACCCCATAGGGGGTTATCAAGACTAACACGCTGGGCCACAGTGAATCCTCAGCAATGCCTATGATTCTGACTGCTCCGGAATTTACCCAGGGGTTTAGCTGAAGACTGACAGAAGTGAGACTTGAAACCAACTTTTCTAACTCTGCGTCCAGTGCTATTCGACAATAGAAGGTAAACTGGAAGTATAAACGTCCGTGACTACAGAATGTGAAGGAACACAGTCCCTGCCTTAGGAGGGGAGCTATAACCAAGAAGCAAACCACAGGGATCGAGCGGGGGGTGAGGGGCTGCAGGGGAGAAAATGTTGTGTGTTTCATTCTCATCTCAGGCTCATGGCTGAGGCCCCTGTAACAAAAGACAGATGAACAAGAGAAAAGCGGTTTTACGTGGCATGAGAACCTTCGTAAAGAAATAAAGATTCAACCACACAGGGAAACCCGTGTATTTTTATGCTGAGGTTTGATGGAGAGTAGACAGTTGTTCAGCAGGATGGTTGCACAAAGAGGGTATGATCTAGTAGTAATTAAATAGGGGGAACTTGGCAAAGCCTACTTGTTCAGATTCTTCCCTGTGTCTCTGTGTCTTTGGAGGTACAGACCATTCCTGGGAGGCTGAAGTGGGAAGATTGCTTGAAGCCAGGAGTTCGAGATCAGTCTGGGCAATGTAGTGATACCCGTCTCCAACAAATCTAAATGAATAGGCTGGACACGGTGGCTTAAGACTGTAATCCCAGCACTTTGGGAGGAGTTCGAGACGAGCCTGACTAACATGGTGAAACCCTACTAAAAATACAAAAATCAGCTGGGTGTGGTGGTGCGGGCTGTAATCTCAGCTACTCAGGAGGCTGAAGCAGGAGAATCGCTTGAACCCAGGAGGCAGAGGTTGCAGTGAGCAGAGATCACGCCATTGCCATTGCAGTCCAGCCTGGGCAACAGAGCAAGACTCCATCTCAAAGAAAATTAAATGGATAAATAAATACATCAATTAGCCAGGTGTGATGGAGTCCACCTGTAGTCATAGCTACTTGGGAGGCTGAGGCAGGGGGATCGATCGCTTAAGGCTAGGATTCGAGGCTGCAGTGAGCCATCGTCACACCACTACACTCCAGCCTGGGCAACAGAGTGAGGCCTCGTCTCAAAAAAATACATGTGTAAATAAGCACATTCCTTTCCTCTGGGTACAGGGGGTGCACCTGTCACACGAGGGTCTCCCTGTATCAGGGAGAGGGTCAGAGGATTCTTTCCTGGCTTGTTTCAGGGGAAAGGGTTGAGAAGGTCAGAGAGGGCTTCCTGCTTCAGCTGTTTTCTCAGATGCTGAGGTGCCACATTTTGGGGTTACATGTCCTGAATCATAGAACTTCTCCCCGAACAGGTACTATTTTAGTGACCGTCAGCAACTCACTAGAGGGGCTTTGGGTTTGGCTCTGTGGCCTCCTAATGTTCTCAGGACTGTGTGACTTAATTTTAGGTGAATCTTGACAGTTCAATACCGTGGAGGGGTCTGGAGGAGAACGCCAAGTGATTGTAGTCATGGAAACCACAAGCAGAATTGAGGGCATAGTAGAAAGAGTGAGACCACTGGTCCAGGACAGGTGGGGCTGTGTGGCGGGGTCAGCCAGCACTGCTCCTGGGAGTGGAAGACTCCCCAGAATTGAGACACTCTCAGTCTTAGCAATGCTTGAAGGGACAGTTGCTGGCATGCCCTTTAGAGCTGGCCACACCTGGGCTGTACCTACCCGTCTGCCACCAGGCTGTGGGAAGCTGGACTATCTCTTTAGCCTGTCTAAGCCTTGCTTTCCTGCTGGGAGGCTGGGGAAGCATGATGAGGACCAGCCGGAGGGGTGTGGTGAGGATGGAGGTGGTAAGCTCTCTAAAGCACGGCAGGTAAAACACAGTGCCTGGTGCCCGGTGAGTGCTGATAAGTGACAACTGGATGAGTGTGTTCACTTCTCTGTGTAGTTCATTGCTCGTGAGGTGAGGGCAGGGCAAGGTAGGCAAGGCCTCCTTCTCACATTTGGATCATAAAAGTCTTCCTGTCATCCACCCTCAGGCTAGTGGGTGAGCCCCGTCCCAGGGGCCTGAGCCCGGCCTGTGTGGTGATGCTCGTGGTCCCCACAGCCCCATGACCCCATTCCTGAACTAGATTTTTCCAGCCTTATGACTTTGGTGAACACAAAGGGCTGCGAATTAGCAGAAAAGTCTGGTTTCCATTTTATCACATTCTGCAAGGGGTGTAGGGAGTGGGTGGTGGCATTGGGAGCTGGTGGTGAGAAAAGGAGGGAGAGAGTGCCCAGCATCCAGTAACATGTATGACCCCTCTGTGCCTGACATGCAGTAGGTTTTGGACAGATGTGAAGACAGGGTGTCTGCCTCTATGTTCAGCAACACTAATATCAGCCTGCCTAGGACACCTGGCAAATCCATATCGAGATGTACACTCATGCTGAGAAGTCAAATGTAAATGACTTACAAGATATCGGAAGTTTTAGGTGACCCTCTCACACCAGGCTCCGTGCCAGGACAGACATGAGTCCTGCGCAGGCCATTTTCTGCTTCTCCCAAGCTGATCCCCCTAACAGGTTAGTAAAGTTTGGTGGCTACACTTGACCTACACAAATAGAGTTATCATTTCAGGTCTCTGTTAGAATTCATCTCCTGGGGCCTCCACACTTGGCTGCTTTTCACTCCTTCTTTAAAACTAATTACTGGGCAATGCCTGCAGCCCCAGAGCTTGGCTTCCTTCTGAGAGTGCTTGTTTTTATCTGCTCCATGGCTATCCTCTCCCACTCACCTGCACCATCTGCAGCCTGTGCACCCCAGGCCGGCATAGCTGTTAGGACTCAATTAATGAGAATAAATTGATATTTTAAAAATTAATGTTTTGCTCTTTGCATCTGAACCATCTGTTTAACATTCAATTGTACAGTTGACTCTTGAATAACATGGGTGTTGAATTACATGGGTGCTGACCTCTATGCAGTCAAAAATCTACATATAAATTTTCACTCCCCGCTGGCAAACTCGACTAACAACCACTGTTGACTGGAAGCCTTATGGATAACATAAACAGTCCATTCACGCATATTGCGCATGTTGTATGTATCATATACTATATTCGTATAATACAGAAAGCTAGAGAAAAGAAAATGCCAGTAGAAAGATCATAAGGAAGAGAAAATACATTTACAGTGCTTTGCCGCAGTGATCTAAACTGAGCGTGTGTGTTGTCTGTTTACAAGATGAGTCTCCTGCCTGACTTAGCAGCACCCGGAGCTGCAGCCCTTGGTGTCCGACAGTATACATCAAGCAGTTCAGCTTTTGCTTGGACTGTTGCGACTTCCCTCTGCTTCTTGGGAGCACTTCCAGCATCACTAGTGGCACTTCGCATGGGTCCCCTGATGTTACGCGAGGTTTACCGTATTGCACTCAACACGATGAAAAATACATGAGAACCTCAAGAGATCACTTTTTACTGCGAAATGCAATTTACTGGTGAGACAAACTGCTCACGTGGAGTTGATGTGCGTCAGGGGCGTTTTAAGCGGATACCCACAACACTTGAGCTCACTGCCGTAGCAACAGGAGGTGGCTGCGAAATGATTCCGGCACTCCAGTAAGCACTCCAGTGAATCTTACGCAGTTATGATTTGACGCTGCGTCTTTACATTCCTTTACATTTCTCTCGACTGCTAGTGATGCCATGTACATACGGTCTGTGTTTGTGTAGGTAAGTTTTGATACATTATAACATTTTATGATAGATTTCTGTCTATTTTATGATAGTAATTAATAAAATAGACTAGTATGTACATATGTTATGCATTCATAGTGTACCCTTTTCTGAATTTTTGTGCTATTTCTAGACTATATGGTTTATCTGCATTTTTTTCTAGATTTGAAATGTCTGATGATGCTTTCATGGCTGGTACTCAGTTGCACTGATCAGTGTTTGACTGACCACCTCTTATCTGGGTTTGTAATGCAGTAACTGACATCTGTTTATTGATGTAAGCTTCTTTCAGGTGTAGGACGGCATTTGAACCAGGTGGGTTAGGAGCAACATTTTATGTATTTTATGGGTGTAGAAAACTGAGACACAGAGAAAAGAGGACTTGAATTAGCGCTTGTGTTTGGAGAGAGAAAAAAAATAGAACTGTTCTTAAAGAATTCTTGAATTCTCCTCTGCTGCTTATTCAGAAAGTTGTGACTGGCAGGAAAGCAGTTCCCTATTGAGTGGCTTGGCTGGGGAGTTGTAAGACACTCAACCCCTGGAACTGGGGCTGGAGCAGGCACACAGGGCACCCTGAGGCCATCACACTTCCTGGTGGGTAATTAGTTAGAACTGCTGTTAACCCTTTAGTAGATGCAGTTCCTGACTACAGCAGCAAGCCCCCTTTCATCTCCCTGCTCGTTTCTCATCTATTACAAATGTCTCCAGGGAAGAGCTTAGAGTAGATGGCACAGTGATTTTAATGGCTAATTGAAAAGTCATGGGCTTTTAAAGCTCAGAAAGGCTTTCAGAAAGATTGATGATGGCCCCTGGATGTGGAGTGTACCTTCTGCAGCTGTGTGGGACTCTCGTTTCTTTCCTGAGGATCTAAGTGGACCCATCATCCCAGCTGGCCTTCTCCTTGTCTCTCTGTCTCTCTCCCTTTCTCTCTCTCTCTCGTTCTCTTTCTCTCTCTTATTCAGTCTTAAAAGGCTAGAAGTCATTGCCTGTTGGTATGTGGGTATGTGTTTGGTAATTTTCCCTTCTCTTTTCACCTATAGACTTTGGAGATAAGAAGGCCTGGGGTATTTTGAGCTTTGCTCCCTCCCCTAGGTGGAACTGTGGCTGTAATGTACCCCACGACTTGGGAAATATGCCTTCTTTCCCTGAAGTGGTAAAAGAGACCCTTTTAAACAATAACGTGTCATGGTGTACACATAGATGGGGATATCCTCAACACCTCATAAGTAACATAATAATATTTTACATTTGCAGCGTCTCTGCTTCCCCAGATCCTTGCAGCTGTAGCCGAAGACAGAGCATCTGAAGGAGAGGCTGTTTGGGTGTGGGTGCGTATCAGTGAAGGAGCAGGAATTCAGGGTTTCTTCCTAATTGTCACACTGTTATGGAAAGCTCCCTAGGGTAGACTCAATTACCATATAGATGAGGTTAGTTCTCACACTTTGGAATTTCATGTAGCAGTAAAATTTCTAAGAACATTAGAGGTACTGGTAGGTTTGTCAATTTTTAATTTTGCTAACAAAAAGGAACATCAGAAATATTAAAACAAACACACAAGAAAAAACCTAACCTAAACCAAAATCAGATTAAAAAACTGCCCCCTACCCTATAATCATTGCCTCTTTCACAAAACAAATGTCATTTCAACACGAAAATATGTAAAAAGCTTACGTCCCTAAATTGTAAACAAATAGGTCTTTCAAGTATATTACATTTTCCATTATAAACCACTTACTACATTTTTTGTTATATAATAAGCTCATCTTATTTTTGAAACCTCTGACAAAGGAGGGACTAAAATGCAAGATAGATTAAATACGTCTACGTAAGTATAGAGACAATGTCTGCCGAAATGATGCCATTTCTCTCTTTGGCTACTGGAACTAAAGGGATCATTAAACGTGTTTTCCTTTTTGCTTATGTGTGTATTCTGAAAATTATAAAAATATTTAATACTGGGAATAATAACAGAGTTACATAAACCATGTTAGATCTTCAAGTCAGACTTTCATAGCGATAAAGGGTATGTTTTTGGAATATTAATACAAGGGTCAGAGACCATGCACCTTGAGTGTCTTTTTATGCTTCCAGCAGATGGGGGTGGGTCCCCCGCCACCCCGTGACTGTCTCTGCCTGCGTTGTCCCTCTTCTGCCTCCACCAGCCCCCGCCCTACTGCATTCTCTCATTCTTCCATTTCCATTCTCACTCTTGAGAAAGGAGGGCTTTGATTGGCCCTGCTGTGGTGAGGCCCTGTGTGAACAGGGTTCCCTGGAGGATGACCAATGGTCAGCTGCCATTGTGGCTGGAGCCAACCCTGAGCCAGTAAGGGGCGACCTGTGGCATGCTCTCCGTACTGGGCATTTCTCTCGAGTTAAAAAGACCTAAGTAAGTTAAAGAGATTCATTGCATAGCCTGGTGACTACAGTTAATAACAATGTATTGTACTCTTGAAAGTCACTAAGAGATTTTAGGTCTTCACACACACACACATACACACACACACACACACACACACACACACAAAGTATATGAGGTAATGTATAGATTGTTAAAATTGGCTTGATTTAGCCAGGCCACAATATATACATATTTCAAAACATTGTTTTGTGTACTGCAATTATATATGATTTTAATTTGTCAATTAAAAAATAAAAAGACCTGGAGGGAGGTGACGATGTAAACTAGTCTGATCTGTGTTTTCTGGGAAAGTCTGCTATGAGAAGTTCCCCACCCTCACGTGTTCCCAGCAGTGGCTAATCCCAAAAGATCACCTTCATGTCCTCAGAATAAGACTCACCACACCCACGTAAGTGACCCCCCGTAAGACTTGAAAGGGGTCTTTTATTGACTTATCAACCTCAAGTTTCTCATCAGTGGATATTCTTCCTCTTGCAAAACCTGAATACAATCATCCCTTAATTGTCTGGGGCATTTGGTCTTTCGTGAGAAATTTTCTCCATTTATATTAAGGGGTAAACTAAAACTTGCCCCAAACCACACAGACGAAATATCTCGTGTTTGGTTTTAAGAGGAACCCTGGGCGTATCCCCCACAGCCTCTGTGGTCCTGTGGGCATTGCTGGAACCCTGGCTGGCTCTCCAGGGAGCAGCTTGGAATAGCACATTGAGTGAGCGAGGTCTCCAAGCCTCAGGAGGCCCACCCTTCGCATTTATCCCACGTTCTCTTCCTCTGCATCTTTCGAGACTTTCAGAAGCAAACATTTGGGTTCTTCAGAAGCATCGATGCTGTTCAGTGTTCTTGGCACGAGCTTTGGAGTCTTGGCAGGCGGCTGGCAATAGTCAGGTGTGAAAACAGGCAGTGGGCTTGTTACTGAGAGTGAGCGCTGCGTGTTTGACACTGTCTAGAGGGTTTACCACTGTGATGCCTGAATGCTCTGGTCACAGTGATGGGGCCTGATGGAAGAAGCGTCTGCCTTTTTTTTTTTTTTTTTTGGCTTCTCATACTATAGCCCAGAATTATCATACTCAGATTTCTTGTCCAGGACACAATACCCTAGAACTTGTATGTACTAGATGGAACAAAGCGTACACAGCACGTCTCCGGGTGTGTCCCAAAGGCTGCCAACCCTTCTGGGAGGTGAGAGCTGGCACTATGTGTCCACCTTGGCCATGACTGCTGGTGGCACTCGGAATGAGGCCTTTTTCTGCTTCCAGGGACAAGTCAGGGAAGATGCTTTGATGTGACAAAAGAGTCTTACCATGAAAGGTGTTTTGGGATTCTGAGTAGATTTTAAATACATTTGTTATATACATACTTGGTGCATTACAAAATCCTCCAAATTTGTTTTCTTAATTTTTTTGTTTATTTTATTATTTATTCATTTATTTTCGAGACAGAGTCTTGCTTTGTCGCCCAGGCTGGAGTGCAGTGGCACGATCTCAGCTCACTGCAACCTCCACCTCCCAGGTTCAAGTGATTCTCTTGCCTCAGCTTCCTGAGTAGCTGGGATTACAGGTGCTGGCAACTTTTTGCATTTTTTGAAGAGACGGGGTTTTACCATGTTAGTCAGGCCGGTCTCGAACTCCTGACCTCAAGTGATCCGCCCACCTCGGCCTCCCAAAGTGCTGGGATTACAGGTGTGAGCCACCTTGCTTGGTTGTTTTTTGTTTTGTTTTGTTTTTTTTGAGACAGAGTCTTGCTATGTTGCCCAGGTTAAAGTGCAATGGTACAATCTTGGCTCACCGAAACCTCTGCCTCCTGGGTTCAAGTGATTCTCCTGCCTCAGCCTCCTGAGTAGCTGGGCTTACAGGTGTGTGCCACAATGCCCAACTAATTTTTGCATTTTTAGTAGAGATGGGGTTACACCATGTGGGCTAGGCTGGTCTTGAACTCCTTACCTCAAGTGATCCGCCTGCCTCGGCCTCCCAAAGTGCTGGAACTACATGTGTGAGCCACGGTTCCTGGCCATCATTTTCTTTTCATTTCTTTTCTTTTTCTGAGATGAAATCTTGCTCTGTCATCAGGCTGGAGTGCAGCAGTACCATCTTGACTCACTGCAACCTCTGCCTCTCGGGTTCAAGCGATTCTCCTGCCTCAGCCTCCCAAGTAGCTGGAATTACAGGCATGCACCACCACACCCGGCTAATTTTTGTAATTTTAGTAGAGACGGGGTTTCACCATATTGGTCAGTCTGGTCTTGAACTCCTGACCTTGCGATCTGCCCACCTTGGCCTCCCAAAGTGCTGTGATTACAGGTGTGAGCCACTGTGCCTGGTCCATTTTTTTTTTCTTATGATGAGCGCAGATGGTGGCTAGCCTCTCTCTCCTCTCGTGGTTGTGGCTGTGGCTTCCCACACTAGCCATCCTGCTCCCGGGCTCCCCCACTCCAGACTGTCTGGCACATGGACTGTTGCGATGGTTTTCCTTCCTGGACATCAGCAGACTCTGCCTTTCTGTGCCGAACCTGGGGGAGCAGGGAGGGAGGAGTCTGCATTCTGGAGCACGTCCTGGGCCTCCATTTCATTTCTCATTCTGGTTCTGGGTAAGCCAAGGTCCCATGCTCAAATGCCATGAGAATAACTCTCTTTCCCAGTGATGGAATCTCTTTAATAAATAAGAAAACACTGAGAGATTAAAAGTAAAATTCAACTTGCTGGTAGCATTATCATTTGTGCTCAGCGTTCCTGAGTTTGTGGTAAGCTCTTTGAGGCCAGGGCTGCCTTTAGGTGGGTTGATGCCCCCAGGGCCGAGAGCGGCAGGTCCTTGAATGAAGCATGCTTAGAGGGTGAGTCCAAGGAAGACAGTGCTGAGCTCCAGCATCCTCCAGCAGAGATGTCTGGGCCCGCTCAGAGGCAGCCAAGGCGAGGAGATGGAAAGCTGTTTTCTGAGAGTGTGAACAAGAGCCTCCAACTTAACTTCAACCATAAGAAAGCTGTTTATCGACCCTCAAATATCTGACAGGCATCAGAGAACACCCAGAAGAACTCCCTGGAGGCATGATTTGAAGGCCGCAACAGCTGCATGCTGTCAGAGAGAAACCACATTTTGCACGTGGATCAGATCCCAGAGCCCCAGCACTAGCTCCAGCCCTGGTGCTGGCCGGTCTTAGAAGGACACTGTGAATTTCTGAGGCATTTCCAGAGGCCCTGTGATGGGTAGGAGATGAGCAATTGCTCCGCAAAGGAAGGCAAACTGAACATTTTGTGCCTAACTTGAGCACCTCCCTGACGTGAGAGACAGCTCCTGAGTGCCTGGGATACTTCAGTATCTGATTTGTTTGGGAAACTCCCAGGCAGCATTAGACCTTGATCACCAAGCCAGCCACTGGGGATAAGTTTAAGGATACTTAAGAGGGGGACATTTTATCTCTGATTGTCACACTCAGAATTGCCTTTTTGCGATTTCTTTTTTCCAGTCAAGGTGCCTGCAGTCTTCCAGATCCTCCAGAAAGGGCTTTAAATTCAGTCTGATCTCTGTCATGCTGCTCGGCAATTGATTTGAGTCACTTTGACGTTTCGGAGTCTGCAGATTTCCCAGAAGTAGAGCAAGAGAGAAAGTTTTATAAATACTGCGACCTTGAAGTAAAAAAGAGACTTCACTTTCCTGCTCCAGATCTTACCATGTGCTCTCCTGAAATTCAAGTAAGAAAAGGTAATGAAGTTAGAAAACGTGAATTTATCCTTGTAAACCCTCATTGGGCAACTCACAGTTGCCAATGAGATTTTGCTTCACATCTGTGGTAATTAGCTATATGTTTGGACTCAGTTAGTGATGGCCTGAGGGGTTATAGTGTGTGTGTGTGTGTGTGTGTGTGTGCGTGTGTCTGTGTGTGTGTGTGTGTGTGTGTGTTTGGATTTCAAGCAAAAACATGGACTCCAAGGTGACAAATCATGGGACTTAAGCATAGACAACTTGAAGGAGCTTGGGGGAGTGCACCTGCATAGCAGGGGAGAGGGAAGGTGGGAGCATCTTGGAGCTAAGGTAGAAAGCTAATTATAGGTAGAAATTAAGGTAGAAAGCTAATTACAACTCCCTGTGTAGCCCAGGCTGGAGTACAGTGGTGCAATCTTGGCTCAGTCACATAGTTTTGCGGGGAAGAAAACTATTTAAAAAAACACAGGCTATACAAGATGGTAATCAGTTTCCATAATCAGGCAGCAAGAAAAGCCCAGTGGTGATGCGGACATTGTGATGAGCTGGGCATTGGACTAGGGGGCCCGGGGCAGGAGCCAACACAGAAGACCATTAGACCGTGTGCCCTGAGAGTGTGGGGGAGGGTCTGCAAGCACTTCCAGATGCCCTGCCTTGTGGGCAGATAACATCATCCTGGATAAGTAGCCAGAACCAAGTGGTCATAGCAGGATATTTCCATCCATCAATACCCAAACATCACATCACATCAGCATCCAGGGATGTGTGCCTTTCCTGGCTGTTAATTTGCAGACAGCTCTGTAGTCCTGGGACTTGGGAGGAGTATGTAGGAGACCAGGGGTTGAGTGGTGTGGTGTGGTGGTGGTGGTGGTGACGAATCTAAAAGAAAATGAAAAATTTCGAAGAGGTAAGTGGTAACTTGACACGGTTTTGTCATGAGCACTATCACCTTTAATTTTACGTTTTGAAAAGAATTTTCCCTTTTAGTATAATAGTGACATAATTCATTGTTGGCAATCTTGCATCAAGAAATAAAATTAAAATCATATGTAATTGCATTGCCCAGAAACAGACAACATTTTGGTACAAATATTTCTTGCCTTTTCTCTGTATGTACACATACAGAGAAACAAACTTTTTCTAGATTGGGCATCCACTATCCATCCTATTTAATAAGCTAAAAATCTTCACTTAAAATTAGTGTGTTGATTTTTCAAATGTGATCAAATATTTTCATAACATCTTTTGTAATAGATACATTTTTTTTAAAATAGATGCTATATTTGGTTTAAATGATCCCTTATTCTTGGGCAGTTTGGTTGCTTTCTTGAAATATGATTTATAGATGGATATTTCTATGGAAACTTGACTTGGGGGAAGGTATACTTTTTCTTCTTTTTTTTTTTATTGTACTTTAGGTTCTGGGGTACATGTGCAGATCATGCAGGATTGTTGCACAGGTACATACATGGCAAGGTGGTTTACTGCCTTCATCCCCCCTCATCACCTATATCTGGTTACTTTTTCATCTTTTATACACAAATTTTTTTTAAAAATTGTTCCATATAATTTTAATGAATTCTTTAATTGAGGTGTACTTTACATACAGTGAAGCACACATATCTTAAGTGTGCAGTTTGGTGAGTCTGACAAACGTGGTTTCTCCAGTCAAGTCAGAGATCATTTCTATTGCCACAGAAAGTTCTCCTATGCTTTTCTTTTTTTTTTTTTATTGCACTTTAGGTTCTGGGGTACATGTGCAGAACATGCAGGATTGTTGCATAGGTACATACACGGCAAGGTGGTTTGCTCCCTCCATCCCCCCATCACCTATATTTGGCATTTCTCCCCCCCATGTTATCCCTCCCCCAACCTCCCTACCCCCCCGCTGTCCCTCCCCTAGTCCCCCCTGACAAACCCCAGTGTGTTCTGTTCCCCCTCTCTGTGTCCATGTGTTCTCATTGTTCAACACCGCCTGTGAGTGAGAACATGCAGTGTTTGATTTTCTGTTCTTGTGTCAGTTTGCTGAGAATGATGGTTTCCAGATTCATCCATGTCCGTACAAAGGACATGAACTCATCGTTTTTGATGGCTGCGTAGTATTCCATGGTGTATATGTGTGTATATGTGCCACATTTTCCTTGTCCAGTCTATCATCGAAGGGCATTTGGGTTGGTTCCAGGTCTTTGCTATTGTAAACAGTGCCGCAATGAACATATGTGTGCATGTGTCTTTATAACAGAATGATTTATAATCCTTTGGGTATATACCCAGTAATGGAATTGCTGGGTCAAATGCAATTTCTATTTCTAGATATTTGAGTAATTGCCACACAGTCTTCCACAATGGCTGAACTAATTTGCACTCCCACCAACAGTGTAAAAGCATTCCAATTTCTCCACCTCCTCTCCAGCATCTGTTGTCTCCGGATTTTTTAATGATCACCATTCTAACTGGTGTGAGATGGTATCCCAATGTGGTTTTGATTTGCATTTCTCCAATGACCAGTAATGATGAGCATTTTTGCATATGTTTGATGGCCTCATATATGTCTTCTTTTGAATGGGTTTGTTTTTTTCTTGTAAATCTGTTTTAGTTCTTTGTAGATTCTGGATATTAGCCCTTTGTCAGATGGGTAGATGGCAAAAATTTTTTCCCACTCTGTTGGTTGCTGATCTACTCTAATGAGTGTTCCTTTGGCTGTACAGAAGCTCTGGAGTTTAATTAGATCCCATTTGTCTATTTTGGCTTTTGTTGCCATTGCTTTTGGTGTTTTAGTCATGAAGTCCTTGCCTATGCATATGTCCTGAATGGTATTACCTAGGTTTTCTTCTAGGGTTTTTATGGTGTTAGGTCTTATGTTTATGTCTTTAATTCATCTGGAGTTAATTTTAGTGTAAGGTGTCAGGAAGGAGTCCAGTTTTTGCTTTCAGCACATGGCTAGCCAGTTTTCCCAACACCATTTATTAAACAGGGAATCCTTTCCCCATTGCTTGCTTTTGTCATGTTTGTCAAATATCAGATGGTTGTAGATGTGTGGCATTATTTCTGAAGCCTCTGTTCTGTTCCATTGGTCTATATCTCTGTTTTGGTACCAGTACCATGCTGTTTTGATTACGGTAGCCTTGTAGTATAGTATGAAGTCAGGTAGCATGATGCCTCCAGCTTTGTTCTTTTTGCTTAGGATTTTCTTGGCTCTGCGGGTTCTCTTTGGTTCCATATGAAGTTTAAGGTGGTTTTTTCCAGTTCTGTGAAGAAGGTCATTTGTAGCTTGATGGGGATAGAATTGAATCTATAAATTACTTTGGGCAGTAGGGCCATTTTCACGATATTGATTCTTCCTCACCATGAGCATGGAATGTTTTTCCATCTGTTTGTGTCCTCTCTTTTTTCCTTGAGCAGTGGTTTGTAGTTCTCCTTGAAGAGGTCCTTTACATCCTTTGTTAGTTGTATTCCTAGGTATTTTGTTCTGTTTGTAGCAATTATGAATGGGAGTTCACTCTTGATTTGGCTCTCTTTTAGTCTGTTATTGGTGTATAGGAATGCTTGTGATTTCTGCACATTGATTTTGTGATCTGAGACTTTGCTGAAGTTGCTTATCAGTTTCAGGAGTTTTTGGGCTGAGACGATGGGGTCTTCCAAATATACAATCATGTTGTCTGCAAATAGAGACAGTTTGGCTTCTTCCTTTCCTAATTGAATACACTTTATTTCTTTTTCTTGCCTGATTGCTCTGGCTAGAACATATGCTTTTCTAAGTCAAACCTCAAACTCTCTGCACTTGAGACTACAGATCTGATTCTATCAACATAGCTTAGGTTTGCCTGTTCTAAAACTTCTTATAAATTGAACCATATAATATATACTTTTTTGTATCTTGAGTTTTTTCTTTCAACATCAAGTTTTTGAGATTTGTCTGTATTACTTCAGGTCTCAGTAGCTTATTCTTTTTTTTTTATCGTGGAGTAGTTTTCTGTTACATATATATAAATACAGCACAATTTGTTCATCCGTTTCTTTGTTGATGAACATTTCAGTTGCTTCCAATTTTTTGATATAAAGACATTATAAACGTCCTTATATAGGCTTGTGTTTGATTGCTTGCCTATTTTTGTTGTGTTTTATTTTTCCAAACATATGTTTAATGGGATTAGAAATGCTGGATCATAGGGTGAACATATGTTTAGCTTCATAAGAAGCTTCCAAACGGTTTTCCAAATGGTTGTACCATTTTACTTTGTTCTCCAACCATCAATGTATGAGAGTGCTGGTTTTTCCAATTTGTAAAAACATTGGTATTGTCAGCTTTTAAAATTTTAGCCATTTTAGAAGACAGAAAGTGCACTTCATTGTGTTCTCTCTGCATTTTTCCAATAACCGTGCTGAACACTTTTTCATATGCATACTGGGTATTCATATATCATCTTTTGTGAGATGGCTGTCAAGTTCTTAGCCCATTTTAAGTTGGGGTAGTTGTCTTTTTTCAAAAAAATTAAATTTTTTATGTTTGAGGTATATAATAGGATGACCCTGTTTTACTGTGAAGTATGATATTAGTAGTTGGTTTTTTGTAGATGTTCTTTATCAGATTGAGGGGGAGTTCCTTCTATTCCTTGTTTGTTGAGAGTTGTTTTATTTTTGTGTTGAAATGTGTTGGATTTTGTCAAATGCTTCTCCTGTACATTCAGATCATCCGATGGTTTTTTCTTTTCAGTGTGTTGAGTGCCAAAGAAATGCCATATTCCTGGGTTAAGTTTAACTGATATATTTGTATCAAGTCATGATGTATTATCACTTATATACACATATTTCTTGGTTTGATTTGGTTTACTAATGTTTTGTTAGGGATTTTTGAACCTATGCTCATTAACTATACTTGTGTCTTTTGTCAGGGACAGGTCATCTTTTTGCTTGATTTTTGGTATCAGGATGACGTCAGCTTCATAAATCAAACCAGGACGTGTTCCCCTCCTCCCAGTTTTCTGAAAGAGTTTGTGCATTATTTACATGATTTATTCTTTAATTATCTGGTAGAATTTACCAACAACCAAATCAGTGATCCTCTTTATCTTCTGTTTCCTCCCTTCTTGAAGCAGAATGTATATGATCTTATCCTACGTCCTTCTCATCATCATACTTTGGAAGAAGGTAACTGGCTTATTAAATTTTACAGGTTCACAGATGGAGAAGAATTGTGCCTCAGATGGATTATACATAATGCCTCGCCCATACCTTATTTCGATCATGAGATTTAGGACCTTTGAACAGATGAGATTTGAATGAGACTTTGGATTTTGATTTGACGCTGTAATTGGTTGAGTCTTTTGGGGAACTCTAAGTGAGATATATATATATATATATTTTTTTTTTTATTGCATTTTAGGTTTGGGGGTACATGTGAAGAACATGGAAGATTGTTGCATAGGTACACACATGGCAATGTGATTTGCTGCCTTCCTCCCCCATCACCTATATCTGGCATTTCTCCCCATGCTATCCCTCCCCCAACTCCCCACCCCCCCACTATCCCCTCCCCTTTTCTCCCCCCCCGACAGACCCCAGTGTGTGATACTCCCCCTCCCTGTGTCCATGTGTTCCCATTGTTCAACACCCGCCTATGAGTGAGAACATGCGGTGTTTGATTTTCTGTTCTTGTGTCAGTTTGCTGAGATAGATATATTTTATATTGGAACAGACACGTATCACTGCAAACCAGAGGAAGATGGACTGTGGGAGGCAGAATAATGAACTCCTTGGAGACATCCATGTCCTAATTCCTGGAGTCTGAATATGTTGGTTTACTTGGCAAAGGGGAATTAAGATTGTCATTGGAATTTAGATTCCTAATCAACTGACCTTAAGATAGGGATATTATCCTGAACTATCTGGGTGGTTCCATGTAATCGCAAAAGTCCTTAAAAGTGGAAAAGGGAGGCAGGTGAATGGGTGAGAGGGATGTGATGTAGGAAGGACTTCACCTGCCTTGCAACCTTTCCACATACCTTTCCCTCAAGCTGGAAGAGTCCTCTTATTCTTTACCTGGGTAATTCTTACTTAGCCTTCCATTCTCAACTCAAATGGCATTGCTTAAAAGATGCCTTTCCTCATTATCAAATGTACATTAGGCCCCTCTCTTATGCTTTATTCATGTTTCCTTTGTAAGCAGGGACATGGCTCTTTTGCTCACCCTGGTAAGCCTGGTGCCCAGTATATCATCTGACACATAATTTGTGGTCAACTCTTGATTCATGAGTGAAATGTATTAGTTACTATTGATCACCAGTGGAATAAGTGCTTAGAAACACTTATAGGCTGAATAGGAAGAATTAAACAAATGAATAATTAGATAATAGGTACATGGGAGTTGCAGGGATTGACATCTTGTTTTATTCAGTTTTGCCTACATTGGCTCCTTTCTTACAAATATCCTGATGCCTATTGAGTGGTATCCATAACCTTTCTTTGAGTTTTCTGGAAGAAATTGCTGCTGCTGTTGTTGTTTTCAGCAGCTCTTTTGACCTGACCATTCTCACACCAGCATAAGGTAATTTAGACAGATTAGAACATGGGCTTCTTCTCAGAAACCCACAAAAGCCTTGAAATGGAGACAGTCCAGAAATATACCCATGTCCACATGACTCAATCCCTAGAAATGCCTATTTTTAAGCAGAACGAGCTTGTTTTTCTAAGTGTGATTTCCACCTTGTCGCTAGAGGGCTGGATTTATACAGGTTGCCATCTCTTAGACCAGATACCTTCAGGCAAAGGGAAGTACAGGAGGTGTTTTAAGTGCAATAGGAATTTTGAGATAGGAAACATGCCTAATTATGTATGGGTTTCAAACAAAATTTGATTATTAGTTTGATCCAAATCTTACTTTCCAGAAAAGAGAAAGATTTTAAAGACAAGGAGATTCCTCCAAAATGTCCAAAGTAGACTTCAGCAAATACAAAATTCATCACATCTGCTTTCCAAATTTTGTAATTAATTCATCAGTTCACCAAAATTGCCAACCATCTGCTGTCAACCACACACGTGCTAAGGGCTGTGAGGCCACCACGACCAATACCATCAGAAAGCAGCTTGTACCTCCTGGGAGAAGGCATGCATCCCCATAGCTGAAGTCAACGTGGGATGGCTCCCGTTGCTGGTGGACCAGAGCCCCGTGGGACACAAAAGAGGGAGGATGCAGGCTGGCTGGGAGGAAATCTGGTAGCAATGGGTTTGTGTTTCTCCTTGGATGAACAGGAAGACATTTTCCTTCAAGGACATAGCTAAGTTCAATTTTACAAAAAAATGTATTTTTTGATACATAATAGATACATACATTTTTGTTCAGTTTTGACATGGGAAAGCACACAACTGACTTTTTTTTTTTTACAAGTATGCACATCCAGTATTGGTGTGTGTGCTCCCAAACTGTTTTTGCCTATTGCATTTTTTAAAAATTTATTTATTTTACTTTAGGTGCATACTGCATCTGGCATTTCTCCCCGTGTTACTCCCTCCCCACCCTTCCCCTCCCTCTCCACCCCCGCGCTGACTCCTGTGATTCTGCAGCCAGGAAAAAAAAGGAGAAAGTTCAGTTAGACAAGGATGTGGCTTGAGGTTGCCTCATGGGTGTGATTTAAAGTGCTGGGCAGTTCCTCCCGCCTTCGCTTTCTCCCTGTGTCCTGAATACAGTGAGCCACAGTGTCCAGGCCTCAGGCTCCTGCATCCTCAGCTCTGTACAGGAGGCGTGTCCCATTGTTTCCATGGCAGTGCCTTGTGGGACAGTGATCTGCTCAGGTCTTGCTTACCAGGAACGACTTCGCTCACTGCAACCTCCACCTCCCGAGTTCAAGTGATTCTCCTGCCTCAGTCTCCCAAGTAGCTGGGATTACAGGTGCTCGCTATCATGCCCAGCTAATTTTTTTTTTTTTTGTATTTTTAGAAGAGACAGGGTTTCACCATGTTGGCCAGGCTGGTCTCAAACTCCTAACCTCAGGTGATCCACCTGCCTTGGGCTCCCAAAGTGTTGGGATTACAAACGTGGGCCACCGTGCCTGGCCTTTTTTAAATTTTTTATTTTGGTGGGTACATACTAGGTGTCTATTTGTGGAGTACATCAAGTATTTTGATACAGGCATGCAGTGGGTAAGTGGGGTATCCATCACCTCCAGCATTCATCATTTATGTGTGTTATAAACATTCCACTTGTACTCCCGCAGTTATTCTAGACTGGACAATAAATTATTACTATGGTCCCCCTGTCATGCTACCAAATACTAAATCTTATTCCCTGTATCTAACTATATTTTTGTACCATTTACCATCCCGATTTCCCCCACGCCCCTTCTCAGTCTCTGGTAGCCATCATTCTACTTTCTGTGCTCATGAATTCAATTGTTTTAATTTTCATCTCCCACAAATAAGTGAGAGAATGCAAAGCTTGTCTTTCTGTACGTTTCTCATTTCACGTGACATAATGTCCTCCAGGTCCATCCATGTTGTTGCATGTGACAGGATGTCATTCTTTTCTCTGGCTGGGTAGTGCTCATGGTGTGTATGTACCACATTGTCCTTATTCAGTCATCTGTTGACGGACACTTGGATTGCTTCCAAATCTTGACTGTCATGAATAGTGCTGCAGTAATATACATGGGAGTGTCGATGTCTCTTAGATATTCTGATTTCCTTTTGGATGAAGTTTCAAAGCTCAGTGCAGTTTTGAGATTCTGGAAGTAAATGTCTCAACCCACACTAACAGCACTGGTTGATAGGGAGGTGGGCAGTCGGCCTCTCAGTGTCCTTCACGTTTTCTGTAATGTACATGCACTGTTAGTAAAACCTCAGCAGATTTGGTGGGATCTTAGAAGTCATCTTATGCAGCATTTTCTTTTTCTAACAGAAAAATGAAGTTGGGTTTCTGGTAGTGTCTTCCTCAGGGACCCCCTGACTGGCATGTCCTCTGCCCATTCACCCCTTCAGGGAGCACCTCCGCAGGCCTGAGCTAGGCTGCAGGAGCCCTGAGAAGTGAGGGACAGCACCCACCCCTACTGGGAGCTTTCCAGTAGGGGTCAGCTTGACGTGGAGCCTTCTGGAGCAGAAACTTGTGCGAAGGCCCCACAGCGAGCTGGAGGGAATGGGGAATTCAGCCCTGGGCAGGAAGGATCCTCCGTTTGCTCACTTCTGCCTCGTTTACTGTCTTTATACCCAGCCTTGGGTGGCTTCAGACCTCCTTCCTCCTGCCCTTTTCTTGCCGACCCTATTCCTTTTCACAAGCAGGTAGTGAGAGATGAAAAGGGCCGAAACAGCCTTCTGTGGTGATGGATGGGCAGGGAGCTCGGGGGGTGGAGGGGACGGGATGGGCAGAGGCTGTTTCGTTTGATCTGCCTTTTACAGCTTCCCCCAGGATCCCACAAAGTCACTAACTTTGAAATAGTTAATGAGGAAAAAAAAAGCATGTTATTAAGGCAGTTCCATAAGCCCGAGCATCCAGAGGGCTGTGTTTCTAGTGCTGGGAGGGCCCACATTATCTTGGCTTTCCTATTCACTGCTCAATAGCTAAGCATCAATCCCGAAATGAGTGCTTTTGAAAGGAAAAAAGGGCACAAGGGAAAATGTACCTTTGGGTTGCAGTGTTCTCCCGTTTCACGTGCATTGTGCTCTCCCTCTGCAGCGCCAGCCCCCTGCAGCAGACCAGCACTTCTTGCATCGCTCTTGGAGAGAATGCCAGGGGCTATCAGAGGCTTAACTCTCCTCTCATCTGCCCAACAGCTGGTTCCAGTGCTCAGCTGAGCCTCAAGCACATTCCTGTGCTCACAAGCACACAGGAGGAGCTGGCAGCCCGGAGGGTATACTTTGCGCCGTGTCTCCAGCCTGGACACCAAGACACGTCAAGAGAGAGTCCAACATGTGCTGTGAGGCCACAGGGGTTCCTGATCAACAGGACCATTTGATATTGGGGAGCAGGCAGTTTGGACCACCATTCTCCCGCCTCCCGTGTGATCTGAGACACCTGTGTTCACCTGACCTGTGGGTCCCAAAGCCTGAGCAACCAGCGGCTCCTCCCTGGTGGTCCAAAGCTCTCTTGACTACACGGTGTCTTTTATGATCATCTGTTCCTTGAATTTTCTGTTGAAATGATTTGTGCATTTTCTTGTTGTTAGTAGCTGAAAGAACATCTCTTTAAAATGGTTATAATGCTTCAGCCTTTCAGTCCGGGCCAGCAAGAGAGAAGCTGGAAGACCGTGTCTTGTTCTGAAGTGGTTTGTGGAGGAGAGATCCCATGGAAAGAAGAGAGGTGGAGGAGGAAGCATCCAAGGGCAAGCTGGAGACAGAAGCGCTGGCCGGAACGTGGCCACTCCAGAATCTGGGTGCAAGAAAGCAAGAGGGCTTCCTCAGCTCTCACCTCGCTGAGGCCAAGCCTGCTCCGGGATGCACCCTTCATGCCCAGCTGGGATTTCAGGCCTGCTCCCAACCCTTCTCAGCTTGCTCCTCCACTCCAGGAGAAGGCAGAGTGATGTCTCTGTGCTTCCGGGCTGGCCCCGTTCTGGGCACCGCCACACTGGATGCTCACTGTGGTCTCACATGTCTTCTCTGAACTGGGTAGGACCTTCTCCAGGGTGATTCTGACTTGTGCTTCCTTTTGCATTCCGTCTCCTGTTAATGATATGAAAGGGAAGTGCTGGGAAGGGAAGAGCGTGGTCCCTTTAAATGATACAGAAGGGAAAAGTGCTGGATAGAGGAGGGCATCGTCCCTGGCTAGGGCTCCGTCCCCACGGACCTAGGTGAAGACAGGCATTTCCTATCCAAATGTTGCATTTCCCAAGACCATCCTGGCCTGCCATGCCCCTATCCTGTGCCTATAAAAATCCCAGAGACCCTAGCAGGCAGACTCACAAGTGGCTGGATGTGGAGAGGACCCCATCAACCAGAGAAACACATGGGCAGCTGGATGGAATGGCACACTGGCAGGCCACCAACCGGCAGAACAATGATGTGAAGTTTGGCTGGGGTAGTCAGAGGAGAACTCGGGCCGCTGAGCTGCCTGATTCCAGGGGAAAATCTTCCCACTCCATCCCCTCTGGCTTCCCCCATCTGCTGAGAGCTATATCTACTCAATAAAATCTTGCACTCATTCTCCAAGTCCAGGTGTGATCCAATTCTTCCCGTACACCAAGGCAGGGATACAAGGTAGAGGGTCTAATTGAGTTGGTTAACACAAGCTGCCTATAGACGACAAAACTAGAAGAGCACGCTGTAACACCCGCCAACAGGGGCTTCAGCTATAAACATTCACCCCTAGACACTGCTCTGGGGTGGGACCCCCACAGCCTGCCCGTCTGTATGCTCTCCTAGAGGTTTGAGCAGCGGGTGCTGAAGAAGCGAGCCACAGCCCCATCACATGCCCTGAGAGGGGGACAAGGGAAGCTTTTCCTGTTTCAGTAATTGTGGTGATGGTGGTAGTAATGGTAATAAGAACGGAGTAGGCATAGGTTACATGAGCTGGCAGCTTCTAGGCACGCGTGGAGTGTTGGAATGCTTATGGGCTCACTTAATCCTCACAGACACGCGGCTGTGAGGTGGCCGTGGAGCCTGCTCAGGATGGCACACCTAACCAGGGCCACACCGGGCTGCGTCACTTCAAAGTTCTTGTGTTGATTTTGGGGGAAATGAACAGAACAAATGCTGGAAGTGCCAGGCCTGAGACAGGAAATGGATTTTGTGAACAAGAAACTGAGTGATGGTCCCATTCTGGCTTCATCAGTGTGACCATGTTAGGTTGTGGGCATTTTTAAAGACCTGACACCCCGGACCTGCTATTCTGCCCAGATGAGTTGGAGGGACAGATCTGTTGTAGGACCGAGTCCCTGCACGGCTGGCAGCAACCTCTTGCCCTTTGTTCTGACGAGGCGGAGGCTCACAGCTACAGTGGGTGACACTGGGAGCTAAGGAACTCAAATCAAAGAACACAAAACATGCCGGTGATCAAATTCTAGCCTCAACCACCACCAGCTGTTTAAGACAAGATGGATGAGGTAAGAATGCTCCGAGTCACTGCCCTGCGGTGGGAGTCCACCTGCTGCGGCCCACAACGCCTTAAAGCTCTGGTATAATAACTGCCACAGGGATGCGTTCCTGTCTCTCTTGCACTAACCCCTCCCCAGGTCCTTTCTTTCCACACAATGCTAGCGCACAGCCACAGCTATTTGGAGGCACAGAGACTGAGCGCCTACTGCATACCTTTCTCACGGACGTAGCGTCCAGAGATGTCATTCACAGACCCTGACTGGGGTTGCCTCTCGCAGAGGAGACACCCCGATGGTGATCCACTGTGCACCATCTGGTTACCGTGGAGTGGCTAGTGTTGTGTGTCCTTCCTGTAGACATAATAAATTATAGGTTTTGTGTTCAGAGAGCTTGTCTGAAATAACTGTATCTGGCTCATTTCAAGTTGCTTGGCTTCCTTCTCGAAGCAGGAAATATAATATTGACTATGTGGGTGGTAGTTTCACTAAATTAATACGGGATTAGTTTAATAGTTGCATAGCAACACTAACAGGTTGCATCTGTGATGTGCCAGCCTGTGGGATCCCGTCATGTAGTTTGCGAATGAAAAGGATTTTTCTATTATAATCACATACAAATATTAAAAACGAATGATACTATTCAAGATGTCTTTTGTATCCGCTCATCTCACCAGGTCTGCAGAAAGTTGCTCCCATCTGCAGGAGATGCCTTTGATGGTATTCACTGGCTGTACCTCTGCTATTGATCTGCCTGGCTTCCTGCCTTTAGCCCTCACAATTTGCTGCTGTGTCCGCTTTGTGCCTCATCACTAGGGAAGGGCAATGGTTTATTTTGCGAGCAATTCCAGCACAGAGTAGGTGCAGGTTAGAAGGTATCCCTGCATTCTATAAGACATTATAGATTGCAGAATCGCCATCATTATTATGTAGTCTGAGAGGTGGAAGAGACCTTGGGAACCACTGAGAGACAGGTTCTATGCTAACGAATTTGACATTATTCTTTTTAGTGTTTGTGGTGCAACGGAGGGACGTGAAGCTGGTGTGAAGGGTGGGGCGCGGAGAGCCAGGAATCATGCTAGAGGCAGCAGTGTGGCCAGGGACAGCTCCTTGGCCAGAAGTTTGCACATCTGCTGTGGTCCCCGCCACAAAGCCTGCCTTGGGGAGGCTGCCGAGCCTGCTGACGGTGGAGCTGAGGTTGGGTCTAATCCGGCCAACGGGGCAGCCGCTAGCCCCATGCGCACTAGAATGCGGCTGGTCCAAATCAGGATGGCTACAAAATGACAAATACACAGTGGATATCAAAGATCGGCTTGAAAAAAGAATGTAGAATAGCTCATCAATGCTGCATGTTGCTTACACTTTGAAAAGATAATATTTGGAATTAGATAAACTATATTACAAGCATTCATTTTATCTGTTCCTTTTTACTTTTGAAAATGTGGTTCCTCACAAACTTAAAATTACGTGTGTCCCACTTTACTACTAACCTGCAGTCCTGATCTACAGCCCAGGAATATGCCCTTGAGTCATACCCAGAGGCCCAGAGTGTGCCGGGGTCAGAGGCAGCCCAGAGACAGCCAGGCTGGGCACCAGGGTTCTCTGTCTAACCAGGCTTATCCTCTGAACAGCGTGCCTGATTTATCAGCTCCTTTTACATCAGCTTCTGCTTCTGTCCTATGAGAGATTTAGTCTAGAACTGGTTTCTGTGCATCGTTCAGCTCTAAAGGTAAACAAGTCATTTCAGCATCAGAGGCCAAACTCTGTGCTGGGAATATGCTGACTTCAGTTCTGGTTTCTCTTCCACCAGTGACCTGCTCTGTGGCTTGGGGCAAGTGGCTATAGCAGTGGCATTTGCTCACCTCCAGTTCTATCATCTTGTTTTTCTAGAAGGGTAAAGAAAGATGATGCCACTGTGTGAACTGGGGATCGAACAGGAGACAGCGTCCACGTGACCAGAGTCTTGGATGAGTCACGCTGGCTCTGCTTTGAGTGGACTTTCCGTATTTGGTGGAAAAAGGTAGCTGGTGTGAGCAGCTGTGCAAAGATAACTGGGACTGTACACTGTGGGGCTTCTAGAACCACAGATGCTCAATGGAGACAGTCCTCCATTCTACACTCAGTCTCTATGTCTGCTTGTGGGACCCTGTAACCGTGAGTGAGAGTTCAAATCCCTGCCTGGTCACAGCTTGGGAGGCCCTGGAGACAGTGAAAGTGAGAGAGCATGGAGGCCCCCGGCGTGGCAACGAGGGAAGCACACAGCTTTCTCTCCCTGGCAGTGCCAACCAACCCATTTTGATTGTGCATCAGGGCC
Source organism: Ateles fusciceps (assembly GCA_036589455.1). Taxonomy (NCBI): domain Eukaryota; kingdom Metazoa; phylum Chordata; class Mammalia; order Primates; family Atelidae; genus Ateles; species Ateles fusciceps. Next base: position 2,149,779 of record JAZHEH010003213.1, on the reverse strand, counting down.
GTTTGTGGTGGTACGGCTCAGCACGGTGTTCGTCATAAAAGGGAAACGAAACCAGAAGAACAAAGCAAAGCAAAGCAAAACAAAACAAAAGAGAGAAAAAAGCATTGGGAAACTACAGGAAGAATAACTCTCTAAAATGTGATCAGGGAAGAAATAGCCAGTGAAATGTGTCATTTGAAGATGGAATGTGTGACCTGCTAATTGAAAGCTGCATACGAGGAACATTTGATATCAATACAATTTACTTAACCAAATTACTGTTATTAGTGAGGAACAATGACAAAGAATTATCGAACATCCACACATTTAATTTTGGTGATTATTATTTACGCATGATTTATTACCCCCAGTGCAAAGCACAGCTGGGAGGATCACAGAGATGACTCACGAGTTCCTGAGGCCAAATTTTTGTTTTGTTCTGTTTGGCCAAAGTGATGGTTTTATCGAATCCCTGGGATGACAGTCTGCACCTGATATGTCTGTACCACCAAATGCATCGGAGGAAACGCAGGAGCATTGAATTATAACTTTGTTTCTAATGAGAGGTTCAGCCTTCCCTTTGTTCTTAAACAAGAAGCCCCAACCAGAGATCTTGAGAAGGAGACAAGCCTAATACTTTCTTTAAGACAGTACTTGCAGACTACAAAGAGGACGCAGTAACATCATGTTATGTTCAAATCGCTTGAGATGATTTAATTGGTTTTTAGGAAGGCTGCCGTTCCAGGCCCACTGAAAACACTTATAGCACATTCTTAAGCCTACACAAAAATAATTTGCATAATTGTTATATTTAGGGAACAATGGGACAGGGGGGAATCCCATTCTTGCCCCTGCATCTAATTCTGTGTCAGGTAACACTCTTCCCACTGCCGGGGCCCATCCCTTTCCTATTTCAGTTGGAATTGGATAGCAGCAGACAATGTACATTGCAACATGGGCATTTATATCAAATTCCCTTTTACCAGAACACTTTCGGCTGGGCGCGGTGGTTTTAATCCCAGCACCTTGGGAGGTTGAGGCTGGCGGATCACTTGAGGCCAAGAGTCTGAGACCAGCCTGGCTAACATAGTGAAACACTGTCTCTACTAAAAATACAAAAATTAGCTGGGAGTGATGGCACATGCTTGTAATCCCGCCTACTCAGGAGGCTGAGGCATAAGAATCACTTGAACCTGGGAGACGGAGGTTGCAATGAGTCCTGATCACAACACTGCACTCTGTCTCAAAAAAAAAAAAAAAAAAAAGGAAACGTTCAGAAAGGATAATTCTAGAGCATATCAGTCAATAAACCACTGTACGAACAACTGGCAATGAAGATGGAATAGTTCAGTTAAAATGAATTAAAGGCAGTGACTGGTCCTCCAAAGGGTCACATTCTCAGATTTTCTAAAATTTTCATTGACTGTGAGCAACTGCCTCACCTGTGTACTCTGGTGTCAGGAGGGGAGTCGTGCTGTGGGTGGAGATAGCTTTGCACATCTGTCTGTTGGCTAGGCCTCTGGCCAAACCACTGTGTGTGGTGATGGGGTTTTGAACAGAAAGCCGATGGGGCTTTATAACTAGAGTGAAAGCCACAGGCCGTGGAGAGCCTTCTCGGTCCACAGCAAGCCTGGGTACTAATCCATCGTCAATGTTTTCATTTGGAAATCTATACATTCATGAGAATTCTCTCTCTCCTCTATCAACCGCTTTTTTACTGATTTTTGTTCCCAGGCTGTCTCTGACATTCAGCATAAATGTCACCTTTGCCTAATTCTTAAACAGACAGATTTTGCCCCCACTCAAATATTAGGGTGAAGACTCTATTATACGGTGCTGACCATGGGATGGATGCAGGGGTTGGGTGTTTTAGTGCATCCTCCCCATAATCTCCATCTATTTTACCTTCAAACCACCTCAAATAAACACTAATTCTAAGTAAATGTAGTGTACTTGCTGTGCAAATGATTTAAAATAATTCCTGCCATGTTCTTGTCACCCCTATCAAATTGTCACCAGCTTCTTTCCTTACCAAGCCCTTCCCTGCGTGAAGTCTCAAGAGCTGGCAGTGCTTCAACAGCGGGCCCCTTCCTACCTGCAGCCTTCTCTATACTCTCATTTAGTTTCTGGGAAAGCTTGACACTATGGCTGCCCTTAGACTTCCTACCCCATTCAAAATCTGGAAGATTCTCATTTGTTCTAATTCCTACATTTTCCCAAATGGGCCTTTAAAAAAATAAATTACAGGCCAGGCGCGGTGGTTCACGCCTGTAATCTCAGCACTTTGGGAGGCCGAGGCGGGCGGATCACGAGGTCAAGAGATCGAGACTATCCTGGCCAACATGGTGAAACCCCGTCTCTACTAAAAATACAAAAACAAATTAGCCGGGCGTGGTCGCGCGTGCCTGTAGTCCCAGCTACTCGGGAGGCTGAGGCGGAAGAATCGCTTGAACCCAGGAGGTGGAGGTTGCAGTGAGCCGAGATTGTGCCACTGCACTCCAGCCTGGCGACAGAGCAAGACTCCGTCTCGATAAAATAAAATAAAATAAATTACAAATATTTGAAAAGTGAAGTGTTTTTTATCCAAAAGTTAAACTTCTCTGCCCTTTAGATGTCCCAGTGTGGCACGTCAAATCCTTAACTCAGTTGGTTTATCTCTGCTCCAACTAAAGGAGACACAGATTCCCCTGATTTTTACCACCAGTTTCTATTGAAGATAGCAATTTTGTGGCTGAGATGCTATCACGGGCAGCAGCAGGCTTGGGCCCTAATCTGAGTTCCGTGATGGGGTATTTCTGAATGTATGTAGGCTTCCATTTCTCCATGGACAAAGTGAGACCACTCTCATCATAAGTGTAGAGATAAATTATGTTTTTAAAAGAATTTTGAGCTCTTAGGATGAATGTGATTTTAAAATCTGCAGAAACGCTTGTCACTGCCATTCTATTGACCTTCAATCTTAGTATCCTGAATCTTTGCTTTTTGCTAATACGAAGGCAATGGTTGTTTATGTTGATACCTTTGAAAAGCTGCAAGATTCCAAAATGTCTTTTGAATCCCCAAAGATACCTTCAGAATACATCCAGTAGATTTTTACTAGTTAGTAGATAGTAAAGGGCATTCTAGATATTTGGACAAACAAGGGTGATATTAACTCCGTCAATCAAATATTCAAAGATTAAAAACATGGTAGGAGAGTCTATTCTCCGTAACAGTGTCTTTCTCCCCGACCCTCACATAGACACGCATACATAGAAAAAAAGAAACCCAACACAGCATGGGCTAGAATGGCAGCTAATTAACACAGATTGTGTATACATATGAGAACATGGGATTCTTATAGTTCATAAAATAGGACATCCTGGTCTTGACCTGGTCCGCTGTAGCATGCAGAGGTCCTTGCTGAGCGTGTGTGTGTGTGATGTGTAGGTCCCACACGCCAGCAGGCTGACTGTAGCTTATGACTCTTGAATGGGTAATGGCTCTTAGTTTATGCATTTCTCTTACAGGAATGCAATTTTTCTTTGCTAAGAGAATAAGTTTTGAAAATAAGTAACTTTAAGGTAGTTCATAAGTTTTAAACCTAAATTTTAGGTAGACTATAAATATATTCTGTAAATATATAAACAGAAAATTGTGGGAAATGAGAGTGAGAAATATTACTGGTACTGGCAGAATCTACCAGAGCATTAGACAGATACTATTAAATGGTCATGTCCCACGGCCTCCTCACTTCACAGCACTTGACAGTCCAAGGGACATCAGCACTGCATCGGTGGAAGAAGCTGGAAAAAGTTAATTCAGGCCTCCTAACAAGTCCATTGTTTATGTGGTGAGGTCTCACGGGACCCATGGAACAACACTGGGTGAAGGACTGTGTACAGGTGTGATATGGTTTGGATATTTCTCCCTCCAAATCTTTTGTTGAAAGGTGACCTCCAACGTTGGAGGTGGGTCCTGGTGGGAGGTGTTTGGATCATGGGGGTGCGTCCCTCATGAACGGCTTAGTGTCCTCCTCACAGTAATAAATGAGTTCTCACTGGATGAGTCCTCTCAGAGAGTGTTTATTAAAAAGAGACTGGCACCTTCCCTCTCCCCTTCCTCTCTTGTCATGTGGCACACCTGCTCCCCCTCTCGCCTTCTGTTACAACTGGAAGCTCCTTGAGGCCTCACCAGAAATAGATACTGACGCCATGCTTCTTGTACGGTCTGCAGAACCATAAGCCAAATAAACCTCTTTTCTTTATAAATTACCCAGTACCCGGTGATTCTTCACAGCAACAGAAAACAAACACAGGGTACCACTGGTCACTCTGTCCAGAGACTTTCATACTCCTTCCTCTCCCCTGACCTTATCTCCTCATCATCCACCCTGCTGCTTTGAAATGCCCCACTCCACACAGAAACACTCATTCATGTTCCGGGCCGAGTTCACAACCATTACCGTGTTGTCACACACAGGGCCCGCCCCTCCCTCCTCATCTCAGCTTCCTCAGTGAGCTCACACTCTCTAATGTTTGTGTACATATGTGTGTCTGTCTGCTCAGGAGGCTCCTTTGTGTCTGAGAGCATTTCTCACAATAATGATAATCTTCACATCCCTGCCATCACACTTGAGACACCACTTTGTACACACTAGGCACTTAAAAAAGCTTAACTGTTTTTGAACAATCACAAACATTTGTAAGGCCAGGGTTAGTTGCCTTATGACTTTAAGGGTGAGAGTGATGGTGTTTTTTGCTTTCCAGCATCTTTGGTTTCTCCTTGAATGTTGGCAGTCCCCACTCTTCTGGCCTAAACCTCTGCATTCTTGTTCTGTCTCCACACCTGACTTTTGCGGTGGGGGTGGGGTGCTATTGCACTTTTGACCGCTATCTATTTTCTAATGACCCCCAAGTCTGAGGTTTCTTGTTCACCTCTGTCCCAAGCACTGGTCCCGCGTGATCCCTCCACCAAACACGGCCACTCATATCAGCACGGGTCCCTCATCATCCACTCACCAGCCCCTGCTCACTCAACTCCAGATTGAGCAGGGCTACCAAGTTCTCAGTAACCCGAGCTGGAAACCCTATATCTTTTGAATCTGCCTCTTCTTATTCTCAGTGATTCTTCCACATGCAGAATGACTCGTCTGATTTTCTGTGTAAGACTCCTTCGTATCTTGAAGCTACCCTTCACATCCCTTTGGCAGTATGTTCGATGCCCCTGGTAACCGGCTCCCCTGGTACCTGCAGGGGCCCTCAGGCCCAGCACAGTCATCTTTCTTTTCTCCTAAAAGGAATCTCACTCTCTCCTCTCTCCCTGTCTTTCACCATGTGCAATGCCATTTCTGCGAACATCTATCCAGCACTACTCATACTTAAGATATCTGGCTCAAGGACTGTTGTACCTGTTCCCCATTCGATTTTCTCTGGGTCTCCAAGCCCTTTCTTTACCCACCTGCAGTAGCAGGGGTTTGTTGTAGCACAATTACCTGTTTACGTCTCATGCCTCTGCTGGACTTAGTTCTCCTAGAGGAAGGACTGTGTTTTATCACCCTTATGTCTATAGCATAGTTATCAGTTAGAAATAGAAGCTTTATTCATTGAATATATTTGATAATCAGCACCTAAAGACATTGGTAGCACGTCACTCATCTCATCGCACCGGGGACAGAGAAGGAAATGTGTCTAGCTCAGGCTGCCGTGACAAATTACCATAGACTCAGTGGTTTGAACATTTATTTCTCATGGTTCTGGAGGCTGCAGGTCTGAGGTCGGGCAGCCCGGGTGCTGCTGACAGTGCTCTTTCAGGTGATGTCCTCAGATGACCTTTCCCTGGTGCCTACGTGCAGGGAGAGGTTTCTCATGTCTCTTCCTCTTTTCATAAGGACACCAATCCCATCAGGCAAGCTCCACCCTCATGACCTAATCTAACCCCAATTACCTCCCAAGAGCCCCACCACCAAATGCCATCACACTGGGGATTAGGTTGTCAGCATTATGCATGTTTAGGGGGCACACACATTCAGTCTACAGCAAACTGGCAGCTCTGGGCACATGCCCTCTGTGAGCCCCACACTCTGTGGTTTGGATCGGACTTAACTCTCCTTCCGTTTTGGGCCACTGAGGTCTGCATTATGTCTGTGAGCAAGAGATGGCTGGGCTCCTGCCTTTCAGTTTCCCACATGCGGCGACTTGTGCCTGAGGTATTTCCCTGCTTGGTCCTGTCGGAAAGGAAGCAAGATGGCACAGTTTAGACAAAGTGGCATTTGAGCTGGTAATCGAAGAAGGATATCTTTGTTTTTAGAGGCAGAGTTCTCTCTGTGTCCTCCAGGCTAAAGTGCAATGGTGCAATCACAGCTCACTGCAGCCTTGACCTCCTGGCACAGGCCATCCTCCCACCTCAGCCTCCCAAGCGGCTGGGATTACAGGTGTGCGCCACCATGCAGATTGTTTTGGACTGGTAGAATGTGGGAAGGGACCTTTAGGCGTGGAGAAAATCATGTGTGAAAACATGTTGAGGTCCAGGAGTGAGGAGAGGAGATAAAATCAGTAGCAGATCACTAGGAGGAGAGAATGAAAGACGAGGAGTGTGGCTTTCCACAGAAGACCACCCCAGCCGGCTCACAGATGGCTTGACTCTGAGGAAAGAGGAGGGCTTGGAAGGGTGAATCCACTGCTGATGTTGAGGTACAGTTTTTCCGAGCTGTGTCAGGTGGCCAGCACAATGAGCCCCATTCAGCCACAGCTGGATAAGCTCACTGCTTGACTCTCTGAAATGAAAATGCTTAATCAAGCTTTTGACTACAGAATTTTGATCAACAGTGCAATCAATCCCTTTGGTATACTTGTGGATTATCAGATACCTGAAATAAATGATTAATTCTGGGCTGTATTTTATTTAGAGCCTAATGACAACATCTAACTTCCTGAGTGAGCTCTGCCGAGGGCGGCGACAGACACAGACCACCCAAGCCCAGGTGGCCAATCCGTCGGTTCTCTGTGCGTTTCAGCTTCTTATGAAGATCGTTTCTTATGAACATCGGTTCTCTGTGCGTTTCAGCTTATTATGAAGAAAGGCCTGCTGTGCCCGACTTCGTACAGAGCTCAGCGTAGTGTTTAGCACGAAGAAAATGATGACATTTTGTAATGGGACTTTCTGGCCTGCAGTTAGTGGAGGGAAAGGAATGATGAACTCTCTGAACAATGAGACATGATGTCAGATGATGTTCTCTTGTCAATTTCAAATCTCCACAGTGCTGATTGCATGTGCTGTGTGTTTGTGTGTGTGCATATATGCACGTGTGTTTAGCGTGCACATTCTGTCCTGCATAATCACTTTGACACTTCGCAGGGGCAGGCTATTTATGAAGCATACAACTCATAAAGTCAATGTTAAGCCCTAAATGCTAAGTCCATGCCAACTTAGATCTTGGCCTGCTACAGAAATGGAGAAATGAATGCCACGTGGTGGGCTTACATCATGAAAGGCCACGATATGTGGTACATGTGCGTGGTTCTTCCCCCGGGACGTGTCTGGAGCATAGCAGGTACTGGCTCTGTAGAAAAGAGTTTCACTTGGTCAGGATAGTGTCAAATAAGTTTTACCTGAATGAGCAGTGTTCTCTCCTTGGGCTAAACCCAAAGTGCTGAGACATTCCCCTCCTGTAAGCCTGGCTATCCCTGCCATGCTGTTTTTCTTGTGATGGCCTTCATTTCTGTGTGCGGACGGATCTGTTTCATGATGACACGTGTCTTTGCTGCTTCAGCGTGGTGCAGTCATGGAGTACTGGACCAGGGAACACTGGGATGGAAGAAATGAACCTTGCTCTCTCCCATTCTCGGCCAGACTGTAGTCCGGACGTGCACAGCATATCCAGCCACAGCCACTGCCCCAGCCAGGTGCAACCCTTCATCCCCCACTTCGCAGGTGAGAAAACTGAGGCCAGAATTGGAACAACACCTAGTTACTATGCATCATGCAGGTGTCAGGGAAGGAGTGTGTGTGTGTGTGTGTGTGTGTGTGTGTCTGTGTATATCTGTGTGTGTCTGTGTTTCTGTGTGTCTCTCTGTGTGGGTGTCCATGTCTGTATGTGTCTCTGTGTTTGTATGTGTCTGTGTGTATGCCTCCGTTGTCTTTCATGTGTCTGTGTATGTCTCTGTGTCTCTGTGTCTGTGTGTGGCTCTGTGTGTGTGTGCACAGACACATGTGTGCTTAGGGGCAGTGTAGGAATACGGGCTGGAAGAAAAACGTTCTTCTTTTCACCTGAAGCCTGTAGTGAACAGCCTTCGTTGGCTTCCAGAGCAGTCAACTGTTGGCTGTCCTGCAGTGGGGACACTTGGACAGAGAGTGCCATGTGCAGCTCTGCAGAGCCATGAGCGCTCGCTCAGACTTTGGACATCACATGTCCAAAGGATTTGGACCTGCTTGTTTCTGTAATGAAGAAAACATGCTGCTTCTCATGGATAATAACTTTTGACTTCCTGGACAGCTCTTTTGTTTTGTTTACTTTAGCAGAAAGTATTCCACCCTTTAAAAATATTACTCTCTCTCTTTAATCTGTTTTAGAGTATTAAAAATACATCAATGTGTTTATATTTAAAAATGAGAAATGTCAAAAACATTTTTATAGCATCTTTCTTTTAATCTTTGTGTAAAGGACTCTGGGGGTGGGGAATAGCTTCTAGGTTATGTTCAATTTTGTCCATTTCTGAAAAACTTGGTTTCTCTGTTAAGGATTCCATGACTTTTGTGTTGGATTTATGTTCAGGATTTTAAAAAGGCATATCATATTTCTTTGATCCTGGTAGTTTGAAGTATATGTTAACATAATATTAGCCTCTTTAGGATTAAAATTCATTTGCTCATGATATTTAAATTCTGTAAAAAGCATTAAACTCTTTGAATGATGCCACATTCTCTTGCACGTTTTATTTTTGTTTTTAGCTATTTGGAACGTAACCGGCCATGCTCCTTTGTAGAAACCTGGGACGATCTTTATCCCGGGTTGAGTCAGAGGCACTCAGAGCACATCCAGAGGTGCTGAAAAGAATCTGAGTGACTAAATCCCCTCTTTCTGTGCCAAATGGTGAGAATGCGCCTGTGTGTCCCACTACTGGGTGACATGGAAGAGAAATGGCCTTTGCTGTTGGTAATTTCAGGCTGCTGCTAACAGGAGCAATGACCCCATGAAAGGTTTTCAGCTGTTGACAATGTAAACAGACAGAATTACTGGACAGAAAAAAAAAATTCTACCTTTGAAACAGTCAAGAGCTTTTTCTCTTTCATTTGGAGTAATGATTGGAGCACTTTGAGGAGCCACAAATGTACACAAATTAGTGATGCTTTGTAGTTTTTTGTGGGAAAGCATTGATGATACTTTTTCTCTCTCTTAATCTTATGGTTTTATTCTCTCACAAAAGCACATTAAATAAGATAAAGACCTGTAATGCTATGCAATGAACGCCAGGGTGACTAAAATGAAATGAAAAGATATCATTAATTCATAAAACTTCTACATTCAATCAAGCAGAACTGCAGAGACATATCTGCAAAATAGGCAAGTTAATATAATGGAAAGATCTAATTATCTGCAGCTAAAGTTACCTCATTAATGTTTAATGCCAGCCATAAATCCGTTCGTTTACTAGAAATGAGAAAAAGAAATGGAAATACCCATGAGGCTTTTGGCCATTGTGCTGACTGTCACCCGAGACTGAGAAGTTGTTCAAGGGCGGAGGGCATTTCTTCTTTATTTCCACCTCCCCATCTCTCTCCAGACTGTCAGGGCCTTGGGAGAGACAGTAAGTGTTCTTTGAATGGATGCATTGGAATTCAGTGGGTTTTCTTGTTCATATCATTTTCTGCTACATAGGAAAAGTCCTCCAAGGGTCCAAAGGATGCTCAAGTGTAGTCACCTGGTGTCATTGCCCCTGGCAAACCCATTTCTCCTACGGGGCTTCCCAGGGCAGCTCCTCTCACCTATGATGCTTGTTATACTGAGCATGATGGAGAAAGGGCTCCTGGAACCACCCATCAGATAAGGCTTCTTTCGCATTTGGACTTTCTATCTTTAAATTTGGTTTGCCTTTATAACTGAGAGGTCATGGTCCCTCTGGTTTTCTTGAACCAGACAAATAATTTCAAAGACATTCTTTGGTTTACTAATTAATTGTCCCCCGAGACCAGTTGCATATAAGAGAATGCATTGCCCATCTCTGTAAATGATTCCCAAAGTAAATTAGGACTCAAAGTTGGGTCCAGAAATAGATACGTTACTCTAGTACTTACTATTCTAGCCTTGGATGGTCTTGTTAATCCTCGTGCCCTTCTGCCATTCCCTCACTATTGCGGCCATGGAGCTGTGTGGGTGTTCACCTAGACCACCCTTGCTGGGTGTAATTTTTATGATGCCTGTGGTTTTGACATCGTGGAGTATTACTGATGTGTTGTGTAAGACAGGATCCTCTTCAAGTCTTCCTTCACCCCAGCTAGGTCATGCCAATTGGATGTTTTAGGTACCATCCATTTGCACTACAGTTGACAAAGGTATTTTCAGCCTGCAGAATCCTACCAAATTCACAGTGTGAAGCAAGTTCCCATGGCCGCTCTTATGAGATGATTATTTGCTAATTTGAGAACTGAATAGTAAGTAAAAAGAATTTCCCTTAGGATTCAAAACAAATACCTTCATACCAGCCAGATATCTGCACTGACATCCTCTTACAATGTCAAAAATTGTGGAATGTTTTAAAACTATTTCAAAAGGTCTACCTTTTAAGTCCATTGCTTGCAATGTTGCATAACCTCGTGAACGCACAACATTGGAACATCAAAGCAAATGCTACCCATTTATCACTATAGTTTAGGCGGTGAGCACACAGACCATGCTCCTCCTTGGTGCCCGGGGTACGTGATGGATGAGTCACTGGGAAGGATGTCAGAACAGCCACCACTTAGCCAGAGGCAAGAACTTCGTAGACGAGAATCAGATCTGGCAAACCCAGATTCTGGAACAGCCTGTTTAATTCCAATTCCCCATAACTTAGACTCAGACTTGTGATGGGAAAAATTTAGCACCAGCAGGCCTACAGAGAGCTTTAATACTGGAGGTGTATTTAATGTTTATGAGTCCTATATAATCCAGAGAACTTGTTTGTTCCTTTGCAAGGTGGTACTGCTCATCTACTTCAAAGCCTAAGCAAATTAAAAAAAAAATGACTAGAATTGCTAGCCACCATTCATTACCACACACTTTATGGAGGCATGCGGAGTAATTTCATTTGCTTTTACTTCAGGGACTGTTACATACCTATGTCCCATTTCATCTTCATTCTTTCAAGTTGATGCCCAGATCTCCAGATTAACTCTTATGAGCATGATACAGTTTCCCAGGTATCTTTCTTTTTAGTCCACTGCCCTAACTTTGGGCATGGATCTGTAATTCCAATTAATCTGCACACATATATGAATCTCTCTCTCTCTCTCTCTCTCTCTCACACACACACACACACACACACACACACAGACACACACAAATCATACATATGTCAAAAAATTGAAGGGAAATTGATCAAAATACTAAAAATAGCATATTGTGTGATAAGAATATGGTAATTTTTATTTTTTATGTTTTCTCATTTTAAAATTCTTTCATAAACATCAACCAATTTATTATCAGAAAAATACTATTAAAATGTTTCTGAGGAGGTTCACATTTATAAATTATAAAACAAGATCTGTATGTATGTATGCATACACATCCCCCTCCAGGTATATGTGTAAATCTTATTTTTTGGCCATCTACTGCAAAAGTTGAAGGATAAAAATATCTGCCAAGAGGAGAAGTTTTACTTTAAAGGATAGGTGTCTTAATTTAATACTATATTTTCCTGCTATTAAGGTGCCGTCAGTTTTTATGGCATAACAGCATTTGGGATATGACTCAGAAAAACCCTTTATGTCGCCTTATGGTCATAAAAACCATTCCAATTTCAGAAATGTTAAAATGTACATTTTAGAATTTGTAAAATATGAAATAATCCCTGTCTTACACAACTTCAGAAAGCAAATTATTAGGGAGCACCATCCAGGTTATTTTGTAAGGTTAGGGCAACGCCCATATCAAATCCTGACAGATACTGCAAGATAAAGAAATTGTAGATCAGTGTTTGTCAGGAACGTAGGTAGACCCTTCATTAAGTATTACCAAACTGCAGGTAGTAACATTTTAAAAGAGAATGTGCATAATGAAAAAGTGGCATTTATCTCAGCACTGTAAGGTTGGTGTAACATCTGAAAATCAGTCAATATAATTTGTCACAGAAAAATATAATCAGCTAAACAGATAAAGAAAAAGTACATGACAAGATTTTTCATGAGTAAAAAACACACTTTTTAGCTAACTAGGGAAAATACAACTCTTTTTTTTTTTTTTGAGACGGAGTTTCAACCTTGTTACCCAGGCTGGTGTGCAATGGCACGATCTCGGCTCACTGCAACCTCTGTATCCTGGGTTTAAGCAATTCTCCTGCCTTAGCCTCCCGAGTAGCTGGGACCACAGGTGCGTGCCACCATGCCCAGCTAATTTTTTTGTATTTTTAGTAGAGATGGGGTTTCACCATGTTGACCAGGATGGTCTCAATCTCTTGACCTCATGATCCACCCGCCTCGGCCTCCCAAAGATTATAGGCATAAGCCACCACACCCAGCCCAATTTTCTTAATTTTATAAAAAGTATCTACAAAAATCCCACAGCAAACATGTACTCGATGGTGAAATGTGGAGTGCTTTCTCTCTTGGATTTGGAACAAGACAAGGATGATTGATTTTATCACCCCTGCTCAACATCGTACTGAAAGTTCTAGCCAGCACAAAAAAGTGATAAAAACAGATAAAAAGTATGAAGTCTGAAAAAGAAATAAAATTGTCGTTATTTGCAGATGACATGATTATGAGTTAGAAAACTCAGAGGAATTTACCAAAAATGAACCTACATAATTTAGTAAATAAATGTTAAAATGTCACATTATACAAGGTCAACATACAACAATCAATTATATTTCTATATACCAGCAACGAACAATTAGAAAATGAAATTTAAATATGCCTTTTACGATAGCATCAAAATAATTAAATTCCTTGCAATCAAAATAATAAAAAGTTAAGACCTCTACACTAAAAACTATAAAATACAAGCTGAGCATCCCTAATCTGAAAATTTAAAACCCCAAATGCTCCAAAATTAAAAACTTTTTGAATGTTGGCGTGACAAGTGGGAAATTCCACACCTGACCTTATGTGATGGGTCACAAGTTGAAATGCAGATGCAGTTTCCAGCATGTTCAAGGGAAAAAAGACACCCCCCAGGCCTGTTTAGCTGCAACATGTCTCTTCTGCACACGCTCATATTCCCCCAGACGAGCATGCCCACAAAGGGTGACAAGATTGCACATGTGCGGGCTGGATGCGCCAACAGCAGGTTCCTCACGAGGCCCCATATGGGGCCAAGACCTGTGTGCGTCACTCACTGTGTATTTTTTTGCTTATTCTCTGCACTGTGGTGTAAAGATGTTGAAAGTGTCAAAAAGGACTGCAATTACCTCTCTGGGTAACAGTGGTAAGAAAAGAGGAAGCATTTTTATTTCTCTGTAGTGCAGGAAGTCAAGCTGTCAGAGAAACTAGATGGCAGTGTCATTGTGAAACATCTTACAAAAGAGTGAGGTGTTGGAATGGACACCATGCATCACCTGGTGAAACAGAGGGTACCCTGTTGAAGCTGTATGTTGGAAAGGATGAACAGAATTAAGAAAAATAGAAAAACCATACATACGACAAAAAAAAAATTGAAGAACTTGATTATGTATTAAAAGAGTGGATTTGTCAGTATTGCAGTGAACACATGCTGCTTAATGGTGTGCTGATCATGAAACAAGCAAAAATCTATTGTGATGAACTGGAAACTGAAGAGAACTGAGACTATTCAATAGGCTGGTCACAGAGATTTGAGAAAAGACACGGCATTAAATTTTTAAAGGTGTTTGGTGATAAAACATCTGCTGATCATACAGCAGTGGAGAAATTCATTGATGAGTTTGCCAAAGTAATTGCTGATGAAAATCTGACCCCAGAACGAGTCTATAATGCTGATGAAAAGTCTCCGCTTTGGTGTTATTGCCCCAGAAAGATGCTGACTACAACAGATGAGATAGACCCTACAGAAATGAAGGATCCCAAGGACGGAATAACTGAGCTGGGAAGTGCTAATGCAGCAGGCACAAATAGGTGTAAAGTTGTTAAGACAGACAAAAGCTTGTGTTCTCTCTATGTTCAAGGAGTGACTTTCTTACCAGTCTCTTATTACGCTAATAAAAAGGCATGGATTATGAGGGACATCTTTTCTGACTGGTTTCATAAACACCTTGTCCCCGTAGCCCCTGCTCACTGCAGGAAAACTGGGCTGGATGACGATTACAAACTTTGTTATTCCTTGACAGCTCTTCTGTTGATCCTCCAGCTGAAGCTGTCATCACAAAATGTTTATAGCATATGCTTTTCCCCAAATGTGACTTAATTAATTCAGCCATATGACCAGGCTATCCTTAGATCAATGAAGAGTAAATATAAACACACTTTCTGGTACAGCATCCCAGCAGCAGTGAACAGTGTGGGTGTGAAAGGAGTCCAGCACGAGGGCACTGTAGGTGCCGTTACCAGTGCTTGGAACACAGTGACTCTAAAGACACAGCCATGCATGCCTAGCACAACCCCAGCCTGGACTAGGCTCAGTGTTGATGAGTGACAGAACGGTGACTTTGGATTCCGTATAGCAACTGAGAAAAAATGATGTCTGACCTTATCACATATGCAAAAACATATACCTTCTGAGTCCGTCAGCAAGCTGGAAGAAGCAGATATCAAAGAACATAGAAAACAGGCTCCAGTTGTTCACTCATTGACTGATTGCAAAATAGCTGACACCATTCTGAATCAAGGTGATCACAGTAACAGTGACGATGAAGATGTCATTGTTAAAAGTGCAGAAGACAGACGTGCATACAGAAGACGTGCATACAGAAAGAAGACGTGCATACAGAAGACGTGCATACAGAAGACGTGGTAAAAACGTGTGATGAGCTCATTGAAGACCTAGAGTGGTGTGCGCCCATAGCAGAACAAAAAATCAAGTCGGTTTATAAAACCAAAGAGAGGTTTCTAAGGTAAAAACCGCTGTTAATGAGGCAGATGACTCTGAGGAAAACGTTTTTAAAAAGCCACCCAGCAGAGCGCCTCCTCATCCCTAGAGGACCCCGTTCTTGGTCCCTCAACTGCTTCTCATGTTTCTTCTCAGCTATAAAAATAAAACACAGTGCATAATAACTGCTTAATCAAAACACAGCACTGTAGGTGGACACTTGGGGCCTGCCATTGTTTGTGGTTGCTGTTGTTTGCAGCTGATACAGGCCTTCTGATGATGCCACTGTGCTACTTCGTTGCCCTGAACATATTATTTTTCTACTGTATTAATGATATGTCGTATATTTTACTGTCAAGTACTTATGTGTGAAGACATGTAAGAAACTGATTGCTTACTGATAGCGTCTAAATTCAGAGTCAGGAGTGATGGTGATGGCGAACACGGATCATTGTCATAGGTGGGGGAGGGAGTGGCATCTTTGCTTTCTGATGGTTCAATGTGCACAAACTTTGTTTCATATAAAATATTATTAAAATATTATATAAAATTACCTTCAGGCGGTGTGTTTAAGGTGTATAGAAAACATAAAAAAATTTTGTGTTTAGATTCGGGTCCCATGCCAAAGATATCTTATCATGTATATGTAAATATTCCAAATTCCAAAAGAATCTGAAGTCCAAAACACTTCTGGTCCCAAGCATTTTGGATAAGGGATACTCAACCTGTATTGCTGAGAGAAGTCAGAAAGAAGTAAATGAAAAGATACACTATGCTTATGAATTGGGAGACTTATTATAAGATATACATATCCTTCAAATTATTTGTAGATTCAATGCAATATTTATAAAATTCCCATAATTCAATTAAAAATTCCCATAAAATAAAAATTTCTATGCTATAGAAAATTTTAATTTTTTTCTATAAATATTTCTATTAAATGTTTTGTAAAATTCCTATAATTCTATTAAAGTTCCCAGAGGCTTTTAATTTTTTGATAAAACTTGATAAGTGTGATTCTAAAATTTAAATGGCAATACAAAGCATTTAGAACACTCTTGAAAAAGAATAATACTAAGCAGAACACTCTTGAAAAAAGAGCCAAGTTGGAAGAATTGCACTTCCTGGTTTGAAGACATACTATAAGCCACAATAAGAAAATTAATATTGCATGAATATATAGATAGATAAATACATGTATAAAACAGAATAGAAAAACCAGAATTAGAATCAAACAGATGTGGCAAATTAATTTTTGACAAAAATTTTAATGGAGAAAGGAAAGTCTTTTCAGCAAATGGTGCTGAAACAGGTGAATAGTTGTATGAGAAAAACATTAACCTCTACTTCATACACAAAACTTAAGTCTAAGTGGATTATAGAACTAGTCATCAAAACTAGAATCATCAATCTTCTAAATGAAAACATAGTTGAGACGCCAAAGTGGGCAGATTGCTTGAGCCCAGGAGTTTGAGACCAGCCTGGCCCACATGGGGAAACCCCATCTCTACTATAAATACAAAAATTAGCTGGGTATGGTGGCATGCATGGTGATGCGTGCCTGTAGTGCCACCTACCAGGGAGGCTTGCTTGAGCCCGGGAGGCGGAGGTGTCAGTGAGCTGAGATCATGCCACTGCACTCCAGCCTGGGGTACAGAGTGAAACCCAGTCTCAGAAACAAAGGAATGAACAAAATGAAACAAAACAAAAAAATAAATGAAAACATAGGAGAATGTCTTCATGACCTTGTGGTAGACAAAAATGTCTTATACAGGACACAGAAAACACTGACTAGAAGCTTCACAAAAATTGGAAAACCCCCACTAGGCTTCATAAAAAATATACATGCTTGCTCATAAAGGCCCTGTTAAGAAAGTCACAGCCTAGCAGAAAATGTTTGCAATACATACGTCTAACAGGGCCTGTATCCAGAAGATGTAATGAATTATTACAAATCAGTGATAAAAAAGAAAATCCAATAAGAACAAGCAAGAGATTTGAAGCGGCACACAAAAAAAGGGATGTCTGAATAATCGTTAGGCACATGAAAAGGTGCTCAACGATCGTAGCCATCAAGAAAATGTAAATTAAATTGCAGTGAGATACCACTTCACACACAACTGGAAGGGCTAAAATCAAGAGACTGTTAACACCAAAGCTGACAAAAATATGGGTCAGCCAGGACTGTTGGACACTGCTTGAGGGACTGTGAAATGGTGCAAACGCACTAGAAAACGAATACATTCTTACCAAGCTAACATCCATCCCATGACCCAGAAGTCCCACTCTTGGATACTTAGCCAAGAAAAATAGAAATATGCCCATAAAAAGCCTTATTTGTAATGCCCTCAGGCTGGACACAGCCCAAATGTCCCTCCCACTAGGAATGGATCATCAAATTGTGGTGTACCCATGCCATGAGATGCTACTCTGAGAAAATGGAAGGTCGCTAATAATGTTGAACAAAGTGAATGAGTTTCAAAAACACTACATTAAGTAAATGGTATTGGAAGCAAAACAGAATTTTTTTTCGATCACACAATTACATGTGATTCCATTTATATGTCATGCAAAAACAGGCAAAGCAACTATGGCGACAAACAGCAGAAAATCGTTCCTGGGGGCAGAGGGGCTGACAGGGGGGCATGAGGGACCTTCCTGGGGTGATGGAAGTGTTCCATGTCTTGGTTTGGCTTGTAGTTACATGGATGTATGCAACTGTCAAGGTTCATTGAAGTAGACACTGAGGTATTTCATGTAGAGTATACCTCACTATGTACATTATAAATATCTCTTTTCCCATCTATCGTTATGTAACCCATTCATCTATATGTATGTAGGTAAAGCAGTTCTGATGTTTTTATAAAAGGAATAAATGCGGCCCAGTGTATTTTGAGAGATGTTTGAGTACTGCTGGTTTATTCTCTGTAGTACCACATGGTGAACAGTGGCGAACATTTTGGTTGGAGGCAGACTTCAGCATAAATTTCTGTCTCACTCCTTGTTAGCTGTTTCCTCCTGCAAATTACATGCACCCTTTCAATACGGCTTTCTCATCTGTAAATGGGAGTATTCGTTCCTACCTTCCAGAGTTGCTAGGAGGAGAAACAAGAAAATGCATGTTAGAACAGTGATAGGCACAGAGCAGATGTCCAACCAATGGTGGTTGCGGGAGAAGTGGTGCTGATAGTGGGGTTTTAGGAGTTGACCCTGCACATGTATTTCCTCTGCCTGGAATATCCCTATCCTCAACCCTTCTTCATTTCCTAGTGATCTTTTACTCATTGAGCTGTAACTCAAATATTCTTTCCTCTGCTCTACCTTTTTCGTGTTCCCAGGGGAAAGGCTAGTCTGGGTTCACCTGCATACTCAGATTTTGCAATTTTTAAAAAAACCTGGATCACGTTGTCCACGATTATCTGTTTCAGCTGTGTTTTTCCATCAGATGTGCACATCTGCAGTTCAGAGATTGTGACATCTTGCTGCCCCAGTGCCCTGCTCATTTTTGTAGAAACACAATACACATTCGTGAAATTGCATTGAATGAAGAACTCTTACACGTGCTTCCTGGGATCAGCTGAGCCACTCATGGTAGTCTGGGGTTGTCTAATGTCATCTGAACTGTCTAATAGCCTAAGTCCTGGTCCCTCTTAAACTGTAACTCATCACATGTATGAGAATGAGGGCCCTGCTTAGGTTAACAGAGGCAATTGTCTTTTCTAAGCATTTGTATTGTTATGTTATTTAATATTACATTATGTCCCTAACCATAGTCTATCTTTTTTAGTGAGAAATAGACAAATGCATATGAAAAATATCTTTTAACATGCTGTGGGAGAGGGGAAAGATTCAGGTAATTTCTGATACATCCTACATTTATACTATAAAACCACCAGTTCTACAAGAGCTAATGCTTCCTTCAAGAGGTGGTGCGTGCCTCTAATTCTAGCTACTTGGGAGGCTGAGACCGGAGAATCGCTTGAATCCAGGAGGTGGAGGTTGCAGTGAGCCAGGATCATGCCATTGTGCTCCAGCCTGGGCAACACAGTGAGACTCTGTCTCAAAAAAAAAAAAAAAAAAAGTTTTGGAAAAAATGAATTCAATATTGACTGCACTGTGCTCAATAAGGCTGAACTCCAAACATGTGAGATAATTTTTTTGAACGAAGTTAAATCACCTAGAGACTTTTACTTAGTTCTCAGGTGGCCAGATAATTGTTGTACATATACCACCACTTCCTAAAGATGATGTTGATTTTCTTTGTCTTTCTTACGAAATACTTCCTACAAAACAATTTCCTCAACTACTTCTTACAAAACAATTTCCTAATTTAGTAAAGTGAACTGGCATATCCCTATTTTCAATTTCTGTTTCCTCCTAAACACCTGTGCGCCATTGCCACTCATGTAATTGAAGCTAGGAAACACAGGAGGCAGAAACCTTCTTGCCTTTTGTCAGTAATGTTTGAGTGTTTCGTCACCATTACCAATACGGATCAATACGATGTGGTATGTTTTCCTGTATCTTTCTTTAAGGAATTGCTAGTACCAGTGTTATATCACTCCATTCTTTTTAATAACTCCTCAAAGAAGGAAGGGGAGGGAGATGTCATTTTGCATATTGCTAATGAAGAAGCTAATTTAGTGAGAGAAGAAGCAAATGGATTCCTACCTTAAGTGAAGCATTAACATTTTAAGGATGACACAGAATTTGTGGAAGAACAAGGCCAAAACCTTAGAAGTGGTATGAAAACTTTAGACATTTACCCTTCTAAGCAAATTTTATAAAGATGTTACTTGAAATGAAAATGTTTATTATGAAGATAAATACATGAATTAAAAAGTGTACATTATTAGGCCAGGCATGATGGCTCATGCTTGTAACTGTAATCCCAACACTCTGGGAGGCCAAGATAGGCGGGTCAGGGGTTCAAGACCAGCCTGGACAACATGGTGAAACCCCGTATGTACAAAAATGCAAAAATTAGCTGGGCACGATGGCAAGTGCCTGTAATCCCACTTACTCACGAGGCTGAGGCATGAGAATGACTTGAACCCAGAAGGCAGAGGTTGCAGTAAGCTGAGATTGCACCATTGTGCCTGGGTTACAGAGTGAGACTCCGTCTCAAAACAAAAAAACAATGAAACTCCAAAAGAATACATTATAAACCTCCATGTAAAGTCCATAGAGTCTCTCTCCAGATTCACACTCATGGCTTGCCTAACGTGCTCCAAATAAGAAAGTCGATCAAGATGGGGAATGACGTGGTGAATACTAATGGGACGAAAATCCTGAGGCGGCTCCTTAGGAACACTATTTCAAAGAGGGACTCCTAAAATTCTTCTGACCTCTCATTTTTTTCTCTGAGGAGGTGAGATTTCCCTTTTGCTGGGAATGGCATAGATTGAGATGACATGATCTGCATGGTTCCCAGTTGCGCTACTCTGGGAATTCCTTTCCATGGACATCAGATGGCTGTCATTTTCCTATTTTATTGGTCACCACATGGGTTGGGTTATGTGAAGACTGATGTGTCAGGATCACCGTGAGAGGCAACAGAGAGTCTTTAGAAATAGCGACTGTGACCTAATGTGAGAATTTAACAGAAGAGGATGAAAATTTAACTGTTATTTTATAGGCCCAGAGGGCCCAGGAGATCAAGCTGCAGAGAACTTCGGATTCTGTGCCAAAGTTACTATGCCATATGCATTTCCTCTGCACAGGGCATTTATTCCATACTTTCACTTGGTGTCTAGAAGAAGAAAAATATTACTCCTCTGAATATGGAGAAAGCACGTAACTAAAGTTAGAGAATGATGAGTTTTTTAAAAAGAAAACGAGGAAGTCAGAGTAAGTAGTGTTTAATATAAAGTTTATGTTTTCTGATTAATTCCATTAGCCTCCTTGGTTCGAGCTTACCAAGAAGGCATCACTTTCAAAGTGAGGGAGCCACTTCCCTCCCGAGTAGGAAGGCGTGCCGGTTCGCGTTCTGCCTGGGGAACCATGTGTTGCCCTCCTTGATTCCCCTGCTGTTCCAATTAGATGGCAAGAGTTTTTATTCCCAGTCCAAAAGTGGGAGCGAGCTTTCCTCCGCAGCTGTGAGGCAGCCACCTTTCACATCGGGCTGATTGCCCTAGAGCCTCTCACTGCATGCGTAATTGCTGATCATAACTGGTGAAACATCTTATGTAGTTATGTCATTTAGGATGCTTGAGGGTGATTAAAGAAATGGTGGCAGCTCTGTTGCCCCCAAAACCTTATTAAACACCTCTGTAGTGGTGGCAGACCAGTCCTGGGTGGAGCAATGACTGTGAGCCCTGAGGGGGGCTGGTGGCCTCTTTTTTTTTAATTGTACTTTAGTTTCTGGGGTACATGTGCAGATCATGCAGGATTGTTGCATAAGTACACACTTGGCAATGTGGTTTGCTGCCTCGATCCCCCCTGTCACCTATATCTGGCATTTCTCCCCATGTTGTCTCTCCCAGACCTCCTCACTCCCCCGCTGTCCCTCCCCTAGTCCCCCTGCAACAGACCCCAGTGTGTGATGCTCCCCTCCCCTGTGTCCATGTGTTCTCATTGTTCAACACCTGCCTATGAGTCAGGATGCCAGGATTTTGTGATTTTCTGTTCTTGTGTCAGTTTGCTGAGAATTATGGTTTCCAGATTCATCCATGTCCCTACAAAGGACATGAACTCATTGCTTCTTATGGCTGCATAATATTCCATGGTGTATATGTGCCACATTTTCCCCATCCAGTCTATTGTCGATGGGCATTTAGGTTGGTTCCACGTCTTTGCTATTGTAAACAGTGCCACTATGAACGTACCTGTGCATGTGTCTTTATCACAGAATGATTTATAATCCTTTGGGTGTATACCCAGTAATGGGATTGCTGGGTCAAATGGAATTTCTATTTCTAGGTTCTCGAGGAAGCGCCACACTGTCTTCCACAATGGTTGAGCTAATTTACACTCCCACCAACAGTGTAAAAGTGTTCCTATTTCTCCACATCCTCTCCAGCATCTGCTGTCTCCAGATTTTTTAATGATCGCCATTCTAACTGGCATAAGATGGTATCTCAATGTGGTTTTGATTTACATTTCTCTAATGACCAGTGATGATGAGCATTTTTTCATATGTTTGCCTCATATATGTCTTCTTTTGAAAAGTGTCTGTTCATCTCCTTCTCTCACTTTTGGATGGGTTTGTTTGTTTTTTTCCTTGTAAATCTGTTTTAGTTCTTTGTAGATTCTGGATATTAGCCCTTTGTCAGATGGGTACACTGCAAAAATTTTTTCCCATTCTGTTGGTTGCTAGTTCACTCTAATGATTGCGTTGCCAAGAACATAAGTCCCCTCTCCCCATTCCCTGTTTTCTGTCTCAGCCTTATTCTTATTAGTTTAACAGCCACAAAGGAGTTGGAATGAAAGTCTTTGGGAGTCTAGAAAACTTCAGAAGATCTGGAAAGAAGAGGATAAGAAGTCCTAGCTAGGAGAAGAGAATTCTGTTCCCACTTTGTTCCATGTTAATTAGTTCTCATTTTGAACGCTTGGAAGGAATGTGAACAGACATGCTCTGGGACTGCAGGACTATTGCTTTGCGGGAGGGAAGGTGTGGTATGAGAGCTCCTAAGACTCCTGTGCTGCATCTGGGAAAGGACGCTCACCACTAAAGAGAACCCTGATATGTCTGTTTTCCAAGGGGAACCATCTCCATTTCTCCACCCAGGTGGATTTCCCGGGAGGAAGGGACTTCAGAGGAGTCCTGTCAATGTGAGGAGGGAACACCAGCAGGGAAGGGGGTGGTATTTGGAGGTTCGGATCAGACTGACACCAAAGCTTGGGTCTGGGAGCAGATTGGTCAGATGAAAGGGCAAGTGAGTCAAATTTTCTGCAAGGAGCAGAGGAGACAAGGAGACCAATGTATTTTGGAGGGTGTGGCAAAGGAGCTAAACCGAGGAAGTGAAAATGTACAGGTCTACGGTGTAACGGGAAGCCAACTACAATACACCAAGGAAGGGCTGGCATTTTCAGGATGATGAAAGCCACTTGATTTTATAGTGATTTTGAAACAGGGAAAGTTTTAAATTAAAGAATAGTCAAACTCCAGAGCCGTTTGATTTTTTTTTTGGCAGCTTATTCAGAGTTGGTCTGACCAAATATTACAGCAGCCTCTCTGTTTTGAGCCAGGGCATTATTAAATGACTTCTTAAGATGGGTTTAGCTGTGTAAGTTGCCAGCCTGTCTCAGGTGAGTTTATTAAACTGTTGCAGCACTGGACTTCCCTTCCTCCATCCCCGGAAGGACACAGGTCACCATGGCCACAGGATAGCTGTCGTTGGTCAGGGGACTGTGGCTGTCTGCTGTAAAAATGGCATAGGTTCTTGTGTCTCTGATAAAAACCCACAGAAGAAATAAGAACTTGGCAGGGGAGTAGCTCACAATTTGATATTTTTGGTTTCAGGAACTTTTTGGCAGACCTTTTGAGATCTGTGTACCTGAGTAGTTCACCTTCCTAAGACAACTTGAAAGTTTCTCCTTTGATTTTGCCACCCAAAATGAACTCAACTTTTCCATCAGAACCTGCCAAAGAAGCCTGCTTCCCAGCTCCTTCCGGAAATTCACATTCACAAGGGCTCCCCTGTGGGTCTGTGTTGCTGTGGACCAGCTGGTGTCTGAGCAGGTAGAAGAGGTCTTGATACCTCGTGGCTGCAGTCACATGCAAACATTAAGTCAGTTTCTGCTAGATCTAAATCGTGTGTAGGATGCAAAGATGTAGAAAACATGGTCCCTGTCCTTGATTTCCTTACAACCTCATTGGCAAGGCAATTCATTGACACTGAGAAGGGCAGCCAGACCCAGCAGTTGTGCTGTGTGCTCCACGAGTGGTACCAATCAAAGCAGCTATTTAGCGTTTCAGAGAGAAAGCAGGCACTGAGGCTGAAACGCTTAGAGAAAGACACATGGAAGAGACAGGATGGGACCTGGTTTTAAAGAACAGGTTCTACTGGAACAAATAGAGAAGGGAGAGGAAGATGCTCCCGGTCAGGGCTGGGATGGGAATGTTGTGACCCAGTGTGTGGGTCTTGGATAAGAAGTCAAGCGCCATGAGGAGGGAGGGAATGGACCTGGGAATCCATCTCCTTCTAAGACTAACTCATGGAGGGGAATCCGAAGGGCTGTAGTTGAGAGCTGGGCTGTTTGTCCTGGAGTTTGTGAGCCCTGGGAGCCCATGTAGGATCTTGGGCAGGTGAGTGATTTGAGCACGGTGCTGGTCAGGACACTTTGGAGTCAGGATGCCAGGTTGCTGTCTAGAAGACCTGCTAAAAGACCTGTAGGGCTATAATTTCAATCTCAGCCAGTGTCACAGCCTGACTGGTCACTGTGAACTTGATAATCACAGAGTCTCTCCAGCCATTCCTGGTAAACATTTGGGATTTTGAGGTCTGAGCTCCTTTCTCCCAGTTTCTGCTTTTTCCCCTACAACTCCCTTCTAATCTCTCCCGGCCCCCTGGATTTTAACGGCCCCGTGGGCTCCTCAGCAGCCCCCGGGGATCTAAGTTTTCTCTTTCAGGCCTGGAAGGTCTAGAGGCTGTGCCAGTTAGTGCACCTTGCTGAGTAATTTCTGGGGCTCTACCATCTTTTTATTCTTTTACACTTACTATAAATCAGAAGTTAAAAAGACACTTAAAAATTTACCGAGGTGAATAACGTGATAGAGATTTGAGTACTAGTGGCAATTGGGAAAAAGAAACAAGCTTGCTGATTATAAACGATTTTATCTTCCACATTGAGCAATTTAATTTATGCTATGTGGTCTTATGAAATGACTAATTTCATTGCTATGTGTATTCATTTTTTAATTTTAATTCTTCAGTAAAATATCGTTTGGCTTCCATTGTGTTCGTTTTTATAACGAGGCTGCATTTATGGCAGGAGGTTCTGTTTTTTGTAATGATAGAAAGTTTCCTTTTGAAATATTTAAACCAAAATTTAGTCTATTTAAGTAAATTGTTAAGTAATAGTACATGATACATGGCGTAGGGGTTTGCCAAAATTGTGACACACTTAAAGGACTGAAGTTTATAAAACACTGCTCTAGAGAAAGTAGACTATGAAGTCCCTGACATCTGCTACTGAAGATGATGAAAACTGACTTGCCTTCCATTCCACCAATAAGACTATACCCAGAGCCAAGAAGATGATGGATAAGGATCTGATACCTCTCACAGGAACCAGGTGTTTCATCATCCATACACTCTAAGAAACTTCAGGACAGGGACCGGATCTTATTGAGTTTGTATCTAACCTACAACCCTCTAACATGAGGCCTGCTTATACTAAGTACTAAATACGTTTTTGCCAGAGGAGTGAATCTGTACATTTGCATTGCAGTAAGAGCACTTCTAGACAGTTTAATTCTGTGTTTGTTTGCTTATTCTAGAACTATCAGGCTATAATTAAAGAAATGTTGCCAAAGAGTCTAGCTTGTCACAAGTTTCAAAAGAATGAGACGACACAGGTGCATTTAGCTGATTGGTGGGGTTTGGATTCCCACAGGGTAGCTTGCTGCGGCAGGTGTGAGGAACTGTGAATAAAGGGCACAATTAGAGCTACCTGGAGGATTGAGCCCGGCCAATTCCTACGTATCTAACATTTTCTTTCTTCTTATAGAAGAAAAGATTCTTGGAAAAGAGACATAGCTCGTTCTTAGTAACTACTGGAAAAAATATCACACGGAACCCTGGATGAAAGCCATTATTTCCAGTGGAAATATTGACTCGTAGCACCATGGCCTATTGTAAAGTCTAGTGAAATGTGAATAAAAATCTTGCATCTGGTTTGAGATTTATCTTTGCTACCAACTCTGTCTGTCTGCATTTCTGACTGCATTCTGGGATGGTTTTTCTTGCAGGAGTGAGGGGCTACCTTAAAGGAGACTTAAAGGAAACAATACGTGGAGGAAATGTGAAGCAGGAGTTTCTTTTGCTATCATGATGACGTATTAAAAAAATCTTTACTAAACACTTGGCCAAGGATAAGGTAAATATGAGCTTATTGCAATGACTTTCAGGGACTCTTTATTGGACAGTAGCGCCTTGCCTTTCTCACAGTGAAATTCGTTAAATTGGGCTTTGGTATCATGTGTGTGACATGTAATTGAACAATACTTTAAAAAACAGCTTTGCAAAACCCATGGCATTGGGGGTGGCAACACTATTTAAGGCGTGGTTTATTATTTCTCAGTATCTTCTATGTGAAGGCCCACGGGAGAGTTACTTTAAAGTAAATGCTGGGAGCAGCTTTGTTCTTTTTGAGACACTGACTCAGTTTTGCTCTATTGAAAAATTCCTTCACAATTATGTTCTCTATGTTGGCTCATAGCCCGACACACCATCGGTATAGGAGATTACGGCCTGCATGTAAGCAGTTTCCTTTCCCACCTGGTATTGACACTCTATTCTAATTGAATTCCCTAGTCCTGATTTTTGATTTTCATTTGTTATTTTACCACTTTACGGTATATATTTCTAGTTCACTGCTATTTACGATTTGTGGAATGAGGAAAGATGTCTGAGGTGCTTGGGTGTGGCATCCAAATGCAAGACCATCTCCTGGTTCTGGAAATGAAAATGGGAGTCAGTTATGACAATGAATGTAGTTCTTTGATTCGAAGAATGGTTGCGGACGTGTTTTAGTGGCTTCACTCAGTTGCAAGGCTCCTAAGAGTCTGTTTGGAATAACCAGTCTCAATGCCAAGAAAAATGCCCCATGATCTCAGCTTCATCTAGCAAGTGATCTTGGTGCTGGTGTGGGGTGATTTAGCATTGGTTGGGAATGTCAGGTTTGGAAACACTTCCTGGTGGGTCAGCTATGGAAAAAGACAGTTGCTGAGGCTCCACAGCTCATCAGTTATTCCCTGCAAGCAGAAAATGCAGAGGTTCAGAATTGAGGGCCTCCCGGGAGAGAGCACAGTGTGAATATTCAGAAATAATCTCCCGTTTTCAAAAAAATCTTTCTTCTTTTCTTCACTTCTTCCTTTCTCTCTCTTTCTCTTTTTTTCCTCCTCCTTCTTCTAATACATGTTAAATTCCTTTATTTTATGCTTCAAATATTCGATTCCTGCCTTCCTTTTCCGTAGTTGCTGTAGCGGTTCCCATAAACTCAGGGCTCAACATAACCCTTTTCATTGCACCTGCCATGGTTGACATTTAAAAATCAGCTCTACAATTTACATACACCATAATGTACCCATTTTATTGTATAATTACATGAATTTTGACCCCTGTGTACACCCATGTAACCACCGTCATGATCGAGATTTGGAGCTTTTCCTTCATTTTCCTTGTGCCCCTCTGCCTTCATGTGCCCCCCCACTCCGCCACCCCCTATCCCGGAAAGTGACTGATCTGCTTTCTGTGAGTGTAGATCCGTTTTGATGGTTAAAGAAGTCCATGTAAATGGAATTGCGTCGTGCCTACTCCTCTGTCTCTGGCTTATTTTGCTCCACACTGTGTTTATGAGGCTCGCCCATATCGCTGTGTGCATCACAAGTTCATTTCTTGATGCCGCTGAGTAGTCCATTGTGTGGATACACCAGAGTCGGTCCTTTCACCTGTTTTGGACATATAGATTGTTTCTCGTTTGGGGCTAATGTGAATAAAGCTTTTCAGAACATTTGTGCACAAGTCTTTGCATCGGAAAATGTTTTACTTTTTTGGAGAAAATACTCAGGAGTAGAATTATTTCACTTTAAGAGGTTGGAAAACTATTTCCAAAGTTTCCACACCACTTACCTTCCCCGCCAGCAAGGTATTTCCAGTTGGTTCATATCTCACCAATACTTGGTATTGGTATTTTTTAAAGTTTGGTCACTCTAGTGGATGTGTTGCAATATCTCATGATTTAGTTTACATATCCCTGATGATTAATGACGCTGAAAACTTTTTGATAAGCTTATCGGTCACGGTGTATGTCTTCTTTTGTGAGCATGTGGTAGGACCTCTGATCATTCTGAAAACTGAATTGTCTCTGTCTTATTAGTTAAAATTTTTTTTCCTTATATTTTGGAAACAAGTCTTTCGTGGGATATAGATACTGCAGATATTTTCTCTCACACTTTGGCTTTCCTATTCATTTTCTTAAAGATGTCTTTTATAGAACATATTTAATTTTGAAAAAGCCTAACATCACTTTTTTTCCTGTTACGGTTAATTCTTTATCTTATATAATAAAACTGCCTATTGCAAGTTTATAATTTTTTTTTCTTTTATGGTTTCTTCTAGAAATTTTATAGATTTAGCTTTTGAGTTTGCATCATTTGTTGAACAGACTCTCCTTTATCCACTGAATTCCACGGACACTAAAAATCAAATCCCTATATATATGTGGGCTGTTCCTTGATTCTCTGTGTTGCTCATTGTTGAATGTGTCTGATTTTACACCACTACCAGTCTTTTTTTTTTTTTGAGACGGAGTTTCGTTCTTGTTATCCAGGCTAGAGTGCAATGGCACGATCTCGGCTCACTGCAACCTCTGCCTCCTAGGTTCAAGCAATTCTCCTGCCTCAGCCTCCCGAATAGCTGGGACTACAGGCGCATGCCATCATGCCCAGCTAATTTTTGTATTTTTTAGTAGAGACGGGGTTTCACCATGTTGACCAGGATGGTCTCGATCTCTTGACCTCGTGATCTACCCTCCCCAGCCTCCCAAAGTGCTGGGATTATAGGTATGAGCCACTGCGACCGGCCCCACTCTTTCTGTATATACAGAATCCGTATATATGTGTCATGCATGTATGCGCGTAATTCCTCTAACTTCATTCTTCTTCACAATTGTTTTGGCTTATCTTGGATTTTTGCATTTCCAAGATCTTGCTAGGATCCTATCTGTAATGACTTGATTTTATGTGTCATTTTGGGGTGAATGAACATCTTGACTGTATTATGTATCTTTGCTGAAGTGGCAATTGCAGTGGGGAGCGGGATGCAGGTAAGTGAATGTGCCAGGGGTGACAACGGGAGCCAGCCAATGGGCCATTGTGCATCTCCTGGGTACTTGGAAGACTTTAAATAAAAGCAGAGGTGCATACTAGAGTAAAATGACAGAGAAAATGGCTGTTTTATAAGATTAGCATTTTAAAATTCATAGTACTGATGTAATTGGTATCAAACTATCTACAAAATTGATTTTCTAATTATACATACATCAAGCTATCTACAAAATCGATTTCCTAATTATACATACATTTAAAATGTAGATTATTGTTGGATTTTTAAGTGATATAAATGTATGCCTTAGTCGTGTTATTGACAGACTCTATGTCTGAGCCCTCATGTACTTGGTGTGTACCACTGCCAACAAGCCACTAATGCCAGTCCTTAGGATCCTTGTGCTGGGACTGGTTAGCCCTATGAGTGGGAGGAAATCAGGAAGTGTAGTAGTGGGTCCCTGCCCCCTGGCCAAATAGGACCAGACACTTGGCTGGTCACTTGGCAGAAATATGATTGAATGTGATTGTTTTTGATGAGCTAAAATGCTAAACCAGTGCTTGAGGAGAACGATTGTATAATTTATGAGTAGCACTGCGTCTTTTCTCTGTCCTACTTTTCTAAAGCAATGCATTTTCTTTGATTCATTTACTATTTAGGTCTCAGTTGATGGGCCACAATATAAGGTCTTTATCCTTGGTGAGTTTTCACTCTTCCTGTCTCGCACCCACATGCCACGCCCCCTGACTGCTTTACTTCCGCATCAGAAAATGATCAGGATCCACCAGTCTTCTTCACGCTGACTTCCCCCGCACGGGTGGAAGATTTTTCTAATCCTTCAGCATCTGGAATGTGTAAGCTTCAGTTCGTATTTGACTTCTACCAGCTTCCTTCTCACCCAGTATTTTTCAGTGATTCATGAATTATTTATTCAATACCCACTGTATCAGATATTTGTTTTCTTTTGTAGTGCCACGTGCTTACCTCTTTGACTGCATCTATCACATTAAATTATGTCTTTCCCACTACTTTAGGCCCTGAGGGCAAAAGCAATGCTGGGTGTAGCATTGTATTATGGTACTTTGCAAATTCATGACACATACTAGGTACTCACTACATTTTTTTCCTTTCTCTGAACTTAGTAATCACACTAAACCACTTTTGTAAACTTAAGTTCTTCTGATATTATTTATTTAGTTGGTTACTTTTTCAGTATAAAAAAATTTTAACCATGCAGAAAAATGCAGATAAATAATACAACACTTCAGTATCAATAAACATAAGGCATCTTCCAACAAACTTTGTTTAGTGTGAATACTCTTGCTTATTGCAAAAATAACTAAAAAATTAGTCTGAAGTGTTTTGCTCTTTTTCCTATAGAACTTTTCTTATATTTTATAATTCCTACCATTTCAGTAAGAGAAAATGTAGATACAGTTGAAGGCTCTGTATATTCTTACCTAGTACCACTTTTCATTCTCCCAAAGAAATAACCATCGAAACTTATTCTTAGTATTTCCAAATGGGTTTTTAGGCTTCTTGTTCCTGTGTTTTTAAATGATACCTAGTATTGTTTTATCTTTTTGTAAATGATGTGATATTCTCTGTATACTTCTGCAACTTGATTTTCCCAACTGATGTGATGTTTTTTGAAATCAGTCCATGTTGATAAATGTTGCTCTAGCTAGGTCATTTATTTTAATTGCAGAATGGCATTCCATTGTGTGAACTAACCCACCACTTATTAATCAGGGCTTCTGATGATCAGCATTTAGATGGTCTCCACTGCGTCTGTGCTTACAAACAATGTGGCAATTAACATTCTTGTACATGCCCCATACGCACATATGTAAGTGCAATTACTGTGTCAAAAGAATATATGTACCTTCAATTCCATTAGTTATTGCAAAAACAGTTTTATAAAAAATCAAATCTGATAATTTTTGTCTTGTGAGTGCCAAGTCCATTTTTATTTATTAAATTCCTCTTGTATTTGGTTTCACCTCTGCCATCTTATATTTCACTTTCTATTTAGCCTAATTTTTCTGTTTCCCCCACCCTTTTTTTCTGCTTCTGTCACTTTTATCATCATCTCTGTCTTCTTTCTCTTGGTTTGGAGATTATATAAACATTATATTCTATTTTTCTCATAGTTAAACTCTAAACATTTGAGATGTGCCCTTGAAATAACAAAGTTTAAGATTAGTCAATTGCTTTGTTATCTTACTAAATAATGAAGGATGGAACAACATATTCATTCTTATGAACCATTTCTGGCTTTCATGTTATTTTCCCCCTCAATATTTTTGTTCTCTACTTGATTTTTTGAATCTATTCCAACTGTTGACAAATTAGAGTTAATCACAAGTTTGACAATTTTTTTCCTCACCATTTCTGCTTAAATATTAGTGCTTCCTGGGTGGGTGCAGTGGCTCATGCCTGTAATCCCAGCACTCTGGGAGGCCGAGGCGGGTGGATCACTTTAGGTCAGGAGTTCAAGACCAGCCTGGCCAGCACGGTGAAACACTGTCTCTACTAAAAATACAAAAATAGTAGCCAGGTATGGTGGCACGTGCCTATAATCCCAGCTACTCAGGAGGTTGAGGCAGGAGAATCACTTGAATCCGGGAGGCAGAGGCTGCAGTGAGCTGAGATCATGTGATTGTACTCCAGCCTGGGCAACAGAGCAAGACTCCATCTCAAAAAAAAAAAAAAAAAAAATTAATGCTTTGTTCTGGTTTCAGCTTTTTCATAAATACCTTTTCAAGTAGGTCTTTCCATGGAGGTCAGCTAGTGAACAGATTTTGGTTTTTGTTGAAGACCATCTCACTTAGCCCATATTCTTGAATACTTGCTTAAGTGGGTGTAGAATTCTAGGTTTTAGTTACTTAGACATCAAAGACACTTTTCTATTGTTTTCTGTCTTTTCCTTCTTCTGTTTTAAGGTTGGGTGTCAGCATGTTTGCATTTATTTGTGAATAGTCTGCTTTCTCTTCTATTGCTTTTAAGATCATTGTCTTCAATGCTCTATATGTACATTATGACAGGCCTAGGGGTGCCTTAATTTATCGTACTTTGGATGATTCCTCAAACCGAGGATTTATGATTTTCCTCAATTCTGGAAACACTTTAGTCATACGTATCCTCTTTGAATTTTGCCATTCTTGTTCTGAGCAAAATTCTGAGTCTAATAAGACTTTGGGAAGTCTTATTAGCAAACATTAGACTTTATGCTTCCAACCAACCTTGTGTCTCTTTCAGATTGTTCTTATTAAATATTGACAGATGCAAAAAGATAAACATAGTAAGAAATCAAGAATAGATGCAATGCACACACAGCAGTGTCCTTGCAAGTCCTCCGGAGCCTGTCCCCATCCTGCCCTCTCCCCCCGACGCCAGGTAACTGCTGCCCTGCAGTGGGTGCAAAGCATTCTCATACTTTTCTTTTTAGTATAAAATTTTTGTAACCCTACCCAGAGAATTAATTAGTTTTTCAAGATTCTGAATGTTCTGTAGATGGAATCACACTCTAGGTATTTTATGGCTTGCTTTTAATGCTTGACACTACCTGTCACTTACAACGTTAATTATTTAACTGTACATTTTTTGGTGTGTTTTTTAAATGGTAATCATTTTATAGATAAATTTGTGTGTTTCTTTGTCTCCAGTCCTCTTACCTTTTGCTTCTTTTTCTTTTTCCACTGACTGGGATATCCAGTACAATAGAAGCAGCAATAACAGATTTTTCTGCCATTCTAAATGATATGTGTGCAAATGCTTCTCCCTATCTGTGATGTATTCTGTAGGTTTACAAAAAGCATATAGACTTTGTCAGTGTATCCTTTCTATACCTAGCTTGCTGTGTGGCTTTAAACATTGTGTATAAAGATGTATTTTATCAGATGCTTTTTAAAAAAATCTATCAGTTAATTCTATGAAATTTCTTCTTTAACTTGTTAATAATTGGTAAATTGTCTGAATTGATTTTCTGATGTTAAAAACAGCATTTGCCTCCTTGAATAGCTAAATTTAGCCACAAATTATTTTCACATAAGTTATTTTAAGGCATGTTTCTGAATTTCCAAACAAATGCACTATGCCTAGTTATATTCTACCCTAATTTCACTGTGGTCAGAGAAAATGGTCTGGATAATCCCAACCCTCTGAAAGTTGTTGAGATTTGCTTTTTGGCCCGGTGAGTGGTCAGATTGGAAAGAGCTCATGAGTGCTTGAGAGGAGAATCTATTCTCTTCTTGTTGGATCATGCTTGTTAACTGTACTGCCCAAGTCTGTATACACTTACTGGTGGTTTTTGTTTTGGTTTTTGATTGCTTGATCTATTACTTTCCTGAAAGAAATGTGTTCAAGTTTCTGTATATAGTGGTAGATTTGTTTTATTCTTTTTGTATCTGTTAACTTTATGCTTAATGTATTTTGATGTTAAGTTTTAAGATTCTTGCAAGGTTGATGCTATTATATATTTTTGATGAATTATTTTACATTGTATGTGACTCTTTATCTCTAGTAATGCTTTCATCTAGAAGTCTGGTAGAGCTGAAGTTTGAAAAAAAAATCCCATCTGGTAATCTTTATCTTTTAATGGAATAATTTTTTTATTTGTAGTTTGTAACTTCTGATATGTTGGGATTTAAATCACCATTTTATGTTATTTTTTAAAACTTGTCTTGACTTTTGCATTTAATTTTCCTTTTATTGTTGTCTTC
The DNA here is from genome assembly GCA_036589455.1 of Ateles fusciceps. Classification (NCBI taxonomy): domain Eukaryota; kingdom Metazoa; phylum Chordata; class Mammalia; order Primates; family Atelidae; genus Ateles; species Ateles fusciceps. Next base: position 2,115,910 of record JAZHEH010003213.1, on the reverse strand, counting down.
TTTGGATGGATTGAGCATTTTGTTCCATTTCATTTCCCGCTTTACTCAACAAGAAATGATATCTTTGATTTGTATTGCATAATATCTTAAAAAGTTTATGTAACTCAACAGTTTTATCCTCCTCATGAATAGTAAAAGAATCATAGAAAATAACCTTAAACACCCTCTCTGAGATTATGTGCTTTGAGGCTAAGAAAATCCAAAGGAAAGAAGAAGAAAGAAAGAAGAAAAAAGAAAGAAAGAAAAGAGAATTTTTAAAAAAATAAAGCACAAAGCTTTAAAACTTTATTTACTACTTTCTTTGCTCAATACTTTTATTTTTTTCATCTGGATTACTTTTAGTTTGCCCTTAAAATTTCCTTCAGTGAGAATCCATTGATAGCAAACTCTCAGATTTTGTTTTTCTGAAAATTCTTTGCCCCATTCTTAAAAGATATTTTAACTGAGTATGCAATTCTAAGTTGACAATCGTATTCTTTTTTTCCCCACCCTGAGATGGAGTTTTGCTCTTAGGCCCAGGCTGGAGTGAAGTGGTGCGATCTTGGCCCACTGCAACCTCCACCTCCTGGGTTCAAGTGATTCTCCTGCCTCAGCCTCCCAAGTACCTGGGATTACAGTCTCCCACAATCATGCCTGGCTAGTTTTTGTATTTTTAGTAGAGATGGGGTTTTGCCATTTTGGCCAGGCTGGTCTCGAACTCCTGACCTCAGGCCATCCACCCGCTTCAGCCTCCAAAAGTGCTAGGATTACAGGTGTGAGCCACGACAACCTGCCAACAATTATATTCAAAGAGCACTTTTGATATGGAAGGGAAAGTGCTGTGAGGGGGAAGAGTGTGGTCCCTTTAAATGATACCGAAGGTGGGAAGGGAAGTGCAGGGTAGAGGAGGGCGTGGTTTCTGGCTAGGGCTCCACCCCCATGGACCTAGGTGAGGACAGGCATTTCCTGCATTTCCCAGCTCCACCCTGGCCTGCCACATCTCCATTATATGCCTATAAAAACCCAAGACCTTAGCAAGGCTGAGACAGAAGTGGCTGGAGGTGAAGGGTAGTGTAGTGTATGGGGGGGAGGAGCACACAAGTGGCTAGATCTCCAGAGGATTGCCAGACAAGGCACTGGCATGCTGGCAGGTTAGGACACCATGACCAGCAGAGCAAGGCAGAGTTTGGCTGGGGCAGTCGGAGGAGCACCTGGGCCGCCCAGCAGCTTGACTCCAGGAGAAAACCACCTCCCTTCTGACCTCTTTATCTGCTGACAGCGACTTCCACTCAAAACCTTGCATTCATTCTCCAAGCCCACGTGTGATTGGATTCTTTCGGTTCACCAAGGCAAGAACCTTGAGATAAAAGAAATCCCTCTGTCCTTGCGATAAGGCAGTGGTCTAATTGAGTTAACACAAGCCGCCCATGGATGGCTCATGCCTACTGGGGCTTCAGGAGCTATAAACATTCACTCCTAGACGCTGCATGGGTCGGAGCTCCCTAGCCGGCCGCCTGTATGCTCCCCTAGAGATTTGAACTGCAGGGCACTCAAGAAGTGAGCCACAACCCCATTGCATGCCATATTGGGGGGACAAGGGAACTCTTCCTGTTTCACTTTGACAATACGATCACTACTCCTTTTTCTTCCTCATTCTATAGTTACTGTTGAAAAGTCAGGATAGGATTGTCATTCTATTGTGAATGGTCTCTTTTTCTTTGCCTGTTTTGTTCACTTAATCATTGCTATTTGGTGGTTTTCCTATAGGTCTAGCCATTTGTTTTATAGGATTCTTGGGCTCCTTGATCATAAGAATTAGGGTACTTTAATGGGTTTGGTTGGAAAATTCTCAGCTATTGCCCTTTCATATTTGCTTTCCCTTATTTTCTCCTCTTCTTATGAATTCCAAGTAGATAGAAGTTGGAACTTTTCACACTGTATTTCATGTGTCTTAAACTCTTCTTACCATATTTATCTTTTGGTATCTGTGCTTATGTTAAAATGTACCCACAGGATTTTAATGTGTAGAGGTGACAGTGAGGACATGGAGCAGTCAGTGCCACTGGGAAGAAAAGTTTCTTATAGTTCTTTAGAAGTGAGAGGCCTGCCATACAGAAACACATGGAGCAGCACCAGAGCCAGTCAGGAGGTAGGGTAGAAGTGAAAGGGAAGCATAGACCACAGGCTTTATTGCAGATTCTGTGGGAAAGTCGAGTCTGGACAGAGTAAACTTGGCTAGTCTGATTAATTCTGGCAGGATTTAGGGCATAGCGGCTGTCTCTAATTGTCTGCTCATTGGCCAGGTTAATTTGGGGCAGGGAATATTGTCTTGGTTGGTGAGAATTAGATAAAGGAGAAAGTTGGGGGTATGAAATGGGGATTGGCTGGTTTGTAGATAAAAGATATGTTCACAGGTGACTTGTTTATTACCTCTAGTTCACTACCCCTAGAAGCTATGGTCTCTCCCAAGCTGGGAGGCTCCCACTCTAAGATGTCAAAACATTGTAAAATAAAAAAACAAAATTAATACTGTGCTCTGCTCTAGAAACTTTCTTTATTTTCTAGTTCACTAATTTTGTCTTCAACTAAATCGAAACCCCTATTAAATAAATTTATTGAGTTTCTGATTTTAATTAGATTGTTATTTATTTCTACAAGTTCTTTTTTCTAATAAAAATAATTTTTTGCTCTTTGCTCATTTTTCAATTTCTTATTTTATTTAGTTGAGAATATTAAATACACCTATATTTGTTTGTGTGTGGTAATTCTAATGATTAAAGCCACTGTGGATCTGATTCTGCTATCTGTTATTTCTGTTGTCACTTGTTCATACTGCCCTTGTTTCCTTAAGTGCTTTGTGATGCTTCACTGTGAGTTCATATTACTTGAAATTTAACTGGAAATTATTTGAAACTGGGATGGTTGTATATTTTTCCAAAGAAAATTTATATTTACTTTTGCTAGGTTTGTGGACACTACTGACCTAGAATTACCATCTACATTTTTAAATTTGAGGTCTTTTACTCATTCAATTCGGGCAACAAACTTGCATTATACTTAGCCTGTGATTACAAATTGTCAGTGGAAATAACTTTTTTCTCTCCATTCAGTGTCATTTTGCTGTAGGTATTTTTTAGTTTCTGATGGGGAGGTGGTGGGGGTGTGTGTAACATTTATGGTTGATCTATAATCTGGGAATTTAACTGTTTAGAGTCCTGTTTTTATATATGTGGTCTTTGAGTAGACTCCACCTCTGTTGTGGCCCTGTAATTTTTCTTCTAGTCCCTAAACCCATAATGAAATTGTGTTTTGTAGTTGCATTAGGGCTAATTCAGTTTCCAGGACTCATATTATTTTTCTGTATCTCCTCTATTGCTTCAATTTTGATTAGTTGATTATTCAATTTTGATTATTATGTATTTAATCTTTAGAAGTTACTTTTGATTCGTTTTCAAACTTCTCTGAGATTTATTTTATTGTATTTTAATCTTTATGTTTAAATTCTTCAATATTTAAAAATATATTGTTCTTCCAGCCTCTAACTGAATCTTCTGTTACCTGAAGTTTTGAGAGCCTAATCACACTTAGGTATCTGAAGATTATGGCAGATTATTTTCATACATCTTTGATATTTCTGATTTTGAACTTATATACAGAGGGAATGTGCCTGGATGCCTCCTGAAAGATATTTTTTTTCCGTTTGCTTCTGCCAAATCCTTCAAGAATATCACTGAATCACAATTTATGTTAATTTCTTGGTCTGACATTTCTTACTATGCAACTGTTATAAATTCCAACCTCAAAGTCAAGTGAAGAGTGAGCCCATCATACAAATTCTCAAAGGACACTTTTTTTTCATGTACCAAGGGATGAGCATTCTTGTTTTCTTCTTACAATCTTGCATGCATTTTTCCAGTCTATCTTTGTTTCTTCCTTGAGAATTCTCCTTTATGAAGCATTCTCAGTTCCAATATCTTGTCTCCCTCAGGTTCAAGAACTCTTCTGTACCCATATGGGTGTTAAATCTTCAGCCCCAACCTCCCAATAATGACAGCCCAACCATATCTGCTGCTGTATCCATCAGCTCATGTGCTTATCTTTTTCATTTCTAGTATCTATTTGTTGCCTAAACATTTATCATTTTTTGTGATTTCACTATACATTTAAAAGAATGTTGATGTTATGTAGCATTCCTGGGTGTTTTATAATGAAGACGTTTTAGGTTATCTAGTTGTCCATGTTATAAGCTATGGAAAGGCTTTCCTTACTATTTAAGTATAAAGTGCTTCATAATTTCTGTGCCATCATTTGGTGGGGACCATATTAATCTTTATCATTTCAGTTTTAGTATTAATGCGAATGAACTGGGTTATCCTCATGAGATCTTGAATATTTCATAGAAATGCATTTCTGTTATGGAAAACAACTGAGTAACAGTCTCCGAAAGTCCTTTGCTCACGACTGGCTGGTGTTGCTTCATAGTTGGAGTTTTCAGTGGCTGAATGAAGAACTTCAGGAGTGTAATAAGGGCCAAATGGAACTTTTGTGTAAGATTGTGTTGATTTGAAACATGTATATTTCCATGTTTACTGATTCTTCAGAAAATAGGCTTTGCCTATAAGGATATAATGCATAAGGACACTTCTGATTTTGATTTCATATCATTCAATATTTTCTGGTTTAAAATCCTATATTTCAGATATGATCAAAATCCATTCATTGTTCGGAATGAGTTTTCCCACTGTAGAGATAATACAGCTTCTAGGAAACAGGATTTTTCTACTCTTGTCATCTAATATCATGTTCTTTGCTTCAACACTTATGAAAGTACCAAAAATTACTGTGGTGATTTTTTTTTTTCAGAGGGCGGGACGGGGATGGTGGTTGCTTGTATAGTGACTCTTTGTCTTATCTGACTGACTCTCCTGACCGACTTTATCCTGAAGCTCTGCTGTTTCACCAAGTCCCGGACTTTACAAAGGCCATGTGACCTTTGGTGTGGACAACATGATAAAGCATCTAGATTCTCTTGAGACACTTTGGAGATCTCATGCTACATTGCACGGGGAAGTTATAAGAAGAAGGAAACACAGAGAAAAGGAAATAACTCAGCATTACCGTGAACAAGAGAAAAGAACAGAGTCAGCTATCTGGTGTGTTTCTAATTGACATGCGTGTATCTTATATATATTATCAGCTTCACTTCAAGTGCTAGACTTACTTGATTATTGAATGACTGAGGAACAAGTGAAGATCAAGGATGATCATTCCATCAAAGGCAGGAGCTTGAGTGAAACGACTGCACTAGAGACTTTGGACGGAGGCCACAGACCAGTAGAAGTCCAGTGGAAGATTACAATATGCCGAACAGGGTGAGATCATGAAGCCCTTGCATACCAGGCAGGTCAATGTGAACCTCATTCAGGAACCAGTGGGGGACCAATGAGTGGAGAAAGATGGTCTGAAATTAGAGGTTTACATGATGTAGATAAGAGATTCTGATTCTGGGAGGCTTGATGATAGGGAGATCAGTGTCGGGGGGGTGATTTAGAATCAAAGAGGGAACATCAGTAAAAAGGAGAAAAAACAGGTATTTGCATTTTTAAGGAAGAATAAAAATACTAATAGTATGCTTAAGAAAAACAATGAGCACAATTTGGAATTTGAATGTAAGGAAAAATCCTTGGGCAAAAAAATAAGGCAGGCCTTAGATGTTCAAAAACAAATTCTCAAATAAGCTTGCTGTTGTTCAAGGCGTGATGATACTTGTGGAGTCACCATGGCTCCTGCTTTGTGGAGGGCAGTCAAGAGCTAGGCAGAGAGCCCGCCTCATTATATGCATATAAAAAAATCAGTAGGCAGAGGCAGGGAGGCCAAGACATGGCAGAGGAGCCCAGTGCAGGTGCCATGCTGGGGAGCTTGGAAGCAACCAGGGGTCCCGGTAGGAGCTGTGAGGTTTGTGTTTTAGTAATTTTGTTACAGAAAGGCGAAATCCAGCTTTGTAACCAGCTTATGCCAAAGGAATTGCATTTCATGTTACTGTCTTTCAATAGTACAGATGACCCTTGAGCAATGTGGGTTTGAACTTCAAGGGTCACTTATACACAGATTTTCTTCCACCTCTACCACCCCTGAGACGGCAGGGCCAGCCCCTCCTCCTCCTCGTCAGCCCACTCAACACAAGATCACAAGGGTGCAGATCTTTACGATGATCCACTTCCGCTCAATGATTGGAAGATACGTTTACTTTCCCTTATGATTTTCTTAATAACATTTTCTTTGCTCTAGCTTACTCTATTGTGAGAATACGATGTATAATACATAAAACATGCAAAATATGTATTCACTTTTTATGTTACTAGGACAGCTTCTGGTCAATAGTAGGCTATTAGTAGTTATATTTTTGGAGTCAAAAGTTATACGTGGATTTTCAACTGCATGGTGGGGTTTGTGCCTCTGTCTCCCAGTATGTTCAAGGATTGACTAAATATTAAAAGATTAAGACAAAACAACTCTCCCTTCTCTCCTCACTCACACCTGCACTGGTGTTGCTGCCTCTTCTAAATGTGCTTTATTCGCAGTCTCTCTGATCTTCAAGCCAAGCTCCAGCTGTCTGACCAGTCTCTCTGAGCCCCAGGCCTCCTCAGCCTCAGCCTGCTTCTGCCTCCTCCTCCCTCTGGCAGTATCCCTTGTTACTGATTCCTCTGCACAGCTCTCCTGTCTCTCTTTTCTTCTTCCACACCCAAAACAAAGTGCTGCCAAAGACCTGCCTCCTACACCTCAGTGCCCATCCCTCAACTGTCTTCTTTAGGGTTTTCGTTCTCCCCCTTGGCTTCAGATGTCATGTCCGTGAAGGCAAATCTCAAATGTGCGTGTAGATCTATTGACCTCTTAGTGAAGTTCCAGCACCACCTCGTTGCATTTAGAAGGTGCTCCAATTAGGCCATCTCAGCTGTTTCAGATTCGTACCCCCCGACGTTGTATTTTCAGTCTACACCTTCCAGAGAAACAGAACCAATACTCTCTATGTATCTATCTATGAGAGAGAGAGAGAGAGAGAGGGAGAAAGAGAGAAGGGGAGAGGGATATTCATTGTAAAGAATTGGCTCAATTGGCCTGCAAGTCTGAAATCCACAGGGCAGTTCAGCAGGCTGGAAGCTCCAGTAAGAGCTGATGTTGCAATCTTGAATCTGAAATCTGCGGAGTTACAGGCAGGATATCCACTCAGACATGGTTTCTGGGTTGCCCTTTTGAGGAAGAACTCTTTCTTCCTCTGAAAATCTCAGTCTTCACTCTTAAGGCCTGGAAGGCCTTCGTTTGATTAGATGAAGCCCACTCACATTATGAAGGGTCATCTGCCTTTCTCAAAGTTGACTTTAAGTATATTTATGGTTTTTTTTTTTTTTTAAGAGACAGGTACTTGCTCTGTCAGCCAAGCTGGAGTTCAGTGGCCTGATTACAGCTCAGTGTAGCCTCCATCTCCTGAGCTCTGGTGATCCTCCCACTTCTTTCTCCTGAATAGCTGGGATTACAGGAGTGAGTCACTGCTCCCGGCAATAGTATTTTTTGTTGTAAATGTTAACCCCAGCTAAGAAACACCTAAACAATATCTAAACTAGTGCTTGACCAAACAGTTGGGCAGTGTAGCCTAGCCAGGTTGACACATAAAATTAGCCATCACATTCTGTGTTTAGGCTTGCTTTTAATGATATTACCAACAGCAAATTCCAGAGATATCATTGAGTTCTTCTACTGTCTTTCTTTGAAGTCAGCCGAGCCTGGGACTGAGTCTCAGTTCTGTCATTACTATCTATTTGATCTTAGTTGACTTGTCTGATCTTATCAAGATTTAGTTTTCTGCCACGCATGGTGGCTCATGCCTGTAATCCCAGCACTTTGGGACGCCAAAGTGGGTGGATCACTTGAGCCCAGGAGTTCGAAACCAGCCTGGACAGAATGCAAAACCCTGTCTCTACGAAAAAAAGATACAAAAATTAGCTGTGGTGGTGCCTGCATGTAGTTACAGCTACTCAGGGAGCTGAGGTGAGAGGATTAAGCCCACAAGGTCAAGGCTGCAGTGAGCTGTAATTGTGCCACCGTACTCCAGCCTGGGTGACAGTGAAATACTGTCTCAAAAAAAAGATGAGTTTTCTTATAGGTAGGATGGGAATAAGAGCAGTACCTGTGCACCTCATAGACCTGAAATGGGGGGGAGGCATACAGATTCCTGAACACCAGAAACCTGGCTCACAGCATGTCCTCCCTTGGGAATGGCGGCTGGGTCACCTCGCTTAGCCACCGCACAGGCACTACAGCACGGACCTACCATGTCCATTTGGCAGATCAGGAATTGAAAGGTCAGGGTTTTCCAGGAGTCACAGAGACTGCAAATGCCATAGCTGGAATTTGAGGTGAGAGCATTCTGAAACCAAAGCCAGACTTCCTTTCACTGCACCAAGCTGGGGGTGCTCCCAAGTGCTGGAGAAGCTGATTGGGTGCACATGAGGTGTGGACGCACCTGCCTGCTGTCATCCACACAGCATCCCCAGCACGTCTGGAGCACACAGTGTATGTGTCCCTGGGTTGGGGGCCACTTAAAATCTAGCTCACCAAACTTCTCACCTCACTCAAATTGCCCCTCCCTTAATGCTTAGAAGAAACATACAAATAACACAAAAACATGATGAATAATGTAAGTTTCTTTTAACAATCAGGGTAGACAGATCTTCCCAAACATCTGCCTTTGTATTGCTATAAAATCCAATTTTATTCATATTATATGAGTCTCAAGCAGCCCGTGAAGACTCACTTGCATTATGTTTGTTTTACTTTAGGGAAAATTAAGTCAGGAGAGAAATCCAGACTATAGTTTTAAAATTTGAATCCAATAAAGACAGAAAGATTGCCTTTCCTGGAAAATCCAGCTTTGCTCTCATGTCTCCTACACTGTAAACTTCTCATGTCCAGAGAGTGGAGTCCCAAGGTGTCTGTCTGTCTTTAGTGCTGCCCTTCCCTGTGACTGTGTGATTTTTCTCTGGAAGTGTCTGTTTTTCTCACTGCAGTGCGACCTTCCTGAAGGCAAAGCCTGGGACCCTTTCACCTTTGAAACTTCCGTACTTAGGCAGGAGGTATACACTCAAAAAATACTGAACGAATATACGGAAATAGCAAGGCCAGGAAGGAGGGTATAAGGAAACAAGACTGCACAGGGGGCAGAAAATGGAAATAAACCAGCCCACTTACCCAGTTCCTAAGCATTAACATTAACTGAGTTTTACTACAGTTTCTTCAGCAGTACTGTGCCCATCAAATGGTGGCACTTAATCACTAAGTCATATTCTTGTTGAAGGGCCACTTCTCCTTCCAGTAAGACATGAGCATGGCATGTTAAGGAGAGAGAGTACCATGACTTGGTTACTAATTACAGCTTCTCTGCAGCTCACCGAACTGGTTTATGGCCTATCAAGCCTGAAGAAATGGAGCTTGAAAGGTTGCCAGCAGACAGCTTAGCTTTCTAGATGAAAGCTGAGGCCCCGAGAGCACTGAGGCCCATGAGTCTATTCACAGTGTAGAGAGGGAAAGCTCTGTGCTATTTCTGTGTGCATAATATGAAAATAGGCTATATGACATCATCAACCTTTGCATGCTTAGTAGTGAAGTACCTTGAGTACAAGGATCCACCTCCCCCATGTATTGATCTAATCTAAAAGCATTGGCTATAGTGATAGCTATGTCCATGGACGGGTTTCATGTTAATTGCTTTACTTCGTTGAATCATTGGGAGAGTCCTACCATAGAGGTGCTATTGTCATCTCCTTTTTAATCATGAGGAGTCTGAGACCAAGAGCACTTTCCTAACTTGCCCAGGACCTCGCCTCATGGGGGAAGATCCAGAACTGGGGTCCTTGCTGGTCTGGCTCGAAAGAGCATGTGTGGCCACCCAGCCACACACCCTACTTCTTTGCAAGGAGGAAGTATGTCAGATAAGAACACTTGGATTTCCCTAGAGGCAGGAAAAAAATCATGAACATGATCTTTGGAGCTAGAGGTCATTATCCTTAGCAAACTAATGCGGGAACAGAAAACCAAACACCACATATGTTCACTTATAAGTGGGAGCTAAATGGTAAGAACATGTAGACATACAGAGGGGGAACAGCAGATACTGGGGTCTACCTGGGGGTAGAGGGTGGGAGGAGAGAGAGGAGCAGAAAAAATAACTATTGGGTACTAGGCTTAGTACCAGGGTGACAAAATAATCTGTACGACAAACCCCTGTGACACAAGTTTACCTATATAACAAATGTGTGTGTGTATCCCTGAACCTAAAATAAAAAGCAAATGATCTTTGTGTGTTTAGAGTACAATATGCATTTATTTGAGCAGGGCTTTTATATATATTTTTGTTAGCTTGTTAAAACTGAGCATCAACTTGATACCACCTTCAGCCCCTGAGATGTAGATGGAGGCCTACTTAGAGCAAGGGCCTGTGTCTGCAGCGGTGCCCTCTGAACTGCGGCTCTCACAACTGCTTCTGGGTTCTCTGGAAGGAGGTTCCTCATGTAGGTCATCCCTTGTGGTGACTGTTCCTAGAATCTATCACTTGTTCTTTCATTTGTTGGGCCAGGTTTTAGCTAACTGCTTTCACCTCTTTTCCAAAAGCTTCTGTCACACCCCCCAGAATCACAGATCTCAGGAGGATGTGTCTGGTGCTTTCTTTCTCTGAAATTCAATAAAGATTTCAAGAAACAATGTTCTTAGAAATTTCAAGCATTTCTCAGTGCGTGTGACTAATTCAGTCCAACCGGCATTTGTGGAGTGTCCATTCTAACACTAATCACAGTGCCTGCATTTTTGTTCAAGCTTTATTCATTTTAAAGCACTTTTATAATCAGTATAGGCAAGGCTGTGTTGGAGGGGGCAAGGCTGTTGTGAAGATCAGGGTTGAGAAGGATGTGGCATGAGCCCATTAAAGGGCCACCACAGGAAAGGGCTGGTTGCCTCTTCTGGCTTGGAGGCTTTGTCAGGGGTGTCCTCAGGGCCTTCGGTCACCTGATGGGCTGCTTGAGGAGGAAGATGTGCTCTGCATTGGCTCAAAGGAGTAGAAGCACCAGATTTTGCAACGTTAAGAAGATCTCACAATGGTGCATCCAACAACAGAATGGGCTGCATATGACACTGGCAGATCCCCAGCTAAGAAGCTGGCCAGGCTGAGTAACCAGTGTGACCCGGGGGGAGAGAATACCGGCAGGATTCACGTCCCCACGCTCTCTTTAGCTAGGAGCATGCGATCTGGGGCCAGATGACCTGAATTCTCATCTTGGCTGCACCACTGGCTTGTGGTGTGAACTTGGGAACTCAGAGTCTCTGCCTCATCTGGCTGCTCAGAGGACTAAGTGGGTTAAGGTGAAGCCCTTAGTTAGTAAGTCAACAATAAATGTTAGTAGTTATAAAGGACCCCTTCCAACTCCACCTGTGTGTGATAACATGCTACAGTGGCTAGTCGAGTAAGATGATAACTCACCGTTGCAAACAGTGCATGATGGAATGCTTCACGAGTGGCCTGGCAGCCAGCTGGGAGAGGAAGTCACCAAAGCAGGGCTAGAGTTAGACACCCAGGTTTCTCTCAGTGGCTGAAAACAACCATTGATTGCTCATGGTTGGGCCTGTGGGTCGGTGTCGACTCAGCTGGGCAAGGCTGCACGCACTGCAGGCTCCAGCTGCTGGTCCAGGCCTTCGCTGAATGGGTCTTATCTTGAAACTTGGGTGATGGCGGTCAGCAATAATTTATCAGACATTTATAAATAACTAAAAGAGTATAATTGGACGGCTTGTAACACAAAGAAAGGATAAATGCTTGAGGTAATGGACACCCCATTTACCCTGATGTGGTTATTATGCATTGCATGCCTGTATCAAAATATCCTATGTACCCCATAGATAAAGACCCTACTATGTACCCATAAAAATTTTTAAAAAGGAAGCCGAGGTAAACTTTTGACTCCCTCTCCTGAACAACGTGTAAATGGACAAACACACGCAATGTGCAATGTCAGAGCGTTCACTGATCTTTTAAAAAACATTCGTGGAAGATGTAGATAGGGAACAATTGTGCTCCGACTATGAGCTGGAGGACGGAATTAACTTAAAATCCCTCCACAGGGCGGGGCGCGGTGGCTCACACCTGGCATCCCAGCACTTTGGGAGGCTGAGGCTGGCGGATCACCAGGTCCGAGACCAGCCTGACCAACATGGTGAAACTCCATTTCTACAAAAATTAGCCAGGTGTAGTGGTGCGTGCCTGTAATCCTAGCTACTTGGGAGGCTGAGGGAGGAGAATCACTTGAACCTGGGAGGCGGAGGTTGCAGTGAAGTGAGATCGTGCCACTGCACTCCAGTCTGGGTAACAGAGTAAGACTCTGTCTCAAAACAAACAAAGAACCCCTCCACAGTTTTTTGGAAGAAAAAGTGAGGTGCTGTGAGAACAGAGTCACCTCAGTCTTTGAAAACAAATGTGTGGTTGACATAATTCACACACGTGCACACACACGCACACACATATACACATACAAACACACATGCACACGTGCACACACAGTCATAAACACATATACACAAAGATACACACGCACACACACATAGACACACGTATGAGCACTGTGCACACTTCAAACCCACATTTCTTGTACTGGCTGATTCTTAGAGTGGTTCTCACTTATCATGAGAAGTCCAGCCCAGCATCATCTTCTCATTTTATTGGAAGCGACAGACCACAAAGCCAGGGTGGTGAAATTCTTATGAGGACATCTTATTTGAGAAGATCCCAGTTCTTTCTCACTGATGCTGAGTCAGACGTGTGAAGAACACCCCCTCTTCAGGCATTTTGGCCAAATTCAAATAGGTCAGAGGCCCAGAAAGAGTAATTAACTGCAGGAACTATTTCTCAGCTGAGGGGAGCATGCAACCTATTATCCCTTAACAAGGCAGTTTCCTCAGTGAATCATGGGAGCTTGGACAGGCTGAAGAAAAACCACAAGGACAGTTTCACTAAAGCATCATCTGATCTTTCCTAATGTCTCTACTACCCCAGAAACTATGTCATCCTCTTCAAATAGACCACATTAAGACTTGAAGTGCCCTTTATGCACAATGAATATTGTTTGGCTTCAATCTTAATGAACTAGCTATGCAAAATATATTTAATTTTCTTTTACTGAGTCATGTTTAATGTGGTTCTCTATCATTATAATATGTATGATGATAAATCACTGTGATGAAGATGGACAATACTCCCGCTTTGTAGAAATTCAATAGAGACAAATGAGGTGAATCAAACATTCTCAAAGACTCCCCCAAGTGTTCTGGAAAGAGACTTTTGACATTTGTGCCATTGGTCGTTCATTTCAGAGGGGGAACGGGAGCATTATGAAAGAGGAGAACCAGGAAGAATGTAAGGAATGCTGCCTTGCACTTGGAAGGGAGACGGACAAGTCAATCAATTGATTGATCCCTTTATCCAACAGTCTGCTCATATTCACAGAGTCCCTGCTCTAGCCAGTTGCTAGGCTGGTCCTAGGGACAGAGGGCAGATAATAGTGATGTGGAGCTCTCTGTCCTTCATGGAGTCACGTGAAATGTATGGCAAATGGCTCCTCCCTTGCTTTGCCAAAGTGTGCTCACAGGATGCTCCTGCACATGAACCAGGTTGGGTTGAATACATATTACATCCTCAGGAAATAGCTCCCTGAGGAGGTTATTTGTATTCATGAGCTGGAGAAAAAGTTGCAATTACTCAGGCAAAAACAGGGAGGTGAACAAGAGGGAGGAAGGATTTCCAGGCAGAGGAAACAACATCTATGCATCTACAATGGTCCTGAGATTGGACAGAACAACAATAATAACAACAAAAACATGGCAGAGATGGCAAGAGGCCAATGGGTTGGATCACAGTGACTGAAGAGAAGATGAAGGGTAGGGCTGGGGCCAGAGAGGCACACAGCCTTGTGGCCTTGGAAAGGATTTTGAAGCTGGATCTGACACAGAAAGACTTTAGCATGGGAATTCCATAATAAGACGGTTGTATTAAGAAGATCATGTAAAAATTATTGTGGACAGGATGAGAGTGTTTGCAAGAAGACAAAGCACAGCCCCAAATGATGATGTTTCAGCCAGAGATGCTATTGCCTTAGATGGCTGTGGTGACTGTGGGGGTGGAGAGACATGGACGCATGCAAGGGATATTTAAGAAGCAGAATTGATAGGACTTGGCCATTGATTGGATGCAGGGAGGAGCGCTTTGTTGGATGACATAAGTATGTGTCTTTGGGGTGACAAAGAGGAGATAAAAGGCCAGTTGTGTAGTCGTAGCCACAGCAGACATCTACTGTGTTCTATGTTTTCCGTATAGTGTTTAGATGTTTATGTGCAATAATTTATACAGTTATTCCATAGTTCATTACTTCTCAGAAAACTTCCTCCTAATGTAAGTCAGTGTCATTTATGTCTATTCTACTCCTAAAGAAGAGGAAGAAGTGACTTTCTCCAGGCCGATGTGTAAGTGTCCACTGCATAGAAGCCCTGAACTGCTGTCATGAAGCAAACTCAGGGATAGAGAAAGCTGCATCGTTTCTTTTAAGAAGTCTGTCCCTCACTAGGAAAGATAGAACCTATAGACCTGCACACAGCAAGGGACCATTTAAATGCACCACAGTGCCGTGAGAATAAGCTTTGCAGACTTAGTGCCCACGTGCAAGGAGAAGGCATAGGCTTACCTGAGAAGTGAGGGGGTGAGAAAGCCTTTGTGGAGGAGTGGGATGTAAGCTAGGTTTCTTCTCCATTATCAAATAAACGTTTAATTTCACAATAGTTTTAGGTTTCCAGAAAGGTTGTAAAGATAGTACAGAGAGTTCCCATATGCCACAGAACTCCCATACAGTTAACCATTTGCATTACTAGGGTACATTTATCAGCAAGTCATTTTTACCAACTCAAGTCCATTCTTTATTGGACTCCATTAGTTTTGCCATGATGTCCTTTTTCCATTCCAGAATCCCATCCAGGAGACCATGTTACGTTTGGTCATCATGTCGCTTTAGGTTCCTCTGGGCTGTGATAGTTTGTCAAACTCCTCCTACTTTTGATGGCCTTGACAGTTTTGAAGAGTACTGGTTAGGTGCATTGCAGAATGTCTCTCAGTTTGGATTTGTCTGAGGTTTTTCTCATGATGGAACTGGTGTGACGGGGCTTTGGAAGACCACAGAGGTGAAATACCCCCCAGCACATCATATCAAGGGTCTGTACTATCAACATGTTTTATCACTGTTGAGATTGACCTTGATAACCTGGCTGAGGTAGTTTGTCAGGTTTCTCCGCTGTCAAGTAACTCTAATTTCCCCCCTTTCTCTTCTGTATTCTTTAGAAGGAAGTCGCTTGCACAGCCCATACTGAAGGGATGGGGTGTGATGCTCCATCTCCCTGAGGAAAGACTACTTACATTAATTATTTGGAATTCTTCTGCATGGGAGATTTGCCTTTTCTCCCATTTATTTATTTGTTCATTCAATCATTTATTTATATCAGTATGGGCTCTTGGCTATATGTTCTGTACTTTTAGTTATATTTCAATGCTACATTATTTATCTGGTTGCTCACATTTTTCCAGCTTTGGACCTGACAGCCCATTCAGTGGGTTCCTGCTCCCTGGGGCATACGCACCCATCACTGTATGTGTTTCTGCCACTTCCTTTCTTTCTGGTACTACGAGATGCTCCAGGCTCTTCTTGCATATTTCCTGTTCCAGCCATAGAATCAGCCATTTTTTCAAGGAGCTGCAGTTTTTTTTATTAGTGAGTGGTATGAGGAACCAAGATCTGGGCACTGAATGTATAAGCTGGGTTTTAAACAACAGTGGAAAATAGAAAGGAACAGGAATGGCCTTTGGAGTAGAAAGCTTGGCATAAGCAAATGTCCTGAGAATGAAGAAAATGAATTCTATGTGGGGGAAGAGCCTATAACTAGATCAAAGCATTTACACTGGTGAAAAAAATCTTTCAGGCTTTAGGTCCAACCTGAAGTATAATATTATATTATCCCAACCCCCAACCCATTTATTCATCACCCCTCTTCACAATAGCTTTACCTTTTACTCATCAGCTAATGCAAAAGTCCTGGGAGCTATTCTTTACTTCACTCTCCCTTCTCACCCATATGCAGTCAGCGAAAAATTTTTCTTGATTCTGCCTCCCAATAATTTTTAAATCTGTCTTCCACTGTCCAGAGCCACATCTCTTGGCCAGGTACCTTCAATGGCAGCTAAACCAGTTCTAACGCCCCTGCCAGCCTCTCCTCCCTCCAGCAGCCATGGCACATCTGGTGGTGTCCTTTACTATGATCAAGGCCATTGGTTTTCCCATTGAGTTCAAGGTCAAGCCTGTTGAGGCGGCTGTGCTGAATGTGACCTGTTCCTCACCAATCTGGCTACCTGACTCTCTGTCTTTGCACCCTGAGATCCCACAGCAAGATCTTCCATCAGCTCCTCAATCAAGCTTTGCAGTAGGGCCTTAGGAGGGTGTGGCCTTTGTCCAGATGCTTTCGTCTCATCTGCCCACCAGGTATGACTAAACTTCTTCCCATTTTTGTTTTGCTGTCACAGCCTTGAGAAGACGTGTTTGCTCCGTGATCAAGTATGATCCTCAGTACAAATGGGCCCATATTTTCAATTTGTTTATTCTATTTAAAATTTATTCAATAAATACTTAGCATTTAATTGTATACTAACAGTGTGTTCAAAGCACTAGGAATATAATGGTGAAATGACAGTGTAAGAATCTCCTCCTCTTGGAGCTTCTAATCTGATGAGGAGGACAAATACAGGAAAATCCAAAATCTCAAAGGCTGCAAAATCAAACTTTTTGAGTGCCAACATGGTGTTGCAGGTGGAAAATTCCACACAGAATTACTTAACACAAACTTTGTTTTAGGTACAAATTATTTAACATATTTTCATGTGAAGGTATATATGAAACAAATGAACTTTGTGTTTAGACTTAAGTTCCACCCCCAAGATGTCTCATTTATGTGTATGCAAATATTCCCAAATCTGAAATCCCAAAAACTTCTCATCCCAAGCATTTGGAGAAGGGATACGCAACATGTAGCTAATATATAAACGCGATATTTAGTATATTTGGAGCTGATAAATACTACAGAGAAAAAAGGCAGAGGAGACCAACAGGGTGTGCACAGAGTTGGGGGAATTTTACATTTACGTGGGATGATCAGAGAAAGCTTTATTCAGAAGGCGATGCATAAGCAAAGACTTGAAGGAGGTGAAGGAAGAACGCACGCAGGTATGGGAGGAAGAGCATTGCAGCAGAGGCCTGAGGGAGAGGTCATGCCTGCTGAGTTGCAGAACAGCCAAGAAGTTTGAGTTTGATATGCCTGTGAAACACAGAGGTCTAGGTATCCAGTAGATGATTTATGCATGAGCTTGAGTTTAGAGTTGGAAGCTTTGGGCTGGAAATTGGGACCTGTCACCTACAGATGGCATCTGAAGACAGGAGACTAGATGAAGTCTCAGGAGGCTAGCTGTACAATGGCTGAGCTCTGGGACACCTGAGTTCTCCAGACTGGGGAGACGATAGCAGACCAGCAAAGGGACTGAGGAAAAGCTCGGAGGAAAATGAGGCAGGTCTTGTGTCCTGGAAACCACAGGAAGAATGAGGGATTGACCACTGCTGTTAATTAGTACCATCATGTACATAGTATTTACAATGTGCCCGTCACTATTCTGAGTCTTGTATGTACATTAACCCGTTACATCTTCATAATTCCCTATGAGGTATTTTGTGTCATTATCTCTGCTTTGCAAATGGGGAGTCAGGCCCAGAGGTAAATCAACTTGCCCAGTCACAGAGCTCACAAGCACTGGAGCTGGGGTTCGAACCCGGACCCTCTGGTCCCAGCGTTCTTGGCCTTCAAGACCACATTACGTATGCCCAAACGCTGCATGTGGAAAAGTTCATTGTCGAAACTAAACAGTGCGGAAATCTTTGGTGAGCTTAAAAGAGCGGCTTGGAGTGAGTCCTGGAGGAGGTAGAAGGATTAGGGGCAGTCGATGAGGCATGGGAGGAGAGCTGGTGAAGATGGCATCCAGAAACAACTCTCATGAATAGCTCAGCTGTGAAGGGGAGGGGAAAACTTAGGAGGGCCTCAGGGAGATGTGCGATCAAGAGGAATTTCAAGACCCATGGTAAATTACGGTACGCTTGTAGACTGGTGGGGCTGAAAGGGTGAAAAAGAAAAGAATGATGATCTAGAGGAGAGAATGTGAACCTTGCATTTGCAACTGTGATCTAGAGAGGAGAGAACGTGAATCCTGCATTTGTAACTGAATAATTATTTGCTGAGCCGCTTCATGTTAGTGATCTCGGCCAAAGTGTAAACTGCTGGGGTAGGGGAAATTTCTAATTCCAGGTGCCGCTGTGGCCCTGCGTGCCCCACCTCCATGCCTGGTGAATGCCTGAAGGAACAATGCCACTCGTGAAGGTGAAAGCAGGGCTCCTGGTGCCCCCAACCTCCATACCTTCCTGCCCCACGACCTGCCTGCAGACCCAGCTTTCTGGTCTCAGCCTGGGCATGCCTTCCGCCTGTGTCCTCCCAGGAAGACCAACTCCAAACCCACCAGGCACTGCTGAGGAGTAAGTGGGAGGGAGACATCACATGGCACAGGACACCGGTGAAACTGCCCAAAGCCCTTGGAAATCTCAGACAGTTGCTTCACGCCTTCCCCCAGCTCCCGAACCAGCTGCCCGGCTCTACCTCTATGCCACTTCTCTGCAGGGTCCTTGGCCCTGTTCTCACTGCCCTTTGTTTCCCAGCCTTGGGTCAGGGACGGACCTCCATCCATTTCCTGGGAATGCTCCCTACGGCCCAGAACTTCTCCATCTCGGAGGGATGAATGGTCATCAGCAGGGATGCTTTCATGAGGGAGGGATCAGAGGCGCTGGGAAATGCCTCACTGTTTCACACAAGCTCTTTTCCTTCTGCCACCCCTCCAGGGGCAATTACAAAATTCCAGAGTGAGACTGAGAAGCTGAACTAACTCACCTGTAGGGCTGGGTCTCCCCCACCAGGCAGCCACAATCCCCTGCAAGGCATCTGCTAAGCGTGGGAGAGTGTTGCTTTTCAACCTAGGTGTGAGGGCAGAACTCATGCATGTTTGTCAAAAAGGCCTCCCACAGTTTTCGAGGCATCACACATACACCTACTCACACTCCCCCACGGAGGCATGCTCCTCCCTCTCTGACACACGCACACACACATGCACACAGGGATTCACACATATCACTCCTCATGCCTCTCCGTCCCCTCCCCCCCACCCAGCTATCCTGCCAGCAGCACAGAGCGAGCAGCACCATGCACCCATCTGGGCCTGACCTGCCTACACTGTTTGCCCAAAATACTTGTGAGTATATATACAGCATGGTAAGAAACTAATTTTTGAAGCCAGTGTGGGGGGCTCCAGGGCACTCTGCCATTTCCTCTTGTCCCTAAAGCTGTTAAACTAAATTATAGGGCTGGGAGAATGAGAGGCCAGCTGTGCTTCAGCTGCAGGCCCCAGTTGTTGTGACAAAGTGAAAAGTGTGGGTACCAACAGATCATTAACTGTGCAGCCAAAAATAGGCTGATGATTGGATCTCACGTTCTGCTCCAAGGTGAGTGAGGACCCGACTCCAGCAGGGGCTGTTTCCAGCCCAGGATGGCACCGACCCTTATCAGCCAAAGGGGCATTGGCAGGGGCACCTAAACACCACCTCACGTTCTTCTTACTTCATTACACCAGGGCAAGTTTTATTTTTTTCTAAACCGTTCTTAAAATTGACAGGGGTTTTTGGTCTCTGTTTTGGTTTTGTTTTTAAAATTTCCCCACAATTTCCTGTTGCCCTGCCTCTTTGGCTGAGTTCGACTTTCCTGTTGACTGTAATTACTGCGAGGCTGGTGAAGAGTTGAAAAATCTAAGTTGACATTAAAGGTGCATTACACTTGAATAAACCCAGAGACAGAATATTGCACGTTGGTTTGGAGTTGCCCTGTGTTTTGTCTAGATTAACAAATTTAGACGGCTTTTGATTTGCATAGCATTAATAACCTCTGGGGCAATCTCTGGAACTTGTAAACACTGGTCATAAATAGTCGCTAAAGTGTGAGGTTGAATAAACATTACCTCAATGGTTTGTGAAGAACTGGCCAGCGTGGAACCAAATTGTGTGTTGAAATAAGACCTTTCTCACTGGAAAGGAGTGGAGAGAGAACAGGACCGGGACACTAAAAAGTAGCTACTTCAATTGCTTGACTGCCTAGCAATTCACAAGTGACCACAAACGGTTGATATCATCTGTGGTGCCTCAGTTTCTCTCTCATTCTTTTTTTTGAGACAGGGTCTTACTCTGTTGCCAGGCTGGAGTGCAGTGGCGTGATCTCGGCTCACCGCAACCTCCACCTCCCGAGTTCAAGTGATTCTCCTGCCTCAGCCTTCCAAGTAGCTGGGACAACAGGCATGCCCCACCATGCCCAGCTAATTTTTTGTGTTTTTAGTAGAGACAGGGTTTCGCCATGTTGGGGAGGATGGTCTCCGTCTCTTGACCTTGTGATCCACCCTCCTAGTCCTCCCAAAGTGCTGGGATTGTAGGCGTGAGCCACTGCGTCCAGAGTTTTCTCATTATTTCTAAGGTGGCAATCACAGTCTGGAGGACTGATGTTTTATGCACTCACTTATTCATTCTGTGTTGGAAGAAGAACTGAGAATATTTTTGGCTGCAGCCTTGTCACATCAATGTACAAATTTTGACCTTGAAGGCTTCATAGACACCTTCCAGTCTGTGTCATTTTGCATATGGGGCCTCCCAGGCCCAGGGAGCTACGTGGAGCTGGTCAGGCTCTCTGCAGCAGACCAAGTAGAGGCATCATTTCTCAAGGTGTCTGTCTTCCGTGGTTATCAGCTTTGCTATCATGACTCACATTTGCAACCTGGCGTATTTTCCGGGCAAATGTGGACTGGCCTGGACTTGGCAGAGGCTCCTGGGGGAGGTGTTTGCAAATGAAGGTGCACGAAGAGTTTAAAGCTTAATGGACACTCAAAATTTAAACTTACTTAGGAGAAAGGGTTTTAATCATACAACTCACCTTTTTCCTTAGAATATTCTTCTTTCCACACTTTCTGAGATGTTGCTAAGTAAAGGAAAGTGAATAGCCAGAGAAGATGTAGGGAAGTGTTCCCGACCAGGCAGGGGAGGCCCCGTCTCGTTCCCAACTAACCGTAATGGTCATGATAGTGTTTGCCGAGCATTTACTACGTGCCAGGATTTTATGCAGTGTGGTTAACCATACGGCATCTCATCTAGACCTCACAAGGAGACTTTGAGGTAAGTGCTGTTATTGTCACTATTTTATATTAGACAAAAAAGTTTCAAGGAGGTTAGGCCACATGACTGGTAGTGCAGCCAGGATTGCAACCCCGAGAGTCTGGCAACCCATGCTGCCTACATGCGTCTCTGTTTTGATTCTGTCACTGAGATGCCAGGGCTTTCAGGGTACTGTGCAGATGCTTGGGCTGCCCAGCGCAGGTGATTTCTTATTGGGAAACACTCTAACGATTAATGAAACGCCTTCATTTCTCGTTTGTGTGAAGCACACGTGTGTTTGGGCACCGCGTGTGGAAGACGTGGAAGGCTCCCTGATGAGGGCACGTGGTGCCTGGGGTTTGCCAACTTATCATTTGAGCCATCAACAGGCACCAAGATGGGAGGTTGGATCTCAGTGAAATGCCCTGGCTGGAAACACCTGGTCTGCTAAAAGGGGAACACCCTGGGTTGAAGCACATGTTCTGATGACGTGTTTCACGGCTTGCATGATCATTTAATTAATGACTAGCCTCCAGGGCTATTTCTCCACAGAATTCTAGTTTTCAGTTCTGTAATGACGGGCAGACTGTCCATGACATGACTGAAGTCCAACTCCAACGCCACTTCTCCCATGATGCTTCCCTTCTCTCTCGTGCCCTCTGTGGCCCCATGGCTTTTCCTTGCAGCTTCCCCGAGACCCCCATGGTGCCTCATCTTGGGTCACAGTTACTTGCACAGCAGAGTAAGAGGAGCGCAGACCTCACGGCCAGACAGATTGGGCTCAACACTCACCTAGGCCTTGAGGAGGTTCGTGTGTCTCCCGGAGCTAACTTACTCTTTTGTTACTTTCATTTCTTACGTAATGGAAGTGAGATACTCCTTGGAGGGTTGGTATGAAGAATAACTATAAAGTAGATTAGGTCATAATGTGACATCTAACATGGGGGGAGGATTCCACAAGTGGTAGTTAGTATTATTGTACTTATTAATGATTATATTTAGGCATATTAACTGAATTTCCTTGACAGGTTGCATATTTCTTGAGAGTAGAGACCATTTATCCTTTGCTATGTTATCTTCCTCTGTCCTCCTATTTATTTCAGGCACTTGAAAAATATCCCTAAAATTAAAAAATGAATACATCTATGTGAGTAAACATATGTATTATGTATACAGAATACATCTACATGTGTATACATATATTTTAAAAAGTTGGTATATGTGTGTAACATATAAATATGCATATGTATAAATATAAAATATATAAATATATATTATATAAATATATAATTATTATATAAATATAGAATATATTACATAAATATATAAATGTGTGCATATGTATGTGTATATTTATATGTATAAAATATGCACTAGTGCTAGAACGAAATACACACGTGCTTGTATATATTTGATACATTGCTCTGTGGAATGTAAATTTCACCCGCTGTTTTTATCATTTCCTAATCTCCCACCAGTTAATAATTTGAGGACTAACGTTACTCTAGGTTTTGTGTTTTTGTTGGTGCTGGCAGATGATCTTTATGTAAATTAAGAGAAACCCAGGGCTCTGGTTGGGGTCCGGCGCGCACTCCCGTGGCCCCAGCGTTGCAACCTGAGCGCAAGCATGCCTCCACTCACGTCAATGCACCTCGACATCGGTTATTTATGACTTACTCCCCCAGCCACTTATTTGTTCCCCGTGTCACAAAATCTGTCTGTGCAAGGAGGCTCGCATGCTGACCGCGAGTAGAGGGAACAATCCTCATTTGTTCATGGAGAAACAAGGTGGGCGATTGACCAGATTGCGTCCCCCCTGGGGAAAGAGCCATACGAACCAGGGTGAGGGCGGGGGCAGAAGGCCTGGACCAGGAAATGTCTCACACCTTCCCACTTCAGGACACTCGGGCACGCACCTAATTTTTTTTGTTGTACCTTTTGTTCTGGCGAGGCTTTAGCTATAGGGGAGATTACATAGACAGCGCTAGCACCAAACATTTATTTAAAGGGAAATAGCACCAGCTGCCATTTCTATGTCAGTGAAATGGATTCTTTGGGGGCCCTTCCCCTCCTGAGTCTGACAAGGCAGACAAAGATAACAGCCTGCCAGGACTCCATCCCCTGTGCAAGGCGTCACTATTAAATCCCAGGAATGTGCTCCCAACTCCTCCTCTCTCTGCTGCTTGCCTTTGTTTTTTCAAATGAGCAGGATCTTGGGTGGGCAAGGGATCTCACTGGGGGATCTCTTAGAACTCCCTTTCTCAAAGCCCTGGGATATTTTAATTCTTAGCCTTGGTGCCCAGCACTTAAAACACATGAAAAACAAAGCTTTAGATTGAAGTTGAAAGAAAATACCAGAAGTGGCATTTGGAAGCCATGAAATATGGCACTCGACAGATGAGACAAGCAATACTCTAGTATTAGCCGTAGATTTCACGAGCAAATTTCAGGGTTGCATGGGCCATTAAAAGCAAAACGAAAACCATAATTGCTCCTAATCTCTATTCATTCTGCATGTGCAAATCCTGTTCAAAGGGAGATTTTGAGGAGGAAGATCAAGAGACAAATAAGCATGAATCTTTGGACAGTGCCAGATGTGATCCTCCTTCTTTGAAGACATGTGAAGAATAGGGCCGCGTCCTGAGGTGTGAGCGCTGCTGAGTGGCTCATGCAAGGTGACAGTGCTTTAAAAGACCTGGCTTCCTCACATTGCCCTTAGCAGCCTCATCTGTGTCCACAATCCCCTTTTGTGTAGGTGAGATACTTCTGCTGGGTTTTGGCTCCGAAGCTGAGCAAGATGATCATGCCTACAGATGTGCTTTCACTTAACTTTCCTTAAAAAAACCAACTCTGCTTAAATTGCAGCAAAATTAGTTGTGCACCTAAGGGGTTACAGGTTGGGAGTACAAACAAGAGGGAAGAGTATGGCCAATTTAATCTGGTTGTAGACCCAGGGAAAGTATTCCCCTAATAATTTATGATTCATATCCTCTCTTCCTCTGAGAATAAAGGTTCTTACCAGTTCTCAGTTGCCTTACTCATGCTAATACAACTTTTAAGATAGGAGACAATTGTATGCCATGATCTTGATCTTTAAAAACTAGACAATAAAAAGAAATAGTAAAGTGGTAATATATTGAAGCTAAAAAAAAAAAGAAAAGAAAAAAGCAACCTCAGTAGTCTGTGTAGACTAGAATGTGAAGTATTCCTACTATGATATACTCAGATTTTGTGATCCCATTTAAGAATATTTTGAATAATCTATGGCGATTGAACTTTTTTTCCTAGTATTATATATGCCTTGAACAGCGTCTGATATATTATAATTTGCACCAGCATTAGTTCAGGCAAACACTATGCAACAAAATGACCACAATCCATCAAAGTTGTATTTCTTTCCACATTCACAGAAAATTAACTTGAGTTACTGTATTGATAGGGTGAGTGGGACGCTTGAGAAAGTCTTCCTCACCTCCCTTTCTTCTTTCTCCTTCTCTGCCTCTGTGCGTCTTACATTTTTTTGCCAAACAAAGCTCATTCATTTTCAGTGACGTACTTTTTTTTCCAATAAAGCTCATTCGTTTTTAGTGACTTATTTTTTTTTTCATTTGTATCAATATAATAGGAACAAGTGCACAGTTTTGTTACATGGATATATTGCATAGTTGTGAAGTCTGGGCTTTTAGTGTAGCCATCACCCTAATAATGTACATCGTACCCATTATTTCTCCCCGCTCCTCCTCTCCCCCCTCCCACTCTTCCAGGTCTCCAGTGTCATTCCACCCTTTACTTTCATGGGTACACACTGTTTAGCTTCCACTTATAAGAACATGTGGTATTTGACTTTCTGTTTCTGAGTTGTTTCACTTAAGATAATGGCATCCAGTTCACTCCATGTTTCAGCAAAAGACATGATTTCATTCCTTTTTATGGCTGAATAGTATTCCATTGTGTAGATGTACCACATTTTCTTTATTCAGTCTTCCATCGATGAACACTTAGGTTGATTCCATGCCTTTGCTATTGTGAATAGCGCTGTGATAAACATATGAGAGCAAGTATCTTCTTCTTTTTTTTTTTTCAGAGACAGGGTCTAACTCTGTTGCCAAGGCTAGAGTGCAGTGCCACCATCATAGCTCACTTATAGTAACATCCTGGGTTCAAGTGATCTTCCTGCCTCAGCTTCACAAGTAGCTAGAATTACAGATGTGGCATGTGCCACCATGCCCAACTCATTTTCATTTTTAATTCTGTAGAGACAAGGTCTTGCTTTCTTGCCCAGGCTTGTCCCAAACTACTGGGCTCAAATAATCCTCCCACTTTAGCCTCCCAAAGCCCTGGGATTATAGGCATGAGCCGCTGTGCAAGCTTGGATATCTTTTTGATCTAATGATTTATTTTCCTTTAGATCTTTGGGTAGATACCCAGTAGTGAGATTGGTGGATCTCACAGTAACATTTTTTTTTTTTTTTAACCACAGCTCCACTTTGAGATTTTAAACTCTGTTGAATCTCTCTAACCATTATAGCTAGAGTTCCTTTCTCCCAATAAGTTTAAATCAATTGTTTTGATTTAAAACAACAATAGATTGGACCTTAATGTCTCGTCCCAAAGTAAATGAAAGGTTTGAATGAAGAATATTTCCATGTGTCTTTCTCTCCTTAAAATCAAAAGTTATGAACGGGCTGGGTGAGGTGGCTCACGCCTATAGTCCCGCCTCTTTGGGAGACCGAGGCAGGCAGATCGCTTGAGCCCAGGAGTTCAAGACCAGCCTGGGCAACAAGATGAAACCCCATCTCTACAACAACAACAAAAATTAGCTAGGCATGGTGGTATGTGCCTGTAGTTCCAGCTACTTGTGAAGCTGAGGCTGGAGGATCGCTTGAGCCCAGGAGGCAGAGGTTGCAGCGAACTTTGACTGTTCCATTGCACTCCAGCCTGGGCAACAGAGTGAGACTCTGTCTTAAAAATAAATTAATTAAAAAAAAAGTTATAAACAAAGAGGAGGAACCATTTCCAGTCTGATTGCTGTTGAAAGGAAACAGCTTTCTTTTAGTTTGACTGAGGATCAGGTAGGCCTGAGCCTGTTTGCATGGGCGCTCTGATTCAGTGTGAAGCCTTAGTGAGTATCTTTCTTTTTCTGATGGGCAAGTTTGAGGCAGACGCTTCACTTCTGCCTTGTATCCTGACCTCCAGCTCGAAACACGTTGTATCTTACCCTCTGTAATGGATAGGCCAGCCAGGGATTCTGACTTCTGTACATTATGCCACTTTGATCAGTTAAACTTTAAAGGGTGATTTCTTCAAAAGATGTTGAAAGCTGCCTTAAGTTGAGTGATCTTATAGCAAATACTAAGCTGCTATTTCTCATCAAATTTCCTCTTCAAGGAGCATATGCAACTCTTCAAAACTTTTCCTTATTCAGATTGTCACACCAAACCAGAAGATCACCCCATTACAAAAACAGAGCCCATCGCAATTACTTCTCCTTTATACAATGAAAAATTATGCTCAGACCATTGCTCCGTGAGAAATTACAGTTCTCGTGCGATAGATTGTGACTTAAGCCGTTACATTGTTCTTTATGAACTCTGGGCAGAAAGGAACTGGAACCCCCTAGAAACCCCATCAAGAGTAGCTCAGTGCTTCCATATGCTTTTTTAGCTCTGGGATGACCTGGCTTTTTCTTCGTTAGTTTCTGAGAAATAATGGGAATATTTGCAAAATATGCTGTGATGAAGAAGAAAAGCTTAGCTTTGCTATAAATAATTATTTTATTTAAAGAAATATGAGTTTAGGTAGAACTATTGTAAGATAAAATAAATAATAAGAAAACATAGGCAAATATTTATATAATCCCTCTGTGGAAAAAGACTTATAAAATAATAAGCAAAGAAAGGAACCACAGAGGAAAAAACTGGTAGATTTGCTTGCATAAGACTTTAAAACTGCTTGCAAAATTTCACTGATAAACAAACAAAAAAAAGCATTTTCACCAAACCTAATGATGCAGGGTTACTCTCCTTGAAAGATGAAGAATTCATGCAAATCAGTAATTGGAGTGCAATAGTCAGTAAGACTATACAAATAATGAGAGGAAATTGAAATGTCTGATAAACAACAAAATATTCAACTCTGTTAGTAATCCCCAAAGTACAAAACTTTAAAAAACTAACCTAATATCAAAGAATTGTATAAAATGCTAATTACTGGCAAGAAGTTAGTAATTGGGTACTTCTTTTTTTTTTTTTTTTTTTTTTTTGAGACAGAGCCTTGCTCTGTTGCCAGTCGCCAGGCTGGAGTGCAGTGGTGCGATCTCGGCTCACTGCAACCTCCGCCTCCCGGGTTCAAGTGGGCACTTCTATATATTGCTAGTAGAATTGTAAACTGATATGCCCTATCAGAAAAATAATTTAGCAGGCCAGGTGCCGTGGCTCACTCCTATAATCTCAGCACTTTGGGAGACCGAGGTGGGTGGATCACGAGGTCAAGAGATCGAGACCATCCTGGCCAATACCGTGAAACCCCATCTCTAATAAAAATACAAAAATTAGCTGGGTGTGGTGGTGGGAGCCTGTAGTCACAGCTACTCAGGAGGCTGAGGCAGGAGAATTGCTTGAACCCGGGAGGCAGAGGTTGCAGTGAGCCAAGATTGTGCCACTACACTCCAGCCTGGCAACAGAGCGAAACTCCGTCTCAAAAAAAAAAAAAAAAGAAAAGAAAAAGAAATTAACACTATGCATCCATTATTAGAAATTTCCCAAACGGTTTCATGCACTAAGCCATTCCTTGCAATTTTTTTTTGCTAGCAGAAAATTAGAAATAAACAATTGATCAAGAATATTATTGCATGCTATGGAATACATAAATATGTAGTCATCAAAACTTTTTTCCACTGACAAAAAAGAAAATACTCATGTTAATTTTAAAAAGAATACAAAATTATATATTCAGTATACCTACATATGTAAAATTCTGTTTAATTTCAAAGTTGCATAGGGATACACCAAAATATGGTGATTGTTTCTGGATTATATTCTCTATACTTTTTGCATTTCCACTATTGTGAAATACTTACAGTACTATTTCTAGTAGTTTCAATTAGTGTTCCCAAGTTATTTTTACATGTCAGTCTCAAGTGCCTCATTTTCATCATGGGAATTAGTGTGTGGTATATAAAATTAGTGTATATATTGTTAGTATATATAGCCTATATACTATAATGTACCTATACTATATAATATAAACATTTTATTTTATTAATGTGTTAATATGTTAGTACTTGTTAACTTGCATTCTGTTACTAATATATGCTTAAGTTGATATAAGCTGCATAGTATCAACAAATACTACATAACATCAGCACATATCAATATCTATGTATTTTGGTTATGTAAAACAATGAATTTCTGCCTACAAAAAAGGATTAATTATGTTTGAACTTAACTCAGGGTTGTCTCAATGGCTGCCGTATTCTCCTCCATTCATAGTGACACACCACACCATTCTTTAAACTAATATCAAACTCATGGATTTCCAAGTCCCTCTTGAGGGCTCTCATACTTCAGACAGCATGTGCCACCACAAATCTCCACTGCAGTGGGGACTTGGGGGGGGCCCTGGTGTCCTGTGTAGTGCAGTATGACTTTTATAAGGTGTTAAGAGTTGCTGTGTGAATGGACATTGTCACCCGTAACTTCAGTGCTCAGATTAGCCAAATATGTTGCCTTTGAAAAAAAGAATTAAGTTGATCTCCAAGAAAGGACAAACACATGAGAGAAACAAAGGGCCCTTTCAGATTTGTAAACCTAATATCAAAGAATTCAGAAGTCGAACCCAGCCTTACAGGTGTCCTTTGCTTTGATCATTAATTAAAATGTGACTTCTATCCAGTGTCACTGTGGGAGGAATTGACAAAACAAAGTATGTCAGGTACCTGACAATTTCTTATAATGCCCTGAAAGACAGGTGTTCATTCCTGCAGAAGCTTTGAAGCTAAAAATAAAATAAAACAAAATTTAAATTAAAGGATATTCCCAAGCACATAGTAATCATCTTAATACGTACATTTCAAGGTCTCTTTTCCTCCCTGATGATGGCAGTGGTCGGGGTGGGGACAGGGGGGTGTTAAAGACAGGCGAAACCTCTGGCTGGAAAGGAATGCAGAAAATGGGGTAAAGTAAAGCCTTGTAAGTCATTTGAGATCAATCGTCAGAGAATGTGTCTCAACGGTGTCATTATCAGATTAATATTTGAGTTCCAATTTAAGCTAGAATTATTTGGATAACAAAAATCAAAAGAAAACTTTTTACAATTTTGCCTCAGAGCAAAAGAAACGTATTGGAGGTGGGATTTTTGCGACTTTTTTTTACCACACCTCCCAAATTCCTGTAAGCTTGTGTTGCTCTGTAGAGTCACGGATGTTGTTACCTTCACAGCCCCGTTTTGTTTTATTTTGAGTCAAAATTGGGAAAACAAATTCTCCTAATTTCACTTGAGTTTTAGGGGTACTGTAGACTACTCGTTGCAAAACATGATTTATTTGATAAGTCACCCTACACTGGAAATAAGAAGAGATGCCCCCTTGGGGATAAAAACAAACTTTTGGTTCATCAATTGCTTCTTTTTATTTTCTCATCGGCATGTACTAGGGCCAGGGCCTCTATTGTGAGTGCACTAATACAATGTTTTTGAACTTTAAAGGAACTTACAAAGTAGAATAATTGGCAGTCTAAACTAAGAGCAGTCAGCAGATAAAAACATTCAGCAAAATGCATAGACCAGAAAACTGTATGCAGGGGTTACAAGAAAAGTGGGTCGCATTCATTATTTGTAAAGTTAAGTAAGTGGCATAGCACTCCAAGAAAGCATTGGGGCAGGGTACAGGCAGGGATCACATGTCTTTTATTTAGGAAGGGATTCGAGGGCTGTGGGACTCCAGAAGTTCACAGAGAGAGAAGTTTCATGTAGCAGAGTAGAGGGATGTCACAGGTGCAGGAAGCTCTCTGCAGCAAGGTGGATTTCTACCAGGGGGACTCGCTGTGGAGGGGAGAAGCCATGTAGGGGTCCTGGAATGACTGGGGGAGAGCTAGGAAGATTCAAGCAGAAGGTAAGGGGTTAGCTGAGAGGGTGCTATTGTGAGATTAACATAACCAGTAATTTTGGTGAGAAAACTTACTTTGTCCCCAGCACAGGACACGTCAGTGAAAGAACTTCTGTCAAAAGTAGAAAGACAGAGATAACAACGGTTTTGTTCAGACTCCAGCTAGGCCATTAAAATCAGGTTGAAGATGAATATTGGCAAGGAAAAATGTTCACAATAAGCTTATGCAATATTCCTATTTTTCTGAAAAATACATTTGTGAAGAAAAAAGGGGTCATGCCGGAAAGCACACTGACAAGGAGAGATGTTCACAGCATGCAGATGTAATATTCCCATTTGTTAAAACCTACATTTGCAAAGGAAAGAAAAAAACCCAGGCTGAGGATAGCCACAGTGATCCCTCCTTTCCTTATTCTCTGAGCATTGCAGTTCCTTTCTCAGCTTCTGTTTCGTGTTTGCTTACAGAAATTGGCTCTTTTGAATGTTATTTTAGAGTTAAAGCAATGAAATCTCCCATTTATGTGGAGGAATTTTTAAAGAAATGTTGTCTCCTCTGTACCCTCCCCTTCCTGCACCATCACATGCCCTTTGGTTCTGCTTCCTTCCGTGGCTTGGTATCGTAGGGCTTGGCGGAAGCGCTAGGGCCATACAACGCCATCCCAGGCCCCCCAGGCCTCCTTCGGGGGCTCACATTGCCATGTTGTTGCCTCTTGACCCCAAGAGTCCACAGTCCTCACTGCTTCATAAAGCTTCGAATCAGATATTGCTGCTGGGCAGCTGTGGGTCTTGTCTGCGCTGTTCTGTCAAGTCCACCAGTGTGGAGCAAGGGCATCCCTGGGGACAGTGGCTAGAGAGGACAGGTCTGCATGTTTGCATATCTCACTCTCAGCATGAAGGTTTCCAGTGGGTTTTTCCATCGTTTTTCATATTTACATTTGGAAAATATTGAGTCTACTTGATCAAAGAGTGAGCAACTGTCTTCTTCATAGAAACACGGAAGTCCTCAGAGTGTTTCTATTGGCAGCCAATATCTTGACTTCATGCAAGGTTACAGATCCATTCTTTTTTCTTTTTTTTTTTAATTTTTTTTTTTCTTTTAGAGACAGGGTTTCACCATGTGGGCCAGGCTGGTCTCGAACTCCTGACCTCAGGTGATCTTCGTCTGAAACCACATGCAACCTAGATGCCCTTCTGTTGATCTTACATTATAGAGCAGCTATTCTGGGTAACAACATTGATTATGGCAATGACGATAGTACTTCTTGATGTTATTTACTGAACACTTAAAATTCATCTGTATGCACACTATACTATACTAAAGTATACATACTTAATATGCATACTATACCAGGAACCGTATCAGTATTCCACACTTATCTCTGGGGATACATTCTAAGATCTCCCAGTGATGCCTGAAACCTCAGATAGTAACAAACCATATATATATATATGCTATGTTTTTCCTACACATACATACCTATAAAGTTTATTTTTATAAATTAAGCTCAGTAAAAGATTAATAACTACTAATAAATTAGAACAATCATAACTATCTGCAGCATCACTATTCTTGCACTTTGGAATCATGATTAAGTCAAATAAAACTTCCTTCAACCCCAGCACTATGGTACTGCGAAAGTAGATCTGATGACCAGCTGGGCTACCAGTGACTGATGGGTGGGTGGTGCATGCAGTGTGGATCCCTAGGCCAAGGGGTTATTTACACCCTGGGTGGGGGAGCAGCGGGACAGGGCCAGATTGCATCCCGCTACTCAGAACAGGGCACAAGTTAAAATGTATGAATTCTTTATTTACATAATTTTTCATTTAATATTTTCAGACCATGGGTGACTCTGCGTAACTGAGACCTCAGAAAGCAAAACCTCAGATAAAGGGGGGGATTGCTGAATTATTTTACATCACTTTGATTTTCCAGCGATCCTATGAAATAGGTTACTAGTGGCCATTTTACTAATAAGAATGATTAAGCCTCAGTATTAAAGTTCACACAACTAGAAAGTGACAGATCAGAGGTCATGTTGCTCTGTCTTCAGTTTGGTTTGTAGAAAAGCACACATCTTATGAAATGCACTTTCCTTATTCTTTCAATAATTTTCAGAGGTACAAGGTACATGTAGCATAATAAGCTTTCAATAGTATATATTGAGTGCATAATAGAAGTTTCAGAAATTTCCACCATAATTTTACAGCAAAGTCCAAAGACAGGTCTTGCTCATCCCATGGGGGGCTGGCATTTTCACTAGAGGTGAGGGCGGAGACTCTCCATCCTTCTGAGATTGAGATTTATGAAAATGAGATAGGGAAGAGGGGGGTGGCCCATTTACTTTCGATTCCTCATCATATTTTGACTTTTTCTGCTAAATATTGCGTTGGTTTTACTAAGTGGATACCGCTCGAGCACCGCATTAGCCAATATCCTGGGACGATTAAAAAGATGTTGCAATTGAGGAAAAAGAAGAAATTTTTTGCATTCATTTTCTCTCATTCCTATCCTTACTGTAGTTCAAATGTGGTCGTCAAAAATACACCAAAGTGAAGTTCAAGAATGTACAGGAAGGCAGGGGTGTAAAATTAGTTGGAAAGCAACTGTCACTAAAATGTCAGAAGTGAGTCTTAAAGTACCACTGATCCCACTGAGTCCACCAATGGGTCAGATTGAAAGAGAAACCCATCTGAGGGTGGCGGCTTTAGGAGCCCATCTTCTGGGAATGAGGCTGTGTCTCAACGTTTGGAATTATGTGGTCTTGATAATGAATAATGAAGAGTTGCCTTTGCGGGATTCTGCGGGTGAAGAAACTGAGTTCCGCAGAGGTGGGGCGACCTGGGCAAAGGTACATGACCACATTAGTCTGCCTGTCCACGTATGTTATTGTGCACTAGTATTTTCTCTTTTTTTCTTTTTTATATTTTTTTCTCTATTTTTTGGTTTTGTTTCTTGAAGAAAAGTAAACTCAGCCCAAAGAGAAAGTTTTACCTGGCAGATCCCAGACCAGGCTGAGATTCTCCACCTAGCAGGATGCATTGCCATCCCCCACAAACATTGAGAATTCTGCATTTTTATTGGCTTGTGAGATGGCAATGATAGCATGTCATAAATTTGTAAAGTGTTTGAATGGCTTTGTTTTCTTAGAGTTGATGAACTCTGGACAGATGCGTTGTTTAAGCACAGGGGAGGATTTTACATGATGGCTTCCAGAGCTCTTACTGAATACAGAAAAATATTAGCATTCTTAGTCGTGTCACTGTTTTATCCAGGTATTGTAAAATTTCTACATGTAGGCAGAAACTATTGGCTTGCTTGTCATAGACCAGCTACAGTGTGTATTCAACAAGTTAAAACCTGGCGGGGTTCTTAACTGGGCAAAGTATGTACGTTTATCCAAGGTGAACTAAGGTTGCCATTAATTTGCTGATTTACAGGGTGATTAAATGCAAAAAAAAAAAAATGGATAGAAACAATTGCAAACAGATTGGGAAAATGTTTTTTATCCTTTCCAGAATATTTCTGATTTTTATTATCATTAACATCTGAGCATTTCAATATAGGTCATATGTTTTAACAAACAGCTTAAATTAAATACATTTTTTTTTAAAAAACTCTCACTCGTAAGTATTGACTAAGTAAATTTTACTCATTGTGGTAATGGTGAGAAAGCAACCTGGTTATGATCAAGTTGTCAGCATTTCATTCATTTAAAAACCCCAATACAGCCAGGAGATGTTTCCCTCCCTCCCCGCTCCCGGCTGCCCATCCTCACTGGATTGAATTATTCTCCCTGCAGAGGGACACCCCTTGGGCATAAGCTCATGTTCAGATGCTGAAAGACAATATTCTACCTAGACTATTTCTCATCTGTACATTCAGATTTATTTTCTTCGACGTTCTGTATTAGTTTGAATGCCCCTGGATATATCAGCAGAACCCAATCCTATAATAAATTTCATTTTTAGGAATAAGAATATACAACAATGCCCTTATCTTTAAAGTTTCCCAGATTCAAATTTGATGTTTTTTTAAAGTTTGGGTTTAGTTAAAATGAAACAAAATGAAACACACAGGCTTAAAAGAATCCCAAAGAACTGGCTGAAAGAATTTGTCATGCTAGAGCTGATTCTTTTGATTTTGGCAGGTAATCTTCAATAAAAAAGCAGGGGGTAGGTGCACAATGTGAGTTTGCTCCTGGACACAACTATTTTTTAAGGGACAAAGGCATAACTCATTATATAATTATCTGTTTTTATATCATGTTATAAATTGGAAATATGTACCCCATTTATTCATTTATTTTAATCATTTATTTTAAGAAATGTATGTGAAATACTACTCGTTGGAAATTGTGTGATGTTCAGGAAAAGTGAGCGTGATGGGACACAGTCGGTACCCTTAACTAAGAGACTGAAAGATAAGCGAGCTTGGTAATCGATCAGCCAATACTCACTGCGCATGGTCTGTGCTGCCCACTCGACTGTGTTCTGGGGACACAGCGGTGAGCCAGCCAGGCATGGCCTCTGCTGTCATGAAGCTTGGGACAGAGAAGCCACCATTAATCACAGGAACAGGGGTGCTGAGTTCCAAGCAGGACAGGAACGTGGCCCTGTAGGTTGGATATAGGGACACTTGTTGGGGGAGTCAAGAAGGGGTTACTAAGGAAGAATTGTTGACTCTGGGTTCTGAAGTAAGAGTTATAGTCAGGCTAAGAATATCAGGAGTTAAGGGGTGGTGAGTATTCCAGGCAGAGGGAATGGCTTGCAGCAGGGAAGTCGGGTGGGAAAGAGTGGGTTTATCTAGGAAGCATGGAAAGTTGGGTGTGCCCAGTGGAGTAAGAGAGTGAGTGAGAGAGAGAGATGAGGGGTCTCTTGGAACTGACTTCCCTCCTGGAGGGGCCTGCATCTGTAGATTGCAAATGAGCATCGCAGTCAGCTGCTGTGTTCGCTACCTAAGCAAACAAACCAACAGATCGCAACGTCAAGGCTCAGGATAGCTCAGTCTAAGTTCATCACCTCAGGGGATTTGGTGTTAGACCTCAAAGCTTTTTAGTTCATTTTACAAGCATGGACCCAAATAAAGCCAGTGCTAATGAAATATCAGCCTCTGGTATCTGGCTCCGTGTTCCACTGTTTTCAGACTTTTTGAGGTGGTCTACGCTTCAGTCACATTTTGGCCCCTCTTTAGTTCTTTCAGCAAGCCAGGTGTTTTGAGATTGCTCAAGCTTTTATAGACAGGGGTTGGAAAGAGTCCAGAAATGACGCACATCTCCTTCCAGGAGGTGGAAAAGCGATAAAGAAAAAGCGATTATCAGTGTGTAAGAGTGAATTTGTGGGGGGGAGAGAAAACCTCAGAAACCAAAACCCTCAGAGACGTAGGGTCATTTTGGAAGTCTTTCCCAGGTTGAGCAATAGAATATGTATCAGAACTGAGTGTAGTAATTAGGTTTCGGTTTATTTACAGAGGAAGATAACAATTTTGGGAAGAATCAGTGTGACTTAAGATTTTGCAGATGAAAACAGCACACCCAGATATCCACATCATCTGCAGCTATCATCTTATTTTACTCTCCTCCCATTCCCCAAAGAAAAAATAAATAAAGCACATTCTCTGGATCTTTTGGATTACATGCTAGGTATAATTAATACGTCTGCTGAGTTTCCCATGTGGGTGGCACTGTATAACAGTTCCGGGAAAAATGTTTCTTTCAACACACTGAACATCATCAGTCATTTGATTCAACTTTTTTTGCACGTCATTGAGTTTGTTTATTCAGTTTTCATAAAACTGTTTTAAGCACTACTGAACGTATTTGGGGGGGGGTGACATTGTTCACAGGTATCCCTCTTAATTTTTCTAAGCCACACATATTAGTGAGATTTGTAATGCTTAAATGTCTGTAGAGTGTAATGCTCTGTCTCCTAAGCTGTAACTCTCCAAAGTAGACACATGCGCACTCTCTCGTGAAGTTTGCGCTTTCATTTGCTTCCTTTGACTCAACCCAGAGTAAGTACCCTTTACACCTTAGTTTGGGATTGGGTAGTTTCATTCATTATATTTACCTTTGCTGAGTGCTTGCTGGTTAGAAGTCATTGATTCTCAGGCAGTCTGGGCTATAAGATAATGCTGTTGCCACAAATTAGAAAAAAAGGTGATGATAAACCATCAAATAGGCTAAAAATACAGTTCACCTGGACAGGTAAAACAGACAACCTGGAGGGTTCATGGAAAGCACACATGCTGTGGTGCTCCAGGTCCTGGCTTACTCCTTATTATACTTTAAGTGAGTCATTAACCTGTGCTGGGTTTTAGCTTTTTTCAACTATAAATGGATATAATACATGCTATAAAGATTGTTTTGAGGACTGACAATATGCACATACGTGACAAGGCACCTAATAAATGGCAGTTACCCTTATCCTTAA
Source organism: Ateles fusciceps (assembly GCA_036589455.1). NCBI lineage: Eukaryota > Metazoa > Chordata > Mammalia > Primates > Atelidae > Ateles > Ateles fusciceps. Next base: position 2,078,995 of record JAZHEH010003213.1, on the reverse strand, counting down.
AAGTAATGGTAACATATGTCGTGCATGGCCAAATATCCTCCTCATCAGAGCTGTCACCTTCAGAGAGTGGATTAATGAGTGCATGGTAGCAAAGTATCGCCCTGAGGCCCAGGCTGGACTTAAAATTAAATAAGAATTGGAGGTGGAAAGCTACTAAAATAAAAGCAAGCAAACTCTTGGAGCAGCATGTGAGATGCACAGGAAGATACACTGAGTTGCATGTATGGATGGCTTTTCTAATGAATAGGAGCATTGTAGGGAGAATGTGGCTGCCTCAGGAGGCCTGTGTTCCGGATCTAAATGATTCCCAGCAGAAGCTGACTGACAGTTGGTTCACACACTGATGCCAGGGAGATTTCCCCCTTTGGGTGGAAGTGTGGATGAATAATTTAAGATGGTTTCTCTGACTCTAAGATTCTCTGAGTCTATGGCAAGGTGAATGTGTGGTGGTGGTTTGGGAGGACAGGAAGACCTTTGTGTCCAACATCAGGAAGAATTACTCCCAGTGACATTTATTCTGTTCTGAAACAATCTGTTCTCATGGAGTTGGAAGAAAGTAGTAGTTGAGGTTCATTTACTCTGTAGTTTAGAGTCACACAGTCTGTAGAATTGATAAGGTCCACAAAAATCATTAGATCCAACCTCGTGCTCACTTTCAGAATCTCCTGATCCATCATGAGAGGTAGCAATGAGCTGGCTCGATCACTTCCAGGGACAGAAAACTTAGCAAGGCTGGCCTCAGAGCTCCTGAAACCAATGTCCCACAGGTGCCAAGCACAACCGTACTTGATATTCCAGTCTTGTGGGTGTCCTTTTACATTTATTGAAAGTCTATGTTTTCTAAAACCTTTCTGGTCTCCATTTGTGGTTCTGACCTGCCTCTTGCTTTGAACATGTCTCTTGAAGCTTTTAGAAGTGGCTGGCCTCGTCAGGAGGGTTGACTAAACCTGTCAAGCGGCCCTTTGTGATTTCTTCCCAAATTTCCCTAGCCTCTCTCTCTCTAATGCTTTTAAACGCAGCCGTCCTAGCTTGGCCCCACGGATGTTCACAAAAGCATATCTTTGTCTTGGGACTTCCATGTATCTCCATAAGAACTTTAGAAGGGAAAATGGAAATTCCTCTCTCCCTTCCTGTCTGTCTTCCCTCTAACTTTCAATAGTTGTTTTGCATTATATGGAAGTGTACAAATTACATAGTTTTGACTGTGATGAATTAATGAATGGATGAATATGTATTTTTTTCAATGGGTCATACCATTTTTTATTCCTCCAGGCAAATTATAAAGAGGGGCAAAAACCCCTCAATGTACATGTGTAAAATGACTTTGAGATTATTTCTCAAAAGTTGTTGAAACGTTTTTGATTTGGATTTGGTAAACAACAGGGTGTGAATTCAAACACAGGCAGGAACAACATTTCCCTGATTTCTTTGAAAAAATGCTTTGAGATTTTATGTGATATGCACCAGCACTTCAGAAAGATCTTTCCGAGGAAGCCTTGATCGGCTGCAGTGGCTTTAGGCCTTTGCACTTGTCAGGTTGCCTGATTGAGAACTGGCCCTACTAGGCTGCTGCGTTCCAAACTAGTCTGTTCTAACGGAAGACCTCCATTTGCCACTGGCACATAAACAGGAGAGAGGGTGAGATGCCAGCTTTGATTGTCAAATGTGTGGGGCCTGTGGAAAGAATTAACTTTTTTGAAGTTCACATGTTTTGCAAGATTGAGCCATCCAACATACGAGGCACAAAAGAAGAGCCACGAGGGGGTGCAAAGGCTCCAATTGCCAGCCAGTCACTTCTCAGTGTGCACGCTCTGCTTGAACAGGACGAGGCGGCAAGTTGACCAAGTCTGAACATTTAGGAGAGACAGCCTGATTTGGGGGGAGAAACGGGACACCTAGGCCAAGCCAAATGCCCACGCAGGCTGAGGGAAGGTGACTGGAGACCCCTGCCTGCCTTTCGGCAGTGTTATGAGGATCAAATGAGTTTATGACTACAGAATCATTTCGGGATTTTTAAATTTTAAGCATATTGAATCACGTTGTTTCTTTCCTTCAGGGAGGGGGATAAAATCAGTAAATGGTTTTTATTTTCCTAGAATGGTTCAAAATTCAGTTTGAGATTCCACCATTTTCTTTCAGGTCTCAAACCTTAATTGATGTCTCACGTAAATGCCCATCAAAGGTGTCATGCTGATCCATCCATCCTATGCCTGGATTAAGGTCAATCAAACCCTTTAATCTGAATTACTATTAACTTTAAAAAGATAAATTCTATAAATGTTTATAATATCTAAAAAGTTCAAGGTACTTAGTTTACTAGAGATCACGTTGGAAAATCGTATTTCCCAATCTCTCCCCAAAATACCCAAAAGATTATCTTTCACCTGCTGATACGTCTGGTCATGGCAGTGCATTTTGAGGATGCTAGAGCATCACACAGATGTCTCAGTGATGTTAGATCATAGGTACTGTTCTCAAATGGGATAGCTGGCTTTCTCTACTCCATGATTAGGGGCCATACCTTTAAACCCTCAACCAGGTAACTACCTAGTTTGTAAGTGAACGCCTCTGCAAAGATCAGGCCATGAGAAAGAAAATGAAAACACAGTCATTCACTGAGCAGATATGTATTGAGCTACTCTTAGGTGCCAGGCAGTCTGTTAGTACCTGCCCTTGCTTGGCTTATAGACCAGAGGTAGAGACAGGCATTCTGTAAGTAACTACTAGTGTGCTGAATGTCATAAATGGAAAATGCATGGCTCAGTATTTGTCCATCAACTGTGTTTGAAAAATAAGCCATCAATATCTGCATCATTTTCATGTGTATTTATTATTATTATATTTGTTATAATATGTTTACATACTACTACTACTAATACATGCATATATATTATTATTATATTTGTTATTCATAAGACATGACTTTACTTGTGTCTTCTCATAGTCCTGAGACTATTACTGTCAAGAGCAAGAATTTTGCACTGCTCAGGGAAAGAGAGGAATCAGACACCATTTAATTCATTGGTAATTGTTGCCCATCAGATCCCCCTCTTAAAAACAAAAACAAAAACAAAAACAAAACCTGCTGTAGCTGGGTGCTATTTTATTTTTGCCATCTTCATCCACGGTTGACTGTGTTGAAACAATGCCAGACTGAACATTGATACCAGGTGCCTGTCCTAGCAGAATCCAATATCACACCTGCAGATAGAGTGTAAGATTACGTCATGTGTCGTGCCCGAGCACCGCAAATGACTCTATACTTCATCTCAAATAACATGATAATTTACACTTGGAGACTTCAGATGATGTAGCCTTGGCCAAATGAAAGGTTTTGCAGCCAAACACATCAAACTCAATATATTTCACTGCACCAGTGGGATTGTTTTTTTGAGAAAGTTGAACATAATGAAATCTATCAATGGCATTTCAAATAAAAAGTACCTGTCTTGGATAGGTAGGCTTATAAACATTTGGCTGTCAGTTAGGAAGATGTCACAGAGTTTTCGTGCTAGAAACCGAAGAAAAATGAAAGAACTCCAGTGTGCTATGTGAATCGAGTAAGAGTTCACCAATGAAAGGAAGAACAATGAGATGTTTTGTTTTACAAAAATGTCACCGTTAGAAAGGTATACATTTAAACTTGGAGAATCACTTCAGGCAAAAACGCAAACCCTCCCAACTCAAACATTTTCCCAGCTCCAGGACATAATCTATAGTAATCTTCTCTGAACTTTTGGAAATATCGTGTGGATATTTCAACACCTACTCACCCCATCCATTCTAATCGTCACCTTTGCACTTTGGTGCCTGACAGGCTTCTCTTAGAGAGCAGTCACCATCACCTGCTCACACTTTGATCCATTGGCTGGAAAGCAGCTGCTCTTCTTTGTTCGGAAAACCATTGTGAATGTTTACACGAATAGGGGGAACGGAAGAATGTCCTCATTCCTGTTCTTCTCCCACCAACTTCTTCAAAGGCCTGGAGGAGCTTTCCACCTGGCTATTGGGTGCCTCTGACTTTTGGATTCATTCTATCCTTCTCATATGCTCTGTGGAATTGCCCCAGCATCTTGAATCTTTCAGACAGGGTTATTTATGTTTAAGACAGGCCAATACTCTGTGGTCTTGTGTCTGATTGTAGGGGGAGCCAGAGATCTTTACCACTCCAATAAAAGTAATTCCTCCTTCACTGTGCCTTTATCTTCTAGTGTTGCCATGGTAGTTGAGGACTCTCTTAGAGTCTTTGAATTTCCTGTGCCTTGTCACATGGGTGCAGGATATAGAACACAGGAAGTGAGGATGTTAGTGAGGCTATATAGGATTGAGTCATAACAGTCCCAGGACACCTTGAAGGGCCTGGATTCCTTGGGGAAAGATTGTACTGGGAGGAGGTTTGAAAACAACTATAGGAGAAATGTGGAAGCTCGGAACAGAAACTTTGAGTTTTATCACTGTTCTGTGTGCTGTGTCCACAAGCTACTGAGGAAACTTTCATCGTACAGCAGTGATTACACCAGATCATATGGAGCCATGTATGTAGAGGAAGCAGCACGCATCTTCTCACCAGGTCTTTGTGATCAATTTTTAACTGAACAATGCTTTTTTTATAAAATTATTTTCATTGATCTCCTATCAGGGAACAATATGTATTGGGCAGCTTCTCTGTGGTAACAAACAATCCCCAAGTCTGTGGTTTCCAAGAGTGTTCATTTCTCGTCATTTCATGTTGGTGACTGCAGTTGGTAGTGGGAGCCACAGTTCCGCTTGGGTCTGTTGACTCTGCATTGAACATCTGCTCATCCTTGCTTAGGCTAAAGGCACAATATCTACTGGGGAAAACCCATGCTGGTAGAAAAAGCTGAATGTAAGACATCTGGGCTGAAACATGCAGTACTTTGGCATACAATCCCCTTTACTCCCCACTCCCTAGTTTAATAATGCCACAGGGCCCTACACAATGGCGTCGGGAGTCGTATTCTGCCGACAGGGAGGCACTGCCAGTTACAGATCAGCAGGCAGGATGTGTGCCATCTTATGGGAGGGAAATGAATAGGGGAAACAATAATGCAGCATGTCTGTTCTCAAGTGGCTTCTTGCCTAACTTTAAAGAAATCCTAAGTAAATTCAGCTTTGGAGATGTTCAGAGTATCGACGCATGGAAAGCCGCACAGCCTCTTAAAGTTCTTGAATATGTATCCATACCTCTTTCTAGTCTACACACGGAGTGCCAATAACATCTCCCAGTGTGCTATTTGTCATTGGTACTTTTATTTTTTTTAACTATCAGGTGAAGTTCAACTAAGAGCTAAGCTAAGCTGAACTGAAGGAAATGTGTTTTCCTGCATTTATTTTCTTTCAAGTTTAAATTTTACTTAACTATTAAATTTATGACGATGAAGTGTTTGTATTTTCTTCAAAGTGACTCCATATAAACAGTTAAGAAATTAACTATCAAAATTATTCACAGAGTTATTCATAAGTCGTGATGGTAATTTATGCATAGCTTTTATCCCAAAGGATGTTCTAGGGTTGTTCAGCTCCTCTAGTAATCAGTTCCCCAACACCCTAAGCCATTAGGTCATTAAAGAGCTTTTGGCACTTCACCTAAAGGCTTCAGGGTGTTAATCCTGGTTTTCTGGTCAGATTCCAAGTAGGGTAATGGCTTTCTGACTTTTTAAATTACTCCTGCAATTTTGGTCAAACAGGACGTTCTTCTTGCTCTCTGTCCCATGTGGTTTCACTAAGTGGCTCGCTTGTTAGAGAGATGTGCCTCTTCCACTGCAAATGAAATGAGGATGATTTAAAAGCATTTATAACAGCTTCTGAGCTGCCATGATGTGCTGAACTCTGTCATGAACCTAGATGTGGTCTCTCTCCTAATGGAGACCTTAAATGCCACCAAACGCAGGTGTTCACCTTCTTTCCTATAATTCACTTGGATACACTATCCCTGGGTGAGCTTAGCCCACAGATGATGGGGGAGAAGGCACTTCCCTATCCTGCCTCTGAATGAGGAGCACAGAGGCTCTGAGAAGCGTCCCGGGGGTCTCCTCTCCTGCTGATCAGATAGATTTCCTACAATCACTCCTGGAAAGATTGGTGGAACTAAAGCTTATGGAGAAACAATTTTGGGTGCTCACCAAATAGTAAACATTTTCTTGTTTTTTCAATATTGAAGGGCATATTTTATTATTTATAAGTTAAAATGCACCTCACTAATAATAGAGGCTATTTAGAAAAATGTAATTTATATGCACACATTTTTAACAGCACAAATAACTTGAATCCTGTTTTTCTCATTAATAGGCTATTAATTTTGACTTATACAGAAATTTAAACAAATAATTACTGAATGGATGCTTAGTTAGTATGTATGTATTTGATTTCGTAAGAATGACATGAGTTTCCAGCATTTTTGCCAGTAAAGTTCACTTTTATTAGTTTTTGCTCTATTTATTCTACCTCAGAAAGATTCTTGCTTCCCAAATGGAATGTATTAAGTCCTAGTTAATTTGCTGGTTTAGTTTTCCCTTTTTAACATCAAAGGCATAAACAGCTAGTAATCAGTTATTGAGCATTTAGGCTCACTATTAGACTTCCGGCTCCTGGAGGGCAGAGATAATGTCTTATTTTTATCCTTAGTGCTGAGCATAGCAGCTAATGCATTATATAGATGCTCTCTGAACATCACGGAGGGAGGGAGGGAAGGACAGAGGAAGGAGAAAAAGGGAACGACAGGAGGGGAAGGAAGGCAAAAAAAAGGAAGAAAAGAAGAAAGGATGGAAAGAAAAGCGGACAAGGAAGTACAGCAAGGAAGGAGAGACAGGGAACAGTGAGTTATTATCTTGCGTAGATACAATCCCAGCCCCAAACAGAGCAACCAGCGGTCTGACTTATCCTTGAAGACTTCTGGGGCATTGTGTGAGTGCCTTTCACCTGTTGTGGACTGGCAGTGTCCTAGCCACGTTTATGGAAAACACTGACTAGTTTTATTCACTTACTGCTGCAATCGGAAGACTGCCTTGCTCTGTGCGCGCGCTTCTCCCTTCCAGCCAGATCAACTTGATTGTGTCTGCGTGAATGTCGGCAGACGGCTTGGAAAGGCTCTGGAGAGGAGCTGAAGTGCATTGTTATGAAATGGGAATAACCGTAACGCACAACAGTACTGTTAGCTAATTAATTAGTAACTCTCAAAAAGGGCTACAAACCAACCATTAAGCAAGTAAAGTCACTATTTTTGTCAGAAGCCCTCAACATTCAACTGAGTTAGGGTCAACGACTCCATATAGCAAATTAAGTCAGTTTCGTAGGCAAGCACTTTATTCGTTATCATTTTATTTATGATAAGTTTCTTTTCTTTTTCTTTTCTTTTTTTTTTTTTTTTTTTTTTTTTGAGACGGAGTTTCACTCTTGTTACCCAGGCTGGAGTGCAGTGGCGCGATCTCGGCTCACCACAAACTCCGCCTCCTGGGTTCAAGCAATTCTCCTACCTCAGCCTCCCGAGTAGCTGGGACTACAGGCACGCGCCACCATGCCCAGCTAATTTTTGTATTTTTAGTAGAGACGGGGTTTCACCATGTTGACCAGGATGGTCTCGATTTCTTGACCTCGTGATCCACCCGTCTCGGCCTCCCAAAGTGCTGAGATTATAGGCGTGAGCCACCGCGCCCAGCCGATAAGTGTCTTTTGAAGTAGAGGACAGCATTAACTATGCTGTTGTCACTTTACTGAGATTCTTTTTTTAAGCTAAGGAGAACACCTTATTTAGTTTTTCCAACTAAAATTATTGCAGCCACCTTCTGTGGCTGCACCTGGGGTAGGTGGGCGGGCAGGGGAGGTTGAATGTTCCTTTTCCAGGCACTGAAATGTGCGTTAACTACACATGGAGAAGAATCGCGGCCCCACTTCCTGAACCCTCTGCTAGAGATTCCACTCCACAGCGGAAGAGGCCGGCATTCAGCTCAGATGTGTGTCCTTGCCAGGCTCCTCAATGAACAGAAAGGTGACAATCACAGCTGCTACCTTGAGAGGTTGCTTTCGCTTGAGAGCAGTTCCATCCCATAATGACCAGCAACATGAGATCCATGTGATCCAGAGGCATATCGGGGAGAAAAACCCAAATGTCCTGGTCAAAACATACATATTTAGAGTTTGGTTGAGACAAATGATGAGCCTGGAAGAGGGCGCAGAATATCCTTTCATTCTCCTAAGGAGACTGGCACTGGGCTAGATCCTCTAAACCACTCTTTCCCAAATTGCATTATGGGATCTTTATACAAAGTGGAGCCCACTATTTTCCAAATATTTGACCAAAGAACTCTTGTTTGGGGGATGGTGTTGGTAGGAGAGCTGTATTACTTCGGCCCCTGCCAAGCCGATTGTATGGAATTCTGCTTTGGAGTGAAGCCCTTGACACACACAGCAGCTTAGGAGAAAGACTGATGAAACTTCTCGGTGTTCGTCGCACGAATGCTAAGAATCTGGTTCATTTCTCAATTCATGTGTTTTCTATGGGCTTGATAGGATTTTCCCCTTCCTCAGTGATGGAAAAGTTGTGTTTTTCCTTAGAAACTGTCGTTTGAATGTTATGATCTCTCACAACCATGCCGCTGATTGTCTCCCTATGTGAATGGCCAACGTAAGGCTATAGACAGAAAGTCCTTTCCTCTTAGTAGGTATGAGTCTGAGTGAAGCTGGGACAGTCAGTGAAATTGCAAAGGTATAAAAAAATTGCAAGAATTTAGAATGCTATCTGGATTGCCCAGGTGGATTTGGAGAGCGAGGTCCTGGCCCACGCAGAACGTCTTCAATGGAACAACTGGGGGGTTGGATACAGGGCAGCAGGAAGCGGGCCGAGAAGGGGGAGGGGCTGCACAAAGAGTCTCAAAGGAAGGGTTTTTATGTGAGACGAAATAAGGTTGAGGAGTAATTTTCTGAAACTGGTTATAGGGACTAGAGGCATCCTTCACTTTCGTGTGAATCCTGTGATCTTGGAACAGAGTGGGGAGCCCCTGCTGCCACCAGCGGAAGAACATAGTGGGATCCACCTCTCCTCTTCAGCTGCTGGCCTCCCTCCCTGCTCAGCGCCTCAGGCTGGAGAACTTCCCTCTACCCTGTGCGCCTCCCACCTTTGCTCCTCACACATCCCAGCAATCCCGCATCTGTGGGGTCTCCAGCCTCCTCCTCCTGTGTTATTAGCACCTCCGCCTTGGTTCAAGCCTTTATCCACCATCTCTTCACTGAATTATTGCAACAACTGCAAGAGCCTGCAGCCTAATCTCACTATAGCTTCTCCACCAGCCTCACGTTGTCGCCATAATGATCGTCCCGAAACATGGACTTCGCTTTGCCGACGCCCCACGCTGAATCTGTGCTGCCCGAAAGAAAATGTTTCAGTTCCAGAGTGGGCATAGAAGGGCTCCTTGGGCCCGTGCCTAGTGTCTGGAATCTCACTCCCCTCTCCTGCCGCTCCTCCCCCAGCCTCTTCCTGAGGCACCCATTTCCTCGCTGTTCCTCCACGCTTGGCCTTCCCGACCCAGTCCCACCCTTTCTTCCACTAAGAGGAAAGCTCCTCTCCCTTCCTTCACCAAGCCTGCTCTTCCCCTGCCTCCCACTCCACCCCATTCATGCTGTGAGTTTAGCTCTTGCTGTCTTCTTCCTGGGGCTATCCCTTTCACTAAAGCAAACTCCCCAAGGGCAGGGAATGAATGTGATTCATGTTCTTATTTCCTAGCTAACGTCTGATATATGGCACTTCTTGCTGACAAACTATAAGCACTTGAAGGGAGGCATGTCCCTAGTTAATCAAGCTGTTTACGTCTACAGAAGAAATCAGTGATTGACGTAGAACCTTTAAAGCTCACTCTTACACTCATTCAAGGAACTCAGCCATTTCTGAATGAGACACCCCGGTACACCTCTTTCCACAGGAGGCAGCACAGAGCCCCTGGAGAGGAGAATGGAAGATATTTGACGCCTCAGCTTCTATGTGCTGGTGTTGCAAACACAGTTACTTGGCCTTCACTATCTAGCCTCCTTTTTGACTGTAGCACTAGAAGTTGTAGCTGGACACGTGGGTCCCCAGTTAAAAAGGACGGTTGTGGCCACTGTGTCTACATTCTGGCCCATGGAGTGTGAGTAGATGTGACAGGGGCAAATTCCCAATAAAAGGAGCCTGGCTCCTCCTCTTCATCCTCCTCCTCTGTGGGCTTCAGTGGGGGGTAAGTAGAACCCGTATTTGACCAGAATAGAAGCCTGGGAATATGCAGAGAGATAAGACTGAGGTAGGCTGAGTGTTCCTCTGTGGTCTACTGCAAAAAGCCATCGACAAGATGGTGACTGAAGACTTGGACTCAGGCTGATGTTAAGGACCTAGACTCTTCCTACTGTTTCTTGACAGCCGGGGCACTCTCTGGGTTTTTACTATCTTGTTTAAACCATTCTGTAATATTTTGGGGAATCCTTGTTACAGCTCACCGTATATCCTTAATCAGGACCATTGGGCTCAGGTATGATTAAGGTTAGTCAGTAGGCATTTTTAACAAATACAGTGTGTTGTATAAAAAGATGCCAACTTTCTTTAGAGGCATAAGAAAAAAACACTCACTGTGGAGTGTGAAACTCATCATTTCAATCATTTTCTCCCATGACCTACGTTCCCCCGCAGGGGGCCACTAACATTAGCCATTATTCTGGCCTCCCCTTTACTATGTTAATCCAGGCATAGACAGCTTTCTAATGTGCAGCTCAAATCAGGTTTTAACAGTTGAGAAGGTTTTGCTAAATATTCAGGATAATAGAAAGAGTAATTTATATAATGAACAATATACAACTTGCTATCAGGTATGATTCTTCTCAAACCTTCAAGCAAAAACCCATCTCATAGGGTCCCCTGCAAGGAATCTTATGGTGAGCTCTGAGCTCCTTGTGGCAGAGGCCATCTCACCCCCTCCCACCCCCTACCCAGGAGCACTCCTGAACACATCTAGATTAGAGAAGCTGAGGCCCAAGAGGGAGTCTGAGATCAATTTCCAGCCTAAAGCCACCCTGGAAGAGTCTACTTCTGCCTTCAGCTTCTTCTCTTCCCAGGAGATGACCGGTCCTCACTGTCATGGAGAAACAGCCCTCTGTTTACAGGTCCAGAAGATAGAGCAGCACTGCACATGGTCATCAGAACAGGGTCTTCTCCTCACTGCTAGTGGATCTAATTCTCCCAGCTTCACAGGTGAGTAAATGAGGATCAGAAAGTTGAAACAACTTATCTTACATTCTAAGCTTCAGGGTCAGGATTTGAATCCAGTGTCTATGGGAGGGGTTTTCAAATGCCCACCCAATGGCCTGCACCAAGCCGGCTGCCCAGATCCTCGAGGGAGCTTGTAAAATAGTGATCGGTTCCCGATCCCACCTTTAAAGGTATTTTTAAAGCAGTTTTGGGATGAGTCTTAAGAATTTTGTATTAATAAACTACTCCGGCAATTCCAATACACTACAATATTTGGAGACAGTTCCTTTTGACCACACAGGGCATGTTAGCCTTGAACATTTTTTCCAGTCTTTTTCCCTTCCCCCATTCACCCTGTTTCCCCCACATAAAACAAATGATTCAAGATGAGAGCAATTACGTCTCAAAATGGAACAATTCAATATTAGTTGAGGTAATGCTTTGGCAGTTACTTGTATGAATATATTACTACCTCAGCTACAATCTCCCCCAAAGTTTGATGGGTGTATTTCCACCCATCCATTTCTACTTACTGAGTGAAGCTTTGCAGCCAAGTCTGCTGGGGAATGTCATAGATGAATAAGCCTCTCTTCAGATTGCCTGAGCTGTCTACAGGGGAGACCAAAGTACACCCACGAAACAATTCGAAGTAAGAAAAAATGTGGGCTGGGTGCCGTGGTTTATGCCTACAATCCCAGCACTCTGGGACGCTGAGGCCGGAGGATCGCTTGAGCCCAGGAGTTAGAGATCAGCCTCAGCAATCTGGCAAAACCTCATCTCTACAAAAACTAGCTGGGCATGGTGGACCACACCTGTAGTCCCAGCGAATTGAGAGGCTGAGGTGGGAGGATTGCTTGAGCCTGGGAGGAAGAGGTTGCAGTGAGCCATGCCCTCACCGCTGCACTCCATCCTGGGTGACAAAGAGACCCGGTCTCAAAAGATAAAACCAAAACAAATACCCAAGTAGAAAATACATATTGAGTTGTGGCAGCAGATACTAGGTGGCGTAGCAACAGAGAGAAGTGAAGAATTACAGTGACTGAGCAGGAGAAGAGAGGGTGACTTCCTAAGAGAGAGAATGCTTCAATTAAGTCTGGAAGCATGAGTTAGGTTGGGAAAATCAGATGCAGGATGGAAATTCGTGTAGTAGGAATGGGCTAAGCAAAGGTACACTGTCATAAGCAACCTGAGGCACTAAGGATGCTGTTCTCTACAATAGGTGCAATTTTTCTGAGCTGGTAAAAATATCAACGGGAAGATAAATAGAAACTCCAAGAGTATTTATCTGCATCCATTCACAAGTGTGTGTCTGTGAGGGAGGCCTGAATTGTATGGGGCCATGTAGGAGGCCAGAGGGAAGGTGAAGGTGAGTGGAGGGTGGAGCACAGTCCTGCAGGATGACAGGGAGGATGGAAGCAGCACTGGAGACCCGGGAGAAGTGGGATGCCTGCTTGGAAAGAGGGCGTGACTTTGGGCAGGTAGAGCGGGGGTCTGTGTTTAGCAGCACAGCACAGTGCAGGGGCATGACCCGAAGGGCCGTGTGCTATGCACTGACTGGCAGCTCTAATCACTTTTCTAAATTTTGGGTCCAGTGACATTTTCTTTCCCGCCCATGGGTCTGGTTGGTTTTGGAAGTGAGACGTTTATTTTATTCTCCCTCGAAAACAAACTTTACATCATTGATCTGCTGCTAAAAAATGTTTGTGCAAAATTCCTGCCTCGAAGCCAGTGCCTGTGACTCAGATGGTGTGCATTTCAAAACTCTCTCAACATAATTTCACATAAAAAAGAAACATCTTACGTTGGGCCAACTCTGCTGAAACCAACTGCCTTGTATCACTAATATGCTGCTGGACTGATTCATGATGTACGTCTTCAAAGACCTGGATAATCATCTTTGTTTGCAAATTCCTTATTAACGTGGAGATAAATGCTATCATAAATTTGAAGTTTTATATTATGAGCTGAATTTTTTGGTCTTTAAAATTTATTTCCAGAATATTCGATAGCACAACTCTAAGGCTGGGTGGCTCTTTCCCAACTGGACACGGGTTGAGATTTTTTTGTCTCCTTTTTCTTTACGCGAGATGATAAACACTTAATAAGAAGATGGAACTTATGGAAGGTAGCCAGAAGAAAATAGCATTCTACCGATGGAATTCCACTTCAGATGCCGTGCTGGAAAGAAATCCTCATCCCAGGCTCCTTTTGCCTTTTGATGATGGTTTTAAAAACTGTGGAAACAGCGAAAGCCAAGTGTGTGGTCTTCAGCAATTTCGTAATAGTCTGTGCAGGAGACGGAGGGGGCGGTGGTTTGCTGGAAAAAATGATTAACTTTTTCTTTACGATGACAGAAAACAGTTGCAATTCAAAAATGCCGAGGTTTCTGCAGCCCTCCCCTTTGGCAAATTGTTAGGTAATCACTTCTTCCAGGTGGCTCTTTCAATAAAGAACTTGGAAAGTCACGCCCCTTCCAGAGATGTCCTCAGGGCAGAGCCATTGTCAACTGGGAGGAACTTGCAGAATGAGTGAGGGCAGAGTTAGAGGAAAGGCTCTCAATTTTTCTTTTTTTTGCGCGGGGGTTTGTTTTTGGGGGGTGTGGGGAGATTTGCTGGTGATTTCCCAGAGTGGGTTACAGTGCCTCAGTCTTGATCTAATGCGCATAACAGCCTGCCTCTCAGCTTCTCGAGCAGAATCAAGGGAAACCTCCTCACATCCTATATTTATATTTGTCATTATTTACTTTAAGTTATTCCAGGAAGCAGCAGGTCTCATCCTAATTGAGAGGTCTGTCCACATACAAGTTGGAGTAGTAAAACGGGCTCTAATTAACTACCTACCTTGATCAAAATATACCAACCACTTTTACTTTTTAGTAAACATTTCCCAAGACTGCATTGTATCCTGTTATTTTGGTAGAAATTTGTTCAGCCTGGTGTGGAAATGGAACCCAGAACTAACACTGACCCTCTGTGGATATGTGTGGTTTCCCTGATTTGTAACATGCAGTGGAAACATAGCAGATGCCTTGCAAGGTGCAGGAAAAGCCAGGTGCATCTCTCAGGTGGATTCAAAGTTCCGTTTTCGAGTACAACGCTGGACTGAGGTCACGCAAAGGCATACAAGCCAATTCATATCCTTAACTGTGTGCAGTCCAGTAAGGGGCAGACACTGCAAAATCATATCAATACGTGAGGCAAACATTAAGCTCGAGTTATGCACAGGTGCTCTAGATAATTGTGATACTTGAAGGCGTGTATTTTGACTACATTGGTCATTCCTGTGGTAAACTGGCAAGGATTGAGCCCTGCTGAGGCGCATGGCCCTACAGACACTTGAGCCCTGGGTACTACGGAAATAGATAAAGGAGAATCCCAGTGACTCTGCCCCAAGTCATGAAGATGTTGGCATCACCTGACTCCATCTGCTCAGCCTCCTTTTCTGTTGCTGAATTCACAACTGCTTCATGCCCATTGGCTCCTTGGAAATAGACCACTTCTAAACTTGTGGGTTCAATCCCAGTTCATCTAAAACTCTTTGGGGTTCGAAATAGTTCCTGGAAATGAATTTTGCTGAAGCTTACTTTTGGGTGCCTGTGACTTCAAATCCTGATCCTCTGCATCTTCAAGATTCTAGTTTGGTTACTTAGGTAAATTTCTCAGTAGCTCTGGAAAATCTGCAACAATTTAAACCATTTTTTTTTCTTTAACCTCTCTGGGACCTATGACTCTTTGCATGTTGAGGTTTTGAATTCTCTTGCTGTGACAAATTCTCTGGTTACAACAGACAAGAAAGAAGAGAGGTGATCAGGAGCGCACGAGAAAAACCATACCTAGATAGTTTGCTCAAAGAGAGTGCTGTTAATTCAAAGTGCCTGGTCTTCCTGAGAGATCCCTTACCTCAAGGCAATTCAAAAGTCGGTGTCTGAGTGTATGAGAGAGGCCTCATGAAGGCATGTCAGAAAAATGACTGTGGCCGAGTATTAACTCAAGACCCAGGCTGTGAAAGACCAGTAGATTTGTTTTGTTTGTTTGTTTGGTTTTTGAGACAGAATCTCCCCTCTGTTGCCTAGGCATGATTTCAGCTCATTGCAACCTCTGCCTCCTGGGTTCAAGCAATTCTTTTTGCCTCAGCCTCTTGAGTAGCTGGGATTACAGGCACCCACTGTTTTTAGTAGAGATGTGTTTTGCCATGTTGGCCAGGCTGGTCTTGAACTCCTGACCTCAGGTGATCCACCCGCCTCAGCCTCCCAAAGTGTTGAGATTACAGGTGTGAGCCACTGCACCTGGCCAAGAACAGTCATTTGTGACTCGCCTTTATTACATGGGAGGGTGACTAAGAAAGGGAGGCATGGGGATGGAGAGAGGATGGTGCTGGAGGGAAGGTGGGCAGGTGGACAGAGCCATTTAGGACATGCAGGAACCCCTTGGCACACATCCTAAAAAAGGTGCCACACATCCTAAAAGCCCGGAGGAGAAGGGGCACACTGTCTTTGGGAAATATTATTTTCATTGACTAGATGAATCTGCTTTCTATTATTCATAGACTACTTCCCGACAAAGGCCTCCACGATTGATCCCAGCAACAGTACGATACGTTTTGGCTTTTGAAACTTTTTAGAAGTTTTCTTGCTGTACCTACCACACTGTAGCTAGTTTTATAGTAATGCACATACTCTGAGCTACAGCCACAGCTTGTCGACAGGGCCCATGTCAGGTTTCTCCCTCGGGTCTCCCATAATTCCTTAGTGTAGTCCTTGTATAAGAAGTGCCCCATACACGTTTTTTGACTTGAACGGTTGCTCATCCCTGGGAGTTCAGGATCCAGACCAGACAGAGGGATTAAAGGACCGGGACAAATCACACCACCTCCCCCCTGCACAATGTTTTCATGGAATAAAAATGCCTTTAAGATGAACATCAAAGGCAACTCTAAAAGTGAAAAGTCGTAACAAAGCTAAAATGCACCCTGAATTGCTTGTTTGGAATAAGAAGGGGTACCATTCTGCATGTGCTGGTTAGAGTGCCGGTTTATAGGTCAACTCTTAGGCACAGATTTATCAGCACTTAAAAAAATTGCCAACCGAGCATCCCCTTCCAACTCTTCTATCCTTTGAATGTCACTGACCCACCACCACCCCCACAGGGCTCTGAAGACCGCTCTTGTGATACCACAGATAATCAGACACACAACATGAGCAGTGGGGACACTCCTGACCGAAGGGCAGAGTTTGGAGGACAGGTACCTGGACCCGCCCTCAGCATCAAAAGCGCTAACAGAGCCGGCACGTCCCATGTTCACTAGACATGCAGTGTTCATATTAGGACTGGCTCTAGTTAAATGTCTTGTTACTTCTACATTTGTTTTATTTTTTATTTATTTATTTTTTATATTTTATTGTGTTTTAGGTTTTGGGGCACATGTGAAGAATATGCAGGATAGTTGCATAGGTACAGACATGGCAATGTGGTTTGCTGCCTTCCTCCCCCATCACTTATATCTGGCATTTCTCCCCCATGTTATCCCTCCCCAGCTCCCCACCCGCTGCTGTCCCTCCCCTAGTTCCCCTCAGAGACCTCAGTGTGTGATGCTTTCCTCCCTGTGTCCATGTGTTCTCATTGTTCAACACTCGCCTATGAGTGAGAACATGCAGTGTTTGATTTTCTGTTCTTGTGTCACTTTGCTGAGAATGATGGTTTCCAGGTTCATCCAAGTCCCTACAAAGGACACGAACTCATTGTTTTTTACGGCTGCATAGTATTCCATGGTGTCTATGTGCCACATTTTCCCTGTCCAGTCTCATCGATGGGCATTTGGGTTGGTTCCAAGTCTTTGCTATTGTAAACAGTGCTGCAATGAACATTCGTGTGCATGTGTCCTTGTAATAGAACGATTTATAATCCTTTGGATCTATACCAAGTAATGGGATTGCTGGGTCAAATGGAATTTCTATTTCTAGGTCCTTGAGGAATCGTCACACTGTCTTCCACAATGTTTGAACTATTTTACACTCCCACCAACAGTGCAAAAGTGTTCCTATTTCTCCACATCCTCTCCAGCATCTGTTGTCTCCAGATTTTTTAATGATCACCATTCTAACTGGTGGGAGATGGTATCTTGATGCAGTTTTGATTTGCATTTCTCTAATGACCAGTGATGATGAGCATTTTTTCATATGTGTGTTGATCTCATATATGTCTTCTTTTGAAAAGTGTCTGTTCATATCCTTTGCCCACTTTTGAATAGGTTTGTTGTTTTTTTATTGTAAATCTGTTTTAGTTCTTTGTAGATTCTGGATATCAGCTCTTTGTCAGATGGTTCGATTGCAAAATTTTTTTCCCATTCTGTGGGTTGCCGGTTCACTCTAATGATTGTTTCTTTTGCTGTGCAGAAGCTCTGGAATTTAATTAGATCCCATTTGTCTATTTTGGCTTTTGTTGCCAATGCTTTTGGTGTTTTAGTGATGAAGTCCTTGTCTATGCCTATGTCCTGCATGATTTTGCCTAGGTTTTCTTCTAGTGTTTTTATGGTGTTAGGTCTTACGTTTTAGTGGCTCTTCATGATTTTTACATTTGTCTTATTCTTGAACTATTTCTATAATCAAGTGACTGTGTGATTAAAATTCATCCATTCCATAAATATGCCCATTTCATTCAACATGCTACCAACAAGCTTTTGGTAAGTCCTACTATGTGGCCAGTGGTCATACAGATTAAAGTCAAATTCATGCAAGATTCTGGCTCACAGACAAAGTGTTTATCTTTCCTCTGCAATGATTCATCTTCACTTTCCAGAGGTAACCTGTTGCGGCCATGGGTCTGCTCTCCCCTTCTCCCATCAATATTTGCTCTTAGGGCAATCTCAGTCAGATACTTTTGAAATTATATGTTGCTCAAACTGTTTGTTTAGAAACATTTGAAACATTCAGTTAAGAGGCAAGTCTAAAACAGTGTCTCTGGGCATTCATTCCATTAGAATAGTGGAGGCGATTTGAAACAGTAGAGGTGGGGGTAAGGAATATGCCTGGCCCTGCCAATCTGTGGATTCCTGACTTTGCATATGTGTAAGTGCAGATCTGTCCAGGGCTGTCCAATCTTGTTGCTTCTTTATGAGCAAGTTTCTAGTGTGGTCAGGAGACAGAAGAAAGTGATATTGATATAAACCCTTACACAAAAAGTAGCATTTTAGATGCCAAGTATAATATATTGCAGCAAATTAGTGCATCTCCAATTCTGTGTCCTCTGTCTCTGGAGCCACCTACTATTTTACTGCTCACAGTCAAAGCCTTTTCTTCCTTTTTATTCTTGTGGTAATTTTTAGTGCCACCCTAGCCAATATGGGCAGTTCCACCCAATAGCTTTTTTTTTTTTTTTTAATTATAGATAGTTCTTTATACATTATTGTGCTTAACAGGCTTACAGAGAGCACCTTTATTTTTCAAGACTGAAATTATTGTTGAATCTTTTAGGCTTGATGTTGACTTGCACTCTATTCTAAAGTTTGATGGAGGGGAAATGCATGATCGGTTTTAATGACCTGCATTATATAGGTTACAATCTAATTTGGCAGTGGAGATAAGTTTAAATGCAAACTAATGGCAGATGTTAATCTCTGCCTCCTTAGCTGTCAGGTGGTAGGCACAGGAGGCTTCTGGCTTGCAGTTCCCAGGTGATGCCTGCTTGACTTTGTTGCCAGCACCTGCATTAGTTCGTTCGTGCATTGCTGTAAAGAACTACCCAAGACTGGGTAATTTATAAGAAAAGGGGTTAATTGGTGCACAGTTCTGCAAGCTGCACAGGAGGCAAGATACTGAAATAAAGTTGGCTTCTGGAGAGGTCACAGGAAACTTACAAAGGTGACAGAAAGTGAAGGGGAAGCAGGTCTTACAAGATGGGAGCAGCTGCAAGGGGCAGGGGGAGGTGCTACACACTTTTAAAGAACCAGATCTCACAAGAACGCACCGTCAGGAGAACAGCACTAACAGGATAAGAGGATGGTGTGAAACTGTGTATGAAGGATCCACCCTCATGGTCCAATCACCTCCCAGCAGGCCCCTCTTCCAGCAATGGAGATTACAATTGAACATGAAATGTGGGTGGGGACACAGTTCCAAACCATGTCAGCACCCCTCAGTGGGTGTGGTTGAATGTGGCTCTAGAGTGGCCCATTTCAGCATACCAACTGGAGCTGTTACAGATGCAACTTATTCCGATTTCCTGCACTAAACCCAGCTCTTCATATTTTCTCCATGGGCCACTTCAACATTTTTTTTCCCCAACATATATTTAATTGTAGTGTGACTCCTTCTGGGCAGCAGGAACTTCAGACATCCATAGACAACTTCTTCCATCAAATCTGTAGCTATGGGTTCGTGAGACTTCTCCCCACATCAAATTATGGGGCAGCGTGTGCCATCGACATGGAACACTCGGCAAGTCTGCGGAGTATATTGCCTGGTGGAGAGTGCTTCAGACAGGAAAAGCAGAGCTTCCTCAGTGCCTTCTCTTCTGATGGGTGGTCCAACCCCAGTGTCCCTCCCCATCCTGCCATGTTTTTTATGGCATGCCCCACCTGGTCTCAATTGTCATCTCTGGCTTCAGGCTTCATGAAGGCCCTTTATGCTCAAGAATAATGTGAACTGCTGCTCTGGACAGGATAACTACCTACAGAAACTAGGAGGGGAACAACCTGAGTTTAACTATTGGGCACATTTAGGCACATTTAAAATTGTTGCACAAAATTATGTATTCCAATTTACTTAAAAATTTAGCAAAAGCAATGTCTTTGGACTATGCGTTTAAAACATGACAACGATTTTAATTTTCCTTCTGTATAGAATGAGAAAATGTGGGGTTAGCGCTTGTGATTTGGGAGGTGGGACCGTGTAAAGACTGCAGACAGCAGAGTTTCTGCATTGGTGGCTCAGATACAGTTTGCGTCTACTTGCTTTTCATCATCATTTTCACATCATACAGGAGACCAGCTTGCTATCCTTGGCCAAGCTGTGCTTTCAGTGTAGGAAAAGTAAGTGTTCTTTATTTGCATATTTAAATTTGTAATGCAAATAACATCTTTTCATCTTTGACTAAACAACTCTGCTTCTGAATTTGGGCACATCACATAACACATTCATCCGTTGCGAAGAAACTCTAAAGCAGCCATCTTCAAACATGCTTGATTTTGATTAAAAGTTGGAATTACATTTAACTTCGTAATCCAATACCCATGCCTATGTGACACGTACACTACTGAGTATTATTCTATTTTCTCTTCCATTCTGTTCTACTCTACTTCATTGAAGAAATGCTTTCTGCGAGGCACTAACTTGATTTCCTGACCTACTAATAGGCCACGGTGTACAACTCCAGTCCCCGGGAAGCTGTTCTCTCTGTGACTATAGACTGCTTATTGATGATGTAGGGGAAACTGGGTTGAAGCAGTCAGCTCCAGAAACTCTGGGGGGCTGTGACCAGCAGAGATGCATGCACATGGGCTGTGCAGGCAAATGAACCAAAATTTGGATTTTCAGAGGAAGGTGGCAGCACAGTGTGGAGCACAGGGTGTGTCTGAGGCTCCACGTTAGTGTGAAGACAGTGTCGGGGAAAGAATGGGTCTGTGACCATGGAAGGGGCTAGGTAAGTGGTGGTGACTGTGGAAGGCAGGCAGAGAATATATCCCATTCATGGATTCAGCAAACTCAAGGCAAGTTTATCTCAGATGCACATGGTGTCTGTTTTGACTACTTCTCTGTGAGTTCCAGTTGTGTACCGTGACAGAAGGGAAGAGCCGGGAAGGATCTGCTGCCCCTTTACAGTTACAAGAGTGTCTCTGTGCAATCTCTGAAAATGGATGAGGGATTTCTGCCCTCTGGTTAAGGCAACACATGAGTTGGGCCCTAAGACCTTAGGCAGTTCCTCTCCTATGGCCTTGCTGGGCTCAGTCTCTCTCAGTAAGAGTCTTGTGCCAGGCAGCTCTCCCAGACTGATGCTGCATGTGACTAGCTCTATAGTTCTGGGGGTTTGAGGGCTTCCCCACTCCCACAGCCCCACTAGGCACTGCCCTAATGGTAACTCAGTGGTAGCTCCAACTTCAATTTCTACTCAGGATTGCCCAAGTAGGGGCAGGGGCTGGCTGCTGTGGCCCCAACCCTGTGGCATCTCTGGGCCTCCAGGCTGTCAACGGCATCTTCTGAAATTCAGCTGGAGGCTGCCTTGGTCCCATGGCTCTTGCATTCTGCACATCTGCAGAGTCCACAACATAGACACCGCCCAGATGCACAGCTTATACCTTACAGATTGGTGGGCCAAGCAGCACCGGGGTCCCCCTGAGCCATGGTTGGGATGATCAAGGAGCACTGTGACAGAATGCAGGGAGCAGAGACCCTAGAGGGCTCTGGGAAACAAGCCCTTGGCAAAACCAGTTTGTCTCCCAGAACCATTCTGCCCTCCTAGAGCTCTGGGCCTGTGATGGGAGGGGGAAGCCTCAAAGCTCTCTGAAATGCCTCTGTGATCACTCTCCCATTGTCTGCAGCTCCCTTCTATCTACACTAATCTCCTTAACAAAGGGTCACTTGCCCATATCCTTGGTTTTCTCTTCTGAACATGCTTTTTCATTCTTCACATGACAGGATAAACATTTTCAAAATATTCCTGTTCTGCTTCTTTTTAAGTTATAAATTACTTCTTTAAGTCACTTCTTGCCATTTGCATCTTACTGTATGGGTTAAACGTAGCCACACAGCTCCTTCAACATTTGGCTTAGAAATGTCTTCCACCAGATAGCCTACTTCATTGCTTCTACATTCTGCCTTCCATAAAGCCCACAGGCATGGACAGAATTCAGCCAAGTTATTTACCACCTTATAACAAGGATGGCCTTTAATCAAGTTTCCAATATTTTGCTCTTCATTTCCATATGAGACCTCATCAGAATGGCCTTTACTGTTTATATTTCTACCAACATTCTGGCCACAATCACTTAAGTAATCTGTAAGATTTATACAGCTCTTAGAGAGCTCTCCTCTTCTCATGAGCCCTCACCAGAATTACCCTAATGCTCCAGTTACAGCAATTTAGGCTTGTCTAGCCTGCACCTCCAAATTCTTCCAGCCTCTATTCATCACCCACTGCCAAGGCCGCTTTCCCATTTTTAGGTATTTGTTATAACAATAACCCCACCTCTCAGCACCAATGTTCTGTCTTAGTCCATGTTCTGCTACTATAAGAGAACACCAAAGACTGGATAATTTATAGAAAATAGAGCTTTATTTGGACCATGGTTCTGGAGGCTGGGAAGTCCAAGAGCATGGTTCCAGTATCTGGCAAGAGTGCATCCCATTGTGCAAAAGGAACTTCCAAACAGTGTCATTGTGTCGAGTAAGAACTTGAGGGAGGCCGGGCATGGCGACTCAAGCCTGTAATCACAGCACTATGGGAGGCCGAGGCAGGCGGATCACAAGGTCAAGAGATCGAGACCATCCTGGCCAACATGGTAAAACCCCATCTCTACTAAAATTACAAAAATTAGCTGGGCATGGTGGCGCGCGCCTGTGGTCCCAGCTACTCGGGAGGCTGAGGCAGGAGAATTGCTTGAATGCGGGAGGCGGAGGTTGCAGTGAGCCAAGATCGTGCCACTGCACTCCAGCCTGGCACTTGGAGACAGAGTGAGACTGTATCTCAAAAAAAAAAAAAAAAAGAACTTGAGGAAAAAAATATGGAGGACTGCAGTTGGTTTTGGGGAAAATAAAGTACTACCTGGGACAGAAAGAGAAAACATGGGGAATAGCATGAACCAGAAAAGGACAGGATCACAAAGGCACACACAGTCACAAAAGCGTGCAAGTGTCTGAATGTAAATCCAGACAGCCCACTGCAAACTGGCAGGTACAAATACATCTTCTGAGAACAATGAATGTAAGTCTGAGGGGCTAAAATCTGTAAACACCAAGCGTGTGTTCGAGTTCGCTAGAGGCCATTGGTCACCTGCTGCGGGAACAGGGATTAACTGCTTCTCTCGGCTACTGGTCTCTTCCTGTGTTACATCCTCTCAGGTATCCTAGTTGAATCTTCTCTTTCAGATTCGTTGGCATGTAATTGTCTTTCAATTTAGTTTAAGTGATGTTAATATTCTCAGAAAATCATCTATCTATATCTATATATCTTAACATTGTCCGCTGCATTCTCTTGGGTAATTTTACTGTATCTTCAGAATGTGTCTTTTTTTTCTCCCCCAAGACAGCACATCCATAATTAATTGAATGAACACTAAAGTCTTACTCATGCCATTATTCATTCAGCAAATAGCCACTTAGCGTCTCTTAAGTGCAAGGTACTGGTGGAGGGGGAAGATGCCTGTGAGCCGTGTCATCTGAAGAGCGTGGAGAGTGCTCAGGGCGTAGGTGGCTGTGGGCCGGGCCACGTGGGAATGCTGGAGCCTCTGCCAGTGCTCAGCACGTGCACCAGGCCGAAGGAGGGTGTGCTCAGGGGATGGAGGATGCACCAAGGGTGCATCAAAGAAGCCTGATCCTGCCTTCCAGGGTGCACTGACTTCACATTCTAGCTCTGTGGCTCGTTGCTCCTGGAAACACTGGGTGAGCTAACTTCTTCCTGCCTTACCTCCTTCGTCTAGGATGCCCATAGTTGTATCTACCTACTACGGTGGTTGTGAGTCAAAACGTGAAGTGTTCTAAGGGAGTGGGTGCCATGATCATTACTCTGCTTTGGCATAGTGGGACCAGCTTCCCATCTGGCTGGGAGGAAGACTGGGGAGAGGCCCTGGTAGGGGAGCACAGGGTGCCTGGGGAGCTCAGGGAAGGGTGGGTCCCCATTGTGACACCCTGTTCAGGGACACTGCCCACAGGGCCTGGGGAGTGGCTGGACCGCCTTTTGTATAGAGCACCCTTGACAGAGAGTAACTCCATTTTAGTAAAAGACTGTCTTACAGCTCAAAAGACATCGTGCCAACAGGACTGATATTCACCTAATCAGTAGAGACAATGTCCAACCAGAGGAGTGTGGAACCAGACAATCTGTTTCCTGTCAGCCCTCAGCAGAGGACTCCAGGGCTATCAGAAGAGCAGGATATCATGAGTTTGACACGGCCGTCCTGCTAAACACTGTTCTGCATTCACTCATGGTCAGCGACGGCATCTGCCCCTGAAGGCTCTGCCCAAATCAAAAAGTCTTCCTTGCAAAATGTTGGTGGCCATCTGGGTCAGCCTAGGACACTCTCCTCCTGCTCACGTCACTCTCAGTGGACTGGTTCATCAACTCCTTTTCCTATCCCATTTTCCTCTTGATGTTCAATGTTACTCTTTTTGATGTGAAAACTTGAACCTAAAACATTTCTACATTAAGCATACTACTACGTATGGTTTGCAGTATTAACTGACTTGTGGAGCGGCTTGAGCCTTTGTGCCTGCAACTGTGACGGCCTTGTGAGTGGGTAGCGCTAAGGAGACCGCCTCCTGGCTTTATGATGGAAATAGCATCCATAGAAGTCTGACCCTGTGGAATGACACAAACGTGTGTGAACCTGGTTGTGTTTGACCTCGCGCTGCTCATGACATGTTGGAAAACAGAGCTAGTCAGACGAGTGGGGAAAGATAATCCAAGAAGGAGAACATGGGTTGGAATGCATCTGGCAAGAGATGATGAGCGGGTCAGCCAGTGGATGGAGCCCCAAAAGAGGCAGTGGGCAGTGGTCCTGGCCTGCAGGGGTCGACTATCTGCTGGTTTGGGAATAATGATGCCTTGGTTCACTGCCTTTGAATCCTGGACCTTTAGGAGAAGTCCTTGAAAGTCACCTGCATTCCCTTTAACAGCTTGAAGGTTGGAAAGGTGAGGTGCTGAGCTCAGGTCCACACAGCCGGTTCTGAGGAGCAGGCCAGCACTTGAACGCAGTCTGGTGCATTCCTAGTCTTTTCAACTTTCTTGCTTTTGCTGCCCGCCTTGTCAGGAGAATGAAACAATATGTGTGGAGTGCCCACCCTGTGCAAAGCAACAGGCTGCTCCCTTTTGGATGAAGAAGGCAAGAATCCAGGCCAAGGGGTAAGCGGCTTCAGTTCTGTCATTCTACACGGTGACTAAGGTTGTTACTTTATATTCAACCTTCTTGTAAGGTCAGGGAATGACAACACATTATTCACCCTTTGATGTTTGCTAAGCCAATATGAAGTTTGTAAGTTGGCGTGAACCCAATGTTGGTTTGAGAACTCTCAAATTGCAGCTTGCAGAGTTGTGGGTGAGGGTAAGAGATACAAAGATGTGATAAGGAAGGAGCATAGCAGATCTATGCAAAACTAACCGTTTGTGAATTGCATGGGAAATTGTATTTTTGCACTGATGTGTTTTGCTTAATGCCTCTCACGGCATTTGTAAATGGGGTGCAAACTTAAGCCCCCGTATTGCGGCAGTCTTTAAAAATAGTCTATTCTTCATTTCGAAGGACTTCAGAACTGTGCTTCTGAACTTTATTAGGAAGACTACGCACATTTATGCTTTGAAGAAAATGACTGCAGATTAAGAAATTTGTGAAAACTGGAAGTCAGGGAATTTGCTCAGAGTTAGGAGTGATGAAGAGGCTGAGTGACTTAAACATCGAAAGGAATGTCTCTCTATGTGCTGCTGTTTCCTATCTGTTTCTGGGAGAGCATTTCAGTCACATTTTATCAAAGGCTTAATCTGCTCATTTTTGGTGAGTTTGTTTTTTTCTCTTTTTACTTCATAACGAAATTTTGAATTGACCTGAATCTGAGAACTTATTCAAAATAAAGCTAAGGAGCTATTTTGCCCGAGGACCTGGAGCTTGAAGGGGACAAGTGAACAGAGTAAAGAGAAAGGGTTTCTTTTCTTAGGTTTGCTGTGACTCAGCCGAGATGCTGAGTGAATAACTCCATTTCTCTTCAGTTTCTCCGTCTGTAAAACAGTTTTAATAATACTCGGGATTGCTGCCTGTGAAATAATCATCCTCTCAGAAGAAATGAGCTATCAAAATACAATATGTGATTAGGCAATCTGTAGCTTTTGATTTGTACTAAGGGGCCAAGTTTAGCAATAATTTTTGGCCGGTGTTCTGAAGGAAATAATTTGATTTTCACAATCAGCTGGGCTTACCAGCACACAATGATTGCAAAAGCTATGTGTCCGAATAAAATACAAGTTATTTCTAGCATGCTGGCTCCCACTGTTCCAGGCAGCTAAATATGTCGATGGTTGTTCAACTTCACTGTTCATTTTTCGGTCTTGTCTTATCAGATACGCATTCCAAGAAATTACCTTAAGATTTGTTTCACCATTAAAGTGACAGTCTCAGCTGCACTTCAATCAACTGGATAAAGGCAGAGGACCCATCAGAAGCTGTTTCTGGTGGACAATCCCATTTTAAAGAATATGTATTGGGAGAGAGCCTTCATTCTTCTCAATTAGCGATTGTTAGAAGTCACTAATGATGTATTGTAAGATGCTTTTCATGCCAGAGTGTTCCAAAACACTTTGCAAGTGCACACATAAACAGGCATGACTTCACCGCCATTGAAATGTGGCCACCTCTTGGACAAAATGTGGCCGCTGTTTAATAATGCATAGCAACATTCCAAAACAATGCAGGCCTGGAAGTCAGGGGCAAACTTGCTTCCAACTCAAATCACCTGGGAAGTTTTCCGGGCTGAGTTGTGCCGTAAGGGAGCTTTTATAACTGCAAAAGGCCAGGACATTAGTTTGACGTCTGCCTAGGAAAGTCAGCTCCATTCTGTTCAGTACCCCCTGACTCATGCTCACCTGTTAAATCATCCATGTCCCAGATTGTAAGCCCATGGACGGTCCTCTGAAATGTGGCCAGCTTTTGATACCAGCTGACAGAGGGGCTGGGCAGCCTGGAGAGGTGGCCTTGGACGAGAGACAGGGTGGGCCAACCCCTGCAATAAGATTTGGAACAGAGAGTGGCCCCGAGTGATAGAAAGCAGAGATTCACCCAGTTCTTCCCGGTTACTATAAAGTGTGTTCTCCAACTTCAGAAATACTTCCCACAAATTGATCAACTGCTGGTCTATGCCATGCTTCATATTGATCTACTCTGATGAGCCACAGATCTTGAAAAAGACCCAGAGAAATGTCTCTTTTTGGACTGAAATTTGATTAGCAAAAATAGTTTATCCTTTAGGCAAAAGAAGAACTCAATTACAGGTACAGTCACCTATTCTGAGTAGGAAAATCAAAGCTCAGTGACCACTTGTATTGCCTCATGCCTTCTGTGGTCCCTAGGGTGGTGTGATTATTTTTATGGATGTAGAGGGAAGTCAACACAGCATACCAAAACGTACGGGATGCATTAGAAGAAGTGCTCACAGGGAAATTGATCGCTGCACATGCCTACATTAAAGAAAAATAAACCCTCAATTTAATAACCTAGTCATACACCTTAAGGAGCTAGAAAAAGAAGAGCAAATTAAACCTAAAATCAGCACAGGGAAGAAAATAAAGATTAGAGTGTAGAAACATAAACTAGAGAATAAAAAAGAAATCACAGAGAAAATCAACAAAACCACGAGTTGATTTCTTGGAAAGATCAAAGGGTTGACAAGCCTTTATCTAGACTGACTAAGAGGAGGAGAGTCCATCGTGGCAGGGTCTTTTTCTTTCATTCTGGGGGCTTCATAGGGTTGGGCTGGTCTCTTTGCTCACTCACAGAAAGATCTGGGAGTCTTTTCAGTGCTGTCTTGGATGATGGAGGGTAGTGGAGGTCCAAGACCCTTGCTGGGAGGCTGCGTGTCACAGGTCAAAGAACTGTGTGTTCTCCACACCCTAAATATTCTTATATGAACAAAAAGGGAAACAGAAACAGCCAAGTCCATCCTACAGTGGAAAAGAGCAGGCTGGAGCTGGGGCGGGGGCTGGCGGGCAGAGCCCAGGCTGAGTCAGATCAGGAGGAACATGTGGTGGTGGGGATGTTTGCAGAGGGATTGTCTAGCCAAGGTCTTGGCTAGAGCCATTGGCTGGTGGGGCCACTGCCGTTCCTACCCTGAATCACCCTGGAGCCCGGCAGCTCTGTCTTCTCAACATGCAGGAACCAGGGCTGTGGTTCCAATTCACCATATCCTGGTGACACTTCTGATTCTCCATGGAAAATTCCGCATTTCCCAACTAGGTCCAAATTAAATATTGACTTTGCTAATTTTAAATTGTTTCTCCCAGAGACAAATGTACTTTTATAAGGACATTCTGAATAAATGTTTTGAGTGATTGCTAAGACACTTCTTCTGCTAGACGAGACTTCCTGGGGGTGGGGTTGTGGAGCAGCAGAGGTGTGCCTGCAGCAACCTGACCTGGAAGGGGCAGCAAGAGCCTGGAACCCCCGAAACACTCCCCTGACCAGGCACCAGGTGCAGCTGCTGGACTCCTGTGTGATGTTCACCATGCATGTATTACGGAAGCTCTCCCCTCTTCCCTGTAGGACGTCTCGGTGTCCTTGGAGTCCTAGTGACTTGTACGCTCTTCCTCAACCTGGCTGTGGACACGCAGTCAATATTTCTCACCTGGGCCAGCCTTACAGACTTCCAAGGGTCCCCCTTTTCTGAGTTTTTTTCTTATCTAATCCACATTTCACATCATCTCTACGGTGTGTCCAAAAGCAAAATTTCAACGAATGGAGTTGAAAGATTGAATTGGCTGTTATTAGCCATATCCCGTCCAAAGATGTAGACAGGTGCCCCACTGGTTTCTATAAGGCTGCTTATAGAAACAGCTGGTTTCTACAAGGCTGCTTGAGCAGGAGCAAGGAAATGGTATGACACAAAAAGCAGATGGGCTAACATCTGGTGATTTCAGCTTGCTTTTCTCCAAAGAGTTAAAGCAGAGGGGGACTTCCTTATCATGCTGGCTAAAAGTGGCCTCCTTAGAAATTTGGCTATTATCTCTCCTGATTTCTCAGAAGGCCAGACAAACACCTTCATTTCTGTTTGGTGGCATGAAACTTTAGCCTGAGTGACTCCATTTTTGTGAGGTCTGTTGAGGCCTAGTTTCAGAGCTCATTCCAAATCAGTGGCCTCCCATAAATCATATTTAGCAAGTACCAGCAACTTATGTCTCCAACTGCAACTGGTGGAACCATTTCCAGAGGGACCACCCTCTGTCCCCAGTGTGGACACTGGTGTCTGTCATGGGAGAAGCATCATAATCTAGGGAGGACCCAGCTTTCTGGCCCAGGGTGGCCCCCTCCCCAGCCCCCTTCTCCACACCACGTGCTCAGGCAGGGCCACCTCCCTCCAGCTTTTCCAGGACCACAGCTCTGGCTGCTGTCTCCACCACAACCTTGTGGGGGACCCTGAGCCAGAACCACCCAGGCAAGCCACTTCTGGACTCCCGACCCACTGTCTCTTGTTTTAAGTGGCTATGTCTTGGGCGAAATTCATTACATGGCCATGAGTTCGTCTCCCTGGCCCGGTGTTATTATAAATCAATAGGAGCATACAAGCAATCTACCACTGTTTTGCTTGGAGAAGGCAAAACAGGAGAATGGCAGTTTGTTAGGATTGTCCTCTCCACAGCTTGATTGCATCAGCTTTGCACCAGCATTGTTCCAAGCAATGTTGAAGACACAGCATTTTCCACGTGTATTCAAGCCGATGGGTATCTAGTGGTGGTGATGTGCTCTCACCACATTTAGGAATGGACAGTGTGGAAATGAAAAGAGACGGGACATGTAACCTATGCAAAGTAGGAGATAGAGAAAGCAGGAGATAGGGGCCTCCTCCTGAGTTAGTAGCTGGAGGCAACCCCTGCCGCAACATCTGAGATGGCTTTTTCTTTTCCATCCACAGGCAGCAGCAAAGTGGAGAGGAGACAGTACTTTGAAAGTCTCTATGATGGTGGTGCATGCCTGCAATACCAGCACTTTGGGAGGCCAAGGTGGGTGGATCACCTGAGGCCAGGGGTTCGAGACTAGCCTGACCAACATGGTGAAACCTCGTCTCTACTAAAAATACAAAAATCAGCCAGGCGTGGTGGTGGGTGCCTGTAATCCCAGCTACTTGGGAGGCTGAGGCAGGAGAATTGCTTGAACCTGGGAGGCGGAGGTTGTAGTGAGCCGAGATTGTGCCACTGCATGCACTCCAGCCTGGGTGACAGAGTGAAACTCTGAAAAAGAAAGAGAAAGAAAGAAAGAAAGAAGGAAAGAAAGAAAGAAAGGAAGAGAAAGAAAGAGAAAGAAAGGAAGGAAGGAAGAAGAAGGAAAGAAGGAAGGAAGGAAGGGAGGAAGGAAGGGAGGGAAGGAAGGAAGGAAAGAAAGTCTCTATGAATGTATTCATGTTCCCATGGTTTGTATGATGAAAATAGACCAAAAATCCATCGGTGTTGCTCATCTGATAGCAGCCTCAGCTCAGATCTCCCAGAAGTCACCTCGGTATTACTTCGCATCCATGCGGCTGTCTATGAAGTCATTTCCGGAAGAAACAACTGAAAAGGCAGCAAAGTCCGATGGTGTGGAGGCTCTTGTCCGTAATCCTCAAGTCAACATCCCCGTACTGGAATGTGGTCTGAGATGCGTGTCACAGCCGAGTCACCATCCACGCAGCCCATCTCCTTTCTCAGTGCGCTTCCTCTTCCCACAATGACCAGTGTCCCTAAGTTAGCTCCATCTGACAATTGCTAGGATGTTCTCCAGTCACCATCCCTGCCACCTCACTTGATCTCAGGTCAATGTGTTATCTCACCAGGGAGCACTGTTCTTGTAAGCAAAAAGCAGTGATTCTCCAGGACATGTAAGGGAATTTGTTTTTTTTCCCTGAATAGGAGGAAAAGATATCAGCAGATGCATAACAGGAATATCGCTCTGATATATTGGAGTGGGTTGGGAATTGGAGTGCAATGAGACTGAAGTATGGATCCATCCAGGAGCCTGATAAGACGATCCTATGGAGAGACGCTGGGTCTTATCAAAAGCATTGGCCAGGGTAAACTGTGACTGGGAGCTACTGCTCTTCCTCTCAGAAATGAAACTGACATTGACAGGATGAGAGCATTTCTCCAAGACGAGTTCTAGGATCGTTTGTAGAGTGCATGCGGTGGTGCAGGCACTGGGCTAGGAGTGGTGTGCGCAAGAAGTGTGTCCTGGTTCTGCCCTCGGGGACCTCTCAGAAACTTTGAAGACTTTCATGCTAATGCTGGTAAAGCAAGCTCACTTGCATCGTAATTATGCGTTTCACACAGGCTTAATGAGATAGTAGACGCAGGAGGTAAATGCAGGATAATTACTTAAAATTGAGGCATGACATTTTCTTACATCCTGTGGGTATTAATGTTTAGTGACCCAGACAAGCATCTTTTAAAACTTCCTTTCTTTGAGCCATTTATAATACACCAAACTTTGTCTAGGAGGAAAAAGTCGTATTAGTTAGTCCGCCTACTATCTTCTGTTCAATCCATCTACCTTAATTGTCTCTTCTAGAAATTATTATTTCCACACGCAGTGCAAGCATAGTAAATACTTATTTAGTATTTTTTCTTTAATGTAAAATTTTTTTAAATTTTATGAATACATAATAGTCATATAGTATTTTTTTTTTTTTTTTTTTTTTTTGAGATGGAGTCTCGCTCTGTAGCCCAAGCTGGAATGCAGTGGCGGGATCTCAGCTCACTGCAACCTCCAGCTTTCAGGTCCCAGTTCGAGCAATTCTCCTGTCTCAGCCTCCCAAGTAGCTGGGATTACAAGCATGTGCCACCATGCCCAGCTAATTTTTGTATTTTTTTTTTTTTTTTTTTAGTAGAGACGGGGTTTCACCATGTTGGCCAGGCTGGCCTTGAACTCCCGATGTCATGATCTGCCCGCCTCACCCTCTCAAAGTGCTGGGATCACAGGCATGAGCCACCATGCTCGGTCAGTCATATCGCATTTTAAATATCAAAAATACTTTATACTTATTCATTAGTAAGCAAAGCAAAAGAAAATAAAACCAGTGAAATGTTAGGCATCTTATTCTCCAGGATGTATTCATATGAAAAAACGGCTTGGCTTGTTCCTTAGATGGGTGCACTTGACCTGAGTTTGTGAGTTTTGTAGGATTTCCCACGTCTTGGTCCGCAGGCAGCATCTGACAATCACCGTGCGTACACCTAGCATCTCTCTGTAGTGGATGAGCCGGGAATTGCGGGTAAGGACGCTGTGCGGATAAGACTGTATGTGTAGCCACAGGGAAATCTCTCCTGGCTGAAGCTGAGTTGGAGACCTTCTGTGTGCTTCCCTGTCACCTGGGTTCCCCCTGTCCTGATACTTCTGGTTTGACCTGCTGCCTGAATGAGCTGCGGCTGACGGAGTGAGTAATAAATGAAAAGCTTCCCTCTCTGTGCCTCTCACAGGAGGGGGATAAAAGCAAGGACAGGCACTCTTAGACATGGCCCGGATGACAACAATAACTTGTTAATTACTGACAGAGAGGAAACTAAAAGAATTAAATGTCCTGACTTAGCTCATAGATCACATAAAACCCCTTGTCTTCAGCACCTTCCTAATATTGGACATAAGTCATTCCTGCACAAGCAACAAAGGAACCCAAAGATCTAACCTCCAAGCGCATGTCCAAGCTTAGCTTCTGTGACTTTTCTCTAAAAGCCTGACTCATCTACTCCCAGTCCCCAGTGCACCTCACCTTCCTGGTCTCCACCCCTTCCACCACGTCATTCCCCAGCTGCAGAGCCAGAATGCTCTTTCCCATCCCTCATGTGTTTGGGAATTACTCTAGCACCTCACAGGCCACGAGCATCATCAGAGTGAATTTATGCAAAGCAGTCAGCAAGACACTTGGCACAAAGTGAGTGTGCTACGTAAGAATTTGCCCCCCTCTGTGCCTGTCAGCGAATGTTTTCAGGGAAGCGGTTCCCTCAACAGGAATTCACACAGAGCAGTGAGTTGTTGAAATACAAAATTCATTCTGATTCCTCCTTACTCAGAATTACTTCTGTTGTTCTAAGTCAGTCGTGTGTAGAGACTACTGACATTGCTAAAATCAGTCATTGGGCAGATGGAAATGCATTTTGTGGATGTTTTCCTCTTCTTAGAAAAGTAATTTTTATCGTTTGAATTTTTTTCTGGGTCTTAGAAATTTTTTTTTCCTTGTGTTCCTGTATGATTGGTTTGGTAGACATCTTCACTTAACTCCCCACGATTCTCTCAGGTTCTGATGATATGAGAGACTGACTTCAATACCTCAGGGTCCCTGTGAGATTGTAATCTAAATGCAGGCTCTTAGCATTTTCTCTGTTTTGAAGAACTTAAATTAAAGAACTTAAAATTAAAAACTGAAGAACTTAAAATTAAAAAAAAAAGAAATTGCTAGAGACAACACTTTAAACATTCTTTCTTAAAGGATTTTCATAAATTGAGATGCCTTACTAAATGCTGAATTATTTTGGTAGGTGATTATACATCTTTACATTCAGGACAGGAGCCTTTCAATGTGTGCTGCTGAGGTCACTGTTGTTGTTTTTTCCATTTGTGGTTGGGTGGTATTTGGAGGTAAGAAAGGTGGTGAACTCAAGGGCGGAAGAAGTCACGGAAGTCACATGAGACTCTTAAGTTTGAGAAAGGACTGAATGAGCCAGGTTTAACAAGTCAGACTTGTTACAGAAAAAGAAACTGAAAACTTTTAGGGAATGGCATGTGACTCATGCCTATAATCCCAGCACTTCGGGTGACTGAGGTAGGAGGACTGCTTGAGGCCAGGAGTTCAAAACCAGCCTGGGCAACATAGCCAGACCTTCTGTCTTAAAAAAAAAAAAAAAAGTCAGGTCTGGCGAAAAAATACTTAGAGTCACAGCTGCTTATGGGGCTGAGGTGGGATTGTTTGAACCTGGGAAGCTGAGGTTCCAGTGAGCCACGATCATGCTACTGCACTCCAGACTGGGTGACAGAGTGAGAGTGAGATCCTGTCTCAAAAAAGCAAACAAACAAACAAACAAAAAACCAGAAGAAAATCGTAGAAAAATAAGGAAACGTGCCGCCAGGCCTAACACCTCTATGTTTTGCATTTTGCCCCCTCCTTGGTTAAGTGAAGGGAAGTAAAGACCAAAGCGATTCGTTTCCTTTAGAAACACTGCTTATTGGCTTGACATCATGGAAAGAAATTTCCCCCAGCTATTTTGGTAGTGGTGGTAATTCAATCCTGAATGTAAGAACTGAAACCTTCTCCCACGTCTGAGGTCACCATAAACCATTGTGCAAGTCACTAAGTCTTTGGCCATTTCAAGACATTGTTTGTCTTTCTAACAACAGTCTCCATAAATCAGTCACTGGGGTGCTCTCAGGCATTGGAATGAAGTGTGAGTTTTCCTATCCTTGGGAATTAATTGAAATCAGCCAGGAGGATCAGATGGCAAGGTGATGAAATCTGAGTCAAAGGAGGATGGACTAAGAAGTGGAGCCCGGGCCTGCAGGCTTGAGGCCTCCGGTTCCCCTTTGCTGATGTTGTCTCCCCAGTGCAATCCAGTTTGTTTTCACTTCCTGTTATTCCAATAGGTCATCACTCTTGGCGTGTGAGTGTTTGACCTCTCCCGTTTCATTACCCAAATCACTGCCCCATCAAAACACCAGCAACAACTATAGCTTTAGGAGAAGAATGCCAAGTTTGATTTGTTTGTTTTTTAGGTAAAGAGTCATCTGATTTTAGCAAGACGGTAACGTGGTAAATGTAAAAGTGGAAAGTTCAGCTCAACAAGGGCTATGTTTTTCTTGTAGATGAGAGAGGGTATTTTTCAGATGTTTGAAAAGTGGTTTCTTTTCTCAGATGAATGGTAATATTTGGGGCTATTTTCTTTGGGGTTATGGAGATAACCTGAAATTGCACTTCTTTATCTGAGAATGGTTTCCATGGTTGTACATATGAAAGATGAGCTATCATCACCCAAACACACAGAGAAAAACACCTATTTTCACTTGTATCCATTGCGTGTGGTTTTTTGGCTCTAGTTCATGAAATTGATCTGTCAGTGAAAAACATATTTCACTGGAGAAATGCATAAGAAAGTGTTATTATGCGCTGGTGCAGTGGCTCATGCCTGTAATCCCAGCACTTTGGGAGGCTGAAGGCAGGCGGATCACGAGGTCAGGAGTTCGAGACCCGCCTGATCAACATGGTGAATCCCTGTCTTTACTAAAAATACAAAAATTAGCTGGGTATGGTAGTGTGCGCCTGTAATCCCAGCTACTCAGGAGGCTGAGGCAGGAAAATCGCTTGCACCCGGAAGGTGGAGGTTGCAGTGAGCCGAGATAGTGCCACTGCACTCCAACCTGGGTGACAGAGTGAGACTTGGTCTCAAAAAAAAAAAAAAAGTGTTATTATGACTAACATCTTATTCTTTCTGTTTCTGCATCATGAAAAGGTATGATGTTTTCAGTCTATGTTAAACATTTTCCGGAGGCTTTTGTACTAAAGTGTTTATTCATTTGGAAAATGTTAGTGTAAAGTCCAAGGGCTTTAGAGTCAGATCCGTTCTTCTCTGCATTAACTGGGAAGATTGGCTAATCTTGCTGATCATCAGATTCCAACATCCAAAAGGTGGGAAGAACAATGTCTACTGTTCAAGGTCCTTACTGGGTTTAAAGGCAGTGCATCTAAACACAGTGCCTGGCGTGTTTTGGGCATTCATTCAGTCATCGGAGGTTTTCTAGACATGTTCCGACTCTTCACACACTATTGCATTGAGTTTGTTACCACAGTTGTAATACTGCTGGTGGTATGGATAGCAATTTCCTTGTCCTTTGCCAAAATGCATTTGGCTATTTTTATCAAGGAACAAAAGGGAGGTAGGGAGCTCCTCTGCTTTCAATGCGTAAACTCAGAGCCCTGCGATTTTTAACGTAGTTGAGGTGTTTTATATATAGAATACTTAATATGAAGATTCTTTTACAATGTGGGTCATGATCCATTGCTTGGCTGTTAGACTGGGTGTTGAAATATCCTTATTCCGATGAATTTAAAAGCTATTCCTCCTGTGACCGAGGTGAATCGCTTGAAACTGCAAGGATATCATCTCCAAAGGAATATTGCATTATTACTGAAAAAAAAAATCAAGTTATATTTCTTAGGATTTGGCAAACAATGAAGGTCACCATAGAATTTTAACAATGACAACCTTTCCACACCCCCATCGTTTTTGTGCCTGACATTTTCTTTTCAGTGGCTTGCTCTGGTGATCTTTGCATCGGTAGCATCTGGTATCTGTGCCTGGTAGAATAAGCTTTCTGGGGTAGATGTTAGTATTGAGCCCAGTAAAAATTGATCCCATCAAAAAAACTTTCAAAGTCAGTTTCTCTGTTGTGATTTTCATAGTAGAGTAATAAAAATGGCTTAGATCAGGGGATCTAAGGCTGGGCTTGAGCAAATAAATTAACACACTTGTGGGAATTGGCTCTTGTCTTTAGGAGCCTCAGCTGGGAGTCATTTGTTTGGAATAGGCGACATTTGGCCTCTATCTAATAGTGGGAAATGGACGAGGATTTGAGTGGGCACAGGACCTAATGGGAGCAGACGCAGATGCCCACCAGGGTTGGAGGGGGGAGCAAGGATCGTAATGAGCTCACTCCCAAAAGAAAAGAGGCAGGCAGTTCCTGAAAGTGAATCGTCCACTGATTGGAGGGCAGTGCAACTTATTTTAGAAATTGAACACAACCGGGCTCTTTGGTGACAGAAAAGGGTGGCTGGGGCGGCGGTAGGGTTGTAGAATTAAAAACTCCCTCTTACCATTTATTTCCCAGTAGGATGGGGGAGATTTAGGGCAGACATTAGAGAAAAGGATATTTATTTATTTAGCATTCACCAGCATCACAGGGATCAATACGTCCCTTGTCTGTGAAAAGTAAGCCGCAAAGCAGCATTGAGAAGGGATCACGTAGGTCAGATAGAGTTTCAAAAAGTACTGTATAAAAGAACAAGAGACGAACAAACTGATACCTCTATGGATAGCTTTTCAAGGGCATATGGGTCCCAGGTATAAAGGTCTCTAAGGCCAATAGGCTGTGGGGGATAAAAGGCGTTGGATGCCATCCTGAAAATCTTACCCCTTCTGAACTGTGGGACCTCAATGTTGCCAGCTGGGATGGGATCTCTGTGGCGGGTCTGAAATGCATTCGAGGGTGTAGGGTGGGTGTGTGCCACTGAGTTGGACTCTTAATGGACAGATTAACATCTCACTGAAATTTCCCCTGTATTTGGAAGTAATTGGTGACTTGCTTCCATCCTAATTGACAGCCTCAAAACCAAGATCATGTGCATACAGTGATTGAATGGCTCCCTCCTTTCCCCAGCCCTACCCCTGCCCCGCCCCCAGCAGTGCAGTTGTTTGCTGTAGCTCAGATGGACTCCAGGGCACTAAATAATGGAAGAGGATAGAAACTCTCGTGTGCCTGATATGCTGTGAACTTCTATGCTTTGTAATATATGTGACTAGAACCTTCTTAAAGGATTTATTTTCCTTACACAAGAACAAGAGGAGAAAAAGCCACTCTCTGATCCCAGCCCCTAAATATCAGA
Organism: Ateles fusciceps; assembly: GCA_036589455.1. Taxonomy (NCBI): domain Eukaryota; kingdom Metazoa; phylum Chordata; class Mammalia; order Primates; family Atelidae; genus Ateles; species Ateles fusciceps. The sequence goes on along the minus strand of JAZHEH010003213.1, from coordinate 2,041,256 downwards.
ATAGCGAACTGGAAAAGGATCTGAGACAGCCCTGGATCTGTGCCTCAGTTTTGAGAAGCAGTGACATACCTCTGGGACTCAAAGTAAGTCACTTGGCCCTGCTAGACTTTGGGATGGCCCCGGCACTGTGCCAACCCTTTCGAAAACATTACCTCATTCAGTGCTGAAGCCACCCATGTCTTGCTTTCTTTTGGATAAACTTGTTGGATAAAAAGGACCTAGTTAAGGTATAAAATACAGATTTGTAATAATAATAGAATAATAGGCTCTGTGTTTTGAGCACACTCTATGTGCCGGGCATGTAGCCCTTTTGATGTTTGTTTCCAAATACCATCTTACTCAATCTTTATAGTAACCCTATGAGGCAAGTACTGATCGGGGCTGGTAAATCTCAGGTCATAAGGATAATATGCCATGTTGTAAAGATAGGAGTGGAAATCTAAATCCAAAATTATTTTATTTAAAATCCAGAGCGTCTTTTAACAAATCTGTATTTAGCTTCCTACAACTACGCTGAATTTTTTTGGGGTAATGAAGTAGTAATGAGCAATGAAAACATTAGCGATTCTAATAATTCTTCACCAACATAACAACGATTTCAAGAATTCTTTTTACCCGGATCTCAGAAATCTGATCATATGCCTGGAGTGTTCTGGTGGGAATATTTGCACTTTACCTTTAGGAGACCACACAACTCTCTCGTCCATTTCCAGCCAGGTGTCATGGAAACCCTGTGGGCCATTGGGCACTGGCTCCAGAATTTCCCCATTTTCTTTGCCCTCGTCATGAAAGTGACAAGCAGATGAAAATCTTAGTTCCACTCGTACATGTGCTGTAGGGCTATGGCTTTGCTAAATGAAGGCAGCTTCAAACTTTGAGAAAACTCTTTGCTTATGTGGCTGAAATCACATCAGATGTTTGCTTTCCTTTTCTTGTTGCTGCTGATGCTGTTTTTCAGGCAAACACTAAGGTTAAGAGAGAGAAATTTTCAAGAGTATGTTTCATGGAGATGTTTCAGCTTCTCTGGCAGAAAAGAACCCAGAAGTTCAAAAATGAACACGGACCTCTTGAAACAGACTGTATCCTAGCCCCGATCTCATGCAGGCTCCTGACCCATAGAAAGAGCATGTTCTCCAGTATATCTATTATCACAGAAGGAGAAAAAAGATGGAATCTGACATGGCTACAGATTTAGGCAGATGAATAATGTATAAGCAATTTTTTTCATAATTGACAAATATAGTAAAACTAAAGAAAGTGATATGCTTCATTTTCTTACTCATAAAAATGGGCTTTTCTTTGGTTACTGTCACTGACTGCTTCAGTAGCTTTCTTTCTTTCTTTTTTTTTTTTTTTTTTTTTGTGGCAGAGTCTTGTTTTGTTGCCAGACTGGAGTGCAGTGGTGCAATCTGGGCTCACTGCAATCTCTGCCTCCCAGGTTCAAGCAATTCTCCTGCCTCAGCCTCCCGTGTAGCTGGGACTACAGGCGTGTGCCACCACGCCCAGCTAATTTTTGTATTTTTTAGTAGAGACGGGGTTTCACCATGTTGGCCAGGATGGTCTCGATCTCTTGACCTTGTGATCCACCCGTCTCAGCCCAGTAGCTTTCTAAACTCCAAATCCTACTGAGACCTGACACAGAATTGTCTAAGTTCTTTCCTTCCCTCCCTCAGGCATATCAAGGGCCAGCATAGATGTTCCTTCTCAGCATTCTCTACATCCCTTTGCAGATGTCGGAGGAATGGGGAGGCAGGATCTTAAGTGATAAAGGAAGCATAAGGAAAGGAGAGCCGAGGAGAGCACACCCTCATCTATGCTTGAAGGTGAGAGGGAAGTGGTGGTCCGCTCTGGTCCTACTGTGGGTGGCCCTGGTCTCCAGGCAGGGAGGGCTGAAGGGAGGTCAGTCAAAGAGAACGGAGACTCAAGGCCCTCAGAGCAGGGCTGGAACCCATGACTCGCCACGAGTTTACAGGGATGTAGGGCCCATTTGGGACAAGGGACGGAACTTTGGAAACCAGCAGATGTCACCAGCACATACCCAGTGACCCATGCAAGGTCAGAGGGTCCCCTTCCCAATGGGAGGATATGTGGGTCATCTTCTTCCCTTTACACCCGGATGCTGTCTTAAGGTGCTGAGTAGGAGGGAGTCGCTGGTATGTTTCTCTCTGGGAGAGACTGAGGAGTGCAAAAAAGAGAAGGTTCCAATGATCTGATGGAAAGGCCAGGCTACTAACAATGCATGACACTTTTCAGCACATTTGAATTTAAGTGCTTTATGTGGGCATATGTTGCACCTTCGTCATAGCTGTTAAACCCAGTGAGTCTCCAGCTGATGGATCCGCAGAGAGGAGACAATCTGAGTCCCTTTAGATCTGTCTAAATCACACTGCAGGGTGGCTCCTTCGCCCACTGTACTTAGGTAACCTATGACCCTGTGATCTGTTTAATCTTTGATTAACATTAAAGCATCATCTGCTAAATGAATCAGCATCTCTAGTATATGTTGGATAAACCAGAGGTCTAACGTGGAGACCTTTGTGAGTAGACAGTAAATAGCTTTTGGTACACTAAATGTTTTTCTGCACATCTGCCATGGCTTTATTTAGCTCCTTCCTTTGTTTCTCTCTCACTTGGTCCCCACTAGTAATCATCTCAGACTTTATATGGAATGCCCCTGCTTTTCCAGTGTGAAATTCTTTTTGGAGGATCTGAAACAAGGTGAATGAGTCACTGACACGAACACATCTCAAACGCTAGTATTATGGCTGTAACCACTTTCCGTCAAGCTGCCAGGTTTATGCCTCCAGAAAGCTTTGTGGCTGCTCCCCTGACTTCACACACAGGTCAGCTGCTTGGAGGTCAAGGTCAGGCCAGGATGCACAGATGAAATTGTGAGGTTCATCTTGCTCTCATGCAGCCCAGAGTAGTTGAGGGGAAGATCTGCAGGTTTGGCCTTGAACTTGGGAAGCTCTGAGTGATCAGTCTGGAAACAAGGCCTGGCCACAGCCCTCTGCCTTGCTCTATTACTTAAGGTCCCCTGTGAGCTCCTGGCATCACAAAGTGTAGCAATAAAACATCACCATAGGTGCCGTGGTAGCTCTTAATGCACATTCTGGGAAATGTCTTTCAAGGAACGCTGTTGTACAATGGAATTATTTTTCACAGGTAACTTGTAGGACGAAAGTTTTATTTAAAAAAAAAAGCCCTAAAATTTCCATGACTTCAGCACCTGGAAAAGCTGTAGAGTCTAACGGGGCAACCCATTAGACAGGCCTGAAAAAGAGCAGATGGAAATTCTGAGGGTGAAGTAAAAACAGATGGGAGCTCTGCAGGTGAAACATGAACTTGAGTATTTCAAAGTTCATGTTGCTGAACGTAAAATCCCATTAAGTGCGTTCCGATAAAGAGTTAAACTGACAAGCTGCCTGGTGATCTCCATCCTTGTGAATTTCCAATGCACTTTTCCATGGGTAGTTTCTGTGGCTGGGGTTAAAAAGCACTTCCTCCCAGGATGCCCGCTCATTTGCAAATGGCAGGTCTTTAAGCTGCACTTTCTCCTGCCTGGGACTCTAAGGTGGCGGCCTTGTAAACAGGGGAGACATGGTTTAGCTTCTTTCTTTTTCTTTTTAGCCAGTTGCTTGTCTGTCCCCTGTAATTTCCCCGTCTCCATTTAGACAGCTGTGCACCCACAGAAAGCCATGCTGGCCAGGCAGCCTGGCTGGTGCTCTGGCCAGTCTGAAGCCTTCTGGTGTTTTGAAAAGATGTCACTTCATCCCACAAATGTCCCCTTCTGTGAAAGAGGCCAAACTGTGTGACACAGCTATTGTCCGGGCAAGATGGGCCTGCCACACAGCATGGTGTTTACTAGCAGTGGGCACCTCCACCACCCGCTATTTCTTAAATGGCACAGAACTCTGCAAGTTGCAGGAGACAGATAGGTTCTAAATGTATTCGAGTCTGTGTGGGTAACCTACCAGCCCAAAGGGAAGATTGTCTCTGGTGAAGGGGCTGGTTCTTCACTTTGGTGTTTGCTTTGTGTGTGTGTGTGTGTGTGTGTGTGTGTGTGTGTGTGTGTGTGTGTGTGTGTGTTAGAGACACGATCTCACTCTGTTGCCCAGGCCAAGTGCAGCAGTACCATCATAGCTTACTGCAGCCTTAACCTCCTGTGCTTAAGTAATTCTCCTGCCTTGGCCTCCCAAGTAACTGGGACTCCGGGTGAGCACCACCACACCTGGCTAATGTTCATTTATTTTTTTATAGAGACAGAGTCTCACTCTGTTGCCTAGGCTGGTCTGAAACTCCTGGCTGCAAGTGATCTTCCCATCTTGGCCCCCTGAGTAGCTAGGAGTTGAGGAGCCACTGTGCCTGGCTTGGTGCTTGTTTTATGATATCAGACTGCAAGGGAGAACTGGATGGGGAGTTGGGGGTTGTGACAGGTCTTTTCTGTCCATTGTCCCAGCTGCTAGCTGTGTGAGATCTAACACCAGGCTTTCCCAGGAGAAGGATGATATGCATTTATCTAACACTGTCTCTCTGGGTTGACCTTCCTGTATTTACAGAGGAAAAGGTTATAGGTATACGGAGTTCTTAGTCCAGCGGTCAGGGATGGGGAGGTTTGGAGAGTAGGATCTTTCTAGCATTTTTCCCAGGAGTCCAAATTACCCTTCTTAAAACAAAAAACACACATGAATTCCAAAGGACCTCAAATTGTGGATGTGGGTGTAGTTTGCTTAAATCACAGGGGCTGAAATTTAGGGCCTCCTAAAGAGTCCCATAAAGAAGTAAAACTTGTGCATTTGTTGAGGTTTTAAATATGTGAAATGCTCCACATCTAGATGCTTCCAGACGCTGTGACAATAAACATATTTAACAATCATGACAGCAAACAAATGATGCTGGCTTTGCACGACTGGTCCAATGACACCAGGGACACCTTGATCCAACATGTCCCGCCAGGCTGCAGACTGCCTAACTACCGTGTTTGAAGCTCAGTGGTTTCGATGGTATCTTCAGAGCCAAAACTGATTGGATACTCACTCTCAATAAAACAGGGATAAAAATTTGCCTTACAAATTTGTTGTAAAAATAATGTCTTATGTGAAGTGCTTACTAAGTGGCAGTTGATATTATTATTCAGCACTCTTCAGACTAGAACAGGAAGTAAAATTTTTAATTTTGATTAGTTTTTTTTTCTTTTTTGGAGACAGAGTCTCGCTGTGTTGCCAGGCGCCAAGCTGGAGTGCAGTGGCACGATCTCGGCTCACTGCAACCTCCGCCTCCCGGGTTCAAGCAATTCTCCTGCCTCAGCCTCCCAAGTAGCCGAGACTACAGGCGAGCGCCACCATGCCCAGCTAATTTTTTGTATTTTTTAGTAGAGATGGGGTTTCACCGTGTTGGCCAGGATGATCTCGATCTCCTGACCTCGTGATCCGCCTGCCTCGGCCTCCCAAAGTGCTGGGATTACAGGCGTGAGCCATCGCGCCCAGCCAATTTTGATTAGTTTTTATATGTTGACGTTGACAAGATCTCAGTGTTTGAGATGCACCTAGCTTTGTTTGTTTTAAACCATTTTATTGAAGTATGATTAATATATTAAAAACTGTACATATTCAATGTGTACAATTTGATGAGTTCAGGGATAAGTGTGCACCTGTGGAGCTATCATGACCATCAAGGTCACAAACACACCCGTCACCTCTTATCACTGAAACTTCGTACCCTGTAACTAACACCCTCCCCTCACATCAAGCTTATTTTGAGTATTGAACATATTGTAAACAATCTAACGTGTCAAATATTCGATGGCATTTTCATTTGCTAAACCTGGCAACCCTAGCCAGGTTAGAAGAAGCAATGGCTAGTTGTAGCATGACTGGCACGTCTTCGGAAGACACGTCATTCAATATGCAGAAGATTCGGCACCCATAGCTTGAGTAAACCAGTGAAGGGGCATGCGTGACTATTGACCTGCAAGCTGAACCCCAGTGCTTTACAATTCTCTATGCTCCAGAGACCCTCTGTGCTGTTTTGCTTGAAGCAATATTGTTTAATTTGTACCCTAACAATCTAGACTCTTGCAGGAGTGTGGAGGCCGTAAATGACTGGCCTCTGCGAGGTTGAAATGAAACAAACAGCCTCTTTAATGAAATTAGGTCAAGTGACAGAATTAGAGTTAAGAGTTAAGATTCAGGCCATTTTTATTGCAGAATTCTTGCTTAAACTATCTAGGGGTAGACGTATCAGAAACCTGAGATTCAGCAACCACGAGTTGTGGAACATAAGGCCAGTTTATGAGATGCTACTTGATAAACGGAGAACTTACTACTCTAGTGATGGGTCTGATTATGTGACTGTGTAAAAATTGTTTGTGACTTTAAAAAAAAAAACCTCTTTTACATTTCTAGGTAACACTGGGAAGCCAGGGAGACATTGTTGCAATACCAAAAATGTGCAAGAAACGTTTACTAAAAGCTTTTGTTGAAAGACATTTGTAACAATGAGATTTTCCCCAAGGGGGTGATTATTCAAGCAGTGGTTGTTGTGTATATGTGGCTACAAAAATCATTGTCACTTAGCTAAAGTTTAGCACATTAGTTCAAATAATAAATAGGTCTCTGAAAGAAAAATTATAATCTGGTTTCCTAAATGGGCTTATTTAGGTAGCCGGTGTAGTCTGGCAAGACAATAATGGTGACTTTAGTCACCTGGGCTGCTGCGACAAGCTACCGTAGGCTGGGTGGCTTGGACATCACGCTTGTTCCTCACAGGTCTGGGGGTTGAGTGGTCCAATAGCAACTCGCCAGCATATCCAGTGTTTGCTGAGGGCCCGAGGATGGAGTTTAATGTTTATAGAGGGAGACAGGGAATTACTGGTAAATAATGAAATAAGTAAAATGCTGAAGTCTGAAGTATTACAGATATAGGGCAATGACGGAAAACAATAGGGCATGCCTTTGAGGATAATGAAAGGGGAATCTAAGGTGGTTGGGGAAGATTTCCTGATAAACTCAAATGATTTAAGGTATTTCTAGACTGCCTTGTTTCCATTTCAACATTATATATGTTCCTGGAAATTTTTGCCTTTTTAGTCAAATCTAACACTTTAACTCATAATGAAAAGCAGGTAAACTGTGAATAGCTGATGAGGTTGAAAATTCACACAAATGGAAACTGTCAATTTCAAGTATATAGCTTACCATACCTTAATTTATATATATTGAAATTGATTGTGGTGATCATTATTAAAATCTCAAAAAACAGTTTTCATCTTCAATGCAGTTTCAGCATTCCAATGAGGTATGCAATATTGTCTTTAATTTCTAGGAAGGAGAGGAGGAATTTCAAGTCGAAGAAAGATTCTAAGTTAACACCACTTCTATGGTATGGCTAGCCTGACAGACGGCATCTTCTCTCTCTCTCAGGTTCCCCTTATCTCTCTAATTTTGGTAAGCACTCTCCCAACTTCACCACCTTCCTTCCTCTGAATAATTTGTCCATATTTTTAATGATCACAGCTGCTCCAGGTCCAGGACCTTAAAGTTTTGGGAACCAGGGTGGGTTCAATTGCAGGAAAACCATGGGTCTTCCCAGAAGGGAGAAATGGAGGCCCTCATTGCTCAAGTCAGTAACTCCTCAGGCAGGCAGCAGAAGCCGGCTTTCAGGAAGGGTCAGCACATTTCTTTCTCAATCCCAGAAAGCCTTTGAGGAACCTGCTCGAAAGTGGCAGGTATTCAGGGGTCCCTTCAATCCCTGAGGATGTATTCATGTGAGTAATGGTTCCTATGGTGCCTAAAGCGAAGATTTTCTTCTTCTGGAAGCCATATCAAAGAATGTTTCCCATTTCTTAGGCGTTTTTCTAATGAAAGGAGGTAATGAGGACCATTCTGGTGATGGTCCACATACATAAACACTGTTGACAGTCTTCAGCTGCTGCTGCTTCTGTAAGCCAAGAAAATAAAAACCCTTACAAGCACCACCCACACAAATACCCTACACACACATGCACCACATACCACACATGCACTATATACCTGTGCATGCATGCACACATACACAAACACACACACACACACAGCATACATATCCCATACATACCATACATGTCACACACATCACTCATACACCCACCACACCCCTAACACATCACACATACCACACACATGCATATATGACACACACGTGCACACAGACTACACATATACACCAGACACACACATATACATCACACCCACCACACACATACTGCACATGTTACACATGACACTCACAGCACACTCCCCCACATATGCCACACACACACCACCCACATACACACATGCACACACATAAACACACCCCACACAAATAACCTCATATATCAAAAATCCCAGGGCTCACAAGCAAAGAGAGATTGCAGGTCATGGGCTTATTTTAAAACACAAATGACCACAATTCATAGTTTGTTGCACACAGTGAACAAAAGTTTTTTTTTTTTAAATCTTAAAAAATCTGTCTTGCAACAAACTCCGAATGATTCATTTTTTCTCATATCACTGTAAGGTCAGCATAGCAAATGTTATTTTTGTTTCACACTTGGGGAAATTTGCCCAGATAGATGGTGGCTTCTCCTCATTTTGCGTCTGGCCACGAAGTCAAGACCTATGTTTCTATTCTGGTGGAACAGAATCCATAAGCGTCTGCTTCTCTTAAAGTTAACTTATACTCAAGATTTGGGGAGAATTTCAAGTGCCCAATTCTACATATTTTTTGAAATCTAGGCCAGAAAGATTACCAGGCAATTTGTTGTATTGAAAATTTATAAAACAATAATGACATATAAAACCCAACCAACCAACCAAATGACCTACCCAATTCTAAGCTTCTCTCGTGACATCTGCCTGTTTCAAAGTAAGTGCATGATCAATTCGAGGCTCGGGTATAACTCCCCCAGAGTCTCATCAATGAGAGCTCCCAAAAATTATGAGAAGAAATATTTGAAGGGGGAAGGAATTAGAATTGATTTGTGGATTTCTATACTGGAAGATTTTTTATGCTTTTCTGCCCTGTGAGGTTTCGCCTCAGCATAAAATGGATTCAATGGAATGACTGTGTTTTGCCGATGAACAGCTGGTTTTCTCTTTTTCCCCTCTGAATTAGTGATTCATGATTTATTTTGGTCTGGTGAAGACACATTCTCAGATTGTGATGACATACACAAACCATTTGACTGAATTCAGTAAAAATACAGGAAAGTAAACCAAAAGAATAAACAGGACAGTTGCATTCCAACAAACATTTGTTTTTGCTGAGATGATCACAGATAGCCAGTTTGATTGCATCTCCCTCTTTTAGATGGTCACTCCAAGTCCTGAAGAGCAATGATTAAATGATAGAAGTGGACCTCTGTGTTCCAATCTCCTCTCCCGATAAAATGTGCTTGTCATGAAAGGGAGCTTAATTTTTAACAAGGTTGAATTACTAAACACTTGAATTAAACATTCTCATGAGGGCTTATCTCTTACAGAAAGCTTTCTGTTTCCTTAACACTGGAATGGGCGTTTCATGAAGTACCATAAACAGTTTACGATTTAGGAAGAAAATGTGGTAACCTCCCCCTGGCTTCGGAAGGGTTCTGTGGCTGTAGCTTGTTATTGGCTGGAGACTGTTGAGATTGAAGGCCATCAAACTTGCAGTTGTTGGCAAGGAAGCTTTGCCTCCTTTCCTGGTCTATGGTGAGATGAGTTAGGACTGCAGGCAGGGTTGGGAGGTGGCCTGCAGTTAAGATATCTCTGCCTGCTGAGCCATTTCCCTCACATTTCACTGATGCTTTCGGGAGTGTGCATTTTATTTTAAGACGAGGATAATATTTACTCTTGGTGCACATGAGGCAGGCATAACTAGTGTGACAGACATTTGGAGAGTGCTTAAAGACTGTGAGTGCATTGAATGTCTGAAAATTTCGGAGAGAGAACCCACGAAGCCTGTTCCATGTATTACGTCTGTATAAAAAATTATTCCAAAAGGAAGTGGCTTAAAACAATGGCAACACTTTATTTTGCTCATGGATTTATAATCTGGGGAGGGCTTAGGAACAACAGCCTATTTCTGCCCTGCTTGTCATAAGCTTGGGAGGTTCAAAATCTGGAGCTAAAATCATCTGAAGCCTCATTAACTCATGTGACTTTTGGTTGATGCTGACTGGCTAATGTTGGCCAGAAGACTTACACATGGCTCTTCGTATACCTTGGGCTTCCTCACAACATGGCAGCTGGGTTGTGAGGGCAAGAACCTTGCGAGAGAGAAAGATGACTAGGGGAAGCATATCACCTTTCTGACCCAGCTTTGGAAGCTGGGAGGCATTACAGGGCTTCCTGTGGGCTCTATTCTGAAGTGCTTGCAAAATCTGGCCTGAGTTTAAAGGGTGCAGAAATTGATTCCACATCCTGATGGGGACTGGCAAGTTTCTGGAGGAGGAGATGGAACTAGAAATATTGCTGGACCCCAGTTTTGGGAAAATCCGTCAGAGGGTCTATGAAAGGAGCATATAGTAGGTCTGTAGGAAGATGGAAACACACACGGCTCTTACTTTGCTCATACCCTGGTGCCTCTGGAGCAGCAGCCGTGATGTGGTGAGGTCATTTCTATGGCTTCAAATAGAAATGCAATTCAAAGACACATTTTGAATTACTGTGAATCTGATAATAAGCTTTCATAGCACTGTCTAACCTAAGTGCTCCAACAACCGCCTTAAGTGGGGAAGGCAGGCATAAGTCTCCCCATTTGGAAGAGGAGGAAGCTGAGAACTGAAAAAGTTTAAATGACTTTCTGAATGCCATAGATTGAGTAAATGTCAATACTGGGGCTCAAACTCATATCTTCAGATTTCAAATCCCGTGTGTCTTTTGTTCTAACCATGTTGAACCTCAAGAAGAAAAGACCAAAGCAAATAAATAATCAAATGGGTTATATTCTGAGATTACAGTAAGAAGGGGTAAGCAATTAAAGTGAGACTGACAAAATTAAAAATATTCAGAGGGTTTGGGAGGCTGAGGAGGGTGGATCATGAGGTCAGGAGATCAAAACCATCCTGGCCAACATGGTGAAACCCTGTCTCTACTAAAAATACAAAAATGAGCTGGGTGGTGCACAGGCCTGTAATCCCAGCTACTCAGGAGGCTGAGGCAGGAGAATTGCTTGAACTTGGGAGGTAGAGGTTGCAGTGAGCTGAGATTGCACCACGGCACTCCAGCCTGGGTGACAGAGCAAGACTCTGTCTTAAAAAAAAAAAAAAAAAATTCAGTGGGTATTTTTTTTGCTGTCTAATGTATTTTTTGGCTGAGTAATGAAATATTTAAAACCGTGATGCTCATTTATTTAAAAAAAAAAAAACTTTATTAGGAGCCTATTCCATGCCCAAAATGATGATGTATAAATGGCAAGATTACTGCTTTCAAGGCTCTATTAAGCTCACTGGGAGAAACAGACATATAAAAGTCAGTGAGATATGCCCTTTTAAAAATGATAGTAACAAAATGCAAGGTATTGTATTAAGCTCCCACCTAACATCAGAATTTCCATAAACACTAGACAAAAATCTTTGAAATGATATAATTAGAGTACTGGAGAACATGTGCTCCATGTACAAGTGCCATGATCATGAGTAATCTAGAAATTTTGAGGAATTTCAGAAAGAAGGACAGCAGCTGGAAATGGATAAAAAAATAAAAACAGGTAAGATTATATCCCAAAATATAACCAGAAGCAATCTTTTGTGTGTGTGTGTGTGTGTGTGTGTGTGTGTGTGTGTGTGAGATAAGTTCAGTTCCAAAGGTAATTTAAGCCCATAGTGAGTAAATAGTGAAGCCCAAATAATTTTGGGGGCGATTGTCAGACATTGGATTAATTTTCTATGTCTGTAGCAGACGTGCCAGATGAGCTCTATTTGCCTTCCTTCCTGTGCTGAGCATCTACCAGCAGCAGTGTTTGCACCCAAGGTAAAGCCTAAAAATTAAATAACCCCATGAATGGGAAAGAGAAAGAGATCCCAGATTGTGGGAACTTTGGGTCTCCCTAATACCCCCTACATGAACAAATGCAAACAAGGAAAAGAAAATGTAATCGCTGACCCAAACATTTGTCCACAGCTAAAATTGAGAATGTTCTCCAAAATGGGAATTGAGATACTAGAAGTTACTGCAGCGGGCCAGGCCCAGAAAAGCAGAGAAGTTGCTGGAGAACAGGACAGCTCTTTAGGGCTCTCATCTCTCTCCATCACCCGGGGCATCTGTCAATATGTAGATGGAGATTCTTATTTTGGCAAGAGTCAGCTGAAACCCTCAGCTATAAATAAAAATAGATACCCAAACCACTGGTATTTGATGGGTAGTAAAATAAAAAATAACACAACACCGCCACACATATACACGTAAAAGAGAATCACCATGGGAACAGAATTGGTAGAGCCAATAGACGAAAGCTTGAAATACAACCTTAGAGAAATTTGAGTAGCTTTGATGAACAGGCTGTATCGAAACATGTCTGGGAAATTCAAAATATGTCCATCAAAATGAAAAATAATTATTAGATATGTTGAATGCAGAATAAATACAGCTAAAGATTGAATTATCCAACTGGGCAGTTAAGCCTAAGGGTTATGCAATACAAAAGGTAAGAGACTGGCCAAGTATGAGGGGAAGAAAAGCTAACAGATGTGGAAGATAGACCTAGAGATTAAATATCCAGCTATGGATCTCAGAAGGAGAGAACAAACAGCACGAAGAGTCAGGAATTCCCAAAAGTTGAAGAAGCTCATGACTCCTGAGACTTAGGGAGACGTAGAACTCATAAGGTTTGCCAAGTAAGATACACACTTGCACGCGGGCTAGTGAGGTTATAAGTACCAAACAAAAAAGGACTCACAAAACTTTACACAAAGAAAAATCAGCTAACTACAAATTAAAGAGGGTCAGGTCAACAGCAGACTTCTCATCATTGATACTAGAAAACAATATAGTAGCAATGGAAAGTGTCTTTAAAGTCGTTTGATAAAACAACTTGGAATATAGGATTGTTTCATACTGTGTTAATTTTTCATTCAAGTGTGAAGGTGAAACAAAAATACTTATAAAATAAAAGTAATAAAAGCCTTATAAAATTTACCCACAATAGGCATTTTATAAAATAATTACTCAAGGAGGTAGCCAAACATGACTAAGAAAATAATATAAAAAATATGATGATATGAGTTATAAGACAGAGTGGCACACAATGAGATCAGCGTAGTGCCTAGCTGAATTACCATAATTGTTGATGTATGAGTTGAAAGAACACAGCCCCTCCTCTCGGTAAAAATTCAGAAATGTAAACTCCATATAATTTAAACATGAGAAATAGTCGAAAATAAGAAAAGGAAACATGTGAAACATTGCCAAGGTCCTTAGTTTGTTTGGGGGCGTGTATAAATATAGAGTAATTCTAGATATCAATGAAAAAAATCTGCACTTAAATATATGCTAACATTTTAATGACAACCCTTCAAAATATGATTAAAATGCATATCCTAACTCAATAAAAAAAATTTGGGTGGGAAATTGACCAATTTAACAAAAAAGACTATGAAAAATAGCGATCAGAAACCAGAAATGATGGAAAACAGAAAACAATAGCCACCTCTTTCACTCCTCCTAAATATGGCGGGAAAATATAGCTAGCCTGTTAGTAATTATCTAAATGTGAACAAGTTTGTTAAAAAGAACAGGGTGCCCTGTACCATGTATCCCTTTCGACTTGTTTTTTCCATTGAATGGTTTTTGTGTATATCTTTGTTTTTTGATACAATACAATTTAGGTTAGCAATATTAATTGCTCTAAGGTATACCTTGTATGAACAAATCACATTTCATTCATTTATTATCCTCAAAGCCAGTTATGTTTTTCCTATTTTTCCACTTTTACAAACAATAATTCAATAAGCACTTTGCATATTTTCATATGGACAGGAGGACTATTCTGGGTGAGTTGGGTAATAGAATTGTCGGGTCTCAGATGATTGGCATCTCCAATTTTAGGAGATATGTCCTAATTGCTCTCCAAAGTGATAAATAATTGTTTAATTCATTTAAATGGGTTTATGCAAATGAGAAAGTCCAGAGGATGCGTGAAATCAGGCTGATACATACTTCAGAACAGTCCTTACCTATGAGGAAGGCAGGAGGCAGAAGGTGGGGGGAACTTTGGGCTGCATCCGCAATATTTTATTTCTTTAAAGAGACTGAACATTAACATGATAAGCTGTTATCTGTTAAATCTGGATAGGGAATACAAGAACATATGTTATACTATCTTCTCATCTTTATATGAAACATTTCATAATGACATATATTAGAGATGAAAATTCCATATGTATTGGTGTAAAGAAGGATGGGTACAAAAGGAAACTTTCACAGTTTAACTGACTGTTGGGGGGACAAATAATTCATTATCTGGTGACAAATGATCAATACAAGGAGTTAGAGAAGAGCGGAACACTTTTGGGGGAAGCTGCACTGGTGAGAGATAGGAATTTAGACTCGAGGACCAGGTTTGGGCCAGATTATTAGAGATCCCGAGATTCTGGGTGGGGCTTCTGAATTTCCCTGGAAGCCATCTGAAGGATGAGTTGAGGTGGAGGAATATTCGAAGCAGGAAGGCATATTGGGTCATGCAATAATGTGGTTATGAAGAATGAAGAAGTCAAATAAACCATGGCAGGATGGACAGGCATGACGACTAACTGAATATGAAGAATGATCACCACAGGAAAATCGCAAAGCAATCCTCCTATATTTGGGGGTGGAGAATGGTGCCACTAAGACAAGAAACACAGAAAACAGATGAAGCTGGGAAGAAAGATGCTTAGTTGGATTTGGGACACTATGGATGTGAAATGCACATGAGTTTTGCAGATGTTCAGTAAGTAGCAGGAACGACTTTTATTCTCAAATTCTCATGATGCTTGCTTTATATGCATTATTTATTTATCCTTACAACAACTCAGATCGTGTGTGACGTAACTGATGCTGAACTACACACGTTAGCCGGGCTCAAAACCAGGATTGTCTCACTTTACAAGGCAAGGGAGCACATAGCTAGCAGTACTGAGTGCAGGCAAGGGAGCACATAGCTAGCAGTACTGAGTGCAGGCAAGGGAGCACATAGCTAGCAGTATTGAGTGCAGGCAAGGGAGCACATAGCTGGCAGTACTGAGTGTCTTCTAGGACATAATCCATTCATTTAATTCTCCATAAAAGTCAGAGTGTACTATCAACCACATTTTACAGATGAAACAATTCAAGCCTGGGATGTGTGAAGGCACCTACGTGCCTGAGGCTGCCTTCCCAGTTACAGCTGGGCTCTGGTTGGCTGCAGACTGCATGCTGTGTGTGGGGCCTCACTGCACTCCTCCACCCTCAGCTGGTTACTGCACCCGCTGTCGCCACTCTGAGTAGTAATGAGTAAGTTACTCCATTACTTATGGAGTAACACACAGAAGAATACCCAACACGCAGGACAGTGTTCAAGGAGAGCCAGCTATTTTTCATTATGGAACAAGGTCATGCATCGGATGTTATTATTATTCTCTGAATAATGGCAATGATACACCTACATCCACCACCAAGGAGTAGTGGAGCACATGTGGAATCCAGGTTCCCCATCCTTTAATCCTACAGGTTTCTCATGGTGCCTCCGCCTTTCTTTTATTTTTAAGACTTACTTCCAGGAAGCATGCGTTGCCTTCCCTCAAACATGTATTTACCACAACATGCCTGTAACGAAAGCGTGTTGGTGTTCGAAGAAGAGACCTCTTCATTTATCTGGAAATTCCACCTCTGAGGTCTTTTCTCACTGACACTGTGTATAATTGTATTACTTCTTCTGGATGTGCTTACCCCCATCACCATGCCCTCTGGTACTCTGTGCAGGGCCTGCGGTGCAGCTGCTGAGAGGGGTGCGTTTCTAGACTGGTCTCTGCAGTGGCTGCTCTGGGCACCCCATATTGGATCCATGTCTCGAAAGCCATGAAGCTGTGCAGTCCTAAGAGAACACTTTATTTTTACTGGAGAGGAGATCACTTTTGACACATTGCTGTGCAATTAGCAAAGAAAAACTATGAGAAAGGCTTATCATTTTTTTATGACATGGAATGACAGCTGGAAGTTATGCTGGAAAAGGAGTAACGCACCTGGACATAGCTTTGAGGATAGTCTCCCCAAGATGTACCGGGACCACACATGGGAGATGATTACGCTCCAGTTAAATTCCTTTCTCTCACTTCTGCACAAAAGCTCTGTTGTTTCTCTGTCATCCTCCAGAGGATATCTTCTCTCTGTGGTGTGGACTATGGCCACTGCCTACTCCGGTCTCTCATGATAACCTTGTCGATTTTGGATTGTGTCTTCTCCACTGCTATTATGAGAGCTGGCTTTATTCTTAGTTCAGAGGCAGCAGTGCTCAGCTTTTGCTGAGAAAATTCTTAACATTAAATGTGATCACGTGTTTTCCCGTTCAAGGATAAAGGGGCTGTAAGGAACCATCTCTTCCTCACTAAATAACTCTGGGATATTGCAAAGAAAGCATTTCTCTCTCCCCTCTGGTGTTTACAATTCAAGGCTAGATCAGTAGTAAAGATAAACTCAGGTGAAATTCCTTTTTTCCTGGATTGAGTGGTGAAGAAATTACTTAATTAAAATCTAAACAAATATATCTGTTTCGTTTCAGAATGTTCTAAGGTGTGTTTTTGTTTTTTTAGTTTAGTTTCAAATTACAGATTGTATAATTCAGAGAGCATAATTTAGTGCTCACACACTCCAGAAGTGATTTTATTTAAGAATTAGTTAAATTCAGTGCTTTTCTGAGCCCTGACATTACTCTGATTTTAGTTCTGGGCTCCTCAGCTTCTTTCTCCTACCTCTGTCAACATTTCTACCTTCTTTTCACTTCCAGCCATCCTCACCCGCTGTCCTCTGGGTTACCTGCGGCCTCTTAAGCTGTCTTGTATGGCTGATTTTGAGTTGATGGCCACAGTGATAATTCATAATGATTGGGCTTTACGGCAAAAATCCAAGGATTCTATGAGATCCATATTTGCAGCTAGCAATTTTCAAGGACTTGAATTTTAAGACCAATGGTAAATATGATAATAAACAGCTTCAAAACAATGCAAATTGCCAGAGCAACAATTTGGATATTTCCTGTTAGCCATGTCAGACAATTTTAGGTTCTGTATTCAACAAATGCCTTCAATGACTGTTTCAGTATGAACTTGGCCCAGGACTGTGCCGGGGGCACAGTGGACATTGTCTTTATTTCCTGCATGAAGCTTACAGTCTGAGGAGCAGGCAGATGACAACCAGGTAGCTGCTCGCACAGCAGTCACAGCAAGGTGCCCTTGGAGCTTGTGGGCTCCTGCAGAGGCCTGGCAGAGTCTAAGTGGATCTCCGGAGGTTTTCCCATGAAGAGGTGACCACAGAGCTGAGATGTGAAGGGCGTCTGGGATTCACAGGTGAGGGAGAATGTTTTAGCTCAGGGAAGAGTGGAGGTAAGGATGGGGGGCAGAAGGGAGCATGGCCTATTCCAGGACCTGAAGGACAGGCTGTGTAGATGGAGCTTGCAGAGGGAAGGGAGAAGCTAGAAGGCTCAGAGCCCTGGGGCCACAGTGAGGATTTTGAGCCTCATCCTAAGACCAAAAAGAATCATGTCTCTGAGTCTTCCTAGCCCTCAGTTTTGGGGCCTCGGCTTAGTAGATAAAGGAACACCTGGCTATGTGTTCTTCCTGGAAAGCATCCTGCTGCAGGCAGAATCCTAATGAGGAAAGGGGGTACAGCGCCCCTTTCAGGATGCTTCACCAACAGAGGAGGGGTGTGGCCGGGAAGTTCATTGTCATAAGGCCTTAAATCATACCACACAATCAGCACTCAAATCCCCCTGCCCGCACGGGCAGTTCTGGCTTCTGAAGTTTGGGTGAATAAATAAACAGGTGATGCTGCTGAGTCTTTCCTGGGTCCAAGGCTGCTCTGCTCTGGGTCCGCCTCTTGGTGACAGCAGACTTAGGCTCCTGGGCTGGAAAACTCCCAAGAGGTCAGTCTAGCTCTGGAGTGAGGTTTTTTTTTTTAGAAAAATTATTTTTATTGTATAAAATACAATAAAACATCATTTGCACAGCACGATGTTTTAACATAAATACTGAAATAGTTACTATAGTCAGGCAAATTAACATATCTATTAGATCACATGGTTACCGTTTTTTGTGGTGAGAGCGTCTAACATCTGCTCTCTTAGCACATTTCCAGTATGCAATATAAGATTATCACTCTAGTCTTGAATAACAGCAAACATTTGTCTTCTCCTCTCCACTTAATCTCCCCTAACTGCTTCTTTCTACCTTTCATTTCTCTTTATATCCTGAACCCAAACAACCCTTATAAGCCTTTTAAATGAATACAATTTTGTTGAATATCAAACATATGTTTAGCTGTGTAAAGATGGGGGACTTAACAAATGTAATTGAAGTAAGAACTAAAACTATAAAATTTCTCAAACAAAATGCAGAAGAAAATGGTTGTAGCATGGGGAGAAATGCCAGATATAGGTGATGGGG
Organism: Ateles fusciceps; assembly: GCA_036589455.1. Classification (NCBI taxonomy): domain Eukaryota; kingdom Metazoa; phylum Chordata; class Mammalia; order Primates; family Atelidae; genus Ateles; species Ateles fusciceps. Next base: position 2,022,643 of record JAZHEH010003213.1, on the reverse strand, counting down.
GAGGAAGGCAGCAAATCACACTGCCATGTGTGTACCTATGCAACAATCTTGCATGTCCGTCACATGTACCCCAAAACCTAAAATGCAATTAAAAAAAAAGAATTCAGCCTTTTACCATTAAGTATGACATATACTATAGGTTTCTTGCAGAAACCCTTTATTGAGAGAGCTTTCTTTTATTTTTACTTTGCTAGGTGTTTTAAAATCATGAATAGATATGGAATTATTCAAATGCTTTTTCTATACCTATTGAGATGATGATATGATTTTTGTTACAGTAAATTATTCGGATTGATTTAAAATGTTAAATCATTCTTACCTTGTGGGAATAAACTTCACTTGATCTTAATAAAAAAAAAGAAAGAAAGAAAATGGTTGTGACTATCGGTGAGGCGGAGCTTCCTTGAACTGGTCAGAAACAGCACAAAATAAAACATATTTGTAAATGGCATTTCATAAACCACAACAAAACTTTTGCTTTTCAAAGACATTGTTAATAAAATAACAAGTCAAACTAGACGCTGGGAGAAAATATTGCAATACACTTCTGACAAAGGGCTTGTTTTGAAACATGGAAGGAACTCCTACAAGTTAACGAGAATGTGAACAACCTAGGAAAAATTGGGAGAAATGTGAACAAACACTTTACCAAAGAAGTGATTTACCCTAGTCATTAACAACTGCAGATTAAATGCACAGTGAGATACAATTACCCACTAGAATGGCTAAAATTTATAAGACTAATCATACTCATTTTTGGCAAAAATGTGGAGCAACCAGACGCTCATAAACTGCTGGTTGGAATATAAAATTGCTTTGGAAAACAATTTGACAGTTTCTTAAAAAAGTTAAACATATACCTACCATATGACCTAGTCATCCCACTTTGGGTAAATCTGCAGGAGAAATGAAAGGGAATACCCACACAAAAGCTTGCACATGAATGTTCATAGCCCTGCTTGTAACAGTCAAATCTGCAAACACCACACGCAGCCTAGCACTCAGCAATAAAAACGACTGGTCTTTGCCACAACAAGAATAGGGGCTTTAAAAGCCACACAAAAAAAGAGCACATAATATAAGAGTCCACTCATCTAAAATCCAAGAAACTATGGGCCGATCTGGTTATAGAAGGATAGATTGGAGATGAGTAATTTCCTAAGGACAGGAGTGGACAGGGTGGGTTACCGAGGGGCGTGAGGGAACTAGTGAAGCTGAAGGGAAGATTGGCTTGATTGTGGTGATGATTTTTTGTATGTAAAATTCATCAGATTGTACACTTTAAGTATGTAGAATTTATTGTACATTAGTTCTACCTAAATAAAGCTGGAAAATGTTAGGAGCTGCCCTTGTCTTTCAGAGCCATACATTCAGATGGATCTAATCAGACTAGTCTTGCTGACCTGATTTAGAGGAGTTCAGGTCTTTAGAATGGTTTTAACCTCTCGGGGCTCGGGGCATCTCCATTCTAGAATGCCCTGAGGTGGCTCTGCTGCTCCTGGGACCATTCCGAGCTACAAAATAATAAGTAGAGATGCACACGCTCATGCTCTGGCATTTCAGGAGGAGGAAAATCTCAGAGAACTGTAGGGAGAATGAGTTCAGAGATATCTCAACGAAACAACTAAGACCCACTGAATTGGTCTACGTACTAAATACTGTACGGGCTTAAATACTGCACGCATTTAATCTTCACAGTAACCTTGTGATGTATATCCTCCTTTTATAACAAGGAAACTGAGTCCTAGAAGATAAGTCACTTGCTTTTCAGACTTTATTAAGGCATTCGGGTTTATGGGATTGCTTCTTTGAGACTTGTGATAATTTCTGATAGCACTTGACTATTTTTATCTCACAATAAGGTTCATATGTTATAGATTTTTCAAGCAGTGTTGACCTTGGTGAAGGCAATGATTGGCTTATTATGGGTGTCTTGGGTAAAAGAAATTGTCATATAATTTTATCCCCCAGTAATAGAAACCACTTCATGACTGAGTTCGCTGATGTTTACTCATAATTTCTTTTGAAGTTGATATATAGTAAAATCCACTCCTTTGGTGTACAGTTCTATTAATGTTGACAAATCCAGAGAGTTGTATAAATACCACCACAGTCAAGATGTAAAGTAATTTCCTCACCCTCCTCCCTAAATTTCCATTGTTCCCCTTTTAGTCAGACATTCCTCCCATCCCAAACCCCTGTCAATCATGGATCTATTCTCCATTCCTCTAATTTTATATTTTCTAGGATGTCAGATGAATGGAGTTATACAGGATGCAGACTTTGAGTGTGGCTTCTTTCCCTTAGATGAACGCATTTGAAATTGATCAGTGCAGGTGCTTTTGGTGGCCTTTTGTTCCATCTTGTTGCTGGGTGTACTCTATTGTGTGGCTGTCACACAGTCTGCCTAGCCACTCCCTTGTTAGGGCACACGAGGATTGTTCCTGACTTTTGGTGACTATGAATATGGCTGCTATAAACATTAGCGTACAGGATTTTGTGCAAATGTAGATTTCCATTTCATTTGGAGAAAATATCTAGGAAGTGGTCTTCTGGATCTCTCATGCTCTGTTCATTATTTGTTTTCTAGCTTTTTTCTCTGTCTATCTCCAAGTTTACTCCTTCAACTTTTTGAGGAGCTTAGGGGAAATTATCCCTCTCTCTCTTTTTGTTTTTTGTTTTTTTCTCTTTCTCTCTCCCCATTGCCCCAAGGCCAGCCTGAGACAACGAAAAGTGGATATCCTTTAGTCTATCTTCATCCTTTAGCCTATCTTCAAGTGTTCTCCTTCATCTTTATTCTGCAATTGAACTCATCCAATAATTTTTTAAATGTAAAATAATTTCATTTATTAGTTTAGAATTGTCCATTTTTTACATTGTTTCTATTTCCCTTGAGATCTTCTTTTTTATTTATTTTTTATTCATTTGAAGGTTGCTCACTTTACCCCATGGAGATGATTATAAAAGCTGCTGTATGATCTTTGTCTGATGATTCCAACCTCTGGGCATCTGTGGCTTGTCTTTTCCCCGAGAATTTTTAGATTTTCCTGGTACTTTGGATGTTGGATAATCTTGAATTGTTTCCTGGGCATTTGAATGTTGTGTTGGGAGACCCTGAGTGCTTTAAAATCCTCTGGAGAGTGTTGACTTCTTTGTCTTAGGAGACCTTCAACCTGTTTTCAGTGCAGACCACAATTCTGTCTCACCTGCTGTGGTTGTTGGTACAAACGTTAGTAGAGTCTGCAAAGACTTCTGTGATATTAGAGTTGCCACAGACGTGTTCCTCTCTCTGGCATCTGGGTGGTGGTTTATGCTGTGTTTGGTTTTTCAAAGTCTTGCTATGCATCTGGAGGTCTGGTCCATGCATCTGAAGCTTGGTGGAGCCTGGGCCATCTTGTGGATACAGAGAATTTGGGGATACTCCTCTCCAGCTGCTCTCTGGGGTTTTTCTATACTCTAGAGATCCCAGAGGATCCTTTTCCCAGTTCTTATGGTCAAAACGTTAGGTTCCTTTCAGAGATTTCTTCCCCCTGGACCTGATATCCAGTTTTGCTTGTATCAGGCTGTCCTTGAACCACAGAGGCTATTTTTCCTTTTTCCTCTGTTCAGAGACATGGGTCTTCTCAGATTCAGATGCCTGATCCTGCACAGCGCCTGGAGTGGTGCAACTCTGATCGCAGCCCCCTCAGGGTGGGACCTGAAAAGGAGAAAGAGCAAGACAAAAACCTCAACTGCCACCACCATGCACCATGCACTTTGATGCAGGCATGCCAAGGTTTGCATAGGTGCTAATGTTTTGCAATGAATCTTAAAATCTGAGTACAAAGGATCTTGTCAAGGATCTGGTACTCCTGCTGGATTTTAAAAGCAGGGAGATAGAGTATTTTCTACGTGTGAACATAAATTAAAATGGCACAATACAGATATATGAACAGCACCTGTGAAGCACCCAGGTTGGGACTTAAACTTATATTAAGAAAGAGTCTTGGCTGGATGCGGTGGCTCACGCCTGTAATCCCAGCACTTTGGGAGGCCGAGGCGGGTGGATCATGAGGTCAAGAGATCGAGACCATCCTGGCCAACATGGTGAAACCCTGTCTCTACTAAAAATACAAAAAAATTAGCTGGGTGTGGTGGCGTGCGCCTGTAGTCCTGGCTACTCGGGAGGCTGAGGCAGGAGAATCGCTTGAACCTGGGAGGCGGAGGTTGCAGTGAGCCAAGGTCGCGCCATTGCACTCCAGCCTGGAGCCTGGTGACGGAGTGAGACTCTGCCTCAAAAAAAAAAAAAAAAAGAAAGGAAGAGTCTTTTATAAACTGTTTTTAGCAATAATTTGTGACATATTATTTTCATGCAGTTCAAGTCGCCCATGCCTCATTTCCATTGTCAGAAACAAAAGAGTTTTTGTTATTGCTGTCCACATCGAAGGAGTCAGATCAGAACGAAGGCCATGCAGGTGGAAATCCCAGACCTGCTGCTGTTCGACAGGGCTGTGTGGAGAGGCGCCCAGAGCTCCAGACTCTTCATCTCTGATGTGTGTGTAGCATCTAGCCGGCTTCACTGCAGGAAGGAGAAGAGGAAGAGATGGCAAGGGAGTCCTGAGGGACAAGGGGATGCTGAGAGCCACTCTTTCAACCAGGAAGAAAAGCCACAGTGCCAGAAGGAAAAGTCAAAAATAAAATATTTAAATTTTCTTACTGTTACTTTTCAGATCCAACACTCTCTATGAATAGTCAAATGGAGAGCTGACTCAAAAATGGTGTGTTGAAATGTGTTTGGATACTTCACAGTACAGAATTATAAGCCTCAATTAACCGGATAGTTTCCTCAATCCCCTTTCTTGGAGAAAGACTGTTTACAAAGCTCAATCTGGGTTCATATGGCTGTCATCGTGATTAACAAAATTGAGCAATATTTATTAAGTCAGTAAAAGTAAGTTTGACACTTGCTTTCTTTGTAGAGATTGGAACCAAAACCTGTTGCACGAGATGTGGTTAAATGGGAGAAACACACACAGTTGTATCATAAACACCAAATTAATAGTATGCATAGATTAAATATTTAAATGGTTCCCAGGCCAAGGGTAAGTTCAGAAGACTTTTAGAGTACGTTAAGTTGCAGGAGTTTTATGTTTAGATAAGGTAAGGTTAGAATAATTGGTGTCTTCTGAACAGCCTGAGAAGGACAGCCAGAGGAAATGGGCTTTAATGAACTGGTGCACGGAAAAATTTGCATTTGCAGTGAGTGAGCCTTCAAATGCAGGGCTCTCACCCTATTTGCTTGAGAGTAGCACAGAGGTTATGTGGCATGCGCTCTCCTGGAGTTCCTGACTATTTCCGGGGTGCTGGCTCTTTTATAGAATTTGATGTAAACTACCTTTTCTAAACACACACATATACACAATTGTATTTCTGGTATAGAAGGTTCATCAGTGGGCTGTGTGTTGTGAAGGCAAGTGCTTTATCTGTTTCACACGTTGTATCTTCTTAAACAATATTCATTCAATGCAGGACGTGATGAATTCCGTAAGCAAATAGGCATCAAATGCCTCCTATGTGTCCAGGACAGGTCTTGGTGCTGGCGACGTAGCACTGAGCCAAACAGGGAAGCATTCTTGTTGTCATGTAGCCTGGGGGAAGACTGACCATAATCACAATGAATGAGTCAAGGCTGTGATATAGGAGGTGGTGATGAACATTGAAAGGAACATCAAGCAGGGAAGGTGGGTAGAAAGTTTGCAGGGGCAACAGTAATTCTAGGTGGTAGAGCCAGAGAAAGTCCCACCGAGAAGGTAGCATTCAAGGAAAGGCCTGAAGGAAGTGAAGACATAGATTCCTCCTCTCCATGGGTCATCAGTCCATCACAACGGCTGGGTCAGTTTTATGTCACTTATTCATTAATTTTCTATTCATTAATATTTGGAGGTTCTGTGGGATCTATTTATCAGAGAGATGGGCTGAATGTCAATTTAGAGGTGAAGAAAGCTTTATAACCCTACTGGTCTACTCAGTAGGAAGAACAAAATTATATATAAGAATGACTATCACAATAAATAATGAGAAATTAAAACTTCGGTTGTATGTAACTTATATTCCAGGTGGTTCACATCTCCTCTTCCAAGTCTTATCTATACCCAGGGCCTATTTCCTAACATAAGACAGTGTCCTCATATGTGAACCAGGAATGCTTTTCTACTTCAAGTAAGAAAACACCTAAAGAGAGTGGCTTAAATAAATAGCTTTTCTCACAAAAGAAGCAACCCACAGGTAAGTTGCTGCTGGCATTTGTTCAGCAGTTTAGCAATGTCAGAGGCAATAATGATTTAATCTTTCTGGCCTTTTCCACATGGTTAGAAGATGGCTGTTGCATACTCAGCCATCACGTCCACATCCCATCGCATGGACTAAAATCGAGTAAGGGGAAGAGCAAAGGACTGAATCAACAAAGCAAAACCTTCCTCAGGGACACAGAGAAGACATGGCTTACGTCTCATCAGCCAGAACTTTAACAGGGCCAATCCTAGCTGGAACGTGGCTTTGGAGGCAGGAGGTAATAAATGGAGGCTGGGTGTGACAGGCAGCCTCTCTGAGATGGCCCCTATTATCCTACCTCCTGGTATTTATGCCTATATCTTTTCTTTTCTTGTGCACTTGAGCTAGTGACTCACTTCTGTGTGCACACTGTGGTAAGTGATGACTTTGTCACTCCAGAGATTAGGCTTCAGAGAGACTATGGCATATTTTCTGTCTTGGTCATGTTCTCTCCTGCTCTCCCTTGGATTGCTTGGCTTGGGGTGACCGGCTGCCACACTGTGGGGCAGTCCTATGAAGAGGCCCAGGTAAGTGAGCTTAGGACTGGGTCCCCTGAGGTCTGCCCACACCATGTGTATGAGCCTGGGAGAGGATCCCGCAGTTGAGATTTCAGATGAGTGTATCCCTGGCCAACAGCTTGACTGGAACATTATGGCAGAGCTTGAGCTGGACACACCTAGGCAAACTGCATCCAATTCCGGATCCACAGGAACTGTGAGCTGGTAAGTTTGTTGTTTTAAGTTGCTAACTCTGGGCTAATCTGTGACAGAGCAGTAGAGAAGTGATACATTGGGTCAATGAATTAACCATGTCAGTTACAGTTTTATGTGATAATATTCAACAACAACAAAAACCTCTTGGTGAGAAGCTTATTAAAGTTTTCTTGGAAGTGTAAGTAAATTAAGTACACTAATTTTCATTGCTCTCAAAGTTATTTACCTCTTCAGGGAATACTAGATTAATAAGCATTATATAAATTTTTACAGGAATTTTGTTGTTACGTAATAAGGACACTTGTGTAAATGTTTCGTGGGTGTATTCGCTACCTCTAATACCAACCGGTGCTCCATGTCCAGATTATGATTTATTTATTTGCAAGTTTCTGAGTTTTCAGGACTATTTCTCATGGGTAGAAATTACCCTTGCCTTATCTCAGCCTTGTGATTTTTGTAATACTAAATAAAACATTTCTTTTCACTACAAGTTAATCATCTAACATCCTAGTGACTGTTCTTTTGGCCTCAGAATTTGTGTATCTCAACTTTTTTCAAAGTTCTCTGTGATGTGGGCCAATCTTAAATATCCAAAAATCAGTTTATTTTTCTCCAATATACTTAGGGCAGGCTGATTTTCTCCTTCTTTCTAAATATGCCTTCTCATTCTTGCTGATTAGGCCTTTGACCATTTTATAGCCCCATGTAAATTTTCCTTGTATACCACCCCCTCTCCTTCACAAATCTCATCCAAATCTTTTAAACTCACCTCCAAGGCTCCACTCATCATATCAGCCCATGCTGGTCTGTTCTCTAACACCCATTTGGCCCTCAGCCACCTGCCTGCATAGAGTAGGCGTACTAAGAAAATGTTTCTGGAATTAAGTCTGCAAAATTTTAAGGAGCTCTGAAACACCTTCTTTTTTGAATAATATCAGTGTTTCTACTTCATAATAGGGAGTGAAGGAGACAAGTATCAGTAATTACTATGTTCCAGGCATTCCCTACGTCTTGCAAAATACAACAAGCTATGACATAGGCATTACTATCTCCACTTTACAAATAAACATAGACAGGCATATGAAAGTTAAAGTTCCAGTACGGGAGCGGTGGTGCAAGCCTGTAAGCCCAGCACTTTGGGAGGCTGAGGTGGGTGCATCACCTGAGGTCAGGAGTTCTCGACCAGCCTGACTGACATAGTAAAACCCTGTCTCTACTAAATAAAAAAAATTAGCCAGGCGTGGTGGCGCATGCCTGTAATCCAAGCTACTGTGGAGGTTGAGAGAGGAGAATTGCTCGTACCTGGGAGGCAGAGGTTGCAGTAAGCTGAGATTGCGCCATTGCACTCCAGTTGGGATGATAAGAACAAAACTCTGTCTCAAAAAAAAAAAAAAAGTTAAAGTGCTTAGTATCACAGTGATTGAGCAAGGATTGGAACTCAGGTGGTCTGAATACTAAGCACTTTCTCTTCCCTTGAAACCACCCTTTCTTTTTTAGATTTGAGATTATGTTCATTTGTTCCTAAAAATAGACAAAAGTTGGAAATTAATTATCTCTGTCTTTCCTTTTCATTCCTAAACAAATCCTTTGCATTTAGGATCAAAGCAGTTACATCAATTCCCTTATTGGATTTCTGCCTTTATTATCTTAAAAATCTTAATTATTGGCATCAGAGACCCTTGTAAAGTATTCCTTGAATTTTTCTCGGACATACCTAATTTCTAGCTTGAATTTGGCATTTTGGACCTTGTGGGTTTTATTGTTTATGCTTGGGTGGTTTATTTCTCATTTAAAAATCCATCTGACTTTTTCTTGATGGAAATCTTTTAGCTAATGCATCATATCCTATTGATGAATTTTTTATCAACGTATCTTTGGCATGTTTTGGGAAACCTAGTAATGTTAAGTATATATTTTAAACACTTATTTTAATTCTCATAAAAGGATATGCAAAAACTGTACAAGGATCAGGTCTGAGTTGTGTCAATCTGAAATTGATTGACAACTGTTGCTGGCCTTGCTTACTCCACAGCAAGTCACTGAATTGTACATGAGATGACCAGTTTTATTTAGATATGTGTCCTTGTGTTGACACCTACTTCCAATCCTGTTGTATAAATGCTCCTAAATGTGCCCTATCCAGTGAGATGAGAGAAAGTTCAAGGAATGCCATATTTTCAGGAAGGTCAGTTAGTATCATGGGAATTGATAGAAGAGAAAAGAATATAGGAAAAATTTCAACTCTCCATCATTGGAGTAAGTGAATGTTAAAGAAATTGATTATTGATTAACCAAAACACCCAATAGCATTGGTGTCCTAATTTCACCCTAGGATGCTTTGCAAACAGAGGCTTAGATAAGTAAAAGGGAGAGAAGGATCTGGCAAAGTTCTAACCTCCCCCAAGTGGACACTGTGAACCATAAAGCACTGTGCATTAGGATAGTTTTATTGCTATTTTTATTTCCATTCAAATATGGTTTTTTGAAATTAATTAAAAATTATCCCAAAGGAGGAATGGAGTTTGGGGTTGTGAAGAGAACTGGTGCTTCCTGAAGTCTTACTATAATGCGCTTTATCAAGATGAAGTCCAGGGCCCGTTGAAGTGGGAGAGCCTGGACAGCCTGGGTAGAATTCCAGCTACAACTTGAGGAGCCCCTGACTGTGTGTGAGTCTCTCAGCCTCACTGCATCAGAATTTTCTCATCTGTAAAGGGGGATAATCATAGTACCTATGAATCAGACTACCAGGATCAAATGAGTCAATAAATGTAAGCCATTAAAAGGAGTTCCTGGCACATAGTGAATATCCCATAAATGTTAGCTGTTATTTATGACCATTACATCATTTAACCCTTCCTCAAACATTGTTATGTAGGTATTTATGCAGAATTTATAGATGAAGAACTCAAATGCAGAAAGATAAAATAACTTTTCCGGGGCCATACACAAGCTATTAATTGAGTTGGGAGATTTGAGCAGAGATTTATCTGATGCCAAAGCTCACATGTTTATTTAAATAAAGTTTGTAAAAACAATGCTTTGACACTTATAAATACAATCTCCATTCTCTAAATAAAAAATTGTTGTTATTTGACTAAATGATGGATTAAGGAGTGTGTTTTCCTAAATGTCTCAAACGAAACGTTTAAGTCAAGGATTCACCCAAAGACTGCTGAAATGGAAACTGAAAATATTATGAATTAGCACAGTGCTTGGTCTCATAAAATTCAGGTGTGCAAGTCAGTGGCAGACAAGTTCTCTGAGTGTGTGTGCTGAGAAATGACGTGAGAATGACAAATCTGTATCTATAAAGTGACAGCGATACATTACAGGTGTTAATTAAAGCAGAATGGTCTCTGTCTTGCTTCCAGGCACCCCCGTCTCCTCATTCTTACTTTTAATAGGCTTTGTCTTTAAGATGACATGAGGTGGATTGGTGGATAGCACACTGAGGGCAGAGTCAGAATCTTGTAGTTCTTGATTACCTGAAGTTGTTGGTTGGATATATTAAATTAAAAAGTTGCTTCAGTGTGGAGTGGAGAATATGGTTTAAGAGCATCATTGGAAACACCAGTTCTCAGCAAAAACCAGGTCAGCATGGAGTCATCGTAAATTTGAGTCGGAGACAAATTGGGCGATATTACTTGGGCTGCTTGCTTTCTGTCTCCAAATTTCCTTTTCATAAAGTTATCCAAAAGAGGTTTTGCATAATGTGAGTCTAAGCTTGATGGAAAATCAATCAGGTACTGAAATACTCAGTCATTTAGAATAAACTGTAGCTGACAAAGAAATGATAGACACTTGGATTAGAAGAGATCTCAAATGTCCTACGGTTCAACTTCACCTATGCTTACGCCTAGTTATTTTGTTTTTTTCCAACCTCACCTTGACCATCTCTAGTGATAGAAAACTTATTATTGCACATGTAAAATTACAGTCTCAGATGGCCTAATGGCTAGAAGAATGCGTTCTTAGCTTGAGCAAAACCCTTTTTCAGTAACCTCCATCCATTTCTCTGAAGTCAATCCTCTGAAGCTACATTTAATTTCTAATATCATTTTCATATGATACGTTCTTGGAAACTTTTCTTCAGGTTGACTATCCTTATTCATTTAAAACCTTCTCCTTCTGAGACCCTTAAAAGAAATAGTCCCTAGACACTTGCCAGCTCGTTGGCATTTCTTTTAAACACTATTTTTCAGAACTGAGTACAGTTCTCCAGTGTGGTCTCCACTGGTAAGGCCTGGGTGCTGCATGTCTGATCACTCCAGAACATGCTGCTTAAGATTGTAGAAGCTTTCCTGGCCACTTACTGAACTGTTGACTCTTGTTCAGGCTAATGGTAATCATAATCTCTGAGTCTTTTTTATAATTAATTGTGTCTCCATAATACTGCCTTTCTCATCCCTCCCCTTCCCTCCCCTCCCCTCCCCCTCCTATCCTCCCTTCTCCTCCCTTCTCCTCCCCTACACTTTCCTCCCCTCCCCCTTCCCCCTCCCTTTTCTCTCTCCTCCCCCTCTCTTCTTTTCTCTTCTATCTCTTTCTCTTTTTTGTTGAAGCTTGGAATGGATAGTATTTATGCCTATTATAGTATATTGAGCTCAACTTGCCCCATCTTACCACACTGCTAAGATTATTCAGGACTTTATCTCTGATATCCCCTTTGACATTCCTATCTATAATTTGTTAGTTGGATCCATCTTACACGACAGCCACTAATCGCAGGCTTTGACTTACTTACTGGAACCCAACCCTGAATTCAATGCGGCGAGGGGAGGCTTGATGGCCCTGCCAGGTAATGCTGGGAACTTGACAACTGAGCCCTGCTGTGTGGGGGACAAAAACAGCCCAAAGCAGAAGAAAGACGGGGCCTATGGATGCAAGATAGGTTAGGAGGCACAGTTCAAATTTCTCTAGGTAGGCACTGCCCACTTGTCAACATTGCAAAGTGGAAAGCCAGAAGCTGGAGGCACCAGGGTAAGGGAGGGGGATGCCTGGTTGGGGAAGGGGCACCATCTTATCCAGGGGGCTGGTGACTTGTGGATGTGCTCCTCCCAGCACCCAGCACAAAACAGTGTTGGGATTAAGGCTGAAGACTCAGCCCCTTTCTGAGGAATTCCTTCTGCCTCAAAGTCATCAGAAATGCATAAACAGCAGCCTGGAATGGATCTCCTTCCTCCAGGTACATGTTACCTTCAGAGGCACCAAAGGCCCTCAGAAAGTATGTGCTCACAGGGGATGATAGGAAAATATTTTAGCATTAAAATCCCTATGAAAAACAAGTGACATATAGAACAAACAATGGTTATTAAGCAGAACTTAAGAAATAGAACAAAAAACAAGCATAAAAACTGAGGATAATAAATACTTTAAAAGAGATAAGAAAAGTTATGTGGAACACGAAGCAAGAGTTTAAAAAAATCATAAATAAGAACCATTTAGAGCTATCTCAAATGCAAATGTAATAGTTAAAATAAAGAACATAGCAGATGAACCAAAAAGAACAATTAACAAGTCTTAAGAATGAATTAATCGGCTGGAATATTTTGCCAAGGAATTCTTCTGGTAAGCATCAGGAAGGAATAAAGAGAGGGAAAATGTAAAAGACTTGTTAAAATGATGACAGCTAGATATAGAAATGTTAAAATATAGTAGAAGTCAAAGAAATTGAGAAAAAATGAAATTACAACAATATTATTTCTGCCATAAGAGGATAGAGGACCTCAGATTATAAAGACTTCCAGAGTGCCATAAACTAATGAAAAACCCACATACAGATGCACTGTGGGAAAATAAAAGACAAAAATTTCTAAAAACTTCCAGAGATAGAAACTGTTATGCAAAGGAACAGGGATCAGACTGGTATCAGCCATTTTGTGAGAAACACAATGGAGAATTTTCAAGTATTAAAAGAAACAAAACCCCTGAATGCCTAATTACAATTTTATATTAACTAAACTCTCTATTTATTTGTTTATTTATTTTGAGACAGAGTCTCACTCTATCGCCCAGGCTGGAGTGCAATGGTGTGATCTTGGCTCACTGCAACCTCCGCCTCCCAGGTTCAAGCGATTCTCCTGCCTCAGCTTCCTGGGTAGCTGGGATTACAAGCAGTCGCCACCATGCCTGGCTAATTTTTGTGTTTTTAGTAGAAACGGGGTTTCACCATGTTGGCCAGGCTGGTCTTGAACTACTGACCTCAGGTGATCCACCCGCCTTGGCCTCCCAAATTGCTAGGATTACAGAGGTGAGCCACCGTACCTGGCCTAAACTGTCAATTTAAATGCCAGGATAAATGAGACAATCTTAGGCAAGCAAAGCATCAGAAATTTCACCAACTACCCTCTTTGAAAATCTCCATTGACATAATACTCCAAAAAAAATTGTTAAGTCCAGGAAGGCACTATTGACTTGGAAATGAAGTCAAGATTACTGTTGTCAAAATAAGCACTTAAAAAACTTATGCTCAGTGCTTATAATAAGTTTTCAGATGATACCAACAGAGCTGGGGTGAGTGGAAAGACTGAATTGAGTGTATGGTAGGGGGTGGAGTAGAAATTATTGAAGAGCTAAGGGAAAATGGAGCTATTAATTATTAATAATTGTCCTGTGAAATAACTGGATCAGGGAAAGGGGGCAGATTTTAGACACTGAGAAGCCTAAGAAATTGATAGGGGAAAATGAGCAAAGTGCAACATATATGAAACAAAATCTAGAATGACTAGGGATTTAACTATCTGATGAAGATATTCAGATGTAATGAAAACCAAAATGTAACAGAAACAATTTCAATAAGATTAAAGGGGTAGAAAATGATTTACTAGAGAAATATTAACTAAAAGAATGTTATATATGAGTAGAAAATGATAGTTTTCAGGAAAGTCTAATAAACATGAATACGTATACATTTTAAAATTTCATTCAAAAAGTAAACAACTGAAAAAACTGTGGAGAAAAATAAACATATCAATGATTAGGCTTTGATATAGCAATCAGAAAAAAAAATTTGTCAGAGTTGAATATCTAGTAGATATAAATAACTTTACTTTCAACAACTAGAGAACATACTTCCTTATTGAACACACATAGAACACAAAAATTGACCAAGTACTAAGTTACCAAGAAAGCAAATCTTAACAACTTTTCAATAACTGAGATCATACATAATATATACTTTGACCATACATGTAGTGAAATTTAAAAAAAAAAATTAAAAAAACCAAAGAAATCACATATGTTTGGAAACTAAAAGAAAAATTTGAATACTTGCTGAAGAAATCATAAAAGAAATGTCAGAATAAAATGATACATCTGAGATGCAGCTAAAGCAGTTCTTGGAGGAAAATGTATAGCTTTAAATGTATTTTTTTGCAGAACAAAAGAAAGAATGAAAACACATTTGATGAGCTTGCAGGTATGTTTTTATTTAAGTCATTGGTAATGCTGTTGAAGTGAACTGCACATATGGCCAAGAGTCCTGTGACTTCAAAGACTTTCCTCTATTAAACTGATCACAACAGTGAAGTGGGTATTCAGTCAATCATGATTCTAAATACATTAAAACTTAGGTAATATTTTTTATACCACCAGGAAGGTATCATGAATATTTTTGTCTACTGACCATTAAATACAGATCTGTGCTCTCCCCAGCATTTTTTTTTTTGTCTTCCAGGCAAGAAGAACTTTCATGATATGATTATTGTGAATATTTCCTGACTCTAATGAATGTCTCTTTCCTTCAGAATTAAATTCTTCACACATTATTTCCTTACCAATTTGTTCAAAACATTTTCTTGGCTGACAACTTGCCAGCCTGTACAGTTTGTATTACGAACTTTCTTCTCCTTTCTGAACATTACAACATTTATTCATCCTCAGTCCTTCTTTTGCTTATTATTTCCATAATTATTTAAAAGTTCATTGAAAATCAATTGCATTAGACCTAGGATGATGCCTTTGAATGATTAGTTATAATGAGAAAGAAATCTAGGAACCATATGTTTTCCTTTTTTGAAACACTCAATGGTCAGGAAAACCAATATGCAAGATTAGGGAAAATGTTGGAAATGAAATGTTTAACATGTTTAAACAGAAAAAAAATCCATTTTTGTATAAGAAAATGTTTGTATTCTGCAAACATGATTGTCTACCCCTACCTTATCACTGTTCTTTCTGTTCCAATCAAGAGAGGCATTTTTCATTCACTTATTGCAAGAAACATATGGCATTGCCAAAATTTAGATGTTGTTTTAACTTGCAAAATGGCAATTTCAAATGGGTTAACTTCGTACCACATGCAAGGTATTGGGCATATGATAGGGAGCGAAAATGACAGAGGCTCATTCTCTTAAGACCCTTCCTCTCCTAGAGGAACAATGTCCTAAGCCTAGATAAAAGTCACAGATATTGATGGAGACAGTACAATTTGTGACCTTGTCATGAAAACAGCTACGATTCTCTGCCATGTAGCTTGGACCACTGGTCACCAGTCCTAAACAGTATTTTTGATATTTGTATGTATTTGATAAGTAACTGGTTTCTAAAAGTTGCCAACAGACTCACAGGATTGAAATCATTCTATTACACTAGTTTTCCATTGTTCCTCTGTCAGCCACACGTCATTTATACAGGGTACTCGCTGTGTACTGCAAGCTCTGTGGGGCTAATGATGTAGACATAATTTAAACTTCCAGCAGTAAATATCTGCTAGATAACAGCAGTTGGATGGATGGAGACCATCTCTGGTGCCATGAGTATCCTCCCTTCTGCCAAACATTTTTGTCTGTGGAGCACAACACAAAACTCACTTTACATCCTGCAACTTTCCCTGGCCAAGTAGATTTGGTCTCAGTGTTCTTACCACTCATGTGACAAATGTATTTCTCATAAGAATGTCTCTCTCTCTCTCTCTATATATATATATATATATATATACACACACACACACACACACACACACACACGTATAAAAGAGAAATGTTGGCAAGAAATTGATATGAAATTGTATAGATTGGATGCCTCTGCTAGCGATAATATTTTTTCATCCATCTTGACTCATTCCAGATTACTGAGACTGTATGTGTGTAAAGACAGTTTCTATCTCAAATTATAAACAATCTCTTAGCATTTACTGTGGTGTGATGGAACTAATAGTACCTCAATAAATGCTCAAAGGAGATTATAACCTTCCAATGTCTATTTTGTGGCCATCAGCATAGAACCAACCGAAGTAATTTTATCACGTTGATAATTAAGTGCTCAGAAAAAGGAAAGAATTGGGACATGATATAATTTCATGTGGTAATGTAACTTTTTCCTTTCCAAATGCCCAAGTCATTTCACAAGGCCACAAAACTCCTTTCTTTTCAAATGAAAACGGCTTCTTTTCAAATAGATGAAAAGGAAATTCACTGGCTTCAGGTTATATGAGGTGAGAAAATCAGGGGAGACTATTCTGTTTTAAAGGATAAGAATTTGAGCAATGAAAATAGCTAGGGAGCCCAGATTCTGGTTAGCACCGCTTTTATCTGGTGTGTGATAGCAGGAAACAGAATTGATTAGAATCGCTTTTTCAGAGGATTGAAAAAGTACATTCTTATCACTCTCCTCAGATCACTGGGGCATTCTGTTTATTCTCTGCCTCTTTCCACTGAAACTTATTTCTAGTTTCCACGGATCCTTTTTTTTCCTTTTTCCACAAGGTGGTAGTCACTATATGAGGAATTCCTTAAGTCTGGAAAGTGTAGTAATTTTTCAAGTTACAATTATCATGAACATTTTTTTTTTTACCAGTTTAAGGATATTTCTGTTTATACACCTTGAATATTACAATAGATACTCCCTTAATTATTAAACATTTTCTTGGCTGACAACTTGCCAGCCTGCACTTTGGATCCGTTTCCCTAATAAATATTAGGTCAGTTCAATCACAGGAGAAGTCCACCTAGAGTTTTTAGTTACTACTGGGGAAATTAAAACAGAACAAAAAGAAAACAACAACCAAAAACAGACCCATAACCACAGAAAAACATCCAATGTCTTACTTTGATATTTCAATGTAGTGTAAGATGAATTCCAGCTGCTAAAATCCAGTTTCACCTCCAGGCTGGTCAATATCCACTGTGTCTATTAGGTTGGAGGAGGAGTTTGCCTCAGCTGGAAGGCTTCTAATGTTAAATAACGACTCTAACGTAGCAATACTTGAGTGATTATTTATTTTCTAAACACGCATTTCTCTGGTCCTTGTTTATCTATGGCATGAGAATAAAAATCTGAGACTTGGTACAGTTTTATCTATTAATTAATCCAGTATCTGAAAACATTTCTAACTAGTGTTTTCCATGAGGCCTTTTAGAAGAGAGAAATTCAATTGCCTTTTGAGATGTGAATGTTGAATTCATTTAAATCTGCAGAATAAATATGTCATAGGCAACGTTAACATCTCACTGGTGTTAGAAAAACCTGCTGAAGTTCACAGTGTTTCTCAAGGGAGGTAGTGTGTTCATGTGGTATTATATTTAAGTAGGAAAGCTAATTTATAGGGGTTGGGGCTTTTGAATTTTCCCATCTCAGACATTCTTTGGAACTGGAGAAACTCATATCTGAGCTCAACATTTGGCAGCATTCAAAATACTTTCTTTATTACAATAATATAATTTCCCATGTAATTTGGCTTCTTGAGATGGAGGCGGCACTAACTTTACCACTTTGAATGGAAGAATAAGACTTGGCACTCTGTTATATGACTTGTCATTCGAAGTCACCTGATTTTAAGCAGTCCCAGGGAGGCTAGAGTTTAGAGTCTCAAAGGATGGCATATGACTCCTCTCCATGCTCCTCAGGCTAAACTCACTGAAACAAAGCTGCACTTGTTATTTTTGTGATGAGCATGACTTAGTATTGCAACCTCGGAGCTGGGCAAAACATTGGTGCTGTGCAGAATCAATCAAATCAAGGTATGGCCTTGCCAGACAGTAAATATCTTAAAATAACACAACTTTCTTCCAGCAGTGAAAGATTGGTTGAAGGAAATTCTCTGTAAACAAGAAGAGGCTAGAAACTAAAATCAAAAGATTTGTTTGTAAGGGTATAGAACTAATCTATTTTTTTTTCATTGTGAAGGAAGCTCAGTCTGTGGTCCTGTAAAAGCATTTTGGGTGGCTATGTGGTTTCTGGTCCCGAGTTTTGGAACTCATCCATGGAGGACACCCGTGTTGCTTGCAAAGGTAAATCTCTTTCCATGAAAGGTAAGTAGATTTATTCTTGGGAAGTTTTAATTAAAAAAAAAAAAGTAAATAAATCAACCTTTGGAAATTCACACTTTTAAGCATAGGGACAATTTTTTATCATTGGGATAATCTGCATACTTTTGGTACTGAAAGTTTATGTAATATGAGCCAGGCATGGTGGCTCGCGCCTATAATCTCAGCACTTTGGGAGGCTAAGGTGAGTGGATCACCTGAGGTTAGGAGTTTGTGATCAGCCTGGCAAACATAGTCAAACCCTGTCTCTATTAAAAACACAAAAATTAGCCAGGTGTTGTGGCAGGTGCTTATAATCCCAGCTACTCGGGAGGCTGAGGCAGAAGAATCACTTGAATCTGGAAGGTGGAGGTTGCAGTGAGCCAAGACTGCACTTCAACCTGGGAGACACAGCGAGACTCCATTTCAAAAAAAAAGTATATGTAATATTTCTGTAAGATAATTCAATCAATTATCTTCTGTTTAAAATTTAAAATAGATGATTAAGCAATTGATTTTAGACTTCAGAAACAGAAATGTATAGAAGAATTTGATTATATTTTAAAGTCCTGGTTATAATTAGCATATAACACTTAAAATTTGAACTTCAAATTTATGGAAGATTGGCTTTTTGCATCTGTAATTTTAATAATTTAAATTAGTTAAAAATATCTGGTGACTTCAGATTATGGTCTCTGTGCACAAAAAGTCCCCTTTAACATCAAAATACTCATAGTAACACTTTTTATAGATGCAGAAACTGAAATCCTGTCTATCTAGAAAATGCTCCCTTCCTTCTCCTGGCCCCGGCCTGTCACCTTCTCTGGAAGCCGTCCCTGACACACCTGTACCAGGTAGAGCCATTTCTTCCCCTGGGTCATCATTCATCTTTAGCTTGCTTCTGTGGAGTTGCTTGCTGTCCTCTATGACAATCCTTTGCATTACCCAGAATTTTCTTTAGGATTTACTCCTATTTCAATGAGGCTCAGGAATCAGTATGTTTAGAAAATCTCCAGAGAAATCCAGTGTGCAGCCAAGTTCGGGGATTGCTGGATTAGAGGAAGGAGATTAGAATCTGCAAAGCCAGTTTGAAGGCATTAGGGTATCTAAATGAATATTCAAAAGTCTGGCTCAGGATATGATCATGGGTGGAGCAAGAAACTGATGATCCTTCTGCTCTATATGCAGACATTGTGCAGGTGCCTCTCCTGGTGCCTACAGGGCCTAATAGGGACCAGGGCACAGGTGAAGTCTTAGTTCCTGGGAGTCTTGGTAGAGAAAATGATTGCGGGGCTTCTCCCAGTGGGCTGGTCAAATGTATGGAAAATAGCAACAGGGAGCCTGGGGTGAGGCCAGAAAATAGCAGAGCCTGAGCAGATTTAGGCTCATAGAAATATGAGGATCTTTGCGCCAACCCCAGCTCCATGAGCGTGTGCCAGGTCCCCTTGGCCTCCAAGAGAACAATAAGGAGCTAAACAGGTGGGGGTCTTTCACCATCTCTGAGGCAGACAAGGACCTCAATAGGGACTGGCAGGCTTTCTGCTTCCACATGGGATTCTAAAGAGAGGCACCACTTCCCTCCCATCACATGCAAGGGTGCTGTGCTCTCCTCCGGACCCCATAGAACCACATTCCTGCCCAAATACAAGTCCCTTTTCCCTTTTAATATCCAGAGAAGGAAGAGTGGTCAGAAGAAACACAGCATAAGCCTAGCCAGAAAGAAAAAGGCAGAAACAAATACTAGGAGAGGTTTAAGTTGAATATTACATTTTAAAAATTATGTAACTTTTTAAAGCTGAAAATATGATATATTAGTCCATTTTGTGTTGCTAAAAAAGAATACCTGAGACTGGGTGGTTTATAAAGAAAAGAGGTTTATGGACAGCTTCCTGTACAGCATGACACCAGCATCTGCTTCTGGTGAGGCCTCAGGAAGCTTCTAATCATGGTGGAAAGCAGAAGGGGAGCAGGTGTGCCACATGGCAAGAGTGGGAGCAAGAGAGAGGGGGAGAAGGTGCCAGGCCCCTTGAAACAACCAACTCTCCAGTGAAGTCTTAGAGTGAGGACTCATTCATTATTGACAGGACAGCAGCAGGCCATTCACGTGGGATCTGCCCCCACAACCCTAGCACCACCCACCAGGCCCACTTCCCAAACGTGCGGTTCAGATTTTAACATGAGATTCACAAGGGACAAGACATCCAAGCTATATCACGTGGTTTTCCAACTAAATAATTGACTGATGAATTAAAGATGAGATAGTTATAGCGGAGACAAAACTGAGAACTAGAAGTTCAAGCGGACAAAATATCTCAACACAGAACATGATTATAAAGAGATGGATATGATGAGGAAAAAAGCATTTTGGTGGGGAAACCCCATCTTTAAGAGTGAAACACTACATCTAGGTGGGGAAAATATTTGGTGACTTGCTTTTTAAAAATAGTAGGAAATGTATATCTAATTATGAGAGGTATCTATTAATGGAATGGAAAAATATGGTAGAATTTGTAAATTAATAAGAGGAAAAATAGAATTACTAGAGACTTGACCAAAGTAACAAAACTAGAAAACAACAATTTGAAATATTTAGCAATCATAAGGTAAGATGAAAAATACATAATCAAGCATCTTAGCCATTATGGCGTATGCAAATGGGCTGAATACTTTCATTAAAGATAACTGTTATTTTGCATTATAACACACAACTCAGTTATATGCTATATGATAACACTTAAAAAATAAATACAGAAAGCTAGAAAATAAGGTTGTGGACATCATTACACACAAGGCAATATTAACCGAAATAAAACTAACAAAACACTCATTTAAAAACCCTAAAAAGTAGAAAGTTGGAAAGGCAATATACTAATATCATTAATATGATAATATATTAAAATAATATTCTTGCATTTAATGTTAAGCAGGGTTATGCAAAATACAGTATGTGATAGGAACATATTTGTAAAAGAAACTTTAGTATACTGTTTTGGAAAATGGACAGATATAGCAGGTGAAATAAATTAGTCTTGGCATAACTGAATGCACAATCAAGAAACAATAACCATAAACATAAGCCCACGTTTTTCAAAGGAGGCTGTACATTTTTGGTATGACTTTCACACACAAAAGTGCTCATTATTTATCCATGAAGAAAAACTTAATAAAAAAGAGATTTTTAGGCCGCAAAAACTACTGAGAGGTCACAAAAATCATTTTACTACTTGAATACTAAGAAACGCACTCGCATCAAATTTTTGGATCAAAGACAAAAAATAAAAATAAAAAAAGAAAGAAAGAAGAATCACAACCTATCTAGAAAGCAATAAGGAGAAAACGTCACACTAAATGTGAGGAGGTAGAGCTGGACTCAGGGGGACATTGTGTAGTTTAAATTACTTGGTTACTAAGGAATAAATACTAAAAATAAAGAAACTAAGGAAAGTCAAAGACAGAAATCTATCATAAGGAATTAAAAAAGAAAAAATAAATAAATAAACTGAAGAAACTGGGAAGACAGAGTTAATAAAGACCAAAGCCAATCTTAATGAAATAAAAAATGCAACCAGTAAAAATTTCAGAAATGATACCTTAATCCAAAATTTAGTTTTTAATAAATCAGAAAAATAAAACTTTACATGTTCCTGGTTCATGAAAAGGAGAAATAAAAAGCAAAAATTGCCACATTTTGAGGGACTATTTATTATAAAAAGAAATTATTAAGAGTGAATGAACATGGAGTATATCTCCTGACTGGCACTGTCAGTAGACCCTGACAAAGGGAGATTATTTAAGGGGGGTCAGGAATTTTGCTACTGACGAACATATCTCTCAAAGACTCTTCTAGCTTTTACTATCTTAGGGTGATTCATTGACTAATGCTAAACTTTAAAGTACGTTTAACCTCGAAAAATGGAAAAGCTGATCAATGTGTTTATCACAGTGACACTCAGTATAATAGTTATTGGCGTGCTACACACTTAAATCTCTTGAATGTAGCCTTGGAAATGTGTAATGCAAGATTGTTAATGTCACCCACAATCCACATTTAGTTTCTTTTAGTGTGTGTTTGTATTTGAAAATTTTACACATTTGGGAGAGAAGACTGATGTCAGTCAATATGGCTATATAAAACAGAAACCTATAAAATATTTAGCAATATGCTAAGATATTCATACATATAATTCCTGTAACTTTAAACAGTAATAACAGTGTAACTTGGAACTGGATAAACATATGCATTGTCACAGATTAAAGCTGCAGTGGTTGCTATTAATATTTATAATCTTTATTCTATATGTGATGCTTCTTCATTTAAGACACAACTTGACCTTTGAAGATGTTCATATGAAAAGTAAGAATGACTTTGTGTACCTGTAAGGTGGAATTTAAGAAAGGAGCTGAAAAGTTCTGATTCAATTCTCTTTTACGACACTTCATGAAGTTGCCCTTTAAAAGGAAACAAAACAAACACCAATGTGAAAACATTATATGGTACATGATAAATACATTCAATTTTCTCTTTCAATTAAAAATACAGAAATAAATTTGAAAAACAGTGCAGAAAATGAAAAGAAACAGAGATGTAAACAGTAATAGTTCACCCACATAGCATTTTGGTATCTATCATCTCACGTGATTTTCTAAAAAACTTTAAAAGCATAGAGGGTGTAAAGTTCCTTGTTGTATATATGAAGGATCTAAGATTCACAAACACTGACTTGATGGGATCACAAGTCCAGCAGGTGGGCGCTGAAGACTCTTCGACCAGCAGTTTCATTCCACTACCCTACTCTGCCTATGCAAGGGAATAAAGTGAAGGCTGATTTCGTTTCATTTCGTTCATTGGTCTATTAATTTATTCATTTGCTCTATTTTAGCATTTCATGTACAGGTAAATCTTAGTCATCTTAGGAGCAGGTAGAACCACGTTAAGAGTGATGATTAGAGATGGGGTCAGAGAACGAGAGAGTGAGAGCGAGAGAGCGAGAGAGAGAGAGAGAGAGGGTGTGTGTGTGTGTGTGTGTGTGTGTGTGTGTGTGTGTGTGTGTGTTTAAGGGTCTTTTAAATAGCATACCTCAGAGAAATCCAAGCCAAGCAAAGTGAAAGTTGAAAGTAAGGACATGGGATATGTTTCCATAGTTTTCTGGGCTGTAGCCTCATTTTCCACAGAATGACGTGGAGTCCTTCTCGTCTGAGTCATTTGAAACTGTCCTAGACAAAACACTTGCAGTCCCAGCTTAGGGAATAATCTTGCATTGGCAAGGGCCTGGACTAACAAACTTATTTTCTCTGATTTTTACAGTGAATACACCGTCTTTATTTTAAATGTGCGTGCGCACACACATACACCTGTTACATTATTTTTCTACATAGGTAGGAAGTTGGTATGTAGCTGTGGACTAGATTTAATTGATGAGATCAGTTAAATAGGTGTTTGCTGACTTCTCTGTTCCTCAGAGCACTCTCTAACTTGTGCTTTCTGCCCATGTGTTTTGAGGATGAGAGATACAGCTTTTCCTTAAGGTTTCTGAGGTAGGGCAATGTCATTTTAGGAAAAAGAAACATCTGTGGTAGAGATGACCAGTTCCTTTTGTTTGTACACACACACACACACACACACACACACACACACCCCTATCTCCTGATGGTTCTTGGTTCGGTTTCTATGAAGAACTCTAATATATTGTATAATGCAAATAATAGAATATGTGACCTTTGCACCTAGCTTCTTTAACTTAACATAATGTTTCTTAGATTCATGCAATTATAGTATGTATCAGTACTTTGTTTCTTTTTATGGTTGAATAATATTCCATTACATGAATATGCCACAATTTCTTTATCCATTCATCCAATGATGAACATTTGGGTTGTTTTAGACTTTCAAATGTTATGAATAAATACTACTGTAAGTATTTTGTGTATAATTTTCTGTGTGGACATATGTTTTCACTTCTCTTGAGCACATATTCAGGACTAGAATTGCCGATCATAGATCACACGTTAACTCTGTGTTTAATTATTTGAAGAATCATTAAACTTTTTTCCACAGCAGTTGCACAATTTTACATTCCCAGTAGCAATGTATGAGAGTTCCTATTTCTCCACATCCTTGCCAAACTTGTTAGTTTTCATTTTCTTGGTTTAAGATATCCTAGTAGGTGCAAAAAGTTATCTCTCACTGTGGTTTTGATTTGCATTTCTTTAATGACCAAGGATATTGAATATCTTTGCTCTGTCTAGAACACCCAGTATAATCATGCAGTGAAAGTAGCAATCCTTTCCTTGTTCTGATATCGAGGGTAAGATTTCAGGCTTTCACAACTATGATGTTAGTTGTGATTTTCTCATAAAAGACCTTTATTTTGTTGCAAACAGTCTCTGCTAAGCCCAGTTTTCTGAATGTTTTTGTTATGAAAGGATATTGAATACTGTCAATGGATTTTCTGCATCTATTGAATTCTATTAACTAGGTAAATTACATTACTTTTTTTATGTTGAACTGTCCTTGCAGTCCTGTGATAAATACCATTTGATCTTGGTGTATAATCCTGTTAATATGCTGTTAAGGCCAGGCACAGTGGCTCACATCTATAATCCCAGCATTTTGTGAAGCCGAGGCATGAAGATCTCTTGAGGCTGGGAGTTTGAGACCAGCCTGGAAAATACAGTGAGATCCTGACTCTACAATTTTTTTAAAGTAGCCAGGCATGGTGTTATGCACCTATAATCCCAGCTACTCAGAGGCTGAGGCAGGAGGATTGCTTGAGCCCAGGAGTTCAAGTTCAAGACAGCTGTCTTTGCACCACTACAGTTTAATTGGACAACAGAATTAGATCCTGCCTCAAAAAAAAAAAAAAAAAAAAAAAAGCAGCGGTTAATATGATTTTGCTAGTATTTTGTTGAGCTCTGTGCCTGTGTTTGTATGTCTGCATTCATAGGAGATGTTTATCTGTGGTTTGCTTGTAGTATCTTTGTCTGACTTTGGGACTAGAATAATACTGGCTTTATAGATGTCTTAGGAAGTGTTCCTTCCTCTTCTACTTTTTGGGAAAATATTTGAGTACAATTGGTGTTAATTCTTCTTTAAATACTTGGTCAAATTCACCAGTAAAGGCCTCTTGTCCTGGAATTATCTTGTTGAGTGGTTTGGATTATGGATTCCTCTAGCAGGTCCTTTGAGATTTTCTCTTTTTTTTTTTTCTTTGCTTTTTATTCCTTTTATTAGTTATGTGCAATTGTGTAATAGACTTGGAAATATTTTTAGTTCTCAAATTTTTAGGTGTTACATAAGCAAAATTTCAGGTAAACATTACTTTTACTTAACCACAGAAAAAATTTTAAGAAAGATGGAACAACTTTCCTAACATTCATTGCATTAGTTGCATTGACAGAAAATAAGACCATTAGTAATATTTTTAGCTCTCGGTTTACCAGTTCTTTTTCTTTTGAATTTAGAAGCAAACGTGTTTATTTCTTGGAAGCTTAATGGATGGATTGGAAAAAAAAAAAGAATCATTTGCTTCTAGCTTTGGAAGCCAGAGAAACCACAGGCTGAAGAGCATGCCCTTGTCCCTAGTCTTCTATTAGCTTGCAGCTCTAATTTCTATCCAGGGTAATATGGCCGAGGGGAACTATTTGCGTCTTTGAAAATTCTACTCTTCTGCTGGCTGATAACAATAGAACAGTGGAAACGTATCTTGTGTGTTCTCTACCCTTATGGATAATTACTAATAAAATCTCTTTCTGGCAATTCTCATTAAGTGATTTAATTTTAGAAGTGGAAAGAACCATACCAATTGGAACACTTGACTCTCAACAGACTATTATATTAAACTTTATTAAAAATAAGAATTACTTTTATTCTATTAAGCTTAATAATTCTTATTAAGAATAAGAATTATTCCCTGGATTTTTTTATTCTATTATATTAAGCTTAATAAGAATTATTATTATTCTATTATATTAAACAATAATTCTAATTCTTATTAAGAATAAGAATTATTCCCTGGAATTTTGTAAGATTACCTCAAATCAAATTATATCTTCAAAAAGGACCATAAAGATAATTGCAGTCAGAAAAAATGTTTTAAATCATCATTAACATTGGTACACGTATATGGACCAGAGGTGATCATTTTGTGGGCATGCTGATTTGAAGTCCTTTTTTCAGTCTGTTTGTTCTTTTTTTTTTTATTATTGCATTTTAGGTTTTGGGGTACATGTGAAGAACATGCAAGATTGTTGCATAGGTACACACATGGCAGTGTGATTTGCTGCCTTCCTCCCCCATCACCTATATCTGGCATTTCCTCCCCATGTTATCTGAGATTTTCTACTTTGATTTCTTGAGTAAACATTGACAGTTTGTGTGTTTCTAGGAATCTGTCCATGTCATCTAGATTGCCTATTGTTAGCATATTATCTCTATGGTTTCTGTAAGGTTAACAGTAATATCCTCACTTTCATTTTTGATTTTAGTTAATGGTGTTTTATCTTTTTTTCTCACAGTCTAGCTAAAGATTGATTCATTATGTTCTATCCTTTCAAAGAGCAAACTTACGGTTTTGTTAATTTTATTGTTTTTCATATCCTCTGTTTTCCTTATCTCTGCTCTAATCTTTATTATTTCCTTCCTCCTACTGGCTTTGGGTTTAGTTTGCCCTTCTTTATGTCATTTCTTAAAGTTTAAAGTAAGGTTGTTGATTTGAGATCTTCTTCCTTCCTAATTTACAGCTATAAATTTCTCTCTGAGTACTGCTATCATTGTTTCTTATCTTTTGGTATATAGAGTTTTTGTTTTCATTTGTCTCAGATTATTTTCTAATTTCCATATTGATTTTCTTTTTGGCTTATTGGCTGTTTAAGTCAGTGTTGTTTAATTTTTATGTATTTGCAAAATTTTTGGTTTTTCTTCTGTTATTGATTTCTAGCTTCATTCTACTGGGGTTGAAGAAGATATTTTGCATGATTTTAATCTTTTAAAATTTATTGAGAGTTGTTTTATGGCCTTCCGTATGGCCTATCTAGGAAATGTTTCATATGAACTTGAGAAAAATGTGTATTCTTTTGTTTGGTGAAGCATTCTGTATATATTTTTCATTTAGTTGGTTGATAGTGTTGTTCAAGTTCTTTGTTTCTTTATTAATGTTCTGGCTAGACATTCTATTATTATGGAAAGTGATTTGTTAAAGTCTCCAACTATTACTGTAGAAGTGCTTATTTCTCCCTTCAATTCTGTCAATACTTGCTTCATCTATCTTAGATCTCTGTTTGGTAAATCTGTGTTTACAATTGTTACAGCTTCATAATGCACTGATCCTTTTATCAATATAAAATGCCCGTCCTGTCACAATTTTTGACTTAAAATTTACCTTTCTGATTTTAGTATAGCCGCCCAGTTCTTTGTTGGTTACTATTTGCATGGAATATATATTTTTTAATCTTTTCACTTTCAACTTATTTGTGTCTTTGAGTCTAAAATGAGTCTCTTGTAAGCAGAACATCATCAGATCGTGTTTTGTTATTCATTCCTCCATTTTCTGTCTTTGAATTGGTGAGTGTAACAATTTACATTTAAACTGATTACTGATATTCAAGAATTTACTTCTGCCATTGTGCTATTTTTTTCTATATGTCTTATATCTTTTTGTTGTTATTGAATTCCTCCAATACAGCCTTTCTTCATGTTTGACTTTTTTTCTAATATACCATTTTGATTCCCTTTTTCTTTTATTTTCTGTATATTTTAAAGGTTTTTTTTAGTGGTTACCAAGGGTATATTAAATGTATAACTAGTTTGAAGTAATATCAATGTAGCTTCCACATTATATATTCTCTACTCTTATCCAACTCCATCTTTCTTTATGTTGCTGTTGTTAACTACTACATCTTTAAACGTTGTATGCCCATTAGCATAGACTTATAATTATTGTTTTATGTAATTATCTTTTAAATCATATAGAAAACAAAGAGTATATATAAACCAAAAGTACAATACTGACTTGCATATTTACCTATGTAGTTAACTTTATGAGTGGTCTTCATTTCTTCATACAGCTTTGAGTTACCATCTAGTGTCCTTTTGACTGCCTTTTGGCCTCCATGGTCTGATGGAAAATCAGTTATTAACCTTATTGAGGATCCTTTGTACATGACAAATTGCTTCTTTCTTACTGTTTTCAAATTTTTCTGCTTACTAGCACTTTCAACAGTTTGATTATAATGTCTATGTGGATCTCTGAGTTTACTCTGCTTGAAGTTGAATTTATTTTGTGTGTAGTTTCATCTCTTTCATCAAAGTTACAAAGTTTTTGGCCATTATTTCTTTAAAAGTAACAACCCCATCAAAAAGTGGGTGAAGGACAAGAACAGACACTTTTCAAAAGAAGACATTTATGTGGCCAACAAACATATGTAAAAAAGCTCATCATCACTGGTCATTAGAGAAATGCAAATCAAAACCACATTGAGATACCATCTTATGCAGTTAGAACGGTGATCATTAAAAATCTGGAGACAACAGATGCTGGAGTGGATGTGGAGAAATACGAATACTTTTACATTGTTGGTGGGAGTGTAAATTAGTTCAACCATTGCGGAAGACAGTGTGGTGATTCCTCAAAGATCTAGAACTAGAAATACCATTTGACCTAGCAATCCCATTACTGGGTATATACTCAAAGGATTATAAATCATTCTGTTATAAAGACACATGCACACGTATGTTCACTGCAGCACTGTTTACAATAGCAAAGACTTGGAACCAACCCAAATGCCCATCAATGATAGACTGGATAAAGAAAATGTGGCACATATGCACCATGGAATACTGTATAGCCATGAAAAAGGATGAGTTCATGTCCTTTGCAGGGACATGGATGAAGCTGGGAACCATCATTCTCAGCAAACTGACACAAGAACAGAAAACCAAATGCCGCATGTTCTCACTTATAAGTGGGTGTTGAACAACGAGAACATAAGGACACAGGGAGGGGAACATTATATCCTAGGGCCTGTTGGGAGGTGAGGGGACTAGGGAGGGATAGCAGGGGGTGGGAGAATTGGGGAGGGATAGCATTAGGAGAAATAGCTAATGTAGATGATGGGGGGGATGGATACAGCAAACCACCATGGCATC
Source organism: Ateles fusciceps (assembly GCA_036589455.1). NCBI lineage: Eukaryota > Metazoa > Chordata > Mammalia > Primates > Atelidae > Ateles > Ateles fusciceps. The sequence goes on along the minus strand of JAZHEH010003213.1, from coordinate 1,993,238 downwards.
TCTATACCTATGTAACAATCCTGCACGATCTGCACATGTACCCCAGAACTTAAAGTATAATAATAAAAAAAAGTTTCTGTTCTTTTCTCTGTCTCTTCTCTTTCTATGACTTTGATAGTGTGTGTTAGTATAAATGATAGTGTGCCATAGGACCCTTAGGCTCTTAATTTTTCTTCATATTTTTCTTTCTGCTTGTTGGACTAATTTTAATTAAATTCTCTTTAAGTTCACTGATTCTTTCTTCTGTCTACTTGAATATGATAGTTAACTCCTCTAGTAAACATTTTATTTCAGTTGTTTTACTTTAAGCTCCAGAATTTCTATTTGGTTGTTTTCCAAAACGACTTCTACTTCTTTATTGATATTCTCTATTCATTCATACATTGTTTTCTTGATTTCTTTTAGTTCTTTATCTGTGCTTTCCTTCAGTCTTTGAACAAGACAGTTAAAGTCTTCGTCTAGTAAGTCGTATATTTCAGTTGGTCTTAGTTAATTGCTTTTTTTCATATAAATGATCTATAATTTCCTGTTTACTTGTATGTATTGTAATTTTTGTTGAAAACTGAACATTTTGAATATTGTAATGTAGTAGTTCTGAAAACAAGATTCTACCTTTTCTCCAGAAGTTGCTTTTGTTGTTTGATGAAGGCTGCAGTTGTCTATTTTGTGGAAAGACTGTATTTTTTTGTCATGTGTGGTCTCTAGAGTACTCGTTGTGTCATCTCTACAGTCAGCAAATGACATGACAGATATTTTCTTAAATGCCTGATTCCAATAAGAAAAGAAAAAAAATGTAATTGTCTTTGAAAACTTCTTCTGATTTATGTGGTGAGAGAAGCAACTCCAATGAGTGGGGGTTGATATAATGTCCGACCTCTGTGCTGGCCTCCCAATGATGAAAAGCAGTGATCAAACTGAATCATTTATATTATGAGGGAACAGGGTCTCTATTTCCCAATCTGGTTCTAGCTAGCCACAGCAGATCATGGGTGCCATCCCCATATCTGTCTGCCACAGGGCTTGGGGATAGGGGATGATAGTGGCTAAGCAAAACACCAAAATTCAATGAAATTTACCAGTCTGTTTCTTCATCAGGTGCTGCCCAGTGTGTTGAAAGTGTTTCTCTAGATTCCAGAGTTCCAAAATTGTTGCTTTACAGTTCTTGCCAGCTCAATAGAATTGCGTGTGTGTGTATGTGTGTGTGTGTGTGTGTGTATGTGTGTAAGTACAGAATCCTGGAGCTTCCCAATTCCACTATCTTTTGTGATATAACTTCTCCTTTATTACTTTTGTTCTTCTGTATTTTAAGAAGAATCCAAAACAATGGTTAGACCCTTAGCCCTAGTAGAAATGGTACATTCACTAATTTTCCAATTTTGTTGCTATGGACCAGAGAGTATCAAGTGGGAATCTAGAAGATGTATCAGAATTTTAGATCATCAAAGGTGGATAAACTACTCCTTTGGACTCCAGAATCTCCTGGGGACAGTATTGAAATAAGGTGATTTTTAAGACTATTGTGAGAATGTGGATGGTGTGCTTTAGTTAGTTACATTAAATTATAGATAGAAACTCCATTATTTAAGAGCATTAACTAGTGTGAATAAAGAGAAAAAATAAAAAATGTATTATAGGAAACAACTTCGTATCTATGAATAATACGTTTGAAAAAAATTTACAATATGAACAACATTCTCTTAGAACAGCTCAAACAAGGCATCATGAAAACTTGGGAAAGTGTAAGTGATGACTTAGTATGAGGCTTTTCTATTCCAAAGAAACACTGTTCTCTCCTGGGCACATGTTCAAGTCACCATGTTTCTTGACAGAAGGAGATAATATCACACAAATGAAATTATAAGGGTCTCTATTAAAACATACCCACTTTTTGCAACTTTCACTCTGAAAATAACTACAAAGTGCATTGATTTGTGATATTTATCAATTTCTCTTCAGTTTTTAGTAAAAAAATTTAATTAATCTATACACTTTGACTATATAATACTCTTAAATCTCCATTAGGTAAACTACTATTTTTATTTTCTGGTTACTAACAGGGTGTAGGGAGTCAATTCCTGGTCTAAATTTATCTCAAAATTCTAATAGAAAATGAATTTAAAAGTCATATACAAGAGGGAGATTTAGAATAACTTAACAAAACTCTATTCTGCAAGGAGACCCCAGAATGCTTATTGAGTAAGAATACAATTTTATGTTTTGTTATGTAAGAACAATTAGTGTTTTAGGTCCTTTTAAATTTAATGATAAAGTATATTGTGCATTTTAATGCATAAAAATCATAAGTATTGGCTGAGCATGGTGGCTCATGCCTGTAATCCCAGCACTTTGGGAGGCTGAGGTGGGCGGATCATAAGGTCAAGAGATCATGAGGTCAAGGGAGATCAAGACCATCCTGGCCAATATGATGAAACCCTGTCTCTATTAAAAATACGAAAATTAGCTGGGTGTGGTGATGCCCGCCTATGGTCCCAGCTACTTGGGAGGCTGAGGCAAGAGAATCATTTGAACCCAGGAGGTGGAGGTTGCAGTGAGCCAAGATGGCACCACTGCACTCCAGCCTGGTGAAGAGCGAGACTCCATCTCAAAAAAAAAAAAAAAAAAAAAGAAAGAGAGAAAAAAAATTGTAAGTATTTTGCATAAAATTTCTATAAATCTGAAATGACACTTCAATTTAGTTGTTTCTTCCCAATGAATTTTATTATTAGATCTTAAAAGCTTTGACACATTTACAACAAATGTGGTAGATTATAACTTCAGACAGTGATAGTAATAAGCATAAGAGAAAACAGAAATAATGGCAGATTTAGGTTTTACTGGCACATGAGAGGTCAGCTTTTGAGATATTTGAAATTACATAGAGTCTCACTGTATATAAACAACCTGATAATTTTGATAAAGTGTCATAACCAAGTCAGCATTTCAGAGGGAAGAAATTTTGATGAAAGCCATACTGTATAAAAATTAGCCCCTGTAGTCATTAACTTTGTGGGAAAGTCAACGTTTCACCTAAGGAGGAATGTTTCTCAGGAAGCTAGTGTATGATATGTGTGTATTGATTAATTTCATGGCTTAAAATATTTAATGCAACTCAATAAAAATTAAATTGACTACAGAGAATTAAAAATATCATAATATAAAAATTCATTTCAAGTAGGTAGAAGTTTTCCACTGAATTCTGTGTCACTTGAAATCCTTACAAAATTTAATAAAGAGATAATTTATAGATATATGCGTGTCTGTGTATGTATGTATACACATGTACATGCAGGATTTACATTTGTTTTTCACAGAATGGAGGCAATATTAGCTTTCCTTAAAGAAAGCCATGACCCTTGACAGCTCTTTAAATATTTTGCAGGGCACTGTGACTGATTCAGTTCAAACATTAAGTGGCATGAACATTTGCTCATGTGTCATATTAATGTTGATGATGTTAGCTGAGAGGGAGGAAGTACTTAACTGGAATACTGTGCTTCTCAGTTTAGATGCTGATTTTCTAGCTATTGCAAAACATGTTTCATCCTCACTTTAGACACACAGGGAAAAGGCAGACTCTGCATTCACAGACTTCTGGAGCTCAGGGAAATTCCTTGCAGTTCCTAGCGATTCCACCTTTGTTTTTTTCTCTTGAGAGATGAATATGATTCTAAGAACTACTCTAGGAGCTTTCAAACTTTTGTTTGGCATGCCACCATTTTTGAAACCTTTTTTTCTTGTTGGCCGGAAATTTTGTAAAAAGTCTGTGAATTTCCCCTGTGGCATGTCGACATCCAAGATGGCAGCCCTGGGAGGCCCCAGCCCCCTTTGTGGTGACTCCACTCAGGAATGTGCACAGCTGCAGGAACCCGGGCTGCTGCGCCAGGGGATTGTGCTCAGCTGTGTGATCCAGTGAACACAAAATATTTCAGTCAGAAACTAATACTGCTTTATGGAGAACTTATAGGGGGAGGGAAAACAGGTGAGACCAGATGATCTAATCCAATTAAAACCATGGGATCTTTCTTATCTTCAAATAGTTTGCTTCCAAACATACCATGGTGTGATGGTTTCCCTTGTTCTAATGTGACATAAGGATGTATTTTCAATTTCAATGCACTGTGAGGTGCCAAAGATCACTAAGGGAGTTTGTGGAATATGTTTTCCTTAGAGCTCCCAGGGCTCAATATAGAGCAATTTTGCTTGAGGAGGAATGGAGATCCTAAATGAGCTCTAGAGGTCTCTTTCTATCACATTTATAAAATGATGAGTGGATTGAAGTAGATTCAAACCACAGTGCAAACTCCGGGCAAGTTCCAGGGTGTGAATATGAGGTCAAATCTGCCTCTCTCTCTCTCTCTCTCCGTCTCTCTCTCTCGCTCTGCCATTCCTTTTTCTCTTCGTGCTTTGACCCTGCTGTTTTTCCTTTGTTTCACTCTCTTTCTCTTGGTTCATCCAAGAGATGTCTCTCTTTCCTCCTCTTGCAATTTTGGAGAGCGTAGCCTGTTCGTTCTTCACTTTTCCTCGTCTATGGGCCTCCTGACCCTTTCCTTTAAAGCATTTGCTCATGTCCTTACTGCTTTTAGAAACCAACATAAGTTTCTGACATCGTATGTTGAATGTGACTGGAAGAAAGATGGCAAAATTGTGCTTAAAGAAGAGCGATGCTTTTGAAGATAATCTGGTTGTGCTTATGAACGATGTGAGTGTTACACAAGATATTTAGGAAGTAATTTCACAAAGTTAAGTCAAGCCCAGAGTCAGGATCTAAACTAAGGAATAGAGTAGGTGTGTGAGGAATGAATGCCGTCTGCTCTCCTCTGCCCTTCAGTAAGGAAGGATGGCACTGTGACAATCAAGGGGTTCAGAAGAGGGGGATTTCACAGCAGGTCATGAAAAGCAGAGAGCTGGGGGGAATTGGGCAGAGGTGATGACATAATGGCTTTGGAATGATGCTACCATGAGGTGAGGGGCTTGAAGCAAATCTTCATGAGGAAGCTGTTAGTCTTGATAAATAAGCTATATTCCTGTCTTATCTTCCGGGAGCAACTAGCTTAGTGAGTTTTGCTTCTTCTCAGTGTCGTTTATCACAGGGACAGGAAAGCATTTTGCATTCAATTTTCAGCCTGCATCAACTTGTCGTGTGTACATCTCATTATGGTGCATCACAGTTAATTACTTACATGTGCTTTTCCCCCCCAAGACTGTGAACAATTGATCGCATTTAATTTTGTTTCATGATAAACACGTTGCCTGGTAGCAGTTTCAGCCACATTTTCCAGTGAAATGGATAATGTAATGCCAAAACAAAAACTAACTCAACCTCCCCTACCCCATCCAGTCCCCCACCCCTTAATGAAGCACTGTGATCATGGTAATACAGCGATGGCCAGAGAACCTGGCACTTGGGCTGACTCCTTGCAGCCGGACTGGTAGGATTTCATAGTAAGAATATAATGTTATGATAGAGGTGAGTGGACCATGTTGCTCATTCTTGCAAGGATGCATTTTGCCTGAGGTTGCTGTTTCTCATTGTTGCAAGCAAGCTGTGGAAGACTTAGCTGGCTTCTGCTGGTCTCAGAGGTCAGCAGGTATATTCACACGAGTTTTCTGGAATTCTGCATGCCATCGCACAAACTCTTTTAGATTTCGTAAACTCTGCAAAACCATTTCATTTATTCAGGAATAAATATAGAAAAATCTATAAGTTAACTAATGATATTTATCAAATGCTTATTTTTTGGGACACCATACCAAGCCTTTCAAGGTTCACTACAACTATGGACAATTTGTGATTCATGAATGCCAGGTGTGCCAGATTTCGTATTCTAAAGCAAAGAAAATACATATAAGAAAAATAGGTTAGTAGCTCAGCTTCTTTATTGAGATTTATTTTCAAAAGCAAATGTGACTTATTTTTTCTTGGCAAACTAGGGCCTGTCCTGAGAAGCATAACCAGGTTGGGGAGAGGATCTAGAATCTTGTAATATGAAGAGCAGGTGAGGGAATTAGGGATTTTAGCCTGGGGAAGAGAAAACATAATGGGAACAAGATAGCTATCTTTAAATGTTTGAAAAGCTGTCAGGAGGGAAAGGGATTAGACAGATTCTGTGAAGCTCCAGAGGGCATAAATATGGGTGGAAGTTTCAAGGAAGCAGGTTTGGGTTGAAAGAAATTTCTAACAATTTGAGCTATAGATAAAACAAATGATGTGTTCTAAAACACCGTAGGGTGTGTTCAAGAAAGGAATTTCTGCACCAATTAATCCATGGACATTTGGGTTAAATATCCTCTGAGGGAACTTTCGACTCTAAGACTATGTTTCTTGGGGATGAAAATCACTCTTTACACAAAGAGTCTGGTCACAATAACAAACTTATAGACGTCCTGAGAAGCAAACTCAAACACTGCTTACGTGGACCTTTGAGCCCAACCCCTGCCTGCGTCTCCATTTTCATCCAAGAATCCTCTCTTTCCCACTGTCCAACGTGCAGCCTTCTTGGTAGTTCTAGATTTTTCTTTTTCGGTGAGAGCTATCATATAGGCTAGTCCCTCTGCCTAGAATTTCTTCTTTTCACTTTTTCCTTAGTTGACTCTATGCCTTTCAAGGTAAATGTCTCTGTTTCCTAAGGAAGACATTATTTTTCTTTTTTCCTTTTAATGTTTCCAGGTCCTGTACGAGGTTTCAATGCATGTATACGCTGTGTAATGATCAAATCAAGGGGATCAGCATATTCTTCACCTCAAATATTTATCAATCAGTTGTGGTGAGAATATTCGAATTCCTCTTTTTTAGCTTCTTTGAAATGTACATTACTGTTAACTATAGTCATCCTCCTGTGCATTAGAACACCACAACTTATTCCTCATGTCTAACTGTAATCTTGGATTCATTGTCCAAACTCACCCCATTTCCCCTCCCCTTACCCTTCCCAGCCTCTGATAACTTCCTTTCTACTTTCCACTTCTATGAGTTCAACTTTTTTTTTTTTTTTAATATATATTTTTATTGCATTTTAGGTTTTGGCGTACATGTGAAGAACATGCAAGATTGTTGCATAGGTATACACATGGCAGTGTGATTTGCTGCCTTCCTCCCCATCACCTATATCTGGCATTTCTCCCCATGCTATCCCTCCCCAACTCCCCACCCCCCCCACTGTCCCCTCCCCTTTTTCCCCCCCGACAGACCCCAAGTGTGTGATGCTCCCCCTCAACTTTTAAAAATTCCATGTCTGAGTGAGATCATCGTATCTGTCTGTCTGTGCCTGGCTTATTTCATTTAACATAATGTCCTCCAGCTTTGTTCGTGTTGTTGCAAATGGCAGGATTTCATTCTTGCTGATGGCTGAATAATATTCCATTGTGTTTCTGTACCACATTTTCTTTATCCACTCATTGGTTGATAGGCACTTGGGTTGATTCCATATCTTGGCTATTGTGAATACTGCTGCAGTGAACATGGAGGTACAGAGATGTCTCTGACATGCTGATTTTATTTTTTAAAGAAATATATCTAGCAGTGGGATTGCTGGATCATATGGTAGTTGTGTTTTTTACGTTTTGAGGAACTACTATACTGTGTTCCACAATGGCTGTGCTAATTTACATTCCCACCAACATTTGTTATTGTTTGACCTTTTGATAGTAGACATTCTAACTGGAATGTGGTGATATCCCATTGTGATTTTGATTTGTATTTCCCTGATGATCAGTGATGTACAGGCTTTTTATATATATATTTTAATAATATATGTTAAATATATATATTTAATATATAATATAGTATTTTTAAAAATATAAATATTATTAAACTATATAAATATATAATATATTATTAAACTATATATTAAATAATATATATAATTTAATAATATATATAAATAATATTTAATATTATTTATATATTATTTATGCATAAATAATATATAAAAATATGTGTTAAATATTTATATATATATATATATATATATATATATATATATATATGAAAACTTCCAACTGGCCAATAGGCATTTATATATATATATATATATAAATGCCTATTGGCCAGTTGAAGTTTTTTTTTGAGAACTGTCTATTCAGGTCACAAAAGCCATTCTTGATTCAGTTGTTAACGTCCTCTGTGAAGACCCTGCATGACGTGGTGCATTTCCCTTTTACAATATTCCTTACTCTGTTTGAGAATTAATTGTTCTCTGTTTTTACTGTAGGACTGAAACCTGTATGAGGGCAGGACATGATCCTTGTTCTTGGCTGCATCAGCAGTCTTAGTCCTGAGCAAAGGGTTCTGTTTAGAAACATTTGCTAGGTAAATGTTATTCTGGTACATTAAAAAATGCTTGTGTATTGATATTGAATTTACCTTTCAGTTTTCAAGAACTCATGTATTGTGTGTGGTAGCAGTGTGTTTCTATGAGGGATGATGACCTGTCAAGATTTCAAAGCTGGGATGCTTTTGAAAATTTAGAGCTTTAAGTATTTTTACAAGGTTGAGAGATTTCTTTCTCATGATAACGCCTTTGAAGTTCTTACAATAGCTGTCCACACATAGCACCATAATTCTTCACCTATAGGAACAAAAATATGTGGTCAGAATTACCTGATTTTTGCATAGAGTGAGCCTCACAGGGAAGAAAGTGCTAATAGTGAGACCAGATGAAAAGGTGATAAATAAGAAAGTCAAGAAATAATTTTGCACATAATTGTACTTGCTTTACTTCTTCTCAGCTGAGGTGAGAATTTGACAGCCATACCCCATCTTCTCCACTCTAAATTCTAATGACCTGGACAACTGACCAAACAGAAAAATGTTTGACTGTAACCTCCAGGAGGGAAATCTGTAACACTCGATTGCAACCCAGTAATATTTACTTGTTTTATTGTCTGAAAAACTGTTCTTTATTATTCCTGCTGTTTCTGCCTAGGAAAAGTTAGTTTTCTTCTCCAAGAGATTTTCCATCTGTTGACAGGCATTCACACCAGTTGGCATGAAAGATCACAGAACAGCTTTCATGGTGGAGTTTGGATCCATGTTTATCATCTGCAGTTACTTAAAGGTGATTTCCCTGAACTTCTTGGGTAGTTTTGAGACCAGATTGGGGGGGAATAAATTTTTGTTTCTTTGTGTTTATGTAATCACATCAAACAATTTGTCTCTTCCTACCATCCATCCCCTTTATGCTTTTCTGTAAGAAACAAATCCAATCTTGTGCTACTAACTTTCCTGATAAAAATTATTGGCCTTTTGTTAGGCAAAACAGACTAAACTCATGGTCCAGATTCATGGCTAATATTTTTGGGGTTAACTGCTTACAGAGATAGTTAAAAGTTATTATCACTCAGAGAAGAGATAGCAATAATAGTTGTGGACCCTTTTGTAGCGGTTACCACTGTCCTGGAAATAGCAGCACAGAACTGTTGCTTTTCTAGTGAAAAGGAGAGTAAAGCATACAAGCAGCTGTGGTGTGTGTAGCGCAGAGAATAAGGTTGACCCATTTTCAGTAGGGAATGGGACTTCAGTTATTTTTCCAGGACTGAAGATGAATCTTTGATGAGTCATCCTTACTTTCAGCTGGTTACAGTCAAGTCAACAAATATTTCCTGAGAAATATAGAGGAGCACTGAGACAAGTAAGGATCTTATACCAAGGATTTCTTTGGAAATGAAGACACAAGCAGTCTGGGCCTGTGGATCTCATTGCATTGTTTGGGGACATATGGATTAGATTTGTGATGTTGGTCATATTAGCAAGATACTCAGGTCAACAGAGTCAAGAAGTGTGAGTGTGTTTAAGTCACATAATAGAACAATAAATTCTTCTGGTTGTCTTTTATTTTAAACGTAGTGAGACCTCTTGTCTAACCAAAGCCAGGTGTGCTGGTATCTTCCTGTGGTCCTGGCTACTCTGAAGGCTGAGGTGGGAGGATCGCGTGAGCCCAGGAGGTCGAGGCTATAGTGAGCTGTGATCACTCCACTGTACACCAGCCTGGGCAAAAAAGTAAAATAAAATAAAGCAACAATTAGAGCATCCAAAGAGAGCCTCCAGATAGTCATGGTGAGAAGGAGGCGATCAGTAACATTTTGATTACGACCTTGATGAAGTTGACAACTGAGATGAACGGCAGCAGTGTAAGCACTTTGGTAAACAGGGCTTCAGATTCTGTCATTTGAGAACACTGCAATAAAGTCAGTTAAGGCAAATCAATGAAACTGACCAGCAGGAAGATTGTTAAAATAATTGTCCTTGAGAGAAAAAGAAGCCCATCTTCTGGAGGAGCCAGCTCTCTCCATCGAGTCAAATGTCTCCACTGAGACACGTCCCTGGTATGACTTCAGTTACCTGGAGGTGCTGCCTGTGGACACCCTAATCTTGGGGTAGCTCTTTCCGAACTTCTGTGTGTGCACTCATGCATTCCTGCAGAAGCCCAGCATGGCAGGGATTCCTGTCCTGTGCCGCACGTGTCTGTGGAATTCTTGTCTCTGGGAGTGTCAGGCTGTCACATTTGATAAATCCTGGATTTGAAAAAAAAAAAAGGAAACAAAACATGTACATCAAACCAATATGCAACGGCCAGAGCTGAGAAGAAAAATGGTCCACCCCACTGGCCTTCTCTCTCTCCTGCCCTCCTTCTCCTCCTCCTTCTCCTCCTCCTTCTCTTCTCTCTTTCAGCAAAACCTGGCAAATTCCTATGAATTCAAAGTTGGAACAAGACTGCTTTCTCCCCAGCACCTGCCTCCTTAAGTCCTTGGATGTTCATAGCCCCACTGCACTGCTGAGCCTGGCAAAGGGAGAGGAGGTCACGCAGGACAAATTGAAGCAGTGCAGGGATGTTGGCACCAAATTTTGCAAGAAATCCTGCCATCCTGTGGGCCAGCTGAGTCCCTTACCGTGTAGGATGCATCTACATGGAGTCTTTCCATGGCCCTCAAGGACAACTGATGGAGCAGTGGCAGGATGCCACGTGGTCTTAGAAAAGGCTTTTAAATCTCTTGTTCTTATTTTCTAAAGCTCATACACTTTTTTTTAATGCTGGAAAATTCCTTTGCTATTGGCCTTCCATTACCTAATTAAAATGAGAACAGTGTGTGAGGAAACTGTAATGTTTAAGAAAAAGCTCCTCCACTTTTGAGCGAGTGACACTTCCAAGCCCCTTAAGATGTTCCCCCCTGGAGGGTGACTCACACCCCGGGAGTACCCCTCCGACTTTGGTGACTTCAAGCACTTCAGAAGGAGCAACATTTGGTATGTTATAGAAGGAACGTGTGAGAAGGGGAGAATTTTTCACAAAAGCACAGCTCCTTGCCAGAGAGCACACGTGAGGGCTGAGCATTTGGACAGAAGCCACTCCCGTGTTTGAAAGAGCGGCAGCGAGGCAGAGAGAACTAGAGGAGAAGGCTGAAGAAGCCAATGTATATTTCAGAATGTGGCAAAAAGTTCTCTGTGGTAATCCTACCTGAGGCAAAAATATAAAAGCAGATTTAGACCTCCATATTATGTGAAGCCAAATGTGACCTTTACCTTCCAAGAAAGATATTTTTAAAAAGTGAAAAAAAAAAATTGGGCAGGAAACAAATCCCCATTTTCATATGATCCAGCATTTAGGACCTAAATCCTTTGTAAGTTATATTCTCACTGTTTAAATGTAAATCACATCATATATGGTCCATGGGCTCTGTGATGCTAAAATGGTCAGGTCACAGTCTGCCCTCTTCCTCCACTATGGAGGGCGAATGTGTCTTCTCTGGGGGCAGCCTCCAGGGGGCGCTCTACACTGGGAGGAGGGCTGAAGTATCCTGCTGTCTGCTGAGGACTTTCAGACTTAGGGACCTAGGCCACATGGTTAGGGGCCAGGAGCAGAATGGGAATGAGCCCCTTCCTTTTTGTCTTTCCTGTTGATAGTTCCATACTATTAAGAGAGATACTATTAGGGTTGTCTCTTTTGAGCTTCCCATCCCCATATTTGACTCTTTCAGGCTCTGTCTTTGTTGAATTCCTGTAGTGCTGCGTTTCTCCAAGGTCATATCTTGGCTTTTGCTGCATTTCCCTCAGTCCTCCGCCCAGTGGTGTGCTTCCTGGGCTGAGGTGTTGCTCACCTTCTCCTGTAGCTTGCACTGACTCCAGAGCCAGCCTGCCAGCTTGGAGATCTTGAAGGCACCTCAAAGTCAAGATTTCCAAAATCAGAATGATCCGTGCGTCTGCTTATCAACAACCTGCTGTGTACCAGATCCAACCACTTACACACTCAGCGATAAAGCAGCTATAGCGTCATTTTAGGAGCACAGACTTTGGAGAAGGGAAGGCTGGAGCACTTTTAAGCTGTATGAATTTAGGCAAGTTACAGAACTTCGCAAAACCTCTCTTTTCTACCACAAAAGGGAGGATAATAACACTGTATTATTATAATAATGCTCAATAAATGCTATATAATTGAGATCAATGATATTAGTTGTTGTGAAAGAGATATGTCAAATAAATATGGGAAGACCAAACTATTTGTTAGTGCATCAGGGACAGCGTCAGAGAAACAGAGCTGTTGAGGTCCTCCCTCAGAGACGAGAGACAGTCAGCCGGGTAGGAAAGCGGGAAGGGTGTTCTATTCTTCTGTTTCTGAAGGCATGAGGAGGTAGCATGAAATAGCACAGGCATCTGGTGAACGTGAAGTAGTGTAATACTGAGAGCGAGACTTTGTGCGGATAAACGAGGAGATACGGAGGTAGAATGTACACAGGCGTCACATCATCATGTACCTTTGTGTTAAGCTTAATGGTTTTTAGCAATTTTATCCTGGAAGCTATGGGGAGCAATTACAGGGATTTAAGCGGGGGAATGGCATGATCAGATTTATGTTTTAGAAATAACACATTGGCAACTGTGTGGAGAAGGCATTGGAGTCATGCCAGGCTGGAGGCTGTGATACTAGTTAGGAGGCAGTTGCAGTAATCCAGGCAAGACGTGATGAGGGCCTGGATTAAGGCGGTGGTTTTGCGGATAGAGAGAATGGTGTGGATGTGAGTGGATATTAAAGAGGTAGAATCTGTAGGACTTGGTAACTTTTGGTGAGGGCTCAATGAGGAAAGAGAATCGGGATGCCTGCCAAGTTTCTGCTCTGGGCAAGTGGATGGATGAGTCCACGGTAGCATCACTCAGTGAAATATAGAATACGGAAACAGGCAGACATCTTGATAATGGAGCCAGCTCGGGACCCAGTGAATTTTCTTTTAGATTCATTTGAGGAGAAATGGCTAATAAAATCTGGTCTTATCTTTCAGAAGTAGGAAACCAACATCCAGGAGATGGTAAATGGAGTAGCGTGTTCAGATGAAGAGTTGGGTATTGAGTGAGAAGAGCGAAGGCTAAGATCTGGGGAAACATGGACACTCAAAAGAAGGAGGATCGTTGACCTGTCAGTGACATAGGCGACACCAGCAAGCCATGGAGCCCCACAGAGAATCAGGAAAGATAGTTCAGTGTCACAGAAGACAAAGGAGAGGCTAAGCCATGTAGTCACAAGACACAGACACATAAGAGAGAAGAGAAACATGACCACTGGGTTGGAAACATGGAGGCCATTAGTGACCTTGGTGGAAGCAATTTTATGGGCGCTGTGGGAGGAATGCCCAAATGTAGTGCATTGAAAAAATGTGGGAAGTGAGAAAGGCTAGGTATCCAATATATTCTACTGCTTCAAGAAGCTTAGCAGTGAAAAAGGAAGAGGCGTAGAGAATTTAGAAAGGAGTTTGAATTTGAAGAAATTCGAATTTTCTTTCTTTTTACTTTTAATTTATTTACTTTCAGAGTATAAATGTAGAACACTGTGTGTGTGTGTATCTGTGTGTGTGTGTGTGTGTGTGTGTGTGCGTGTGTGTTCCAAGAAAAATCCACTAGAAGCAGAAAGATTGAAATAAGTGATGGAATGCAGCCCTTGAGGAGGTGAGAAGGGGAGGGTCACAGAGCATGAGTGACAGCAGGGTCACCTCCTTCACTGAGACAAAAGAAAGCGAGTAAAGACCAGTGCAGGCATAAATATGTTTTAATGGTGGAAAAAGAGTTCTTTCTCGATACATTATATTTGTTTCTGCTAGGCAGGAACAAGTTAATTTGCTGAGACTAGTTAATTTCCTCCTTGCTAGGAGGAGGAAAGATAGAGGAGGCTTGAGGATAGATATAACATTTTAAGTAGGGGAACTAGCTAACATGCACTGAGTGCTGACTGTGCTCTGATCAGAATTTACTTGAAAGGTATTCACTCTTTTAATCCTCACCCTATAAGTCAGGTTAAACAGTCACCCTCATTTTACAGATGAGGAAACTGAGGCACAGAGCTGGAACCCAAAATTTTGCCTCCATGACCCATTCCTTTTTCCATTTATATATCTATGGAGCACCACATTTGGAAGTACTATAACTGATTGAAATAATAGACCATGAAGTCCAATCTTTAAAGGAAAGAAAATTAAAATTCAAAAAGTTAACAGCGGCTTCAGATATTCCTTCACGATATGAAGGAGTCTGTGATGGGAGTCTTCATAGAGTATCTGTGACCTTGAATGTTGTTGTGGACAGACTTAAGAGTAATGAACTAGGTCAGAAAAAAAGAAACAAACCCCAGAGGTGTTGCTGAAGGGAAGTGGAGTCAGACAAGTGAAACTACTGTTAAGGTTAGGGTGTCGGCTGGATTGACCACTTGTATTTTAGCTTTCTTGAGGTATAGTTGGTATATAATAAACAGCGTGTATTAAAGTGTAAAATTTGATAGCTTTTGACGTAGAATATGAAGCAATCACTACAGTCGGGATAGTGAACCTAACCATCACCCTCAAAGGTTTCTTCACACCTCTGAGATCCCTCCTCACTCTTTCCCATTTCACTCTGCCCACCTCATTCCCAAGGAAACACTGCTTTAGTTCATTCTGGTTGCTATAACAAGCTACCATAGACAGGTTGGTTTATAAACAACAGAAATTTATTTCTCATAGTTCTGGGAGCTGGGAAGTCCAAGACCAAGGTGCAGGCGGATTCAGTGTCTGGTGAGGGCCTGCTTCCTGGCTTATAGATGGCAGTCTCTTCTTTGCATCCTCACAGGGTGAAGAGAGGAAGCAAACTCTCAGGAATCTTATAAGAACACCAGTCTCATTCCTGAGGACTCAATCCTCATGACCTTTGCTAACTCTAACTACTTTTTAAAGACTACCTCCTCATACTGTCACATTAGGAGTACAGATTTCAACACATGAGTTTTTGAAGGGAAACACACTTTGAGACCATAGCACTGATCTGCTTTCCGTCACTATAGGTTAATTCACATTTCCTAGAATTTTACATAAGTTAAATCATACTACATGTGTTCTTTTTGGTTGTCATTGATTTTTCCACTCACCATAATTATTTTGAGTTATTCACATTGCTGCAAGTATCAATAGTTAATTCATTTTTATTACTGAGTAATATCTATTATATGGTTATGCCACAATTTTGTAATCTATTCATCTGTTAATAGACCTGAGGGTTGTTTCCAGTTATGGGTTATTACAAATAGAGCTTCTATGAATATCTCTGTGTGAGTCCTTGTGTAAACAAATGCTTTCACTTCTCTTGGATAAATATCTAGGAGTTGACAGGCTAAGTCACATGGTAGGTATACACTTCACTTAACAAGGAATGACCAGATTGACTTCCAAGGTCAAAGTGAATTGTATCATTTTCCCTTCCCAACAGAATTGTGTGAGACTTCTAGTTGCTCTCTATCCTCTCTGAAACGTGATATGGCCAATCTTTTTAATTCTATTAATTATAGTTAGTGTGTAATAACATCGCATTGTAATTTAATTAGCATTTCCCTAGTGACTAATGCTGTTCAGCAAGCTTTAATATGCTGTATTTAATATCCGTATTTTTTGGTTAAATGTCTAAATATTTTTGGTCATTTTTGAGTTGTCTTTTTATTAATTATGAGCTCTTCCTATATCTTTTTTGCAAAGTCCTTTGCCAGATATATGATTTGGAAATATTTACACCCAGTCTGTGGCATTTCTTTTTCATATTCTTATGCAGTTAATGTTTTTGGAAGAATAAAAGTATTTAATTTGGATGAAGTTCAATTTATGGATTTTTATTTTATACCTTGTAATTTTTGGTCCCGTTTGAAACATATTTGCCAAACCCAAGGACACTAACATTTTTCTCCTAAGATTCATTTGTAGATTTTGTAAGTTTACATTTTTTTTCCTTGCATATGGCCATTCATCTTACAGCACAATTTGTTGAAAAGGTTATCCTTCCCTCACTGAATGGCTTTAAGGCCTTTGTCGTAAGTTAGTCGGTCACACGTGTGGGAATGTATTTCTGAATTCTCCATGCACTGCCGTTGCTGTGTTTTCTACCTTCATACCAGAACCACGTTGCCATGATTATTGTAGTTTTATAATAAGCCTTCAAACCGCGTAGTATAAGTGCTCTAGCTTTGTTCTTCTTTTTCAAAGTAGTTTTGACTATCTTAGGCCACTCACATTTTTTATGTAAATTTTAGAATCAGCTTACCAATTTCTGTAAAATCCTGCTGGAATTTCAACTGGAAAAGCCTTGAATCTGTGGCTCCATCTGAGGGTGATTGGGTCCTAAGAATTGTGTGTTAACCTTGAAAAGTGTATTTCTCTATTAATTTAGGTCTCGAATTTCTCTCATCAATGTTTTGCAGTTTTTAGTGAGCATATCTTACACATCTTTTGTCAAATTTATTACTGAAAACTTTATATATTTGGCCCTTTAACCAATGATTTTTATCAATATATTTTATTTTTAGAACACTTTTAGATTTGCAGAAATTTGAGCAGATAGTTCAGATTTCAAAAAACCACCTTTCACACACACTTTGTCCTATTACTAACATCTTACTTCAGTGTGGTGCATTGAAGAACCAATATTGCTCCATTGTTATTAACCAAAGTCTATAGTTTAGTTTTTTTCTGATTTTTTTTTCTGTTTTAGGTCCCTTCTATAATACCACAATACATTTAGTTATCATGTCTCCTTAAACTCTGCTTGGCTGTAACATTCCTCTGACTTTCCTTATTTTGAGGATCTTGACAGTCTTGAGACGTAATGGTCAGGTATATTGTTAGATGCCCCTCTACTGGAATTTGCATGATGTTTATCTCATGTTTAGACTAGGGCTGTGTGTTCAGGGAAGAAGTCACAGGAAGAAAGAGCCATTTTCATTATATTAAGAGTACATACTATCAGCATGATTTATGAATGACGATGTTGATCTTGATTCGGGATTGAAGTAGTGTTTGTCAGGTTTCTCCACTGTAAAGCTAGTCTTTTATTCCCCCTTCTTATGTGGTACTCTTTGGAAAAAAGTCACTATGTGCAGCATACCATTACAGAATGGAAAGTTATGTTCTGTGTTAGAGGGACAGAACTAATAGGAGATATGTATACATACACGTTATATATATGTGGATCACAAAGTCAGCAGATTGATACCATCCTGGCCAACTTGGTGAGATCTCGTCTCTACTAAAAATACAAAAGTCAGCTGGGCATGGTGGCACGTGCCTGTAATCCTAGCTACTCTGGAGGCTGAGGCAGGAGAATTGCTTGAACCAGGGAATCAGAGGTTGCAGTGAGCCGAGAGTGCACCACTGCACTCCAGCCTGGTGACAGAGCAAGACTCCATTTCAAAAAAAAAAAGTGACAATTTAGGCCTCCTTCATTCTTTATTATGAGCCAGAAATTTAGGAGGACTTCCAATTGTTCCTACTCACAAAACCGAGACACCTCTTGTAAGACACTTAACCCAATCAAGGATCACAGCCATGTTTCTAGGGCATTCCCTGATTGTCTGTGTGATCCTTTGAAATCTTGCCGTTGTTATTGAGAATGTTTTACAACCGTTAATGAATCACGGATAAAGCCTCACAAAGTCAAGCTTGAGCACTCCTGGGCTATCGTGAACATTTAGCTTTTTTCGTGGGAACATTCAGCTTTTTTGGTGGGAACTTCTCTCTCCAGTATAGTAGAACAGACCTGAAAACCGGTCTGCTAATTGCATTGAATTGCTTGAACAGGCTATTTTTGTCTTAAGAAATCGCTGCCCTTGCTGGAAAGAACCAGGCTGTTTTTTTCCTGAAAAATTTACTGTGTCTTCTTACCCTGGTTCTGTCCTGCCCTCTTTGGGTAAACCCACATTCTAACCTTATTTATTGGTATTCTCTCTTAAAACTTCAGATGTGCATAATTACTTTCAAAGATAACACAATAGTATAGATTTTTTTTTTGTAATTATTTTTACTTTTGATTACTTCACCATTCCCATGAGATAAAGGTCAGAGAATTTAAGCATCACAAGATGAGAGGGTCACACATTTGTAGAGGAGGAGACCTAGGCTTCCTGTCTCCTACACCAGGATCACTTCACTATGGGGTATTCAGCACGTAAAGTCAGCCAGCTGCTTTGCTAAGGACTTTGCATATATTAACTCATAATTCTGAAATGTTATTTAATGCCAATTTTACATATGAGGAAGCTGAGGCTTAGAGAGATAAAGCCATATTCTCCAAATGATATAGTAATAAATTCAGAGCTGGTTACTATTTGGATGTGATTGAGTCCAACCTTTGAGACATGCTCTAACACCTCTGTGGCGGCCAGAACTGCTTTTCTAAGACCAAGGTCACTTCATTGGTTGCTTACGTAATGCCCTGCATAAAGGTGCCTCGCTTTGGAGACTGGCGAGGCTGAAATCAGTCTCAAGTTTACTGGCTGGATTTATCAGGCAATGGGTATGCCACAGTCATCA
Organism: Ateles fusciceps; assembly: GCA_036589455.1. Classification (NCBI taxonomy): domain Eukaryota; kingdom Metazoa; phylum Chordata; class Mammalia; order Primates; family Atelidae; genus Ateles; species Ateles fusciceps. Next base: position 1,974,437 of record JAZHEH010003213.1, on the reverse strand, counting down.
GGGAGAAATAACTTAAACTGGAATATCCAGTGGGGGACACTTCTCCTAGGCTTTTTGGAGGGATGCCTTTTCAGCACATGCAAAGATGCCATGTGTGCTGGCTGTGAGCCTGGCTGGGTCATTCACGCACACTCCTACCTTGGGATCATAGTCCTTGCTGTCTTATCCAGTCTTCCTATAAAATCAGCCTAGGGGATGATCAGGACTTAAGAGGGAGGAGTTTAGAAATTCCAAAGTTAGTTTATAATTTTCAGCTAAATCATGAGGGAAGAATGCAATTTTCATTGGCAGTTGCCTCTATGCCATTCAGGTAGAACTCAGTGTCTAGGCTTGAGATTATGTACTTTTATAAAGAAACTTCAGAGCTCATTGAAAATGTTACCAGCTACCGACTTGCTACTGATAAAGAGACCATAATATTTACTAAGCAGTTAAAGTATCCGGCTACAAACTGTAAACTTTCCTATTGCTGATATTTGATGTTTCTGGTAAAACTCAATTCAGTGCCTGAGATGATACCTGGAAAGTCCATAAAACTTCAAAGATCTATAAACAAGTCAACTTAACTACCCCAAATATCCCAGTGTGCCGTTTGTACTTCAGCTTTCCCACACTTTGACTGAGAAAGAAAACTCAAACCACACACAGGGCTTGGAGGTAAGTGGGTCTATTAGTTGGGGAATTCTGAGCTTCTAACAGAGATGTAGAGTGATTGAGTTTCCGATTACCCAGGAGGGCTAGCCTTGTAAGACTGTGCTTTGTTTAGGTCCAGGTAATAGGAACTGGGTTGCTCCTTGGTATAGGAAGGGCTTTAACACGTGTTATTTACACAGTGAATACAACGATGGGCCCAACTGGTTTGCAAGTCAAGGAAAGTCAGAGAACTTGGTTGCTCACTGGGCTACACTGTATTTGCATCACACTGCTAAACTTAACACCTATTGCAGGAGTGGAAAATGCTATAGACACATGAGTTATGACTGCTGTGAAAACCATAGCTTTGCATTTATTGACTTCCTTGTGTTTAACGTTTTAGTGTTACGTCAGCATGTTTGAGGAAGGTGTGCAGGGTAGAATATGTGTCTCATTTTCAGATGAAGGTCAATCTAACTTTACACATTCTTTCCCCCTTAACAGGTTCTCTGGAGTTACAGAAAGCTGTCAGACTTCAACTCTGGTTCAATAGCTCCAGTTCCATTGGCCCGACTTAGAAAATACATCAGTCTGGGTCCAACTCACAAAATTTAGACCCAAAAGGAAAAATAAATTCCTTGTGAGGTCATCCCTCCAGTCTGAACACTATCTGGTAGACTCCTTGAGCCACTAATATGGCAAAGATCTTGGCCGTCTGCCCAGATATTGGAGAGGATGGAAGAGTTAGGGAAGGGAGCCAGGAGTCGTGGCGCAGGAGAGCACTGAGCCCGAGCAGGGAAATGGAGCAACTCAAGGCGCTGCAGACTGGGTGGCTGCTTGTGGTAGAGGAGAGAAGAGCAGACTCCGTGTACGTGTTTGGGGTGGGGAATGGGGGAGGCCTGGAAACCGTTCAGAGAAAAGAAAATGCTTATTCATTTCTTTACAGGTGTGGAGTCACAAAGAGTTTCAGAAAATGCAAGAGCATCGCTGTCTGCCTTTTCTTGTTTTAAAAGTCCAACAGAAATTTAAAGGTGTAGAAAAAGTAGGGCCAGAGCTTTGACATTTGTGAGCTCTATTTGGTAAGTAGATTGGGTGTGAGTGTGCATCTGTGCTCTGGCCTTGCTGCTCCCTAATCAGTACCTCCTCTGTCTGCATTCACAGCCAACAGCCTGTTACTGACCTTTATGGAAATCAGCCTGAGATGGGGCATTTCAGCAGTGCACTCGTTAAGCTCCAAGCTGAGGGGATCCTTCCTTCTGCAGGGTTGTATTTTCAAGCACACTGGTTATCTGAATGAAGTTGAGAGGGCCAGTAACCCCTAAGTCCTAACACTGTGTGTCTCAGATTTGTTTTTCAAGTTTTTTTTTTTTCAGGCATTTGAGAATATTGAGAACATATTATAATGTTCATTCTATTTTATTTTTAAAAATTTTTCTAAAAAGCAATGTGGTACCCTTGTATTTCTCTCTGGATAAAATCACATGAAATTATTTTATATGGCTGGACAGACTGCACTGTTAACCCTTACCGTATGCAGTGTATGTCAGTAATGCATTACAGACAGCACACACTTATTGGACTCTGTAGCCTCTTAAAATATGGGTAAAAGCTGCTGTAAGCATCAAAATATCTCTGTTCTCCCAAGAGCAGTAGATATTGAGTTACTGATTGTTAGTTTGATGGATATGGTTTAAACACTTACTTTAAATAAAAGTACACATAAAACAGACCCCATTTTTGAAACACCTTTGATCTATAAAAGGTATGAAACAAGAATAGATTTTACTGAGAACTAACATATTCATCACGTTGGTTGGCTTTTTACATATTTTTATGAAGTATAAACATTTTGCACATCCCTTGAGATGGAGAGAAAGTTCTAGAAAGGTGTTACAGTGCAAGTTTTCTTTTTAAAAGCTGTTTCTGCTTTGCCAAAATCCTCTGCTTCTGCTGACTTACCCTCTAGCCTATTCCTGCTGAAGACCTAATGGCAGCTGATGACCATGGGAGAGCGTTCACACACCCACACATTCGGGTCCTCCGAGCACTTTCAATATGAGGATAACATCTCTGTTGGTTTAAGTTACTCTTACATGTTACAGGAGCCTGATATAGAAGGTTGCCTCACTCTAAATTTCTAACTTTTCTTTGCTGAGAATACCCATAAAAATCCTTATCTTTGAAGGTGGAAAAAGAAGAATTCCCACGTCTGCATAACGTCCTAGATGTATTCCTGACAGTAAGAGCATTTCTCTGTCCATACTTGGTGGGGAGAATTAGGCTGATAATGGTTTATTTATTCAGCATTCAACACTTACATGTTGTAAGGATACTTAAAAATTACATAAATCTGAAAGTTTTACGTATACCAAGCTAAAGTCATATGTATAATGCTAAAGCCATTTAGATATTTATATTCTTATATGTATGAATCTAAAACAAGTGGTCTTTTGTTAAAACAAATGCCTTGATTGGTCATTCTGGGAGACAAGTCAAGCTTCAGGGTAGCCCCCAAAGACAGAGAGAGGACATGGCAGCCTTTGAGAGAGCTGAAGCAAGAGTTTGAAGAATTAAGCACATTTCCAAGAATAATGGATCTAATATGCAAATGTGTAAGTCGTTTACAGTGTCCATTGTCCTGATGTAAATTTTTTTTGTATCTTCAAACTTTTAATAACTTTGGCTTTTTATGTGATAGAAATCATATAAAAGGGGCCCAGCTCAGGCAGACCTATAACCCAAGGTGTGAGGAAAATGCATTTCTTAATCAAACCACCAAACAAGCATCATCTTGTGAATGGTGATTATATTTACTCACTTTCATGTATACAGACAGGTTTCTGTATACAGGAGGAAAAGGACTACCTTCTATGAAAATTCATTTTTCTATGAAAGTTCTTAAATTCACAGGTGTAGTCACATTGATCTTTCTCTGGAGGTACGTATAACATGGTTATATTAGATATAACATCTGTGTTAAATTAGATTTGAAAATTTTCTGCTGCTATAACAGGTTTTAAAATATAGGACACTAGCATTTTTTTATTTCAAGCTGATTTCATATATCAGTTCAGGCTTTTTATTACTATGCTATTTCACTTAATTGTTTTTTTAATCCCTTCTGTGCAGTTAGATGTAATTGTTTCCATTAAATGTGCTAAAAATAATATTTTAAATGGCTTTATAAAATTGGCCATAAAATGAGTTCTTGTTTGGGGAAAATATACAATATACATGTATAAACAGAGGACAAAATTAGACGTGCAACATACTGGGTCTATGAAGTCGGTGTAAATGTAATGGTGTAACATTTACTTATAGCTTCTTTTTAATAAATTACCTTAGATTTACTGATTTCTGCAGTATTATGGGAAGGTGGCATTGCAGGTATAAGTCATGGTTCCATACAGAAGTCCTAATGAATTAGTTTTTAGATGGATGCCAGATTGATGAGCTTTCTAATCTGTGTTTCTGGGCAAGTTTTTCAAAAATAGCTACAAAATCAATTACATGAATTGAACTACTGAATTACATTGATCACTTGGATGAATGTTCCAGTAAATACAAACAAAAGGAAATGTTCGAATCATTAAATAATGGAATTTACATAGGACTCATGGTGAATAATTCAGACATTTTGCCCAGATTTGCAAGTGTATTTTGAGTGGTACTCGTTCGGCACAGAATCGTATTTGTTGACCTGATTACTTATCGCTTGCATTGGTCATGGTCCTTTGCAGCTTCTTTATGTGGCTGCACATTGTAGTGGCTGGGGGAGTGCTCATGATTGGAGATGCTGACTTCACTGCTTTGAGGGAGGACTTGCTCTGTGCCTTTTCCTTAAAGCTTCCCAGGAGTGAACCTAATACACTGCCTTGGGTTGAAAACCACTACCCTGCTGCATTTGTTGGCTTTTTTAATTCTTATTTTTTTAAAAAACTTGTTTCTCCACTTCAGCATTCAACTGGGGAAAATACCTAGTATAGACTGTGGCCCACCATGAGCCTCAGGAAGTGTTGGATAAACAGGCTCGTGCATTGTCTTCTAAGATGATTACACGGCTCTCCAAGCAACACAGCTTCTAATAAGACAGTCCAGAAATTAAGCTGAGCTGCCGACAAGTAGAATCAGCCTTACCTCAACAAAATATGAGGACAGACAAAATTTTCTCAAAGGTCCTAAACAGTGAGACCTCAGGAGAAGGTGAAGGAAGGGGCTCTAAGCTCAGCACTTGAAGGCATGAGAGGTACAGATGATTCTAGAATGACATCATCATCCTGACAGCCAGGCATCAGGAGGAACACAGAGGACCACAGAGGTGTATGTTTTCTAATGTGTGTTTTTCAAAGGAGGAGATGACAACCCGAGCCCCGTGGAACTGTACCCAGGTTTAAAGGGACTGAGGGCCCCACCACCCAAAGACATAATGACTGCCCAAGAACACCTCAGACAGATAAGAAGCTTGGGGATGCTTGTTTAGCTCCTAACCCAAACAAGTTTAGGTGAGAACACTACCAAGGTTTACGTGTCTCATAAACCAAGTTAGGTAGGTCAAAATTTATCTAGGATTACAAATTTTGTAACAGGTAGTAGATTTTTCTTTGATATTCCCATGCTTTTGAGTCAGAGACAGTATTTGATTTGAGATAGTCCAATATTACCATGACTAAACCAGGGAGATGGCTGAGGATCTGTTTCCTCTAGGCTTTGGCCAGCATTAGGAATAATGGTAAGATGGCAAGCATTTAGTGGGAATTTGCTTAGGCACAGGCACTATACTAAATGTTATCCAGGCTTATGTTATATAATTTTCCCAGTAGACTTGAACTGGGATTCTGTGTTGCAAGTGACAGAAAACCCAATCCATACTGGCTTAAACAAAAACAGAAAATGTGCTGGCTTCTGTAACAGAATCTAAGTCCAGTGGCAGTTCCAGCTTCAGGTGCAGCACAGATGAAACTGCTGTGACCTGGCTTCTGTCCCTCTCTCAGCCTTGCTTCTCCTGTGGCGGCTCTGTTCCCCTTGAGGCAGCTGTTCCAGGGCAAACCCTGACTCACCCCAAGCTTTGCGTCCAGTGAGGAAGAGAAAACATCTTTGTTGTCAGCAGCAACAGAAGGCATGAGATTCAGCTCGGCCACGTGCTCACTCCTGAGTCTACTGCTTTGAGCAGGGGGCCACAGTGAACTGATTGACTTAGACTCGGCAAACTGCAGCTACAGGTAGAGATAAGCATGAACAAGAGGCGAATGTTCATATAAAAATCAAAGGCAGCTGTCAGAAGAAGGAGCCATATGGAGGCTTAGAGAGCCAAAATCGCTCACCTAAGCTATGACAGTTAGCTCGTGGCCTTGTTGGCGTTTGGAGGTGGAGTGGATGACAGAGCACAGGTCAAGTGGCTGCTCTGCAGGGTCATATTTTCTTCCCAATCATGTAGCGGGGACGACAGAGCCTAGGGAGGGCCAGAGCCCAGGGGGACGAGCAGCCTCCTTTCCACAGGGTCCCTCTCCCCCATCTCTTCAATTGCAAACCCATGTTTTCAAAAGAAATTCTGTGAGGAGCACAGCTGTGAGCACTTGTTTATAATAAGTTGTTTCTTTTAATAACAACTGTATTAAAACCCGTCCCATGATCATTTTTCATCCACCTATTAAGAGGCATTTTCCACACAAGTTCTTATAATTGGCAGTAGGTTCATTCTTTTAAAATCCTCAACCTCTAACAAATATTTTCACACTATGTAAGCCAAAGATAAGGAGGAAGGGCAAATTTTTGACAAAAAAAAAAAAATTAAAATAAGCTTTGGCCATGCTTGCTTTGTGCAGATCAAGCCTGTCAATAGAGGCTTGTGGGATTTGCTCTGTGTTGTTGGGGGATGTTGCATATTTGGGTGCATTTCGATGTCTTCTATTTCTCCTTCTAGTTGGCCTTCAACTGTGAAATGTTCTTTACCCTGTCCAGTATATCATATGCTTAGTTTTTCCATTGCCTCTGGGATAGTTGTTGATTTTATATAACTTTTTTATGCTTTTTGCATTTTTTTTCTTTAAATCTCACGCCAGCCACAAATTCAGTTTTCCATCATAGACTGGCTTATCATTGACAGTTCCTCATCTTGTGTATTACCCACTCTTGGTCACTGGCTGCCAATTGAAAGACTCAGCCCTAATTCCACACAGTCTCGTTCTGACACTTGAGGTGTTTTTGTTTCCACGTCACCTTGTCTGTGAAAACATTCTTGTCCTGATTTGCAATTATACTTACTTTATATGCTACAGCTTTTAGTTCATCTTCTTATTGAGCACTAATTACTTGATCAAGGATGATGGATTTTTAACAATATAGAGTGTAAACATCCTGAGTCAAATGCTAATAAAGATGAAAATATAAGTGTAATATTTTGGTCATATTTGGCAAGAGAATCCTGAAATGTTGAACATTCCCCTTGATAAGTTACCTCATCAAACCAGGTCTTTGTATAGAGGAAAAAAAAAGGAAAATAATTTAACTTTTCATACTAACAGTGCCTTTAGGTCCTAGGTTACAGTCTGGGGTTGGGTGGAATTCCATGGAGAATGGTCTTCAGCAGTTATTCAGAGTAAACACTAACAGTGCACAGGGGCTAGTCTGCCTATAGTCACCCATGAGCTGGCCTTGTCCCCATCTTTCCAGTCCACTGCCTAGAAAAATGAGAGTAGATCTGGCCACGAGAAAGCTAAAGGAGAGCAGTGAGTTAAGAGAGTTTGATTCAAATCAGAAAAAAGGAAATGGCTGAGATTTACCAAGACTCTTCTTGGTTGGTGGGGCTGGGCACGGTAGCTCATTGCCACTGAGGTCAATCATATGCCACTGCACTCTAGCCCGGGTGACAAAGTAAGACCCAGTCAATAAAATACATACATAAATACATACATGCATACATACATACCAACACTCTTCTTGGTAGGGGGAAGGATTTGGAAAACCAGAATATTGCTTCCTAAGTCTATCTGACCTAGTCATATCAGAGAAGAGATCACTGAAAAACGCAAAAGAGGTGGCCAGGCCTCTCCAGAGGAGATCCACTAGGCCTGACATCTCCAAGTTTCTTGGATGAACAGATTCAAGTAAAAGAGAGAAAATGAGGACTGATCAGTCTTGCTTCCTTGGAGAAATCGCCCAGGCCAGACTTTGTACTTCATCCAAACATATGTGCATATGCACGCAGACACCCAGAAAGGCAAGAAAGAGCGACTGACATAGAGACAGACAAAGGGAACCAAGTGAAAGGAGACGGCTAGACCATCTTTCAAGGGAAGTAGAACCTACTTACTTCTCTTGATGTCTAAGAAAACAATTCTCAAACCTCCACACTTTCCACCAGTTTGAAAGCTTTACCTGCCTAGAGGCTTACTGAGAGGAAGCATATGTGAAAAAGACAGGAATCTCTGAGTTTTCCCCATAGGTATCCATGAATTCCATTATATACCACCTTCAGTACAGAGACGTCGAGAAGAGGGCAAAATACGTGCCTGTTCACTTTGTCCCCACCATCTTTGTAATACTGTGGACTCTGTGCCAATCTGGTGATGCCCACAGACCCTTTCATGGAAAAATGTTTCTAAATACATAAAATAAATGACAAAGAATTCCAAAAGGGACAACTTATACTGAGATAGACTTCTACCAATAGATGGCTCAGGGGAGGGAACTCAGGGAGCCCCAGTTAGGACTCAGGGTTACACAGGGCTGTGCACCAAGCAAGGTCCCTGCAGGAAACAGGTGGCATACTCGGGCTAGGAAAATTTAAGGATGATTTCATAAAAAGATATTTACAAAGCATGGGCAGGGACAGGGAGACCATGAAGAGCAATGAAGTGCATATTTCCAGAAAAGGCGGGCCTATGATCAACCCCAGACACAAAGAATAGAGAGGCAGCATTTCCTGGAACGGGGTTACTTCAGAAGGGAAGTGACTCACCTTAGGATTGGGCCAACCGCAGGTGACCTTCGCAGAGAGGGAGTCAGGAGCATATATACTCCTCGCTTGACCTACTGGGATCTCCAGAGTGCCATACATTAAGCAGACTTTTTAAAAATGTAAATCAAGTTAGGTCGCAACAATTCTCACATCCTAGAGTCAGAGCCAGCCTAAGCCCATCAATCCCCATACAGGCCGACCTCCTGCCCGTCCAACTAGAGCATTCTGAAAAGGTGGAACGGGGAAGTGAGACAAATCACCAAGCACAGATGATATTGTTAAAAAGTGCATTCACTATAACCTGGTCTTTATTTTTGTTGGCAGATACTTAGAAATACTTTAAACCATATGTGGAATTAGAGTAATGGACCCCCCTCCCTTTTCCTAGAGTAATTTTTCTGAGTTATTTCAAAAGCAACACCCACTGATAGATTTCCCAGGAAATCTCATTATTTGCAGGTTAGCTGGCCAGAGACGTCATCTGTCTGTGCTGCAGGAGAAATCCTTTACAAGTTGCATTTTGAGAAATGGTTAAAGTCCCAAATTCTTTGGGTGCAGCTATTTGGTCTTTGAAAATATAGGTGGAGTCCTTGGAAACTATTTGGAAAGTCATTTGTTCCAATGGGTTGTATTGTCATTCTACAAATTACCCAAAACTATTTTAAAAAGGAAAAAAAAAAAAGCACGATTATTATCTACCCACGGAGATTCATTGAGAATGTATACACAATGTCCTGTGATGTTTTGCCTTTTATAATAATAAGAGGGTTAACGAAGATCTGACCCCACATGTCTGTGTTCCCGAGAGGAGAGGCATGTGGTCAGTTACCTTGGTGCGAAGGTAGTGCCGATACAGAAATGAAAATCGTTTACTCTGGGAACTCAGCCTGCCAGCACGCCTGTGAAATGATTTGCATACGGTTGTACCAGGAGTTCCCAGAACTCGTTCCTGGGTGTTCCCTCCGCTATTTCCACTGCTGGCTGGCTGATTCTGTTTGGGTGTATGTCTCCATGTGTCATGATGTTCTCTTTTAAAATACGGCAAAGTTCAAGAAGTTTTGCTTCCTTAAAAGCACACTTGGTGCTCAAATGTGAAATACTGAGCTTTTTTTCCACAGGGTATTTTTGTTTGTTTTTGTTGATCTCCCAGAGTGAATGATGGGAGTGTATTTCTTCTAATGCTGGCTTTCCCAAATACCAGACTGCCACCATAGGTGTCCTGCTGGGTTATCTTCCTTTTCTGGAGATCTTAACGTGATAGGGGACTTGATGACTAGAGAGGGCATTTGCAAAGGTGAGGATGTCTGCAAAACTTTCCCTTTTCTTTTTCTTTTCAGGCAGTGATTCTCTGCAGAAGCATTTTTCCTTTTAAATGAATTCTCAGAGGGCAAACAGAGATGAAAGGGGAGGAACAGCTGAATATTTCTGCTAGCGTTTTGACCAGAACAGCCCTAAAATGTTCTGTTTATTAACGGGGGAGAACGGTTTGTGGAAGGTTAACGTTGGCATTACTTAGCCGGGTCACTCCTGTAGAGCGTCTGCATGAATTAGGAAAGGCTGCCAGGTTTCCATCTGTCAGCAATGCAAGCCCAGCCACAAACACAACTGTCGTGACAACCACACCGAGTTAGTCTTTCAAATAAAACTTGTTAAAAGCTACTGCCTCCAGCCTCCACCCAAGGCAGTTCACTGCATTAAATCACCCTCTAACTAGTATTTATTTTCTTAGGCGTTCCTTACTTGTGCAGCTGTGGGCATGCTGGCCTTTGATTTAAAATAACCCCACCAGGATGAGCGTTTACAGTCCCCGAAGGTCGAGATGTGTTAAGGAGCATGTCTGAAAGCAATGTCCCACCTGAACCTTCTCAGGCTGCAGTGCCTGGGTCCGGGGCCTCTGCACCTCCCCTGTGGGACATGGTCTGTAAGTCTGGGAACTGCTGGATCAGCTGATTTCTTTCAGATGATGGCAAACCACAAAGATCCCCTTAGAGTAGGGCCATACTCTGGGGGGGCCCACCCTCAGGCCAGTTTCCCTCCCTAACCCCCCCCACCGTCCCGGTGTTCCCAATTTGATGAACTTGTGTGGCAAAGGCAAGTTTGGATTAACTTTAGCTCACCTGTGAAATCTGAGTTGACAAGAGAATCAAAGCTATCATGGAGCCGACTGGCACTGCATCTCCTGGGGTGTGCATTTTCTTTTAACTCACATGCTTGAAATCTGGGGGATCAAATGGCCTAGTGTCCCCCTGGTAGGACTGTGTTATGTAAAAACAATATTGTTCTCAATATGCTCTTTTAGGTGCTAGGTACTTTTAGAAGATTTCTCCATAGCAGAGAGGTATCTTACCTATTGGTCAGTGTGGACCGTAAAAATGAGCACTTGGTTAGAAAAAGTTGAGGATAGAAAAAATGAAGCGATGGTGAAACATATTGTGCATTTCTGTACTCTGCGTACATTTTTTAAAAAAGGGGACAGCGCTTTCTGATTGTTAGAAGAATACTCAGCAGCCATGCCTGTATCTGAACGACGTGCTTAGTACCAAACCTTTAAAGAAACATTTACACCTAAAATATTATGAGATAAATAGAGGGTTTTAACTGTCAAATTCCAACTTCTGCACAGCTTCTGAAGTGTTGCAGGGATCGAAGGAGCCTTTGGTGTCTAGTACCTGCTGGTTACTCAACAACATCTGTAAAGTGAGTGAATAAATAACATGAAAATGATGGTGATGATGCCGATGGTGTTAAAGGATAAACTTTAAAAGAGAGTTAGGTCATGATTCGCAGGCAAATGTAAAATCAGCACAAGTCAAAAACTGTATTTAATGTGTAAATTAATGAAGAATCCAATATGATAATATTACAATTCGTTCATAAGAGAACTCAAAGAATTATATTCCTTGTAGTCAGACAAGGATTGCTGCAATGAATTGCAAGTGGATGTAACCTGGCAAAATTGGTGCACATCCACGGGGTGACACAGTATACGTGTCTATGGGCAGCAATGATTTGTGTCTCTGAGAGGTTTCTACACATCAGCTTGCATTTTACAGAGTTGTAAAGTGGCCCCGTCAAAGGTAAGCAAATAAGCAATTGTGCACACCCTATAGAATCAAATAATCCTTGTATGAGTAGCAATCCACGGAGGGCTATCCAAAAATCCCTTAGGCCTATTTCAAAATCTTCCACGATCTTCTCCACTGTACTTAACACATCTACAGTACATATCCAGTGCCACACACTGTTCTGGATAATATGCTTTACATAATCATTTATTAAATCTTCCCAACAGCTGGCCCAAGGTTACAGAAGAAGTCAATAAGGGGCCAGATCTGTCCGACAGTCCAGCCTGTCCGACTCCACCACCTCAGGCTCTACTGGCCATGCAAAACTGCATGGATGTGGTTAATGGGTAGCTGGGAGGCTACTGCTACCTACTGCTGGTCTGCAGTTAGCGTAAGATACCATGGGAGGGAAAGGGGTGATTGAGGCGCTACATGATTATCCCAGGCCTTTGGCAGTAGACATAGGTGCATTGCGTTTTCTGGTTTCCTTTGTTTACTCATCAAATCTGTACCTGGCACAGTGTGTTTCATCTCACCATGACTGGCACGTTCACAGACTGACGCCACAAGCCACGGTGTGACGAAAGGAGGTCATTGCAGGTTAAGTAGAATGGAATAATCACAGTTAGATTTTTTTTAAAAATTATAAGCCCAAGTAAAACAGGAGGATTTGGCCAAATATTGGTCAAAAATAGCTGCTTTGGGACCCACCCTGTGTTTGCCCAGAAAGGTCTTACAGGAGGTCGTAGGCCGGCTTGCTCCTACACACAGAAGGCCTGGCATGGCCCACGCACTGCCTTCAATCTTTAGCCACAGGGGACCAGGCCTAGTTTTGTAAAGTGGAGCAAAGCAAATACAGAAAGCTGCAAATTCCCAAACTGGCAAAAGTCCGTCCTATTCATTTTCTCCCCCAGTTTTACTGCTTGTATTAAAAAAGAAAGTCCAGGAAATATTTAGTACAGTTGTAGAGCTGTGCCCTGGGAATTCTCAAACTCACCATCCTTAGCCTCCTACTCTGTGTCATCCCTACATACCCTGACAATGGGAAGATTATGCTTGAAGGGGTCGCCTATGCATTGTACTATGTATTTGAAAAGGCTCAAGAAAAGCGACGCACCTACAAAGCTCACATTCTCTATTGCCCTCTGCCTCCACTGAGTGGGAACAACTTATTCCACAGTTCAGTGGTGCCCAAGAGGAAGAAACCACGGCGGATCCTCCCTCATTCTGTGCGGGACCCCCTTTGCTTTGGGATAAGTTTGACTTTGAGAATAAGTCATTTATAGTTTTGGAGGAGTGCAATGCTTTTTTGGCTGGGCTTTTGGTTTTAAATGAGCTTTAGTCCGTCATATGTAAGTAAAGTTTGGGCAGGAGCCCATGTTTTATTTGATGCTTTGGGAAGAAAAACAAAGCAATGTTGTGATGATAATAGGAATAGTTCAAAGTCTGTATCACGTCTTTTTTGCTCACCACGTCTCTGAAAACTAACTTGTCAGAGATGATCTGGTGAAGGAGAGATATTGGGTCATATTTCAGCTGCAGGGGGTAAAGTCAGGAAGGGAGTTCCGTGAGGGTGGATGGAATTGGTGTGTGTGTGGGGGGTTATTTATTGGTTAATAAATAAGCCATCTGGGCATTGGGCTGGAACCAGAGCTGATGGTGCACATTCTCTTCCCAACTCTGCATTTCACCTGTAGTGGTGGAAGAATTTACACCATAGTAATTGGCAAATGCTACAAATCGGGGCTCCCTTATCACCTCCTCTCAGAGTGTCATTTGGTTGTTAAACACTTATTAGCACGCCACTTAGGATACCCCTGGTACCAGAACAGCACTTGGCATATAGTTGGAGCCCAACAAATACTTGGAAATGAGAGCGAATGTTTCTAGGAGCCCTAAAGTGAATTTCACTCTGGGGAAATAGTATCTTTAAGGTACCTAACTTTAGAATTTTATCTTCAATTTCCTGTACATCATAACTTAACTGATTGTTTGGTCTGCACGATGCCAGTTGCTTCTTCATGCTTTGCTTCTTCTAGTTTCTATTCGAGCTCAGGAAAAGTGAGAATTATTCTCATTTTACAGAAAGGAAAAGGAGGCTCAGAGTAGCAAAGTGTCACTGCTCTATTAAGAGGCAGCGTTTGTGTCCACATCCAAGTTCTGGTTGATTTTCAGGCTGCTACATGACTGTGAGACAACACTGTCTGGCCTTACTGTGAAGGGAACCTCTGTCCCATGGTGGAAGGCAAACAGCGTCAGGCTCATTAATTGTAGGCACCGTCCCGAGAGCTCCACTGCCCTTCTTGAAAAGCAGAATCAGTGAATTTCCAGCTCCATGAATGCTTCCCTTACTCCCTGCTGGGAGATCTTCAAACAGATATAATACTTATTATTAGACCATGATAGCAGGTAATACATTTTGAACCCAGAGCAGTGCAATTCGGCTCGCTGGTTTGACTTGTGAGTGTCTTGAACAATGAACCATGAGTACACTGGCTGAGCAGAAAAGATGGAATGATATAAAACAGTCCCAATATCTGGTGTGACTGTCATCCCAGGCACCTAGCATAAAGATGGCTGTCTTTGAATGTAAGTACAATATTTCAGTTGCTACAAGGACATCAACACCCACCCGAGTCTGCCTCTGTGGCTCGAGGTTTGGGGATGCTTTCTGTGTTCTGTCATCAGTAGAGGAGGGAGCAGCTGGGCTCAGCTCTTTAAGACCTTTGGTGAAAAGGCTGAGATGATAAAGGAACTTAAACGTAACACCTGGCAGCCCACCTACCTGTACCTGAGCCTACTCTGCTGTCAGGGATGAAAGGGCAGCTGCTCGCTCATCCGTTCTCTCTTCGTTAATTTTCTTCAAAAATTGGGTCCCTTTACGTGCCCACTCGCTGGGACCAAATTTCAGCGTGGACATGGAAAGGGAAATAATGGGGAGGCACGTGATATGCAGAACAATGGCCAGTTCTGCCAGGCCCACGTTCTTCAGGGGTAGAGAAAATAATGGCAATCAAGAACCATATTGTTATAGTCTGCTTTGAATAAAATTCACAAAAGTTCAATTAAGAAACCCCATAGTGCTGCTTTCGTGAAATTTCAGTGCCTTCATCACAAAGGATGTCGGCTGTTCCCTGTTTCTAAAAAGTGGTTGTTTCTGAAACATAGTTTTTCGGGTTGCCGGCTTTGAGGGTCATTCTGCAGCTTCTCTCTCTTAGTTTCTGCAAGGCACATACCTTCCCAGAAGCATTTGCCAGGTGAAGCAGGCCAGGTGCTTCCATTTGCTGAGGAGGCTTTAGCATCAGAAGTAGCTGCTGTTGTTTTATTTGCCATCTTCCGCAAAAGTGCAGAGAACATGGCGATTTCAGTCCTAAAAGCCCAAATCCGGGGAAATATTTGCAACATCTGTAATAGAAAATTAATACTATTGCTACATAAAGAGCGCTTTCAAATCAATACAATATAACTACAGTTGTGAGAGTAAAATAAAGTTCCCATGTTTTGGGTCCCAAATTGCCAGCATCCATGGGAAGAGTCAGGGGATGAGCTGGGCTCTTTGCGTGGCACCCTGTAGGGGTGAGGTGGGTCCAGGTGTTTTGACTTCATTCCTGGTGCAGAGAGCAGATCATGAAGGGAGGATGTCGGGGATGGATGGGAGAGAGAGATGACCTTGCAGTTTCATTGCAAACATCTCTTCTTGGGGGGGAATCAGAGCGAGGGGCCTGGAATAACAGCCTGTGTTAAGGAAGCCTGCGGAGTTCCAGGAGAAAGACCCCTGTGGCGTTGAAAGAAAGTGAATGGAATCAATAGATATTTTGGAGGAAAAATTGACTTCGTGATAGTTTGGAGGTGAGACTGAGGGAGGAGAAGGTTTCAAGGCTGACTCCTGACTTTCTGTCCAAATAACAAAAACACTGCAGATGGCAACACCTCAGACAATAGATAAGCCTGGGGAGAGGACCCGGGCTGTCGCTGGAGGCTGGAGGAAGAATCCCGGATTCAGCCTGTGGAAGTTACTGTGTGTTCCCTGATGAATGACAGAGGAAGGGCTGAACTGTTGGTCTCCATTTGATACTTACCTGACCATAGAATTTTGGGCCTAGAGAGTTAACCTTTGAGGAACCTCAGAATTGAATGTCCAGGTAGAAGATGATGACCTTGCAAATGACTGAGAAAAGGAAAGGCCAGGGAGAATGGGGAAGCCAGAAAATAAGTGGGGGAGAGCAGTGGACATAAGTGCATTGGATGCTGCTGGGAATGGACTGACACGTCTCCTGGGCTCAGTGACGGGGGAGCTTATTTGTAACCTCTGCAAGAGTTGTGAAGTCACGCAATAAGGTCAGGGACCAAGCTGGGGTGGGCTGAGGAGTGAAAGGGAGCTAGGAAACAAAGATGGCAGCTCCCGAGGTCTTCAAAGAAGCTTGGTTGTGAAAGAGCAGAGAGGAACCAGGAGCCATTAGAGAGCCATGGGGTGAGTATTGAAGACACAGAAGAGTCAATGAATAGAAAAAGTTCCAGACTCCAAGGCACAGGTGCGTCTGTGCCTGACTGTCTGAGCCTGGAAGAGAAATCACTTCCCTCGAATGAAGGAGGAAAAGGATGCTGGAAAGGAGGACGGATTAAATGGAATTGTCAGCCTGGTGTCTGGAGGCAGTGGGAATTCTCTTTTGATGGCTTCAAGTCTTCTGTGTAAAGTAGGACTCAGGTGACTATTACTGGAGGAGAGGGGGAGAAGAACGGAGCCATCCGGTCACAGTGGACAGTGGGCTACTCACTGGACAGGTGTCATGGCAGAACACGTGCTGAAGAAGCAGCTGTTCTCATCTCTGCTTCAGAGTCTCATCTGCAACTGTAGCTAGGATGGGAAACAGCACGAGGCAGTGTCTTAGTTTGCTGGAGCTCTCTAACAAAGTGCCACCAGCTGGAAGGCTGAAGCAAGACATTTGTATTTCTCTTGGTTCTGGAGGCTGGAAGTCTGAGATCGAGGGCAACTGCAGGGCTGGTTTCGTCTGTGTCCTCCCTCCTTGGCTTGTAGATGCCGTCTTGAGGCCATCTTCTCCCGCGTCCTCACGCGGTCATCCTTCTATATGCGCCTGTGCCCTAATCTCTTCTTATAAGGAGAGCAGTCATGTTGGATTAGGGACCGACCTGATGACCACATTTAACCTTAATCACCTCTTTAAAGGCTCTGGTTCCTGGCACAGTTCTCTTCGGATATACTGGGTGTTAAGGCTTCAACATTTAAATTTTGAGGGACACAATTCAGTTCATGACAGGTAGATAAAGATGTATCTTTCTTTTTAGAAAATGGCAGTGTCTTACTCAGTATCTTTAAAGTTTTATTTAAATGTTCCAAGTGAGCGCTTGTCTTTAAAAAAAAAAAAAAGAACAACTTTGATTACCTCTTGTATCCCTGAAGTCTGATTGCACGCTTTGCACTGCATTTACAGCTTTATTTCTTTCTCATCCACTGAAGTATCAAATACTTCATAGAAATTTTCCATACTTTGTCTTAGTCCAAAAATTTGTTTTGAGAAGAAAGGGCAAGTAAAAGTCACCCAATTCTCTTTTAAGTCGATCCAGAGAAATGATATTGTTTTTCCTGTTTCTATGAGAATTCTCTGGAGCAGCTTTGCTCTAAAACGCTTTTAATAGGAGCTGAATTAATTTTTTTTAACAACAACCAGTCTTGTAGTAAAAATAGGTTTAAAAAAGTGAATATTGCCAGGTATAGTGGCTCATGCCTGTAATCCCAACACTTTGGGAGGCCGAGGCAGAGGGATTACGAGGTCAGGAGTTTGAGACCAGCCTGACCAACATGGTGAAACTCCATCTCTACTAAAAATACAAAAATTAGCCGGGTGTGGTGGCACACACCTGTAATCCCAGCTATTCAGGAGGCTGAGGCAGGAGAATTGCTTGAACCTGGGAGGTGGAGGTTGCAGTGAGCTGAGATTGTGCCACTACACTCCAGCCTGGCAACAAAGCGAGACTTGGAGGGGGAGCATCACACACTGGGGTCTGTCGAGGGGAAATAGGGAGGGACAGTGGGTGGTGGGGGAGTTGGGGAGAGATAGCATGGGGAGAAATGTCAGATATCAGTGATGGGGAGGAAGGCAGCAAATCACACTGCCATGTGTGTACCTATGCAACAATCCTGCATGTTCTTCACATGTACCCCCAAACCTAAAATGCAATAAAAAAAGAAAAAATAAAATAAAATAATGAATATTGATTTTTTTACACTAAAAGAGATAGTTTCAGTATCATTTTTCTGAGAAAATGTTCAAAATATTTATTTTATCTTAGAATATTTTGACAAAATAAATGAAATGCATTGTCTAAAGGTTTAACCAGTATTTTACCCCCTCGTTTAAACTTACAGATACTATGATCACATTCTTTATGAGTACATAACCTACTTTACTCCTTTACAGCTCTTTGTATTAGGGTAAAACTACTGATGGCTTATTAGGATATCAGATGTATCACTTCACATTAGGTTTATCTGTGAGTTACAAAGGCCTGAGAAACAGTAGGTTAAACAAGATAGGAAAACATTTATTCCTCAGTTAAGTGTCCTCAGAGTAGAGAGAGTCCCGGACTACGAAATGCCTCCATAGCCAGGGGGGAACACAGACAGACGCCTTGGTAAAAAAAAACCCTCCTCTTCATAGTCCAAAGTAGCTGCAAGAGTTCCAGCCATCTCATCTGAGTTCTGATCAAAAGTGTGAATAGTGTGAATAAAGTAGTGAAAAATGTCACACCCTCTCCTTTCAAGGAATATTTCTGGAAGTTCCATCCATTTGCACTTAAATCTCACTGGCCAGAATTTACACCTTGATTCCTAGGATCCTAAAGAGTATCATCTTTTAGTGAGGTGAAATACTGTCCAGAATAATCTCCGTTGAAAACCGTGCAGTGTTTCTAAGGAGAGAGAGGGAGAAGAGATATTTGTGGTTGCAAGGGCTGCTGGTTCCTTTGCATACCACATGCATACCGTGGCTGCTCTGAAGGGCATTAAGATGGGGTGACTGTTGATGCCCCTGGGTCTGGGCAGAGAGAGACCTGGGCTGTACAAGAATAATAATGGTAGCTATAAATTCAGAAAACACATGAGCAGTGTTTTCCGGAGCTGGCATATTCAGAGTCATTATCTCAATCAGTCCTTATCAAGATGTTCTGAGGTAAACAGTATCCCAGTGCCATGGACACTCATGGTATAATGTAAATTTTCTAAAATAATTCTATCCATAAGGGATGAGTCCCTCATTCTGGGAGCTGAGTTAAAAATCTGCCTGTTGTCTACCGAACCAGGCTGCCTTGGCCTCCCTCGTGGTGGTGAACACTCTGCCGGCTGGTCCCGCAGGGATGTGGGGTCATTCCTGCCCCTTTGCCTGACCTCACAAATCCCATGATTTTCTTTGTTAATATCCCTTACATCTGTCCATTTCCTATCTCCACCACCTCCACCACCACCATCTCTCCCCTGGACGGTTGCAGTGGTCTCACGAGTTACGTGTGTTAGGGTGTTCTCGTATTCCCTTCCAAATGATCGAAAATGCAAAGCCAGGCACATCCCTTACCTCCGTCAAACCCTTCTGCGGCTCTTATTGCCTTCAGGATAAAGCCAGCTTCTGGGTCAAACCCCACCCTCCACGATCTGGTCCCACTGACAGCCTTCTCTCTTACTGGCACCTTTTCCCACAGCTTGGGCTTCCCAGCAATTTTGAGCTACTTTCCTCTTCTGGGTTGTTGGCCTCCTCCTTTGTCCCTGTTTTCTGTGCTTCCTCAGTCCCAGATGTCCTGTTTCCCCGACGGACTCCTGTCCACCCCTCAGGGCTCGAGAGAAGCCCAGCCCTCCAAAGCCTGGCTAGGGGCCCCAACTGTGCGTTTGGCTCTGTTGCATGGTCATCTCTTGCTGATCTCCCCAGGTAAACAGCTAAACCTTAAGGGCAATGCATTAACCATGTCTTTTTATTCTGATGCTTTGACATTTGGGTCCTGTGGACCCTGGAGAGGCTGCCCCTCCCAGGAGGAGCCAACGTCTGGACAGTTAAAACACCTACCTGCAAGCATACCCTCTAATGCAAACCAGCCAATCCAAGACCACACCCCACACCTCCTTTGTTAGGCTCCCGTCCTCTGGGCCACTATTCTCCTGCCCTGATCACCCCAGGGTTAGGGACCAGACAACTAGGAATAGCCCTATGCCAGGGCCTGCTGAAATTATTCAAACCAGCCACTCCTTAAGCCTGCCACCCTGCTCTGCCTGTTCCTTCCTATGGAAACCACAGTAAAGCCTCCTCCCCACCATGTCCTCTTCCTCCCAACGCCGAGGGGGTTCCCGTGTGGCCCTCTCTGGTTTCGAGTGCCCCCTTCTCTTGGGAACTGAGTAACACACTCTCAGATGGTGTTATCTCCTGAGCAGCTGGCTTCGTCATACCTGAAAAAGGATGCAATCTCCATTGTCAAACAGGCAAGAGTTTTGCCTTCTTCCCCATGGTACCCTGGGTGTCCTTGAAGTGCTTTACACACAGTAGGTGCTTACTATACACTTGTTCAGTGATTGGCTGGAGGAAAGAAGGGAGGTTTGGAGAGAATCCAGGAAGCCTTTCTAAAGGGTATCATTCAAATCATCCATCAAGGGGAAACAGGGCTTTCCAGGCGACGATGCCTGGGGAAGGACGTCCTGGGAGGCTCCGCAGCCATTCTCTCTGCCTGAGATGCCATTGGCTCACCTGCCTTTCTTAGCTGTCCACACATCCTTGACACCTTAGCTGCTCGCTGTGTTTCCATGAAGCTCCCTGTCCATTGAAACTGAGTAAAAGCATTCAATTACGTGGATTTTCATAGCGCTTTGTCACTCTCTTTCTGGTACCAGGAATAATCTGTAATTTTATACTTGCTTGTGTAATTTGATGGCTGGTGGTATCCCTTCCCCTAGATCATTAGCTTTCAGAGGGCAAAGACTTGCTCATGCCTGTAATCCCAGCACTTTGGGGGCCAAGGTGGGCAGATCACGAGGTCAGGAGTTCGAGACCAGCCTGGCCAACATGGTGAAACCCTGTTTCTACTAAAGATACAAAAAAAAATCAGCCAGGCATGGTGGTGCACGCCTGTAATCCCAGCTACTCTGGAGGCTGAGGCAGAAGAATCCCTTGAACCCGGGAGGTGGAGGTTGCAGTGAGCTGAGATCATGCTGTTGCAGAGAGTGGTGTTTTAGAGTCACTGAAACATATGGTCCCCACTGGGGCATGCAAGGAGATGCCCTGGAAAGGTAGGCTGGGGCTGGGTGATGTAATCCTGCTCAGGTTTCAGTCTTGCTGCCACCATTTTGGAAACAACCATCTTACAGGGAAAAGGTGAGAACATTGGTGAGGGTGGAAAGAAAGGGAATGAGGACGAGGAGGGAGGGTGTTGGAAAGAGGGAAGGGTGTTCTCAAATGTGTTTCTACAACTCGGATTCCACAGAAGGAAGTTGAGGTTAAACCCCTTACAAATATCTGTCACTTTCTTTTCTGGCCTCAACTCCGCGAACAGAGTGCGAGCTCTCCCGGTTCTCGTGATAGGCAGCGTAGTTTCAGGGTTCATTCATATGTCCCTTGTCAGCAATTTTCCACTGGCCCCCTTTTTTTTTAATTTAAAGTCAGAAAAGATACACATAAGACAAATGCAGCGCAATCAAGAAACGCATGCAAGCGAAATGCAGACCTATCGGTTACTGAGCTGGTGAACCCAGGACTCCCTTGCAAGGCTGCACCGTAAGGCTTTTACGAGAATTGATCCTATGCTTGTGTGTTGCTGTATGAAGCTCCTCTGTGATTAGGTTTTAAACAAGGGCAGAGTGAAAAGGAGAAAATATAATCCCAATTTTTCTATTTGTGATAAAAAATAATGACAAAGAAAACTTAAAGGGCAAAATCTTGAATTCTTAAGTCCCTAATCACACACACACACACAAGGTACACATTAATCCACCTCCTTTGTATGAGGAAAGGCCACTGTGTCACAACGTCCCTTTGCTAACAATTCTGTGTTATCTCTTAGCTGGAATGGAGTTAATAACTGGGAGACTGAGAGCCATTGAGCTTCGATGACCCTTTAGTGGCCTCAAGTTATAGGACAAAAACTACCAAGGAAGTATCTTCTAAGGACTTTGGTGATTTCTGTAAATGACTCCACTTTAAATTGCTGGGATTGTGTAGCCTCCTACAATTACTGGTGTTCTAATTTCCTGGGACTAATTTTAGAGGGTGGAAGATTTTAATCATGGAAAGGAATTGTTTCCATTGTTCAGACTAACTTCAGAAGCAGAGTTGAAAGCCAGTGCCAGAGAGCCCCCAGAACATTCCACAGGGCCTGGGCGGGCCCGGCCCGGGGCCTGCCTATCGCCTGAAAGAGAAACCCTGCCACGGAGTCCAGGCTCCTCTGATCTGCCAAACTTTGTGTCTCATTTAGCTTTCTTTGTGTCACAAAGAAGCTGCGGAGTCTGAGGATTTAGCAAAGGCCTCAGAGTGAGTTTCTGCACATCCCTGTTCCTCAGGAACCCCAGTGGCTGAGGGGGGTCCCTGGTTATGTGGCCTTAGGATGCTGGCCTTCTCATTTCCTGTGGAGGGAGCAGGGCTGGGGGAGGGTTGAAGTGTGGGGCTCTCTCTCTCTTCCCTGGCGTCCCCCTACATAGAGCTTTGTGCACCTCTCTTTCTCTCTGCTCACACCCCTGTGCCCAGGAGATGGGAGGAGACACCAGCAGGGCTTCCCATTGTAGCCCCGAGGGGGGACCCATGCGCCTAGAAAGGTGCTGCGGCATCCAACTTGCCTGGCCAGGTAGGCCGTGTGACCTCTTCAGAGCTAACACACCTCTCCTGTCCATGTGGATTTGCATCCCCAGCCTGCACCATCTTCAGCTTAAGATTTTGGATCTGCTAAATCGTTCTACTATAAGGACACATGCACACGAATGTTCACTGCAGCACCGTTTATAATAGCAAAGACCTGGAACCAACCCAAATGCTCATCGATGATAGACTGGACAGGGAAACTGTGGCACACATACACCATGGAATATTATGCAGCCATCAAAAACGATGAGTTCGTGTCCTTTGTAGAGACATGGATGAACCTGGAAACCGTCATTCTCAGCAAAGTGACACAAGAACAGAAAATCAAACACCGCATGTTCTCACTCATAGGCGGGTGTTGAACAGATAAGAACACATGGACACAGGGAGGGGAGCATCACACACTGGGGTCTGTCGGGGGGAAATGGGGGAGGGACAGTGGGGGGGTGGGGAGTGGGGAGAGAGCATGGGGAGAGATGCCAGATATAGGTGATGGGGAGGAAGGCAGCAAATCACACTGCCATGTGTGTACCTATGCAACAATCTTGCATGTTCTTCACATGTACCCCAAAACCTAAAATGCAATTTTAAAAAAAGTGCAACAAATCCCTTTAAAATAAAAAATAAAATAAGTAGTCATACTGAAAAAAAAAGATTTTGGATTTAGGGAAAAATAGCTATTTCATTTACTGTCACCCACTAAAGGTGTGCCACAAGTGCCAGGTGATAGGCGAAGTCACACTGCTGGTGTCTGTGGCTCCCTTCCCTGCTTGGTCTCCTATTCAGGACCTCCTAGTGGGAGGAAGTCTCTTGCACTAACTTTTATTTGGAAATTCCCCATGCTGCCTTCCTGCCCGTGGAGTACTCAGTCTCTGCTTTGAAATGTCCTAAGAATACTTACATTGGAAGAAAATATTCAACACAATATATTTCAATACATACAAGTTCAAAAGGAAACTCCCGGGTGGGGAGGGTGGTCAGAAAACATAATAAAATTTACAGTAAGTAAAAAATGAAGAGGAAATACACCTATACACTGCATAGCTCTTACTAACCATGTTCACTCCTAATACACTTAATCGTGGTTCGTTTTCTTTGCTGTGTCTCTAGTTTTTCTGTGAGGATCATACACATAGACCACGGAAAGGACACAGGCTGAAATGTGTCGTTGCACACAGGCCTGGGACACTGCTCTGAGGCACACTCCAGGTCCTGGGATGTGTGCTCCTGAGCAAATGCTACAGGTTTTCCAGTCCAGGCTCCTGCCTCACTTAAGCTGGTATTTTCCTGAATGCCCTTCCCAGAATGCTGTCCACCCCTGCCCGAACAGTCCCATTTAGAGGGAGACCACCAACTCCCAGGCCACAGAGTCCCTTGTTGGGCAGCTTTATTGTTAGACAGAAAAAGAATGGAAAACAGTGGCGTTAGGTAAAGATGAGAAGGATGGACAGGGAGATAGAAAACATGGCTAAGACGCTGAATTCAGCTTTCTGGTGCTCTCTAGGTATTCGGCCTGGTTTCCCATTTGAGCCACACAGAGCCAGGCGATCGTTCACAGGCTTGGCACCCTGTCTTCTTGAGAGTGGAATCATGCTTCCTCTTCATTTCCACATTCTCCACACCCCAAGTTCCTTCAATCCCTCATGAAACAGGCTCGTTTTCAGCTCCTCACCACTCAAGTTACCTTCTTCTAGACTAATCAGAGTCAAATTGTCCTTGAAAAGTGCACTTTTCAGAGCCCAGCCTGGCACCCGGCAGTGGGCACGGGCATGGGCAACGCACTGAGCAGGACTTTTCTTGCTCTTCATCTGGGTGCCGCATGCGAGGGTTTTCAGCTTAGGGCAGGACACTGTTAGCTTACATTAACTTTGTGTTCAGCTCTGCTCCGATATCTCAAGCTCATCGAGTGAGGCAGTTAGAACCAGGGTCAGGGGGAGAACTTTGTATTGTGTCTGTGTTGGGGTGTCAGGGAGTCACCACGTGGGACGCTGGGAGAGGAGCCAGCAGGGAGAAGGGGCTCTCTGACAGCAGGGTCTGCGGGATGAGGGAGCCACACCTGCTGTTTGAGAGTCCTTTCAGAGCCATCCCCCCCTTCACGTGGGTGCACACTCGGGATGACAGAGTCGTGCAAAAACTAAAAGTCCAGCCAGGCACGGTGGCTCACACCTGTAATCCCAGCACTTTGGGAGGCCGAGGTGGGTGGATCACCTGACGTGAGGAGTTCGAGACCAACCTGGGCAACATGGCAAAACTCTATCTCTTCTAAAAATACAAAAATTAGCTGGGTGTGCTAGTGCATGCCTGTAGTCTCAGCTACTCGGGAGGCTGAGGCAGGAGAATTGCTTGAACCTGGGAGGAGGCTGCTGCAATGAGCTGAGATCACACCACTGCACTCCAGCCTGGGTGACAGATTGAGACTCTGTCTCAAAAAAAAACAAAAAACACAACCTCTAAAAGCTCTGCCATGAATGTCTCAATCATCCTTGTTGTAGAAAGGCAGGTACACAGAGCACAGCGACTAGGGTCCCCCGGGCAGTGGTGCGCCGGGGCAAGCCAAGTGGAGGGGGAGGACAGAGGCAGGCATCAGGAAGAGGGGAGCATTAGGGGCATGGCCACTGTCTAAAGAGGCAGAGTGGACTTGGAGAGGATTCTGGAGCAGTGCAGAGACACAGAGCAGGCGGCAGCCTTGAGCGTAGTGCAGGGACTTATGGTCCCATCAGACACATATGAGTGGGCAGCAGCAGCTGTGTTGTGATCCGAGGGCCACAGGCCACGCGGCCTGGGGGGAGGGCAGTCCTTCCTTGCCTGGCTATTTGTCTTAGAGATGATGATCTGAAAGGAGAGCCTGGAACAAAGCCCCACCCAAGTGCAGGTCACAGGCCATGTGGATATCAAAGCAGATGAGAAGCTTCTTTGTGACTTCCGGGAGGATGCTGGGGGAATGAGAGGACCTCAGAATGAGGCCAGATGAGGTCCTGCCAAGGGAAGAAAAGAGCCATTTGGCCTGTCGATGGGACGTTAGTGGTATCCATGGATAATCTGGCATTTCTTATCAACAGAAACGTTTTAAACTAATCATGTGAACATTGGTTTTAATAGAGGCTTTACGGTGAGAAATCACAGAGTAAAATCGCCATTTAATTCTGTGACTTCCTGAACCGAGCTGGGTCCAGTGCAGACCCACGTGTGCAAATTGTGTGGACTGGGCCATGTCTGGAGCTATTAGCAGTTCTGTTCAGTTCTTTTTCTCAGCGTGTGCCGCTCTCCTGCGTGGGGGCCCCAGCCCAGACATTGGAAGACTTCCCCCCACACCCTGCAAGACCTGGGGGAGAAAAACTCTTTGGTGCCTAAGTCAGACCACAGGAATGTTTAAACCTTGATTTTAACTTTAAGGTTTGAAAATCAGACCATTTTTTATTTCACTTTCATAAGGCTATTACTGTAGAGGGGATTCTCAGGTGAGATTCTCTGGTTCACATTTTGCCATTCTAATCCATAGAATTAGGCAACAGATAGGATCACCACAAAAAACCCACTTAATATTGCTGTGATGACTTACATGCTCCTCTGTAAATTCATTTGAATCATCAGCATGTGTCTTTCTTAGCGAGAATGTACAGACATTGAAAAAATGATTTTGCAAAATACCTTGGGTTGGAGATCTGTTTTAAGACGTGTGATCCATTTCGATTTAGAAATTTTCCAGAAAAGATTTTTCATTTATAAGCCATTGACTTGCCTTTCCTTTTTTCCCCCTCTTATATTGTGGAGAACTTAAAACCCATTTTAGCTGGGTTTTTTTTTTTTGTATTTATTGGATTGCAACCCTCTTAATGAGATTTAAATGAAAAGTCCTGAAGTGCCCAATCTAGACTTCATATTGCGCCCACATGGTTTGCTAAAGCAGGTACCATACCAGCGGGGATCCCGAGTTGTCACAGCTGTAGGAGCCTCCTAATTGCTTGTGACATGGTGCTGCCTTTTGATCTTGACCATGTTCTCCTAATTATTTAATCTCTGACAACATGAAAACATGTTTCACCACATACCATGAATAAAGATCCAGTATGAGTTTTCTCCTGAGGCCTAGTTCAGGCTGCATATTCTTTATGTGAACAGCAGCTAAGGGAAAAAAAAGGTTTATTTCCTGTAATCTGTTGAAGGGGAGCTAGGGGATGGGGGTGGTGTGTGTGTGTTAACATCCCTCCAGCCTCTCCCACTCCAGACTTCTGCCGATACATTTCCTGTTTGTTCTGAATCACCCCTGGAGTTGTTGAATCCTTGACGCACTGTTTTTAGGCTGATATTATTGGACAATTTTTTCTGGCCTAGGGAAGGCAGGCGGTGGGAACTCATTGTTAGACAAAGAAACAAGGGATTGATTCTGGTGGGTTAAATTTGTGCTCTTCTATTGAGGACTATTTACATTTTATTTTATTTAGTTCACGTGTCTGTTTTTTTCAATGAATTCTAGGCTGCTTGTTGGTAGGGCACTTACTACATCATCTATGAATCACCTGTGCTTAACAAATATTTGCTGTGCGAATGAATGAATGAATGAGCAAATGAATAAATTAATTTCGCAAATCAACGAGTGAATAGTAAATGATGTTTGTCTCCGGGGACTTTGTTAATGTCATACTTGTACCTACTAAGGCATCTCTGTGAAAATCTCAGGAAAATGTGCCTTGTGTCTGCTGGCCCATCTTGCTCTGCTCTCTCTCTGCATCTTTTCTTAATTGTGGCAAAAAAATATATCACATAAAGATTTTCCTCCCGCGTCTGAACAGTGCAGCCCAGCGTTCTGTAACTGACAGCGGCACACCAAACTTTTTTGCTTGGGGTTGCACGGCTTTCTCTAAGGCACCAATATCCACCACATATGCTGGAAGGATTTATCTCAGCTCCTGAACTATTGCTATTTCCTGGCAGAATTGCTTGCCAGGGTAACAAGCTGCCTAAGTATTTTGTTAACATTTGTTGAGTAGAGGGTTAGGGTTAGGGTGAGGGTGCCCATTAGAGTCAGGGGATCGAGGCCGTGTTGGAATTCTCATCAGTGGCTTGGAAACTGAATACATCACAGGTTGGGAACTTTTCTGCAAGGGTCAAGGTAATAACATGTCAGCTATGTGGCCTTGTGGTTCTCTGTCACAGTGGCTCAACTTTGCAGTCGTAGCACAAAAACAGACCTAGACGGTGTGAAATGGGCACAGTGTGTTCTGGTAAGTCTGAAATTTGAATTTCTTGCAATCTTCCATGTCATGAAATATTATTCATCTTTTGATTCCCCTCTCCCCTTCACTTAAATATGTAAAAACCATTCTTAGCCTGTGGGCTGTGATTGGCTGCCCCGGCAAGGCAGGGACAACACCTACTTACCGTACTTTGGGGAACCCATGGGGAGCTTGCAGTGAGATGGAGCAGGATGAAGACAGCACTCCTACTGAGGAAGCCTTTTGCACGAAAGGACAGCATTGTTGGGAAGGATAACATTGCTGTTCACCATAAACCTTTCCATCGGCTTTCAACAAGCTGGTGGGTTTTTGTTTTTGTTTTTGTTTTTTTGAGACAGAGTCTCGCTTTGTTGCCCAGGCTGGAGTGAGTGGCACGATCTCGGCTCACTGCAACCTCCACCTCCCAGGTTCAAGCCATTCTCCAGCCTCAGCCTCCCTAGTAGCTGGAATTACAGGCACGTGCCACCACGTCCGGCTAATTTTTATATTTTTAGTAGAGACAGGGTTTCATCATGCTGGCCAGGTCTCAAACTCCTGACCTCCTGATCTGTTCTTCTCAGCTTCCCAAAGTGCTGGGATTACAGGTGTGAGCCACCATACCTGGCCCTGTTGGTGGTTCTTCAAGTTGTTCTTAACTTTAGCATTCTGCCTTTGGTTGTGTTGCCCTCTGAGACTATGCGGCCATTAACAGGCTGGAAGCTGGAACTTTGAAATCCCAGAGACGTCTCTGCAGAAGGCATATTTCTGCCAGCACCCTTGCTTTCTGTCTAAGATTATATCAGGACTGTTGTGCCTGTCAGTTTGGCTACAGAGAAGAGATGCTTTGGGATTAGAAAAAAGTATCCTATGGCATCTACACCACTGAGAGGTTCCACAGCAGTGACTGGAGAGGAGACGGATCAGGCAGTGCCAGCCACGAGGTTTCTTGGACTTTAATGTCACAGTGCTCGCCTGCACACTTACAGGGATTACAGGTCTTCTCCAGTCTCTGCGTAGGGGGCTCGGCTGTCCTATTTGTACTAATAAAATCAAAGGAAAGGGTAAAAGAGGTTCTTTTTCCCCATCCCTTAACAACATTTACTTTTTTACTCTAAATGAGCTAATCAAGCCATCACATATTCCTGTGCCTTTATCATTAATTTAGCTAACAGTCTGGACATCATGCCTGCAAGATTTGATAAGAAACCAATTCTTGGGATTTTAGCTCCTAATTCTTTTCTTCTTTTTAAAAAATTACTTTTGAAATGAAAGGAGATACAGGGAAAATACAACCTTGAGTCATCCGTAGACCAACTTCATCCCACGACGTTTTAATTTCAGGAGTATTTTTCCAGAACTCATTCCTGAATTGAACAAAGAAATAGAGTAAGTCTAAGGAAAGATTTACCTGCATTTCTTTCCTTTTTTTTTTTTTGGTAAGTCCACTCTTCCAACTCCCATTTGTCACACAGAGCCACATTATCTGATACTTACACTTGAAAAATAAGAATGATGCATTCACATATAGATGGAAAGTTATTTTCTTAGAAATTCAAGGAGCAAAATCAGCTGTCAATAAGCTTTTAGAAGGAAAGGAAAGGATTGCAAGGAATGCAAGTGTGATGGAGCATTTCTAGTAATATTTGAGGCACTATTTGCAACACCTGTTCCAAACTAAATAAAACATTACATAGGGCGCGTGGAGCAACTTCTGCTCACATCTCATGTTTACCACGGGAATACAGAATGCACACACACTCATGTCACTATGGACGCATGTGTCAAATTGATCATACTTCAAAATCTGCATGATCAAAAAGTTCTCAAGTAATTTTAGTCCTTGACATAATCCACTTCTCAGTTTCAGGATCTTTTAAAGCTGTTTCCATGAATACTGACTTAAAGTCACCCATGTGTGCAGAATGAAGAACGGAATGAGAAACATGGATGGCAGCAGAATGCAGAGGGGTGTCTCATTTCAAAACAAAACCAGTATTTGGGTTTGCCATGCCTGCACAACTGTACTTCATGCACAAGTGTCTTCGTTGCAGGCACATGGTTCTTTTATTTAAAGGTTTAGAGCGGGGGTCAGGGTCTGTGCTGAATTTATAAATCAGTTTTTTTTTTTTTAACTTGTATGATATAAGGAAGAGATCAATGTAATTTCTTTAAACAATTTCCATACAATGTCATTTATTCTCATCACTTTAGAAAAATGTACTTCATAGTAATCATTTGTTCTAGGTGGGCGTCACATAGAGCTGGGTAAGCAGTTCCAGTCCCACCCAATCCACTCACCCATCACCTGAATAAGAGAGAGAAACATGTAGGGAGACACAGGATGGCTCACCCTGCTGGGGTAGAGTTGTGTCTGTCTCTATTTTAGTGAGTTCTTTCATTCACATTTCTCCCTTGATCATTCTTCTCAATATAGAGTATGTGGGAAATAAAAGCCCAGGAACATCTCAAAGAAATGAGTTTTAATAGCAAAGACCTGAAACCAACCCAAATGCCCATCGACGATAGACTGGACAGAGAAAATGTGGCACGAAGACAATGTGGAATACTATGCAACCATAAAAAACGATGAGTTCGTGTCCTTTGTAGGGACATGGATGAACCTGGAAACCATCATTCTCAGCAAACTGACACAAGAACAGAAAATCAAACACCACATGTTCTCACTCATAGGAGGTGTTGAACAATGAGAACCCATGGACACAGGGAGGGGAGCATCACACACTGAGGTCTGTTGAGGGGGACTAGGGGAGGGACAGCGGGAGGGTGGGATAACATGGGGAGAAATGTCAGATATAGGTGATGGGGATGGAGGCAGCAAACCACATTGCCACGTATGTACCTATGCAACAATCCTGCATGTTCTTCACACGTATCCCGGAACCTAAAGTGCAATAAAATATATACATTTAAAAAAAAAGAAGTGAGTTTTAAGGAGAGTTATAAAACAACTACGAGGACTGACAAAACAAACGTTTTCTGGGAATCACGACACTGGAGGATTTACTGAGTTTTGAGGGTACACTCGTGGAAATCTGCAGATACATTTGTCATCAGATTTGGGCAGACAGTAAGGACAAAGTGGCTAAGACAAAGAAGAGTCCTAACCTCCAAGGCTCTCAGGACCTGGGCAAATAAACTGACCATGGGAAGCAGCCAGGCCTAACACAGAGGTGGCAGGGAGGCTTGGCAGGACAGAGAACATCTGTCATGGCTCCAGGGATTAAGATACAATTTTTAAAAAATAAATTTGCAGCCCAGACAAAAATGCACCTCTGGGTTATGATTTGTAGCTGATGAACCGAGCATTCACAGGGGGCAGGGTGTGTCCCCGCAGTGGAACCTTACAAATGTACCGACAGAATGAACTCTGTGCAGCGAACAAAGGGCTATAAATAGAGCTGAGTGCTGGAGTCACTGCTGATTCTTGGCAAAGAGATCTCAAGATCACAATCAGAGAGGGAAGGCATCCAACGAGCAAGAGAAGGAGGAAAATAACAGCTCAGATGCTTCAGAAAGGTGGACAATTGCTCATTTATCCGCTCATTTATGCCTTCTGTTTTAAAATCATAGCTGGCTTTGAGTAATACGTTGTCTGCTTTCAACTTTCGTATTCCTAAAAACCAGGTAGTCATCTCTCTGGGATGATGTCAAAACAGAATAAAAATGGCAAACATGATCTCCGTGTTGTCATATATCCTTTGTCCTGCTGGGTCATTCCTTGCTTTCCTGAGTGCATTTAAGAAGAAAAGTCTTTCCCTGCTGCTGACACTTTGTGTCTGTTGGGTGGTGGGACTCTGGGGACACAGCGTTGATGTGGCTGCCTCAGAAGAAGGAAAATCTTACTCTGCACTTTCTAAGGGGAAGGGCAACTTCAGTGAGAGGCTGAAGCTGTGAAGGGTTTTCAGACATCAGATGGGGTGACTTCTATGAACCCTGCAGAACATAATGTTGCATTGTGCTGGCATTTTACATTCTGCAGAAGACACAGGGAAATACATTTCCTTTTACAGTAAAATAAAAACTTAAGTGCAGGTCTTCTTGATATCAAACCTGAATTGTGTGTCTAATCAATGTTCCCTAGATGATGAACGTCAGGGTAAGGTGACAATCGGGAAATCAGATGCAGGATGGAATCTGGGAGAACCACAGGTCTTAAAGAGAAAACGTCATTTCTGATGGGAAGATGAGGATGAAAATGGCTTTCAAGCCACGGGACCCACAGGGTTGGGCGGTGACATCATTCCAGAGATACTCTCTTTCCCCTAGCCTTCTTGTCTTTCTCCTGGCTCCTCTCTTTGTTCCCTGGTTTTCTTTCCACTTCCTGCTGCTTCCTAGGAGACTCAGGAGACTGGACCCAGAGCCCCAGCAAGTGAGTCTTTCCCCACCCTGTTCTACTCATTTTTCTCAACCCAGGTCTGAAGACCACCTTGAGGGATGACAGGGTAATTCAATTTCCAAACCCATTTCATTCTCGGTCTCTCGGTAGAGACTACCAACAAGGCACCAATTAGGGGAAACAAGAGACCCAAGGAAAACAGAAGTTTGCTACTGTATTGCCTGTGTGCGTTTTGACATTTAGTTTGAACTTCAACCTGGCCTGTGCTCCTTTGGGAGCTTTTAAAAAGAAATAAACTTCGTCTCATTACCATCAGATACAATGATGGGGGAAATGGGCTGGGAAAAACCCTGAATCTTTTCTGAGCCCTATTTTGCGCTTACAAAGAGAAGGGCAAATTCTTCACTGCTGTGCCATTCAGCTATTATGTTTAACAATCTAATTAGAAAGGCCGGGTAGCCTATTCCCATTGTAAAAGCTAAGACAGTACACACAAGCAAATCCAATTAGACAGCTGTCCTTTACAGATCTGAGCTGCCCTCCGGCCAGGTTCTAATGAACGACCCGCCACTCCAGCCCCTCCCTGCAACCCCCAAGAGATGGATTTTGTCCATAAACTGGGCCAGATGACAGTGGCGGCACATTGAGCGCTGCCCACCCTGAGACAGGCATCTGCAGTTACCTGCTCACTGGCACGCAGCAGGAAGCCTTTGCTGGGGCTCCTGCCCAGCGGACGTTACTGCACCCTCGCCGGCCTTGGCTACTGCCCAGCCCTGAGCCCTGTTCTCCTTCTGGACTATAATGCCTGTCCCGTTCAAGCAGGTCAGAGTCATGCTAACAGGTGGCAATAAATCAGAACCGTTGCTTTCGCTTTTATGGATGTTACTTTCTGCACACCAGGGACTTATTTAACTTGAAACAGACCAAAAGCTATACACTGAGCCGCATGTTTGCCGTGCCTTCGTTTTTCAGCACGTATGGCTTAAATTAAGGCACCCTGTGTTGAGCAGATTGCCCACTGCAACTTAGTCATCTGTTTAGTGTTTGGCGTGTCCCACAAGGCAGTTGTGGTTATTCACAAGTCTATTAATTAAAAGGGGACCTGGTAGGGGACTGCTAAGTGGGCTGAAGGATTGTGCGGCCACTTCAAATAAAAAGATGTATGAAAAGGTGTGTCTTCAGAACCTCTTGCGCTCCCTCTCTGGGTTCATCTGGCATTAGCAGTAATTGTTGGGACCCAGCTTGTGAAGAAACACTCTGTCACCATTGCACCCAAGAAATTTTATGTCAAAAATTAGAGCAATGTCGTCTGAGTTGACAAAATCGAGATTGCGTGAGGGTTTCCATTTCTCAAGCTCGAATTTCAACAGGTAATGACTCATTGAAAAACATCCAAATTATGTTGAAACTGAGCCTTATCAGAACAGAAAATACAAAGGATTTTTAAATTCTGGGAAGTGGGACAGAACACACTGTCTATTAGCAAGGTACGTACTAACAGAGCCTATCTTCATTTTCCTTAGCAACTCAGGGACCAAGTTATTTCTCACTTCATCTATTTTTTCTCAAAGCCATGTCACAAGAACCATGGAACAGATTTGTTTTATAGGTGAGGAACTGAGTGATTAGTTTTGCAAGTTTATCCAAAATAGTTTTACCACCCACAGTCATGGTAGAAGTGAGAATTATTGAATAATAATTGTTTGCTTGTGAATTCCCAATCTTCTGACGTCTTCCTACCAGAAAGAACTAGATTTAGAAACTATCCTGGAAAGCAAATGTTGCAAAGTTTAGATTTGGTCAATATTTTGTGAAAATAACAGTTTGCTTTTGCAAGGATGTCCTATGGTAGATTGTTCCTGGAAAGACTAGGTAAAGTGATTGCATATTAGCTGATGGGTACATAAGACAAATATCCTGGCAGATGAGACTGATTATACTGGTTGGTACCAAGTACTGCTTCCCTGTTTTGTGGGGTCTGGGAGTTCAGGGTGAAGCTGAAATGCAGGCATGAGAGGCAAAGCCATGGGGTTAAAGCTAAGGGCCAGTGTTATTAGCAAATGATGATATCTCAATGACAAATCCGATGGCAAATGTATACTTGGCTCCATAAAAATGTATTGATCACCTACACTGTGAAACCGAAGAATGCATACAGACTTTTCTGTGGCTTCAAGTGTATAATCTAATTGGGGGAACCAGACCCTTGACCCCAAAAATATGACCAATTATTTATAACGGTCAGCTTTATACTCATTGGAAATGGAGAATATGTTGTATACTGTTTGATCTAGCAGTGAGTAATGTGTTTTTCAAGATTTTAAAATAATTTGTATAATAAATAAAGCTATGAGTAGTAGAATTCTCAAATCTGCAGATGGCATGAAGTTCCAGGTATAGTTTTACGCTGGATCCATGAATAAAGAACCTAAGAGTAGTATGACAAATTAGAATGGTGATTCTCATAGGGCAAAATTTTATGAAAACAAAAATAAAGAGCCAGACTTAGGTCTTAAAATATAAATGCTTAATTGCCTAATGGGGCAAATATTTTTCAGCAGCCTACTTAAAAAAGCCAGTTGGGGCCAGATGCAGTGGCTCATGCCTATAATCCCAGCACTTTGGGAGGCAGAAGTGGGCAGATCACCTGAGGCCAGGAGTTTGAGACCAGCCTGTCCAACATAGCGAAACCCTGTCTTTACCAGAAATACAAAAAATTAGCCAGGCGTAGTGGCGGGTGCCTGTAATCCCAGCTACTTGGAGGCTGAGCAGAAGAACTGCTTGAACTCGGGAAGAGGAGGTTGCAGTGAACTGAGATTGCGTCATTGCACTCCAGCCTGGGCAACAGAGCGAGACTCTGTCTCAGAAAAAAAGCCTGTTGAGTAAATGAGTCGAGTAAAAGAGGAGAGGGTGATCCTTAATTAAGCAGCTACTGTCAGGGCCCAGCAGCTGAGCTGGTGCTCTACTCAGGTGTCCTCATCCCTGCCCACAGCAACGCTGTTCCATCGCTGAGCACCATGCACAGCACGAGCATTTTCTCCTGTTCACTTTGCAGGCCCACCTTGCAGGGTGGATGCCATCTCCATTTTGCAGATGAGGTAACTGAGGCTCAGAAAAGTTAAGACCCTTGGCCAAGGTTCCAGACAGCAAATGAGAGAAAATGAGATGCTTCTTAAAGTCTTTGTCTTGTGTTTTAAACCAAGCCATTCTGCCTTTCCAGGATGTGATGTGGCTTCATGGATAGGCATGCGGTACCCAGAGTAGGGGAGGTCGCAGTCCTGTTCTGTGGGAGAAGGAGGATCCCAGTAATAAGGACAGTAATAAGTGCATGATCATGGCACCAGATGGCCCGGGTTCTGTTAAAGCCTAAAGCTACCTCCTTACATGTTTTAAGTTCAGCCTAAAGATTTCTCTGTATATAGTGAATTATAACCTAAATGGAGGTTTAAACAAACTGTAACCTACGCTTGTGCCAATCACCGAGATCTGACCAATCACAGGCATCCAATTGTTCAAACAGTATTCAAATAAGGCAAAGGCTGAGCTCTAACCCATCCCGGCTGTCTGTGTGCCTCCCTTCTGTTTTCTGCACCTCACTTCCCTTTTTCTGTCCATAAATCTCCTTCCACCACATGGCTACGCTGGAGTGTCTCTGAGCCTACTCTGGTGCAAGAGGTTGCCCAATTCGTGAATCGTTCTTTGCTCAATTAAACTCTGTTAAATTTAATTTGGCTAAGGTTTTTCTTTTAACAGTCCTATTGCAGCT
Source organism: Ateles fusciceps (assembly GCA_036589455.1). Classification (NCBI taxonomy): domain Eukaryota; kingdom Metazoa; phylum Chordata; class Mammalia; order Primates; family Atelidae; genus Ateles; species Ateles fusciceps. The sequence continues at coordinate 1,938,605 of JAZHEH010003213.1, read as the reverse complement.
CTGCCACTTAGGAGCTGTGTGGCCTCGAACAAAAGAATGAAAACAACAAACAACCCTCTGTGCCTCAGTTCTTACTTCTCTAAAGTGAGAGGATGAGTCGATGAGGTCAGCACCCACCCCACCCGGCAGGTTGCTCAGAAAATTCAATGAGGGATTTAGTGTAAAGTTTCTTCGAATGGGCCTGACACCGTCTAAGGGCAGAGGTAGTTACTGCTTTGCTCAGACCAGATCCCACCTAGAATTCCAGGCCACACAGTGCAAGAGGCACCTTGGCACCTTGGCAGGTAATTTTTCTCAGAAGATGACAGAGCCGGAAACAGCTTCCAAGCAGAACCAAAGGATGATCTGAAGACCTTTAGTCCTATGTGATGAGAGCCACTTAAAAATATTTGACCTAACTTTGCCCTACGTTAGCCCCCAAAAAGAGCAGTAGAAGAAAATGAAGAGTGCTTTGTTTGATCATCTCCCCCTAGATAATGACGTCAGATGTTTCCAGAAGCCCTCAAGCACTGCCTGCCACTTGGGAGGTGCTTCTGGACCGTCTCTGCAGGATCTTCTGCACTTGGGGCTGTGTCTCATGGTCAGGGCCCTCCAGGCACGATGCAAAGACACTGCTCAGATTCCTCTGGACAGTGACCAGGCTCTGAGATGCAGGGACGCAAAGTCACTTGTCTACCCTTATATTAATTAATTTATTTAATAAATATTTATCTAGTGTCGCTAATGTTCTAGGTGTTGTTCTAGGTACTTGAGCAAAACAGACAGAGCTGTTGCCCTGGTGGGGCTGCCATTCCACCCATGGGCAATGGAACCAGGAACCCATCAGCTTGACCTTGACCTCACACGTGGGCAGTAAATGCATGAACCAAAATGAAACCACAAGTGTGAAAACTCAACCTTCTAAGTAAGTTCTGACATTTCTCTTCTACTCAATGTGCATTCAATCCACCAACATCCAACTCAGTTATTGGCTACCAAACACTTGTATATACTATTATTTAACTCTCGGAGTGAACCTTTTAGGTAAGAGTTAGTCCATTTCACAGGTAAAGCCACAGGCTCAGGAACAGAACATGCAGTGACTAATGCAACACCTGGGGATTCAGGTCCAACATGATTTTCATTACAAAGGGCTGCCCTCCAAATAGAAATTAAGGAGGCAGAGTATGTGGCATCCTCTATAAAAACTGGTACCTGGGATGCCCTGACACAGAGACTAGTCAAGCTTGGGCTGCTGTTTTCAGACCTTCTGGCATATAAGCATCTGATGGCCACAAGCTGCTCCAGTGGTTCTGAGCTCATCATGAGCTTTACAGCCTCTGAGGGATGTAGCACAGGATTCAGGTAGCATGCGTGTGGGTGTGGTGGGCACAGGAATGGATGTGGGTCTGATGTGAGCTCTGCAAGTCGCCCCAATTCTTGGCCTGATATGGTGAGTCTGTAAGCCCCATGGCTCCCCCCTTCCTCAAGGGTCACTAGAGAAGGATTATGTGTCTAGGCGCCTCTCTGTGGCCTCTTGCTTCTTTTGCATTTCCAGACCTGAGAAGCAGTTGCAAAAATGCATGAATTTAAGGTGAACGGGTCCTCTTGTGTTCTTGGTACAGTGACCTTGAGAAAACCGGTCAGAGGCAGCTACTGCGGCAGTAAAATCTGCATTGCTTGTGGTGCCTTCTGTCCTTACCGAGCAGCAGCTGTGTTCTAGCTAGTGAGACACCGAGGAGGCTGTCTGATGATCAGAGCCGTGTTTCCGTTGTCTATCACAAAGCCCATCCCAGGTAGCTTTCCAGGCAAGGTACTGAGGTAGGGAACACACTTCCCCACAGACAGATCAGACAACGGGGCTCTCCAGGGCGAAGCTCCTCAGGAGTATAGGGATTCGTCCTCTCCTGGGGCCTCTTTGGTGGCTGCACACCCTGAGAAACATCCCTCAGGGCTGGAGCTGGCTGGTGCCAGCACTCCCACACAGACCCACTGCAGCTCTGAACTGTACAGCTGCAGGATGCTGGGTGGCATTTGGGCCGTTTTATAGCACACTGGAGCAGAGGCGTGGCAGCACATGATTCTCTCCCATGTCCAGGGGCCTCACATTAGACAGAAAGCAGAAATTCAAGGCAATGCACGTCTTGCTGGGACATCAAGTCCTTTGCTCGAGACATACGAGTTCAGGTTTTCTACAGCTTTCTCTTTACAACCCGTGAGTATACTTCTTCGGGATAATTTTCTGTAGCCTAGAGCAGTCTCTGGGAAACATTCTTCTGGAGCTGCAGGTTTATCTTTGCTGTTAAAGTCTGAATTTCATTCGTTTCTCCCAGTCGCAGCCTCCTGGTGCCATGAGAAACAACAGTCCCCTTTTTCCTCAGTGGCACTCACATCCTCTAAAGACTTGCAGGCAGAGAGCCAGTAGCCATTTCTCTCTTGGTTCATTCATTTGTCTGCTTCCAAACTCATCTTTCTCCAGCTAAGACACAGTTACTTTACTTTCTTAAATAGCCGGTTTCTTTTAATTAATCTTGGGACTCATCTCTGCTCCGGCTGCCTTATGTTGGTAATAGTATAGCACTTTAAAATAGACTAATTTGCACATGTAGACTTAGCTATAAAATCCACCCATTATAATGAGGAGATATATATCTATATATACTTCCACATTTATATGCAACACCTTCTGGAAAATTCTACTTCCAGTCTCCATCCCAACCTTGTCCACTCACATCATAGAACGACAGAGGGGCAAACATCTTGAGTTCGTACATTCTCAATCTGTGCCAGGAGACAACTGCACAGACACAGTGTTTAAATGTTGGCTCTTGTTATACCAATTGTTTACATGAAAATGATCACAAAAAATCACTTTATTTGATATAGGAAAGAAAAAAAAGATTTAGTTTGGAAAGTCTTAATAGAAGTGAATTCCTAGTTCTTATAGTCCAAAGTGGAGCCTTCTCTTTTCCATGTTGTTATAGAAATGAATTCAGGATGTACAAATAGGTACAACCAACCAAAAGGGATTATTAGATAAATATATAATTTCTACAGTGTAATTTGGAAATAATTGCAAATATGCCTATTAGAATTGAGGGAAAATCCTCCTCTGAAGACAGTGGTCCATGCGGTTTGTATTATAGCCTATGAGGCACACAGAGAAAGCCATGTGCTCTGAAGGCTGCCCTTTAATCTCGAATGCAGCACCCACCTCATAAAATCTGAATGTGTGCCTTACTAGGGCTGAGTTTTCTGGAGAACCACCCCCATTCACATGGAATGAAATCACGTGGAAGCTCTGAAGGGAGAAGAGGCAACTAACATAATGTCCTAATAAAAAGGCCAAGAGGTCTGGCCCTTATCTCAGGTATGCACACCCGTTGGCTCCTGCCATGGGCAACTGGGTGTTTGGGCATTGGGATTAAAGATAAAAAGAAATCATTCTTAGCAATGAGAGAGAGAGTGGCAGGAATTTTTCTTGCCTCATGAGGTAAGGCAATTCCCTGAACTAAGAAATAATGAACAAGAAGAAAAAAAAAAAAACTGGCAGGCAGACTGAGGGGCTCAGACAGGTGCCTACTTTCAAGGAGTCTGTAGGGTAAAGAGGCATCTGCTCCTGAAGGAGGATGTTAAATAGCCAACCTTTTTATTAATAGACTGAAGTAGGGATGTGATTAGGCTGTGGTGGGGAATGCGTGTGGATAAATAGCAGTGGAGGAGATGTGCTTTAAATATTCTTTCTGCGTAGGATCTGAGAGTAGCATTGAGGATGATGTTAACCCTTTAAGAGCCACTTTTTAAACAGATAGCCATAGACACCAAGGCATTTCCCCAGAGGTGGATCGGGCTCCACTTTGAAAACCAGTCACCCTCGATGACTCCTTGACCTTGCTGGGAGAAAGAGCCTATTGTACCTGGCCCAGTCTGTCCTGGGGGGGATTCTGACTTGGAGGGAAACTCCATGTGGCACCAGGTGGCTCTGGGGACCCTTCTTTCATGTTGGGGGATGCCCAGACTTGTATCAGGGATGATGCTGGCACAACAGCACCTGAAACATGGCCTCCCATAGGTAGCTACTTGATTAATGTCGAGTGAATGATTTATTCAATGACGTTCAGGTTCATCAAAACCCTTTTGACCTGGGCCCCTATCCAGAAACCCGAAAATATATCTCACTGGACACTTCAGGAGGCTTGCTTCAACTGTCCCTTGTTCTTTTTTTCTTCAACTTCTTACCTGTGCGTGGGTTTGTGGAAGATAGCGGAAGGAGGCACACTTCATTGCTCGGCCTGAGAAAAGACTTTGCAAACCTCATGAAAAGCACCTCTCATCCTACTTTCCCCTCCAGCCTGAGCCCCGGAGCATGCTGGCACCCCAAGGAACGTCTGCCCTGTGAAAACTGGGACAGGCAGGGAGAGGGTGAGGAAGCTGCTCTAAGCCCTCCATAACTTCCACTGGTTCTCGGCTCCAGAGATGACAGGTAGAGTCACGTCTCCAGAATTTGCCAGGTGGCTCTGAAATTCTGAGTCCTATTGTCTACTTTAGGGCAGTGAGGCTCAAATTTCAAAATCCACATCCCACTGCCTGAGGATCTCGTGAAGATATGGACCCTGTCCCAGCAGTCCTGACGTGGAGGCCTGACTCTGTGTTTCTAGCAATTCCCCCGGTGACACTGATGCTGCTGGACCTCTGGCCAGCCTGGAACTGAAGCAAATGGAAGCATGCAGAAGACACAGTCTCTGCCTGAGTTCTCTTTTTGTTTGTTTGTTTTAATAGAGATGGGGTCTCTCTCTGTTGCCCAGGCTGGAGTGCAGTGGTACAATCACAGCTCATTGCAGCCCCGAATTCCTGGGCTCAAGCAATCCTCCTGCCTCTGCCTCCCAAGTAGTGAGGACTACAGGGTCACACCACCAACCCTGGCTATTTTTTTAAAAAAATGCTTTGTAGAGACAGAGTTTCGCTATATTGTGCAAGCTGCTCTTAAACTCCTGGCCTCAAGTGATCCCTCAGCCTCTGTCTCCCAAAATGTTGAATTACAGGCATGAGCCACTGTTTGGGCTCCTATATCAGAGCACAACTTCAATACTTGCAAGGATTTGTTGAGTAACTTGGTGATGTAAGCTAAGGACTTAGGTACTGATGTTCATTGTAACTACCTGCCGTGTGGCCTTTTGAGGGTGCTGATTTCTCAGTGAAACTTAAACTAATGGATGATGTACCTTCTAATTGTCTCCACACACACACACACACACACACACACACACACACACACACAAGCCTCAGGTCAACACGTATAAAGCTCTATGGCTGTTGGTTGAGCTCAGTGATTATGTACCCAATATACACGTGTGCAGATAGGACCCACAGTCCCAAGACAAGGTGGGCTTCTGGAAGAATAGTGTCTATGCCTAAAGAGCCTAGCAACATACAAGGCTGTCGAGCACTCGCCAGTACAACACATGAGTACCAATTCTACTAGAAAAGATACATATGGTATCTTTTATTAATTAAATGGTTAATTGATTAAATAACTTCTGGTTTAATTATTCCTATAGGGACTTTTAGGAGAAAAAAGCCAAGCAAGCAAACAACAGAAACACAAGAATTCCATTCCTTGCGAAAATATTGGCAGTTGGTATTTTTGGGCAGGTGTGTGCCTTACACTTTGTGGGACAGGCTTCCTGTGAACTGATGTGGGAGGATGTTGTCCCCAGATGTGGGAGATGTCATCTCGGTAAGGTCACATGACGATGGACGGCAAGACTGTTAATAAGAAGCCTAAGACAGAATTCCTAGACAAAGGCAGCCCTCTGCACAAATCCATTCCTGCTTGGCTAGAATCCCTTGTCGCCTTGGGACCACCCTGCCCAGGTGTGGCTTTCGATCTCAGGCCTTTGATTACCCACAGGTCTCCCCCTTGCCCCTCCCCCAGCACTGAAATCATTTCAGCAACATTCTAAAGTGGATTTCAAGACATTTCCTAAGCCATCAGGTGCATAAAAGTCAGTAAATAATGTGTATGGAGCACTCACCATCTCTGGACGTGATAACAGGTAGAATTGACCTTCTGATGTTAACAAAGTAAACTGCAGTGCTGTTGGGGGGTGGACAGAGGGTTTCTACTGAGAAAACATGCGCTAACATTCTAAACCACGCACCACCCCGAGAGGAATTCCCGGTAAGCAGTGGGGCTGACTGAAACCCACAATGTTGTCTTGCTAAAGTACAGGCTCCCACACAGACCTACTTTGCTTTAAAATGTCATTACAATGAACCGTCACTTGAAAACCTCCATGATTTTGACAAAATTGGAACAGTGATATAAAAATAAAAGGTCAGAAAAACCATGTATGGTAGAGCTGAGCTGGCCTGGTGTAGATTTCTTCAAAGACCTCCTTTGCTCACTACTAAAGCCAAGATGATGTGTCAAAGTTGTTTAAGAGAAGAATCATTTTTAATGAATGCGACCTCAGCTTTCCAAGGTGTTTAGGTCTGGGAACACTTAAAGTACATCTGTTATTATTTTGGTTGTGCTGAATTTCTTATTTTATATGGTTTCATTTCAAGAGGGGCTGTTTGAGGGAATATAGAAGTAAGCTCTCGTCACCATATTCTGGTTGAATTTTTTAGGATTATTTATGTCTCTACTTCTCACCGATATTTCTTGCTTCCATAAACTCGCCTTCTGGTAGTAATTTTTACATTGAAATTTTACTTTAGAATTACATCTCTGCCCTTTCTGATAAAACCTAGTGCCAAATTGTCTCTCAGTGACTTAATTGGTATTAGATGTATCATCCCATCAATCCCCAGCTTAAAACAAATCTGTTTCCTATGTGTGGTTTTGTACTAGAGTTCTCCATAAAGGAGAAAATTCGTAGAAACCTCAGCCTGCCACCTGTGAGTTTATAGTTTGAAAGCGACGGGAAGGAAACAGAATCAATTACAGATATATTAAACATGTGATTATGGGATAAATAAAAACTGGAAAATAAGTCAAGGCTTGAAGTGCAGGCAGAATGATGCTTATCTTCCCTACCCATCTTCTTTCCCATTCTTTCATCTATTTCTACTACTCATCTACCTGCCCTTCTCTCTCTATCCCTTCACTCAGCCATCGACCCATCCACTCACTCACCCATTCAACCATCCATCCATCCACCCACCCATTCATGCACTTACCCATTCATCTACTTATCCATCCATCCATTCACCCATCCATCCATCCATCCGTATGAAGAAGTCATAGCGTAGAAAAGAGTTGGGTTTTGTATAGCCTCAGGTATTGCTGATCTGGTTTTGCCAGACCTTGAATGAGATAGTTTAAATATCTATTTGTAACGAAAACTGGATGGCGTCTCTTAACTAGGTACTATATGATCAGTCCAGATTAATTAATTGATGGATAAGCCAAGAAAACACCATAGCATAACTATACTTGTAATCTAGATACAGTTAGGGATAAACAAATATTGATTTGCTTAGTCTTACCAAACGAATTGTGAAAACCTTTAGCCATGTTTGGTTAAGAGAGAGATTTCCTTTTCATTTGGTCAAGGCTATGCTTCATGGGTGGCCTAATTTCTCCTCAAATTGCTTTTGTCCCACTGGGATGTTGCTTTCTAGTTTCAAAGCCCTCATCATGCTTTGTGGATGATTTTTAAGTTTTTCTGAGATGAAGTTTCACTCTCATTGACCAAGCCGGAGTGCAATGCTGTGATCTCAGCTCACTGCAATTTCCGCCTCCAGGGTCCAAGCGATTCTCCTGCCTCAGCCTCCCGAGTAGCTGGGATTACAGGCTCCCTCCACCAGGCCCAGGTACTTTTTTTGTATTTTTAGTAGAAACAGGGTTTCACCATGTTAGCCAGGCTGGTCTCGAACTCCTGACCTCAGGTGATCCATCCGCCTTGGTCTCTCAAAGTGCTGGGATTACAGGCGTGGGCCACTACGCCCGGCCGTGGATGATCTTTACCTTCTCTAAGTTTACTTGAATTCCAAAGTTTGACGGTATGCACCTTTGGGAATGGCTTTTCCCTGTAGCGGGTACTGGTCAGCACCTGAGGCCATGTATGTTCTCACCTGCAGTGAGGTCTCAGCTGGCCTCCCTTTACTGCTCTGTGTCTGGTGTACGGAAGCTTGGCCCAACAGCATTTTGCTTTGGATGTCTTTGCCATTCTGAGAAACATGGGAAGGATTGTATTTTTCCCTTTCCCATCTCCTTTCTGATCAGAGGTCCCTTCCTGAACGGGGTCTGAATTGAAGAGGTAGCCTGGGATGGGTACAAACATTGATACTAGGGCACCTCCTGTGCGACACTGTCAAATAGCCTTAATGATAACAAGAGTTTGGATGGTCATTGTTTCTGACTCCTTTCTCTATGTCCGCTTTAATCAGTGTAACAGCTAATTAGTTCACTTAAGAGCTATCTTGCAAAGCTCCCTTACTCCTGCTAAACGTCCAACCTCCTGAGTACTACCAAACTGTTTCTGGCCTAGGTCCTTCACTTTGCTGCAGGAAGTATGCTTCATCCAGCTCAGGCCAGCCCTTCCCCATTGCCATCCTTCCATAGTTACTGGTCCACACTACTTGGTTCCCAGCTGAAAATTCTTTTCGGTTGTCTCTCTCTTGCCTAGACACTTTCCCTTTGGACCCAAATCTTCTGGGATTTAAAAGAGATGTGGCGGTGACTCATGCCTGTAATCTCAGCACTTTGGGAGCCTGAGGTGGGTGGATCACTTGAGGCCAGGAGTTTGAGACCAGCCTGGACAACATAATGAAACTCCGTGTCTCTGAAAAATACAAAATTTAGCTGGGTGTGGTGGTGCACACCTGTGGTCTCAGCTATTCAGGAGGCTGAGGTTGTGGAATTGCTTGAGCCGAGGAAGCAGAGGCTGCAGTGAGCCAAGATTTTGCCACTGCACTTCAACTCAGCCAGGGTGACAGAGTGGGACTCCTCTCTCTCTCTCTCTCTCTCTCTCTCTTCTCTCTCTCTCTCTCTCATGATATAAATGAAAATGAGTCTCATGTAGTCACTAATAAAGGGATACATGTCCACCTTAGGTACCTATAATGAGACCTAGACCCTAGTTTCAGCTGTTTTACATATGGTATTTTCATTTTGGTTTGAGATAGTTTTCAAAATGCTCTTTTATTGAACTATATGAGAAAATGAAAAATATGTAATAATACTTGAGTGCATCAGATGGCCTCATTTCCTTCCATTTGAAAACTAGATACAGTTAGTTTTCCTTCCATTTGAAAACTAGAAAGACAGCACAAGTTAAACAAAAAAAAAAAAATTAAGAAACAACTTTGGACTCAAAGCTCCACTAACCATGTGACTCAGGGCAAATTTCTCAAATCGGCCAGATCTCTGTGTTTCATATGGTAAATGAAGACGACACCACTTTCTACATTTTTACAAGGTGCTTTTGGACTGAAAAACACTTCATCCTCTTTAACAATGTGAATCCACTCTTAATTTTATTATTTGTTAAAGCATGCAATTAAATTTTTATCTAAAATTAGCCATAACCTGCATGCTAAATTTTGAAAGCAGTTGTCTATTTTACTAAATTTCCAGGTTAATACTTTATTTTAAAACCTAGACTTGCTATTTTTTTTTTATTTTGAATGAATTTGAACTTTTTTTCACATCTAGATGGTCAATTGTAAAATACTATCAGAGTCTCTAAATTTGCTCTTCCTAAAATTATCTGAAAAAGTATGACCTTATTCAGGTTCAAATGTACAGGAAAAGCAACAGTGAATCATTAAACCTTTTTGATATAAGCTGCCACTGTCTTTCACACACTTCTGATGCTAGCACATTATTTAAATATCAATATTTAAAAATTCAGTCCTTCAAATAAGTGTAAGATAGGGCCCCAAATATTTGGCCCTGCCAAAGATTTTCTGCCCCCAAAAATATATTTTTCTTAATCCCATATATAATTAATCTGTAAAATGCAACTTTAATGGCAGAACAATTCAAAAACATCTTTACCAAACCAAATTCCTTAAAAACACAAAACCCTGGCACGTGTCCAATGCTTTAGTTTACAATGTCCTTTCACCTGGTCTTCACAAAAACCCTAAGAAGAAGGCAGATGTGTTTTTTATACCTACTTTGTAGATGAAGCTAGTGAGATTTGTATAACATTTTTCAAGGTCACACAGCTAAGTGGAGAGAAGCCAGGACTGGAACCCAAATACCTACATTAAGTTCTAGCAGTCTTTTTATTTTAGCCACAAAGAGAAACAGCTTATGAAATTTTTCTAAAGACCATTACATAGAATTCTTCAGGTTCAGTCTGACTTCTAGCCACATGTTAAGTTATTCTAAACTCTACAGAGACCAACCTGTAATATTATTATAGCTTAATCTTTTTAGGGTCTGTATCAGATTCTGAAATACTGCTGTCTGACCACTTCTATTAAGGCTTGAGTTTTGGTCACTCTTTTTAGAAGTCTAAGACACCGAATTACGTATTTTAGTGTTACAGGAAAAGGTTTGTTCCGGAGGATCTGTTCATTTTAACAACTAAGGATTAGAGCGTGGTAATTTATGCTTTGGTGCTTAGAAAGTTTATTTTCTGTCTCTGGTGTACTCCCTTTTACAGCTAGCCACCTGAGTGTTTGGGAGAGCTGTGTGGATGCTTCCGAAGGTTTGGTTTGGCGCTTACTACTGTACGGATATTGCATTGACTGGTGAGAGAACATCATTCAGATCAGAGTTAATGCGGTTATTTTCTGGTCATAAAGAGCAAAAGGCTTTTGAATATTTAATTATTCTTATTAGATAATTTTAGAATGCTTGCCAGGTATCATTATGGTCCAGATAAATATATCCTCTTATTAAATTCTTATTCACACAAACTCGAAAAAGGCCATTCATCAGTGATATGATTTCCACCAGGACATTTCTGAGTCTTCAATTCTTAAGTTTTCCCACAGCTGTAAAACAGTCCAAAATAACGATTTCTTTTCTTTTCGATGTGTATGCCCATTGTGGAGAGAGGATGTGCTGACGCTAAAGTATAATTACTCCTTTCCCGGGCTGCCTAAAATGTGCTCAGCCAGCCTTCTTTAGAATTCTAGTGCCTGTTCCACAGGCTGTGGTGTTTTATTTCTGAATGGACCAGCATTTGTTGTTGTTGAATTATGCAATTTATTTTTCATTACACATTCAAATGTGTTTCTTGTTTTCAGCTGACTGTCTTCACTCATGACACTTTTTTTTTCATTCTCTCTTCCAAATTCTACCTCTATTTTTTCTTTTCTTCTCTCTCATTTGGACATTTCCATGTGAAATAGATGAAACTTTACACAGGCAAACAGGAGAGCAGTTACTCAGAAGCCAACAAACCTACTTACAGTTGATGATGCTTTAAAACAGACGAATTGAGACTGCGGGGTGTGGAGGAGGGCTTTCCAATTACTGTTTCTCATCAACCTGACCACGCTAAGCCATTAAGCCACTGTAATAGTTTTGCTAATTTGATTTCCTGCGCATAAACAACCTTTGCTGTTCTTTGAAGTCCTCAGGAAAGGTATGAGGAGTTTCAAATTGCAATAATTCAACTCCAAGCATAAGGCTAATTCATCTTTTTTCAAAAAATAAATCAGTAAAATAGAAGTTAATTAAAGTGCAAACAATGGGCAGCATTGTGGCTGACAGTCTCAGAAAAGGAACCTTTGAAATTCTTTGTGTAATGGATATTACCTGATTGCACCAGAGCTGGGTGGGGTTTAGGAAAGGATCACATTACTGAGCTCTTTCTCCTCTTCCCCTTACTTAAAAAAAAAAAAAAAGACAGAAAACCAACAACAACAGATGCTTTCATTTTTTACTGAGTTGGGTGAAAGCTTCCTAAACCCAAGCTTCTCCAAACGCTGGGGGCTTCCTTTTCCCCAGGCAGACCCTGACACTGTAGGCCCTTGTGTGGGCTGACTCTGTGGGGCTGAGAGTGGGTGGCTGGGAAGCAGTTTGCAGGGAGTGCTGTAGGCAGGATGTCACTGCAGTGTGACTCACACCAGGCCAGGTTATGCAGAGGACATGGGGTTCCACATCCCTGATGCCATCAAGCTCCACATTGCGTAGACAGGACCCTGCCAGTGACACAGGGATAAATAGCTCCCATCCCCTGGCCTCATCTCCATCCACAGGCCTGGCTGAGAGGCGCAGGAGGAGAAAATGGGTCAAAATAGCTAAAACACCAAAGCGTTTTCAGTAAGGATCCTCTTGTTTTGATCCTGAAAGAATACAAAGAAGAGATGTGGTAGGAGGCCAGGCAAAAATTCCAGCACCGCTGGGGAGGGGGGATTCGGCTAAGCTTCTCTGTCTGCAGGAGTTGAGCCTCCCCTACACAAAGCCAGGAAACAGAACTCATGCTTTCTTTGCCGGTCAGTGGTGTAAGGAGATGAAATATTTTGCTTCAGAAGCAAAATCCAAAGAAGAGCAGAGTGACACTGCACATCGCCTCTCATCACATAATAGATAATGGGTAAACCCACTTGCTGAGCGTATCTGCTGACCATGTGACAGCACAGATGGCGTGTGTGTGTGTGTGTGTGTGTGTGTGTGTGTTTCTGGGTGTCCACATGTGTGTGCATGTGTGCAGGTGAGTCTATGTGTGTGCTCTTAGTGGGGAGGGGGTGCAAAAGTGGGGAGCCCAGAGGAGAGGCAGTGCCAAAGCCATGGCCAGCGGAGGAGAAGGCGGTCCCCCATGTGGAGTGTGTTAAGAGGTTCCGACACATCTCCCCTGCAAAACAATCCATTCCAGATTGTGCAAAAATTCTTAATTTTACTTTTTGCTGCCAGAATTTCTAGCATTAATGATCTAATTTTACAGATAACAAAGTTCTCTTTTAACAATCAGACATTGCTCTTAAATGGCTAGAAGCCACAGATATCTCAGAATCAATTCACCTAATGAAAAACTTTCTTTATTAGCATCAAACTAAAAATGTCAGCGCAATGGAGAAAATAAGAGCATAATTTTGAAAGCACAGAGGTGCGAGCCTAGTATAAAGGCTCTGAGCAAAAAAGGGGCTACAAGATGCAGGAAATGACGTAAGAGCTAAATAAATAGAGAGAACTAGAAGAAATATGCCACTTACTTACTGGCTTCATCAAGGGCTGGCCCTGGATATTAGGCAGCAGAACCCAGGAAGAATTTCCGGGGTGATGGCTAGTGCGTGAAATCACTGTCTACCACTCAGATGGGGAATTATACTTTCCCTAGGGCCCTCAAATGCCATGAGCAGCTCCCCAAACAGTCACCCATGTGTACAAAAACAGGACTCCTGTCTTCTCCAGGAGTAAGATTTATGGGCATTTACATTTAAAGTAACTTTTAAAATACTCTAAACTTTAAAACTTATTTATGGATCTAAAAGCGTATCTACCAGCAAATGGGGATTTTTTGGAAAGATTTATCCTTAGCTGCAAAATTTACTGCGGTGGAAAGAAGGTAGATCCACATTTACCAAGTCCTCTGGTGTCCCAAGAATGTCACAAGCAGTATTTTACTTAATTTAATCATCCCAACAACTGTCAGGTCAGTATCCTCAGTCCCATGATACAGATGAGGGGAATGAATTTCAGAGCTGGCAAGTGCTAAAGCCAGGATTCAAATACAGGCTTGCAGGTCTCCCAGGCTGGTGTGCTTCCTGCTATACTCTGCCACCTGGCTGAGAATTAAAATATTATGTGTATATTTTTTATCTAAATGTTGGCCACTCTTTAGAAAAGCATGGGCCTTTCTAGGTAATCTCTGGAAGAATAGTAAGTACATCCTTTCACTCTCTTTTCCTCAATCCACAAACAGAGCTGAGATCAATTTAGCACCATAGGAATCCTGGCAACATAACTGGGTATCGAGTCTCTGTTTGTCGCCTGATTACGTCAATAAACGGAGCTACGTCTATAATTCAGGAGGCTAAGTGAAACGTGCAGCATCTCACACCTCTCAGATGCAAACAAAATATATGGAACCTTCCTCATGAGGTATATTTGTCAATCTTTTTACACCTGTGGAGATAGATTATCTTTTGGTCTTATCTTTTAATCCGGCTTTTGTTTTTTTCTCAGGAAAATTAGATCCCTTTAAAAAGTAGAAACGTTTATCTTCAACAATTAGGTGCTCTCTACAGGCAGGGAAATGAGGTAGTTGACCTAGGCTTTGTGGCAGCTGCCCAGGGATAGGGCGTTCCCCTCAGCTGGACCCGATCGATGCACAGGACAAGACCCTGAACGAGCTGGCCTGGGTGCTGTCTTCAGGGAGCTTACATTTCAGGAGGAAGAGAGGAAACTAACAAGCAACTGAAGGAGTAAACAATTTCGAGACATCATGGTGCTGGGAAAAAGGACAACTGTGTGTGTGCGTGAATATGTGTATGAGTGTGTGTATGCGTGTGACAGTGAGTGTGTATAAGTGTGTTAGAGTGTGTATGGGTGCATGTGTGTGCCTGTGTGTGAGTGTGCGAGTGTGTGTGTCTGTGTGTCAATGCATATGAGTGTGCTTGAGTATGTGCCAGAGAAACTGTGAGTTTTTGCATGTCGGTGCATGTGTGTGTCTGAGTGTATGTGTGTGTGAGACTGTGTGTGTGTGAGAGAATGAGTTTGTGTCAGTGCATGTGTGTATAAGTGTGTTTGAATGTATGTGTGTGACTGGGTGTGTGTGTGAGAGAATGAATTTTTGAGTCAGTGCATGTGTGTATGAGTGTGTGTATGTGTGTGAGAGCGACTGTGAATGTATGTGTGTGTGTGAGAGAGAATGAGTTTCTGTGTGTCAGTGCGTGTGTATGAGTGTTTGAGTATGTGTGTGAAAGACTGTGAGAGTGTGTATGAGAGTGTGTGTGAGTGTGTGGTTGGGGTCGGTCATAGTGCTGCCATGGAGACTGCTTTCTGGGATAAGTCCACCTGCCTTCACATCTGAATGCTACCACTTACTTGCTCTGTGATCTTAAGTAAGGTCCCTAATGTCTTTGTGCCTCAGTTTCCTCATCTACAAAATGGGGATAATGACAGTAACTGATTCACAGAGTTGTTTTCTGAATGAAATGAGTTGGTATATAAAGTTCTTGGTGTAACACAGTAAGTACCACGGACAAGTTGGGTAAGGAGACCTAAGATGAGAGGAAGCCTCATGATGGTGGAGGGAAGGGGCTGCAGGTGGTGGAAGAGTGAGCACTCAGGGGCTGGGATGGAAAAGAGCCCTATCGGAGACGATTTTCCATATAAGAGGCTTCATTTTTTATCCGCTTAGGTAAAACTTATTCATTTAAATATTAAAATTTTTATCATATTGAAATACAGCTATAATTTCTTAAAAAAACAAAATGTCCTATTTATTAAAAGTATGCGGATTATTTTAAGGTATTTCTGAACTAGTCATTATTAAAATCAATTGCACGGTGACACAGTCAGGTTCAGAGGACTCTTGTTCCTCTACTAACTGGCCCCAGGATTTGACTTCATGAGCCAATTTTTTTACTTTCATCTTTTTCTCTCTGTTCACATGGTCAAACCCTAAGCTGTCTCTTTTTATTTCTGCATGTCGTATTATGCCTAACTGTAGCCACCTAGAGTCTTTCTAATATTCCGTTTCCATCTGTGAGCTATGAGAACACATGCAACTGAATTGGCATTTGGAGGTAAGATGAAGGGCATGCTCTTGCTCAGAGGGCTGGCGAGACTAGCACATCACTTAGGGACTTGGTTCTGCTGTCTGTTTCTCTTATTAAGAAACTCCATCCACTTACATTTGGGTTCTCTTTTAGGTTCTGGTGTATCCACAGCAATGGCTTTCATGTAACTAACGTGACTGTGTGAATTCAGTGCTTCCTGGAGCTCACAGGACTGTAGTGGGATCGGTGGCCATCCCTCACTGAATAAATAAGCAGAGCCTTGAATTAGGAAAGCTGTGTTGCCCTCTTGAGAACCAGAGAATTTTGGAGCCAAGTAAACCAGTTTTATCCAATTCCATCCGCATTATTCTCATAATGAAATGAGAAAAGTTTCCTTGTCCCCCAAAGTCTGGGGGTCTTGATTAGTCCAGCTAGGGTGGAGTTTTTAAAACTCTGTGAAGGGAAATAGAGCCTCTTACCTGCAGGGAAGAGAGAGGTGGCAGGGTTTTGGAAGGGAGGTAGAGCTCGACAGTTTCGCATCAATTCACACTCACCTTCCAAGATCATGGGTGAGGCCCCCAGTTGAAACGGGAAAAGTTCCCTTGTCCCCCTTGCAGGACGTGTGATGGGGGAGTGCCTCGCTTCTTCAGTGCGCCGCTGTTAAAGCCTCTGGGCAGCATACAGAGAGGCAGGCTGTGGGGCTTCGACTCCAGGGCAGTGTCTGGAGGCGAACAGTTACAGCTCCTGCACCCCAGTGCGCGTGTGTTACAAGGTGCTTTTTAGTTTGCCGGCTGTAGGCAGCTTGTGTTAACCAGCTCAGTTAGACCCTCTACCTCGTCTCAAGTACAGAGGGCCTTCGTGTTCCCGGTTCCTGCCTTGGTGCACAATCGGATCACACGTGGGCTTGGAGAGTGAGTGCAAGGCTTTACTGAGTGGACGTAGCGCTTAGCGGATGGGGGAGCCAGAAGGGGACGGAGTGGGAAGGTTTTCCCCCTGGAGTCGGGCCACGCAAGCAGCCTGGGCTCGCCTCTGACTGTCCCCGCCAAACTCCGCTCGCTCGTTCTGCTTCTGCCCATCAGTGGCCTGCAGGCTGCTGGTGCCCGCCAGGGCGTTCCTCTCGATGTCCCACGCCTGTGTGTTCCTCCGCTCCCCCTCCACGTCCAACCACCTGTGTGTCTGCCTGTTCGGGCCTTGGGGGTTTTTAGAGGCACAAAATGGGGGTGTGGTAGGCTAGGATGGTCTTGGGAAATGCAACATTTGGGCGGGGGAATCAGCATTTGGGTGGGGAAATCCAACATTTGGGCAGGAAATGCCTGTTTTCACCTAGGTCCATGGGGGTGGAGCCCTAGCCAGGGACACGCCTCCTCTACCCAGCACTCCTCTTCCCCGCTTCTGTATCATTTAAAGGGACCACGCTTCCCTTCTCAGCACTTCTGTATCAATAAGGGAATCTAAGGTTAATAATGGGGCAGGTGACTCATTCAAAATCATGCAGCATCAAAGTGCCAGTAGGACCATGGCCTTCCATTTCTGGGCTTCCCTGTCTCGCTGGAGCTGCTGGAGCAGCCAACTCCCCTAAGAGTTGAGCCTAACATTTTTTCACACCCCTGCCCCCCCACCCCCTGTGGCAGAATGAGCCCTGACACTTGCCCAGTGGGTTCCCTGAGCTCCCAGGGCTGCCCCCACAGCCGCTGGGCTACCTCCTCCATCCCACCTTCCTGGTCTTTGAAACAGAAGATAAAAAAAAAAAGAAAGAAAAACAGTCTGTGGGTTTGGAGTTTAAATAAACAGGGAGGTTAACCAAAAGGCTGGTTTCAATAGATCAGAGGCAAAAGGGATTCCTACAGCTGGAGGCAATTAAATAAAACTAAAAAAAGGATTCTCACACTAAGTACTAGACAAGTTCTAGAGACCGAAGGAAGCTTTTGTTGAAGTGGACAAACCCTCACTTTAGCTCAGAACTAAAACAAGCAGCCTTTCTCAGCATCCCTTTAGGGATGAGAGTTTTTCTTTCTTTGTTTTTCCTAGTTGCCCCTCAGTCACTACAATTATGTTAATTCTTGAAGGAGATACTAACTCTCTTCATAGATCAAATGCTGCCCAATCCCAGCAGTATAGAGTTAGAAGTGACCGTAACATCAGTGGAATGCTGTTAAATATTAAAAAATGGAATCTCAAAAAAAAAAAAAATGAAAGGAAAAAGGCCTGGTGTGTAGCATTTAGAAATTTCCATAGTGTAAACACCCTATGATGGCTGATTTTAAGTAACCAACATGAAGTCTGTAGTCCTCTGATTGTGAAGCTGGGAAGAAGTATTAAAGATCAGCTGCAATGCACAGGTACAAGTTTAGGACTCCACTGCTGACCATGTGAGAGTGATAGAAAATGCTCCTGTGCCATTGTGAGGAGGGAAAATTTGGATATAAGCTTGTATACATAGTATGACTTCAACTCCATCTATCTATCTATCTATTGATTCATCATGTAATCATCTATCTGTCCATCTACTCACCATCTATCCATCATCCATCCATTATTTATGCATGTATCCTCCATCCATCTATCATCCATCCATTCCATCCATCATTTATTCATTCCTTTCCCCATCCATCCATCCATCCATCCATCTGTCCATCTATCTACTCACCTACTTACCTACCTACCTCATAGTCCTCAATTATAAAATTAAGTGTGGAACCAGATAATAAGGTGCTTTCCATTTCTAACTTTTTGCGATTCTACATTTAATATTTCTTTTCACGGAATCACTTGATTCATGGATTAACCAGCAGCACTTGATTCATGGATTAATTGAGGAAGTTTACTTTATATTTAATGTTGCCCATGCTCTTCTTTATTTATCCTTATTCATTACATCTCAAAATCTTAGCTATTTACTTCATATTGTGTGTTTTTCCTAGAAGGTGAGGCTCCCCGAAGGCAAGGGCTTTGCTTGTTTTGGTCACCTCTGTACCCTAGGATCTCAACAGGGCCTGGAGCATGGAGGAGCCCCGTAAGTGTGCATTGAAGGGCATGATCCAAAGTCTTCCTTATACACTTAAGGAAATTGAGGCTTTAAGGAGTGAAGTGACTTTCCAGAAGTCACACAGCAAATTTGTGGCAGAACCTAATACAGAACCTAAATCTTGCAATTCAGTTTTCTTCTCTAAATCATTCTTTAGCTTGTCTCACAGAGACAGGGCCTGTGAAAAAGTACATGTATATTTCTAGATCGCAAGTTGCAATTTGCAGAGATGAAGTGGAATAAAGAGAGTTGAGCAATCTACCTGCTCTTTTCCATTTACTCTCTGACTCTTTTCCTGAAGCCCTTTCCCCTTCTGCTAATTTTGGTCTCTGCTGTAAAGATGGGCAGCACTGGCTTGCTTTACATGATTAGATTAATTTGTGTTCTGCATATATCTCAATGGAGATGGGACCAGGGGGGATCTTTTATTGTTTTCTACTAGAAGAACCCTTCTTTTTAGGTCTCATATCATCAGAAGAACTGTTTTCTTTTTGTTGTTTTTGTTCCAGCTCCCAGTTCACTTTGGCAAATATTGGTAACAGGTACTAAGTTCGGTGCTGGAGATACACACATGAATAATACAAAGTACCTTATCTCCAGGAATGGACATTCTCTGGGGCGACTGGTTAAGAAAAAGATAATATCATGTAAGGGTGATAAGTGTAATGCAAAGGAAAATTCCAAAGCTGTAGGAGTCCAACAGAGAACTCAACACAGATATTGATAGAAGGCTCTTCAAAAGAGACTAATTTGGGTAATCTCTAATCTATCTGATTAAAAGTTTTCTCATTTCTAAAATAAATGTGTTTTTGAATAATGAAGGTGTCTGCCCATTTGTATAAGGTTCCGCAAAAGCAAGAGTGAGAGTTCAGGGGCACACCTTATTATCTCCAGCCTTCTTCCAGAGCCTGCAGTCAGAGGGTAGACCAGATAGCCCTGTATGCCAGGTGCCATCTGATGCTACCTTGTAGATGTGTCAAAAAATGGATGCCCTAATGTAATCAGCCGTGAGAACTTGTGTATTTAATGGAAAAACAACAGTGACATTAAACAGCGTTAAAACATCTTAGCCTGATTTTTAAAAATTACTAGATAGAAATTCAACTGACTGAATCATCAATAGTACTCAGTTATAATGAAATTACTTCAGGCATGGTGTTGTTATAAAAAGTAACTGATTTTCCAAATTATTGAGGGTCTGCAGTTTTAGGGCTTTAAATAAATGAAGCCTCACTGAAAAGAAACCTCCCTATGGGTCAGTGTCAATTTTAATTAGGTGCAAGAGTCCAGCGTTAAACGTCTTGAGAAACTATCATTGTGTAGCTTCCCCTTCTCCGTGGCTTCTGTTCCTCTGAAACGCAATGCAAACCCATGCACACACAAAGTCAAGGAAAACAAGAGTGGTTTCGTGCTTCGGGAGTCATACGTCGTCTCAGGTAATGATGCGGTAGGAAAAACGGTTTTGGTCTCGGCCCACTGGTAATGGATAGAATTTACACCCCATGTGTTGGTTGCTCTGTGTTTTACCTGTTGACAATTGAAAGGGAACACATCAACATTTACTTATCTGACTTAATGAATGTTATCATGTGGAAAAGGTAAATCAATAACGGCCAAGATCAAACATACCAATCTCCTTTTGAACACACAATGCCCTCATTTATATAAATCTCAGCTGCTTGACGGGTCCCCATTTGAACACCCGTGGGCCAGCCTGGCTAAGAGGCCTTCCAACTTAGGGCACTGGTGTCGGAATTTCAGGAACTTTTAAGTATGGGGAAACTGATTTAAGAGCTGGCAAAGCTATAATTCCAGTGGTTTCCTGATTGATGTGTGAGTGGAGAACCAGACCGGCCATGGGTTATCTGAAGTTTTTAGTTCTTACCTTCCTGCCCCTCCTCCCCGGAGCCCCAGATTCATTGAACAGAAAGGTTAGAAGTGGCCTACTGGTGACCCCAGGCAGGAACAGATTGTGATCTGCTTAATTAGGCTGCTGTCCTCATCTTACACCTCCAGTTTTAACACAGCTTTCCCCTGAGGGGGATGTTGCTGCTAAAGTTGTGAACAGGTTTAAAGAGGGGGATCTCAGAATGGCTGGGTGGGCTTCCAACTCTTAGGGTCCCCATCCTCCTGTCTTCTTTGCCCATTTCCTCTCCCTTGTCAGCCCTTCACAGGGAGGGTGGAAAGAATTCCTCTGGGGACCCTGAGCCCAGCCCAGCCCAGCTGTGAGGAGCCACGCAGGGGAGGCCATCTTGTCGTATTCATTCTTGTTTCCGCTTCCTGTTTCTGTTCTCTCACTCCCAAATCCCACCCCGCAACCTGAATTTCCAAGCCTTGTGATTCTCACAGCAGCTCCTTTCTAGGTTGAGGTGGTTTTGAGCAGTAGATGACTCTGCTTTTCGTATTACTTGTGTTGAACAAAGTTTATGGGACTGGGCTGCTGCACTGGGATCCAGCAGGTCAAACCAAACCCGAACGGAGTTGCTGGTGCTCAGTGCCACTCATCAAAGGGAACTTTGAAATGGGCCAGTTTTCCCCAGGAGATTCCAGTCAACCTTTATCCCTAAGGACGTTAACTTTGAAATAAATGACTGATTACTTTTTGTTCTCTGTATCTGCTTTCCTCAGCTCTTTTCTGCTTATGAAGCTGACCTCCTCTGCTTCGTTCATTGGAACACCCATTCCATTTTATAGAAGGAGGTGTTGCTGGTTTCCACAATCACAAATCAAAGCCAATGAAATCATTAAACTAAATCTGTTGTCATTTTGTCTTTTGACACTTGCCTTGGTGTCCCTCTTACTCTAAGGCCTTAAAATATCTCCCAGTACCGTTTTTACTGCTTTTTCTTAAAGGTGCATTTTGATTGCACTGAGAGTTAGCCTTATTGCAAAATCTTCAATGTAGATATTTAACTAAGTTTTAAATAATCAGTGTTGGTAGATTATATAGCCTTCACCTTTTAGGGTTTTTAACGAACATTGAGCTTGACTTGTGACAACTGAGGCTGAATACAAGAAACATAATAAATTTCAAAAAGTGAAATGGTGATTTTATGAGTTTTCAGCATTCCTCAGGCAAGGGCTCCAGAAAAAAAGTGTGTGTGTGTGTGTGTGTGTGTGTGTGTGTGTGTGTGTGTGTGTGTGTTGTGATTGCCTTTAGTTTGATACATCTAGGAGTCCAACTGCTAATGCTTTCATTTGTTAACAAGCTCAATAGTTAGGTGCCAGAGATGCATGTAATCACTGAGCATGCCCAAACCCCACTTAATAGTCATTATTATGATTGTTGTTATCTATACTGACCATAGTAACTTATTTTGACATATGAACGTGACTTTCTTAGTTTTATTACTATTTTATTTTTTGCTTCTTTTTGCTTCTTGACTCCTAATGATGACAGCAGCCACCCATCTAGAGCTGTGACCGCCAAGACACCACTGAAGTGGGAGGTGTGGCTGGGGCTATAACGCTCCACGGAGCAGGCAGCAGCCCTGCCCCTCGGGGCCCAGGCCTCCCGCTCCTGGTGAGGCTGCAGCTGCCCTGGCATGGCCGCAGACACCAGCATCTCTGTACTCTTGGGGATCCGGGAAGCCACCTCCCCCCGCGCCTGCCCCACTGCAGGCTCAGAAGTGACTGCTCCAGCTGCTTGGCTTTTCCCTGCTGTTGCTGTTGGTGCCTGCTCCAATCTCGGAGGCGCCCTCCCCCCCCACAGGGCTGCACATTACACAGAGAGCCAGCAAGAGCCAGGGACAAGTGGGAGCCCCACCCCTTCTGATTTTTGGGGTGGGCTCTCCCCAGGTGCAGCTTTAGTCACCCTCACAGGCCCAGGACCCAGGCATCTCTGCAGTGTGCACCCTTGGGGACCAGAAAGGCCCCCATCCCTGTCTGCACAGGCTCAGGGGTATCTGTTCCCACTTACAGGCCTCTTCCTGCTCCTGGAACCTGCTCTGATCCAGGAGCAAGGTTGGGGCCAAGACCAGGCACTGTCACAGCCTGTTGGGGTGTGCGCACACTCAGGGCAGTGCTGACATGACAGCTCCCTGCTGCCTTGGCTGCCTCTGGACTTCGGGTGCCCAGCGTGGGAGGGGGAAGCTGACTGGAAGTTGAAGACGGCTCAGCGCTGGCCTGCAGATACCCCTTGGTGCCAGTAGCCTGGGTGCCATGGACACGCAGGAGGCAGACAGTCTCCTGGGCAGAAGGTGGCAGGTCCAGTGAAGTCCCACCTTCAGGTTGGGGAAGGCCTGAAGCCTGGAAGCTGGGCTGCCAGTACTGAGGACTAAAGGGGGAATTTGTGGTGCTTTTCCTGGGCCTGTTCATGAGTGCCCAAGGACCAATCAGCATGCACTTCCACCCTATGAAGCTCATAAAAGCCCCAGCCTCAGCCAGAGTTGGGCCAATGAGGGACGGCCCGCTGCAGAGAGGAGCTACCCTCTTTGCTAATGGTTGGAGAACACTGGGACAACCAGCAGCACAGAGAAGCTTCCCACTCCAGAGACCACCTGCCAGCAGAGAGGAGTCACCCACCCCAGGGCATTCTCTCTACTGAGGGTCGAGCACTTGTGGAGATGCTCTGACTGCAGAAAGGCGCTACCCATAGCAGGGCTCTGGACTGTTCTGCTGCTCAATAATGCTCCTCTTCAACTTGCTCACTCTTCACTTGTCAGCATGCCTCATTCTTTCTGGTTGCAGAACAAGAACTTGGGGCCTGCTGAATGGCAAGAGCTGTAACACAAACAGGGCTAAACATGCCCCTTGTGAGTGAAGAGAGGGAGAGACGAGCTGCGGCCCTTCGGAGACCCCAGACCTGGGAGCTCCCCGAGCCAGGGCTGTAACTCCCTCTTTGAAGCCCTGTGGCTCCTGGCATCTCTGAGCTTCTGGGTGCCACCACATTCCCTAGTGCCAGCCGGGGAAGCTGCTAGCAATGTGCACCTGGTCCAGTGGCAGCCTCACAGAGAGCCGGTACCTGTGCCAGCATCTGGAGCTACCTGCTCCACTGCAGCGTGACATGCCTGACTGTGTGCAACCAGACCCCACGTTTGCTCACTCACACACCCCTTGCTGCTCCATGCCTGGCTCGTCCGTGGCAGGTGTGGGATCCAGGCTGGTAGCATGAGCCCAGTGTAGTCAGCCAGGCTGGGCAGGCAGAACTAGCAAAGGTGCCACCAGACACAAAGGTTTCTAGCCAGAAAAGTGACACCCCCAAAGATCCCATAACACAAATACTTTCTTCTGGGATCAATATTCTGTCTTACTGAAACACACTCTAATCATTGTAAACATTCTTAATTTATAGTTTCTTTGAAGATGATTCTATTATCTCAAGTTCTTGGGGTGTTAATTCTGCGATTTGTCCTTTTGTCTCTCATAGCATTCCATTTCTTTTTTTGGCATGTGACTCTTGTTGTGAGTCTATCCACAGTGGAGGTTGTTTTCCTAGGAGAGTCCTGTGTAATGCATGTGGAAAAATCTGTCTACATGAGCAGGTTTGCATTTATTTTTATCTGGGTACTAGAAGTTTCTGAATTTTTATATTATTTTCTCGTGTTTTAGTTCCTGTTACGTAGAGGTAGCATAAATATTGTTCCTTGTAACAAATGTGGCTCATGGCTGGGATTTGAACTGCTCCCTTGTTTTCACCCGAATCTCCAGTAAGACAGGAAGTTCCCTGTGAGCTTCCTTGGGGAGTGGGTGGAGTTTTTCTAGTGAGCTTTTCAGGAACCAAGGAGTCCTACAGGAACATCCCTTCAAGCCCACTGCCTTGACCTGTGCTAAAAAGTCACAAGTTTTATCTGCCAATGTTTTGTACCATTGGTGCAAATGTCAATGCAATTGAAAAAGGCATATGGTGTCTTGGTACTATTATAAAAATAGTTCTGACCTCTCAGACCTCATGATAGGGCCACACTTTGAGAACCACTGATCTAGAAGACTGAAGAGTGCTGTGCAGGTGGATTTACCAGCAATGCACGCTGCTTTGCTTCTGTTTTGGTTTTCATACCAACAGAGACCTCTCCAGAACTCTCTAACAAGTTGGTGGAGTGGTTTACTGCTGGACAGGAAGAACTTTAGAGTCATAGTGACTTTCCACATCCAGTGGGAAGATATAATCCATGATTACTGTTGTGTTTACCTACAAAGCAATACGGACTTCCTCCCCCACTTGATACAGTTTGGCTGTGCCCCCATCCAAATCTCAACTTAAATTGTATCTCCCAGAATTCCCACATGATGTGGAGGGATTCAGAGGGAGGTAACTGAATCATGGGGGCCAGTCTTTCCTGTGTTATTCTCATAATAGTTAATAAGTCTCACAAAATCTGATGGGTTTATCAGGGATTTCTGCTTTTGCTTTTTCCTAATTTTCTCATGCTACCACCATGTAAGAAGTGCCTCTCACCTCCTGTCATGATTCTGAGGCCTCCCCCAGTCACGTGGAACTGTAAGTCCACTTAAACTTTTTTTTCTTCCCAGCTTTGGATATGTCTGTATCAGTAGCATGTAAATGGACTAATATGCCACACCCCTAAATCTCTGGAACTGTGTAATAGTGTCATAAAAACTAAAAATTGATTTGAACTGTATGGATTTGACAAAATGTGACACTTATTTAGTATCAGACTTTTAGTATGCTTAAGATCTGCTGAGAAAGAGTCCCCTGGGTTAGATTTACATGCTTGACTTCGTGTATTGTTGCATCGTCATTTAGCAGATAGGTATTATGCACCTTTTATATATACCATAAATATAAGTGAAGAAGATTGTTCCTGCCATCATGCAGTTTAAAGTTCAGTAGACATACTAATAAGTACAAAAATTAGTAAAGTAAGTCTTTACAGAAACTATAAGAGAAGAAGGTACAAGACAGAGTAGAGATTCAGGGCTGAGAGTGTTCAGTTCTACATGGGAACAGATGGGGCCCACAAAGGTCTCTGTATTAGTGTGTTTTCACATTGCAATAAAGAAATACTAGAGATTTGGTAATTATAAAGTAAAGAGGACTCGGTTCCACATGGTTGGGGAGGCTTCAGGACACTTACAATTGTGGTCGAAGGCATAGGGGAGGCAAGGAGCTTCTTCACATGGCAGCAGGAGAGAGAAGTGCAAAAAGGCTAAATGCCAGGTCTTGCAAACCATCAGATGTAGTGAAACATTGGTGTGTAGGCAAGTGTGGGGGAGTGAGCTGAGGAAAGAAACATGGAAAGGCAGAGGTCATATTATATGGGAATTGATATGGTTTTTTTGCTTGTTTTTGGTTTTTGAGACAAGAGACTCACTCTGTTGCCCGGGCTGGAGTGCAGTGGTGCCATCTTGGCTCAATGCAAACCCTGCCTCCTGGGTTCAGGCAGTTCTCGTGCCTCAGACTCTTGAGAAGCCAGTATCTAGGATTACAGGCTTGCACCACCAGGCCAGGCTAATTTTTGTATTTTTAGTAAAGATGGGGTTTCACCTTGTTGGCTAAGCTGGTCTCAAACTCCTAACCTCGAGTGATCCACCCACCTCGGCCTCCTAAAGTGTTAGAATGATAGTCATGAGCCACTGCACCCCGCCTAACATGTTATATAAGGACTATGAAGTCTATTCTGAAAAGGGTGAGGAAGAACTGGAATATTTCGGTAGAGGGGAAAATGATGAGTTTGCAATTTAGGAAATTGAAGCAATCATAGAATATCATGGCAGAAGAGAGGCAGCACTTGAAACAGGGTCTGGGTGGGGAATCCATCATAACACTCTAAGTCTGAGACATAGGAATGGAAGTATGAGGAATAAAGAATTACATAGGAATGGAAGTGTGAGGAAAAAAGAAAACAGCAGAGGGGTTTTAAAGATTGAGGGACATGACTGTGTGGTCAATTCATGATAAATGTGGCAAAATGGATCTGTGGGCTAATTAGAATTATGAATTCATTCATGCACAACTAATTTTGTGATACCATGTGTATTTGTTTTCAATTTACCGTAGCCTGAATTGGAGCTGAATCCATTTGAGTTTTGTTGCTATAATACATTGATTTCTGCCTACCTCGTTGCTTACATTATTTGGGTAATTTTTTAATCTTAGGATGTTGAAATGGAGGACAAACTTCATTCTTTGTGGCATATGTCCTATGTGCCGAATTCTCAATCTCTATCCCTGATCTTTACAATAGCCTGTATAGTGTACACCAAGAAATGTAACCAGATACCTTTATGGTCTAGGATTTTCATTCTTTTTATTATGTCATATGAGAAACTATAATTACAAAGTATCTTTTATGTCACCAACTTCTGAATTAAGAACTTAGTAAGAAGTTAAAATATAAGTTCCACTTACATAAAGCAAACATTCTTATGAACGGCAGTTAGATTTTATTTCTTATATTTGTTTCTAGTCTTTGAATTGTATTTAATAGACTTGGGCTTGTTGAATAATATGCATACATAGCTATATAATATAATTAGTATCAGCTTCAAGTTCTTGAAAGCACTTAGAGACACAGGCAGCCATGGAATGAAACCATGGGCTGTTCTACTTTCCATTAAGCTTGCTGACCTTGGTCTTTTGACATAATGTGTTGTGGCTAAGGAGTCAGACACTTGAACTTCTCTGATCACAAAGTTGTGGAGATGGTTTAGTTTTCATCACTTTTACCTAAACACAATATCATACCTGGGAAGGTTTTAAAATCTTTTTTATCACTCTGTGTGTAGAAACAGCTGAACATTTGTAGCCCACTGGTTTTTCTTTCTTAGGGTAATGTTCAGCCTTCTGTCTTGTGCCATGGACATGAATACGTCTATAGAGTCCTATGCACAAAGCTGCTTTCTTACCTTTAAACATTTTTCAAAAGTTATCCTCCTCATACTGAAAAAAAAATCAAATATGACAGATATTCTTGATCTCTCCAAACACTGATGATTTAATTAGACTTTTTACCCCCTCAAAATGGAAAAGTGAAAATTAAGAGACAGGAAACAGCCATTCATTCATTGTTTACATCTTCATTGTGTGTTAACTCTGGACAGTATGCTCTGCTTTGGGAAAATAAGAATAAGAAAAGTGTCACTTCTGCCTTTAAACATCTTGAAGTCTAATGGGAGAGAAAAACATTACTTAACTGGAGCATAATAAGTACTACAGAAGAGGTAGAAAAAAGGGAAAGTGGGACCAAAGGTAGTCTAGCATTAAAATGATGAGAACAAACTATACCAAGGTAAGTCATAAGTTACATGCATGTGATGACAGCTTAAACCACATTGCCATGTGCATACCTATGCAACAATCTTGCATGTTCTTCACATGTACCCCAAAGCCTAAAACACAATTTTATATATATATATAACACACACACACACACACACACACACACATATATATGAAGGAATATAATTATAGAGAAGAGCACAGACATTGAAGAAAGAATAAAGAGCAATGGAAAAGGTAAATATGGGGTTAAAGCTAAAGAAATTTTGTCTTATTAAAAAAAAGCACTATTCTTCCACTGCCCCATGGGAGCGCTCTCATTGTATTTTGTAGAATGGGTGCTCACAAATAAAAACCAATTTGATCTTTAAAAAAAAATTATATTAGATAAGGGCTATAGAAACTATTGTCATTTGATAACAAGTATAGATGTTGGCTCGTTTCAGAAAGCCTTTGGAATATGATATATTGATATGTTAATACCAATAGCAATATGAATAAAATTATTAATTGTGGGAAGCTATTATGGGCCAGACACTTTTATGAATGTGTTACGTGTGATCCAAGAAATAAAACCACATGTATAGCATTGTGGCTCATGAAAAGGATGTGGAATCAGACATCCTAGTTAAATCCCGGTTCTATCCAAATTGCCCATTTGGCCATATTCAAGTTACTTTTCTCCAAGGCTTTTTTTTTCCATGGGAAGAATGTCAATAACTTACTCATTCAAGGGTAATTATGAGAAAATGAATTAATTCATTCAGCACAGTGAATAATATTAACAATGTGTGTTATTATTATTATTTTTTGAGACAGAGTCTCACTCTGTCACCCAGGCTGGAGTGCGGTGGTGTGACCTCAGCTCACTACAAACTCTGCCCCCCAGGTTCAAGCAATTTTCCTGCCTCAGCCTCCCAAATAGCTGGGATTGTAGGCAACTATCACCACACCCAGCTAATTCTTGTATTTTTAGTAGAGACAAGGTTTCAACATGTTGGCCAGACTGGTCTTGAACTCCTGACATCAAGTGATCCACCCGCTTCAGCCTCCTAAAATGCTGGGATTACAGGCGTGAGCCACCGCACCCAGCCTATTATTTTTTTTAACACTTGAAACATCTCTGATTTAGAGTTTATATAACTTTCCAAATACCACAGGCATGGTTAGCCCATAACTGAGGTTCAACACACATCTGTGCTCTCCAAAACCTGTGTTCTTTTAACCCTGTACTGTGTGTGTGTATATATATGTGTGTGTATATATATATTTACATATGTACATATATATTTACATATATATGTATATATATGTATATATACACATACATGGGTATACATGTGTATATATATGTATATATATACACATATATATACATATACATACACATATATATATAAATATATATATTTTAACAAGTCTTTATATATTTATGATATATGTCATATGTAAATCTTTAAAACTTCCTATCTCAACTACCACGATATTTAGCAATAGCAGTTGATTTCACTTCCTCATTTTAGATTACAACCTTATTTGTGCATGCTTCTAATATGTCTAAGTTTAGCATTAATTAAATCACGTAATTTTATGTAGCATTTAAAGTTGGCATGTCTAAATTATCCCACTTAACTGATATGAGATTAGAATTTGAAAACTTTGTGCTACAATTGAGATGTGTAAACAATGATCCACTCAGACATGAGAAAGTTCCCTTTTTTACGAGCTGTGTGAGTGAGGCTATCTTTAATTTGATTAGTTCTGGAACAATTTGGATAATGTGATACTATAGTTGGATAGTGAAACTAACATTTAAGTAATGCTGACACAGCAAAATCCAAAAAAACAAGTCTGTATTTTATTCTCTTTGCTGTCATCATTAAAATCAGTACGTTAATAAGGGAGAACTTGACAGCTGGGGCAGCACGGCAGGTTGGCAGCCACAAGAGGGTGTTCCTCATGCTGCAAAGTTTACAAAATTTTATTCCAACTACATATGCTTCATTATTCTTGGAATTCTGTTCTTTTACTCAAATATGCAACCTCATGCTACCAACCCAAAGCATCAAAGCACTAGCAATTTCTGATATACTTTGGGAAAGGGAATCACATGTCTATTTCATCACATGCCACTACCACATTCTTCCATGATGGAAGGTGTTTTCAGACTTCCTTTTTCTATTTTTTTTTTTTTTTCCTTTTAATTTTCAGACTTTATTTTTTTTTAAATTTTCATCTGATAGCTCATGCATGGATACTTTGAGAGAGGATGCATGCAATTCAAAGATCCACTAAAGGAATAAATAAATTTCTATGTATCATTTTTCCATGTGGTGGTAGATGGAAACGTTTCGTGGCTATATGGAGAGCTAAAGATCCTAGCTCCCATCAAAGTGTTTGTTAGAAATGCACACCATGGCCTCCTTTTGCTTCTGTTTATCTTTCATATTACAAAGTGGAAGACAGATCATAATTAGACAGTGCTATTTATGGCCACTGAATCCACATCAGCTCTAGGAGCTAGATCACCTAACATTTTGTCCTGATTTGTTTTCTGTTTTATATTTCTTTGATTTTTGCTCTGAACTTTATTATTTTTTTTACTTCTGCTTGCTTCAGGTTTCTCTTGTTCTTCTTTTTCTAGGTCCTTGAAGTAGGAGATTAGATTATGTATTTGAATTTGTCTCTTTGCTATTATAAACATTTAACTTCCTAAGGTTTTCTTTCAGCACTACTTTAGGTGTGCCTTACAAATTTTGACATGTTGTGTTCTTATTTTTATTCAAGTCTGTCTGTCTCTCTCTCTCTCTCCTCCTCTCTCTCTATATATATATACACACACATATATAGATTTGAATATATATATTCAAAGTTCCAAGATTCTTTCTTTTATTATATCTTTTTAGAGAATTTTTATTAGCAGCATTTTTTAAAAGATAGATCTGCTGGCAGCAAATTTTATTACTATGTATATTTATTTATTTAATTTTGCTTGAGGCTTCCTCTATGACCCATGGATTATTCGATATATACTGTTTAATTTCCAAATGTCTGGAGGTTTTTCTGTTTTCTTTCCATTATTGATTTCTAGTTTGATTCCACTGGGGTCATAGGACACACTCTGTATGATTTAAGTTCTTTTAAGTTTGTTCAGGTTTGTTTAATGGCCCAGGAGATGGTCTGTCATGGGTTAAGGTTCTGTAAGCGTAAAAAATGTTTCTGATTGGAGTATTCTATAAATGTTGGTTAGACTCTGTTGGATGATGTGTTTTGAGTTCTTATAGATCCTGGCTGATTTTCTCTCTAATTGTTTTATCATTGTTGAGAAAGGGATGTTGAAATTACCAACTTTAATTGTGAGTTTGTCTATTTCTCCTTTTAGTTCTGTTTGTGCTTCACATATTTTGCAGCTTTGTTGTTTCATTTATACACATTTAGAATTGCTATGTTTTGGTGGATTTGCCCTTTTATCATTATGTAATGTTCTTCTGTCTCTGTTAATTTTCTTTTCTCCACAGTCTACTTTGTTCGATGTGAATATAGCCACTTGTAATTTCTTTTGATTAATGGTTGCATACTATATTTTCCCCATCATTTTGCCTTTAGCCTACTCCTATCAATTATATTTGATTTTAGTTTCTTGTATACAACATATAGTTTGGTCATGTTTTCAAATCCACTCTGTCATTCTCTGTTATTGAATTTGGACCATTTACATTTAATGTGATTACTGATATGGCAGGGCTTAAGTCTGATATTTTATTTTTGTTTTCTGTTTGTTCTGTCTTGTTTCGACTTCTCTGCTTTCATACCTTCCAATGGGTCACTTGAACAAGTTTTAGAATACCATTTTGATTTGTCTGTAGTGTTTTTAATATCTCTTTGTGTATCAATTTTAGTAGTTGCTTTAGATATTACATTCTATGAACATAATTTATTACAGCCTACTGGTCTTGACATTTTTCTTCTTATAATTATTTTCTCTATATACATTTAGAATTATTTTAGAGAGTATTTTATATATATATATATATATATATTTTTTTTTTTTTTAATGGAATCTTGCTCTGTTGCACAGGCTGGAGTGCAGTGCAGTGGAGTGATCCTGGCTTATTGCAAACTCTGCCTTCTAGGTTCAAGCAATTCTCCTGCCTCCCAAGTAGCTGAGACTATAGGTGCATGCCACCACGCCTGGCTAATTTTTGTATTTTTAGTAGAGACAGGGTTTCACCATGTTGTCCAGGATGATATCAATCTCCTGACCTCGTGATCAACCTGCCTCGGCCTCCCAAACTACTGGGATTACAGGCGTGAGTCACCACGCCCAGTCAAGAATATTATTTTTTAAACCCTCAAACGTAATTTAGAAACTTAAGAAGAAAAGGAAAACATATTTGCTTATACTTAACTCCTTTCTTTGTTCTTTTCTCCTTTTCAGTGTTCCAAGATTCTTTCTTTTATGATTTCTTTTTAGATAATTTTTATTAGCAACATTTTTTTTTAAAGATAGATCTGCTGGCAGCAAATTTTATTACTTTTTCTTCCTTAGGAGATGTCTTGGTTTCTTGTTCATTACTGAAGGATATTTTTCACTGGATATAGATTCTACACTTGACAGTTCTCTCTGAACACTTGAAAAGTAGGTTACTTCCTTATGGCCTCCATGATTTCTAAAGAAAAATATGCTGTCATTTAAATTATTTTTTTCAATTAGATAATTGCTTATTTCTATTTTGACTTTTTCAAGACTTTTTCTTTGTCTTCAGTGTACAGAAGTTTGACCAGGCTATGTCTTGGGGTGGATTTCTTTAGAGTTTTTCTGTTTGGATTTCTCTTAGATTCTTAAATATGTAGGTTTAGGTCTTTAGCCAAATTTGGGACATTTCAACCATTAATTCTTTGAGTACTTGTCAGTTTCCCTCTATTTCCCCCTCTCCTTCCAAGATCTCAATGGTAAGAAGTTTAGATCTCTTGTTATAGTCCCATAGGTCCCAGAGACCTATTTATTAATTTTTTCCAGCTTGTTTACACTCCATTCTTAATATTGGGTTATTTCTGCTGTTCTATATTTTAGCTCCTGCATTCTTCTCTTTGCCCCTTTAATTTGTTTGATGTTAGTATAGCCACCTCTAATTTCTTTTGACTAATGGTTGCATAATACATTTTCCTCATTCTTTTACTTTTAGCCTGCTCCTATTATTATATTTGATATAAATTGATATTTGATATATATTTGATTATATATTTGACATAAATTTAGTGTATGTTGAATTCATACACTAAGTTTTTTAAAAAATTTCTGTTATTGGGAGGTGGAGGTGGGTGGATCACAAAGTCAAGAGATCGAGACCATCCTGGCCAACATGGTGAAACCCTGTCTCTACTAAAAAATATACAAAAATTAGCTGGGTGTGGTGGTGCGTGCCTGTAGTCCCAGCTACTCGGGAGGCTGAGGCAGGAGAATTGCTTGAACCCAGGAGGCGGAGACTTCAGTGAGCTGAGTTGCGCCACTGCACTCCAGCCTGGCGCCTGGTGACAGAGCAAGACTCTGTCTCAAAAAAAAAAAAAAAAAAAAAAAAAATTCTGTTATTGTGTTTTTCTGTTCTACAATTTCCATTTGGTTCTTTACATCTTCTATG
Organism: Ateles fusciceps; assembly: GCA_036589455.1. Classification (NCBI taxonomy): domain Eukaryota; kingdom Metazoa; phylum Chordata; class Mammalia; order Primates; family Atelidae; genus Ateles; species Ateles fusciceps. Next base: position 1,905,145 of record JAZHEH010003213.1, on the reverse strand, counting down.
TATTTATTTGCAGAGAGTTTCTATTTTTCAGTTGTCTCAAGTATGTTCAGAATAGCTCACTGAAGCATTTTTATTGTGGCTGCTTTAAAGTATTTGTCAGATAATTGTAACATCTTTGTCATTTTTGGGTTAGCCTCTATTGATTGTCTTTTCATTCAAGCTGAGATTTTTCTCATTCTTGTGATGAGTGATTTTCTTTTATTGAAATGAAGACATTTTAGATATTATGCTATGAGACTCTGAGTCTTATTTAAGCCTGCATCAGCTGGCTTCCTCTGACGTCCTCTGACAGAAAAATGGGGAGTGAGTTGCCTCATTATCACCAGTTAAGGGTAGAAATCCAGTCCCTTGGCATCCACTGATACCTCAAGTGGAGAGTTTCCTGTTACTGTTAGAAAATGATGGGAATTCTGGCTGCTCCAGCCCCCGAGTCCCTGTTTATTCCCCTGGGAAAGAGAGGAAGGAGTATATCATGAGTGCTCCCTACATGGTCCTACTAACACCATGGAGAATGATCTTATGGACACTGAGTGACGGTGAAAGACCTAGTACACTTACCTTGCACTAGGCCACCTGTGACACCAACATATCAAGAAGAGGGAGGGGCATCTCATTACTACTAGGTTGGGGTGGAAGTCCAGGTTTCCCATAAAGTCTCCAGTGACCCTGCAATGAGGCAGCCTCATTACCATGTGGCAAGGATGAATGTCCCAGCTCCTTTCTCTGTCTTCTCTAACAGCACCCCAATAGTGGGGGCTGAGGTGTCTCCTTTCACCCTGGAGTAAGTGGAAATCAGGGCTTCTCACTCTATCTTTGCTGGCATGAGTGTGTTGGGGCCACTGTCTTTTCTTTGGCTGGAGCAGGGCAGTTATTCTCTGAAAGTTTTCCTTCTTGCTAAGTTGCTCCTTTCTGGTTCTTTGGTTAAAGATAGCAGGCATTTTTATTGGGGGCTTGTTTTTGTCTGCTTCTGTTGACATTTTGGGCTTGCCAGCTTCTCCAGATAAAACCCAAACTAAAACCCCCAGGAGCCCACCATGATGTTGTTCCTTATATCCTATAGTCTCTAGCCAGTGAGCTTTCTCCTTTGTTTTTCAGAGGTTTTTTTGTGTTTGTTTTATACAAAACATGCAGGGTTTTAAATGGTACTTAGCAGAAGGAATGAGAAAAAGCACTTCTATTTTATCTCTTTGGAAGTGGAAGTCTGATATGAACAGCTAATTGAAACTTGCCAAGACTTAGTGAAATGCTTAAGAAAACTTTTTTCTAATTCTAATATGTATTTATCTTTTTTCATTATCCTGGTCCTATTAAATGTACATTCCACATTATTCCCATCCAGTATACTAGTATGATGATAGTTACAGTAATAGTAGTGGCTAACACCTATATGGTGGTATGTACGTAACTGTAGTGATTTACTCTTCATGATGACCTAATAATTAGTTATCATCATTACTTCCTTAATGCAGATGAGGAACAAATGCACAGGGGAGATTAAATAATTTCACCAAGGTCTCTCAGCTGGGCTTTGAGCTAAGGCAGATGTGGTCGCTTTCCTGAGTTTCAGAAAATTTAGTGAACATTTCAGAGAACTCTTACTAATTATTTTAATTTGCAATTCCTTCAAGTTTAAACTTGAAACACAATCTTTACTGCTAGCTATATTTCTGAAAGGGCTTTGATTTCTTCAAAATGCCTGCCACCAATGATGATTATCCTAACAGTGGTTTCATGATGTCTATCGTGCTTTTTGGGAGACACTCCTCACTGGGAGTCTTGTGCTCATTTATGTCTTATGGTGTCCCCAAAATGCAAGTCCCTGACTGCTCTTTACCCAGGCTCAGAGTTTTGTTTGTAGTAAGGGCAACTTTGAGGCATGAGGTACCATCTCCCTGCAGAAAAAAGAAATCTGGCTTCACTAACTCTAAAAGCAGTGAATACCCCAAACTCAGGTTTCCCTTTTGTAAAGCCACGCATTGTGAGTGTAGGTGTCATTTGTCTGTTTAAGCTCTTGTGGGACTTGGGGCTTGGGAAATTGATGCAATTACACATTCACTGACTACTCTTTTTGCTGTGAGTAATAACATTTTTGTCTCTAGCCCAGGAGTCTTGAATCTTCAGGGGTACCCATGAAATGATGGCAGGCTAACTTTTTGGCTTGCAGGTAGGGTAAAATCTCAGATCCTTCACAGTTTTCACAGCAGTACGGGTCCACTCTTGCTTTCTGAGTACTCTGGGAGTTCAGCCCACACTTAGATAAATGAGATTTATACATTGCTTCTTTATGAAAGAAGAGTAAGTTAACATTTGAATCCAGGCAGAAACAAATTTCCTTGCACTTCAGAAGCATGAGCTTTCTGATTCTGCCTCTGTAACATTACTAGAAATTATAGCAGCTGAAAATTTCACCAGTTCATCATTCCATGCCCATAGCCACATAGACTAAGTGGACCATCTGGCAATTTGTTATCTTCTAATATTATCTCTCCTTTTAACCGTCCTGGGGATCATTCTAACAGATACAGGTTAATAGTGGGCTTTTTTTGGCACAGTCAAAAAATAAAGGCAAAGTGGGGAAATGGGATGAAAATTAATATGTGTCCTTCTGGCACCCAGACACAGTAATTAAAAAAAAAAAAACAGGCCAGGAGTTTGAAGATTTCTAATTAAGGGTTTCCACCTCAGTTTCCTCCTGTTGTGGGACGTTTGACATAATAGGCTGGCTCCCGAAGGCAGAGCGCTATGGAGAAAGGTGGGCTTCGTGTTTCAGTGTTTTACTTCCTTCTCCCTTCTGTTCTTTTATTTCCCAGGCCTTCCCATCTTGTAAACATGCTTGTTCATGCTGTTTTTCTTTCTTTCTTTTTTTCCCCCATAGTTTGCTAAATATGCCTTTCAAGTATTCTCTTTTTAAAAAAAAATCTTTTTTTTTTTTTCCCCTTCCAGATTTGTCTTCGTTTGCTTGATTTTCTGGGCAGAAGGCCCAGTCCGGTTTATACTTTTTGTGCATCTATATCTTTTCAAAGTGATTCCTTCCTTTATAATTATTATTCCCATTCATTTATTTTCTCATTAGAGAATTGAGTGATGTGGAAAGGGGACCTCCCAGCTCATCTCTCAGGAGAAATATTTCCTCCTGTGTCTTTAAAAATATTCATCTATGATGTTGGAAGATGAGGCTTAATGCCTTCCTTACACGCTTTGCTGCTGAGTAGAATGACGTTTGTTTTGACCAGTGCTCACTTCATTTTCTTTCCTTTTATTGAATCAGATAGGAATCATGCACACGTCTCTGTATGTTTGTAGGCCTGAGTGTAGTGGAGTTGCAAAAGCGAATACTCTGTGTGTGTTTGTGTGTCTGTGGGTTTGTGTTCTGAGTGTGATGCAGCATAGATGCATAGGAGAATGCTCTGCTGCACTTTGGCATGTTTATTTTGGAATGTCATTTCCAATCAAATCTAACATTTATAACCGGCCTCCCTTCATGGCTTTCTGGGCCACAGTTTAAATGCCCAAGAATAAACATGTCAGCTGTAAATGGAAGATTATGGCAGCAACCAAGACAGATTGCCTTCTCGTCAGCTGCTTAAAAATTAAAATTTCCTTCTGTGGCTAGACTTTCTTACATCTATGTCTATGGACTGTGAAGAAAGCAGTTATTTAGTGGAGTGAATGGGGCATAGGACATAAGATGTTAAAATAACACAAAGTACCTTGTCTGTCAGTAAAAGACAACCATAGAGAATACCAACTTGAGCCAGAATGCTTTTTAAGAAATTTCTCCCAAGACATCAGAATCTAGTGATTCTAGGATCTAAGAAGAATACATTTTCTAGTGGGATGTGTATTCTATAGATATGGAAACGCAGAATTATATTTCCATGTGTAAGCCCATAAGTTTTAAAGATGCCAAGAGAACAAGTTTTATTTTTCTATTTGAAAGTAGAGTATTTTTCACAGATGACTACACTCAGCTTGCTGACACATTCTCTGGATTTATCAAGTGAAATTGCAGAGTGTCAGGAGTGATTTGCCAATGTCTTCAGTAGGTATGGACTTAATACATCTTTCACATTTAAGAAGCTAGCAGAAGCTGTCAACTGGCCAAAGGAAGGGGTATCCCACTGAGCTGGGTTAACATCGACAAATGAATGCGATGAAATGTTACTTCATTGGTGATGGCATATTGTGATTCTATCAGAGGCTTCCCTTAGGAAACGCTATGCACTATAGTTCTTTTCTTGATTATTATAATTTATATATAGATTCCTGTCCTTTATTTTAGTAGATTGAAGGAATCTGAAAAAAAAATTTTTTTCACAAACAATCCAAACTGATTCTGTATCATAAAACTCTGACCTTTACTGCTATCATTCAGTTTGGACTTTCTCAGTAAAATTAAACAATTCTCTAGAAACAGCAGTTTATTTCTTTAAAAATCAAGCCGTGGTGCTGTGGGTGGGGATGGTGGCAAGAGTGATGCATATTACGTTCATGGCCATTTCATCATGCTTCCCCGCTTTAATCAGAGAGACCAGCAGATGAGCAGCTGTTGACCCAGAAAGGTGGATCCATGCTTATGGCCATAGCCTGTATTAGTTTTCTTATCTTTGCAAGTTGGGTCCTATTGGGTTTCAAATACAGCTGTCTTTAATAGACAGAACACGTACGGCCACGGCACGTGCAGGAGTTACTAGCGATTGCTTCACTCTGTTTTTGTTCGTAAACAGGCAGCAAGGATGCAGCTGTACTAAGGCCGATGAAGTACACTGTGCAAATAATGCAAAGAAAGATGAGAATACAGCCCTGGGGATTAAAAAACATCAATAATGTTTTTCGAGGAGCACTTAGCTTGTTGTTTAAAAAATGTTGCTTCCATGTATTAAGTCTGAATTGTCCTTAGATGAATGGCAGGAAATTATGTCTATCTCTTCTTTAATATGCCCATGTTCATCCAAACAAAATGAAGTAAAACACAGAAGCTTTATCTGAATGATTCAAGTCCCTAACTTGTCTGTATCTGGATACTAGAAGAGAAAAATCTTGGTGGATATGAATAGGAACTAAATTATGTACAAAACTGGTTTAATTTCTCATTTTATTTTTTAATAATTTCAACATGACCTATAGACCATGACTTGTAACGATAAAGAGAGAAGATATTATTATTTAATACAGATTACAAAGCTGACAGTAAACATTGCATCCTGATTGGTTGAAAGAGATATTGATAGGATGTAATAGCCCTCTACCTTAATTGCTACTGTTTGTAATTAGAGCTGGTGTTTCTCAGCCTGAAAACTCTGGACTCTGACTTCCAGAGCCTCTACAACTCTAAACTGCTCACGTTCACTGCTGTGCTGATTTTAAATTTAACCATTGGTAATGATATTTTTATATAATTTTTGATGTTTTGTATAGTAGTTATGAATACACTAACATTTTTCATCCCATGCTTACTGTAAAAATAAGATCATCCAGTGATTTATCTAATGATATATATATATATCTGACAATCCCCTGGTTACGGTAAATTTCACACATACTGACATTACTTTGAGCAAACTGATTTGTACCCCATTCCCACCCCAGGAGAATGTTCTTACTATCTCAGTAATGTCCAGCAGATGATATCAAGATATGAATCACCTGGTGAACACATGTGGGATTATAAAGAAAACTGGCCTGAAACAGCTCAGATTCACCAATAAGCCATCCCATGCATGGTATTTTATTTATTGGGAACCTTAATAAACATTTCCATCATAACTCTCTTCAAGGTAACTTTGGCACAGCTTGGATTTCTTCCTTCTTATGGTCTTTATAACTCTGCTTGCATAAACTCTGATATAGCAGCAGATGACTGAGGGAAGTTAGCTGATTTGGTAGCTCTAAATACCATCGCCAGGACCTGGATTAATAACCAGCAGAACATTTACTGTTGAATAATGAATTCACTCCTTGTCTAATGCTTTAACAGAAGAAGTTTCTCCCTTGAGAGAAATTTGAGGGTTGAGCCCTTTCTTGAACTCACATGTCATTAGTGAGCTAGGAAGCATATTGTTGGACTACTGGTGATTCTTAGTAGTGTACAAATACCACTATATTCTGTTTATTAGTATCTAACACTTATTGAGCACACGCTTTATATGCCAAATGCATTGGCAGGTGCTCTATATTTAAAGTGGAAAGCACAAGGAGTATTTGTGCCTTCCCCTGAGTGTAAAAGGAGCAGGTGGAACTCTTAGTAGCAAAACTGGCAAATTTGAGTGTATCTGACATGGGATGGGCGGGGTGGGGGGGTGGCGGTGCAGATCTTGGCTAACAGCAGGAAAGAAGTAGGTAAGTCATATAGGCATACTTAAGACCAAGACTCACTCAGGGCATAGGAAATTATGTGAAATTATTTGAAGTGGAGGGGAGCATCATACACCGGGGTCTGTCGGGGGGGAAATAGGGGAGGGACAGCAGGGGATGGGGAGTTGGGGAGAGATAGCATGGGGAGAAACGCCAGATATAGGTGATGGGGAGGAAGGCGGCAAATCACAATACCATGTGTGTACCTATGCAACAATCTTGCACGTTCTTCACATGTACCCCAAAACCTAAAATGCAATTAAAAAAAAGAAAGAAATTATTTGAAGTTATTGAGATAAAATTTTGTCTTCAATGAAGGCAGAACTGTTCTAAATGTTGGCTTTGCAAACTATATCTTACGTATTTTCAGTCCATGTGCCAAAACTATGCCAGTTTCTCCTTCATCAGAGGCAAAGAAAAGACACCATGAAGATCCACCTGCTGTTATAGTGGCCTGAATGAGTGAAGAGAATGCTTTCCAAGGGGAGATACAACCAGTTATAAAACCTGAACACATTTTATTGATTGTAGAACCAAGATGTTGACACCATCTGCACCCAGAAAAAAAATTAGATAAAATAACATTAGATTTCTATAATTACAAAAAGTAGCATATAACTTGAGACAAAGTTTCTAAAATACTATATGATATAACACTTAGTAATTAAATCTTCCCTTGCTCCCTAGTTTAAACACAATAGCTGTTCATTACTGTGTTCTCCTCCCCAAAACTCCATTACAGCCTTCTGCTTAGCTCCTAGTCTTTCTCTCTCGGTAGAAAACCTTATTTTACATGAAAATTTTAGAGTTGTAGAGACTATAGAAGTGAGAGTCCAGACTTTCCAGTTGAGTAAAACCAACTCTGCCTTATTGGTAACAGTATATAAAGTTATATCCATAAAATGTGAACATACATAAACTATGAAACAATTCCTTCCCTTCCTTATTATTGGTCTGTCTGCTCAGCAAAGCTTCTCTCTTCTTTGGTCTCTGTTTCTGCCCAAGACCAGTCTCTCCTTGGGCCCTTGATCTCAGCTGCTTCTGTTCCAACAGTGTGTCTTAGATTTATTCCTTCTTTACTAAGCTATTTTACATAATCTACACACATACTCAAATAGCCTATTCTTACAAAAACTCTTTTGTGCCCCTGAATTGCTCTCTAATTACTGTCCATTCTCTTTTCTTTCTCATCCAATGTCATTCATTAATCCAATAAAAGTTTGTCAAGAAGCTATTATGTGCCAGATACAAGGCTAAACTTCTTTAATTATATAATCAAAATAAGTTATTTTTTCAGATTCAAAAAGCATATATGTATTAAATTAGAAGTATCAATTAGGAAATATAGAAATGTATGAAAAATAAATAAAAATTACAAATAAGACCGGGCGCGGTGGCTCAAGCCTGTAATCCCAGCACTTTGGGAGGCCGAGGTAGGTGGATCACGAGGTCAAGAGATCGAGGACATCCTGGCCAAAGTGGTGAAACCCCTTCTCTACTAAAAATACAAAAAAAAAATTAGCTGGGCGTGGTGGCGTGCACCTGTAATCCCAGCTACCCAGGAGGCTGAGGCAGGAGAATTAATTGAATCCGGGAGGCAGAGGTTGCAGGAGCCGAGATCGCACCACTGCACTCTAGCCTGGCACCTGGTGATGGAGTGAGACTCTGTTCTCAAAAAATAAAAATTACAAATAATCCTATTCACATGACAAACACTGTTAATATCAATATATAACCAACCACATATGTACTAATGCCTATTGGTAATGATGTATTTTATATACAGGTATAGAAAAATACAAAATATGCTTTACGATTTATTTTAAGTTTGTTATTCTAATTATTTCAAGTATTTTAATGAGATGTTTCTCACACTTTTGAATAGCCTTGGAATGCAAAGTTCGTGCTAGTTAATGGTCCTGGGTGGCAGACCCAACTTCTCATTGTATCCTTCCATGATAGAGAGGCCTGTCCCTTCTATACGGACACTAAGCCTATTCATGAGGGCTCCATGCTCACATTCTAATTATCTTCCAAAGGCCCCACCTCCTAATGCTATCACATTGGGTGTTAGGATTTCACATATGAATTTTGTGGGAACACGAATGTTCAGCCGATTGCAATGCTCTTTTTCCCTTCTGTAAAGTCGTTTCTGGGGTGTGGCTGTCCTTCCAGGACCATCTCACAGTCCACCTTCATCACAGTAGGGCTGTGTGACTAGTGCTCGTAATAGTGGTGTCTGTTGCTTATGGGCCAAGGTAGTGAAGAAGTAGGTATTCTCCAAGCTCTATGTCTTCTTTCATCTGTCGACTGGTTCACAAAGGCCAAGGTCACCTTGGAAGTCATTGTTGAGGATTGGCAGAGCGCCTATCAAAGCATGGTTATGAATGACCCCACAGAGTAGAGCGTTGCTCCACCCTCTCCTCCCATGGCCCCCCACTGCTGTCTAGATTTACAGAGTGAGAAACAAAATTTCATGAGATTAAACCATTGAAATATGGAGTTTATCTGTTATATTGATTAGTGTTACTTTAACATAGAAAGCAGTATCTTAAAGTGAGTGCTAGAATAAAAAATATCCTAAAACATGAGGCATTGCTATGAATGCCAGGCAGAGAACAGTAAAAAATCTTGCACTGAAGCATGGGAAGACAGAGAACCCGGGTACAGGGTAACAAAACATTTGGTTAAACTGTTTCCAAAAAAGAATTTAAAAGATAATCAGTTTGCCTGTAGCCGTAAATGAAGAAAGTGAAAATAGAATATCTGTAGGGTATGTTGGTCTAATGCAGGCTATATCAGTTTCTTAGGGCTGCCACACACTGCTCCCTTGAAACAACAGAAATTCATTCCCTTGTAGTTCTGAAACCTAGAAGTCCAAAATCAAGTTGGTGGCAGGGTCGTTCTCCTTAAAAGTTCTGGGAAATAATCCCTCCATGCGTCTTAGCTGCTGATGGTGTGGCTGACGCTCCTTCACACTCCTTGGCTTGTAGCTACATCATTTTAATTTCTGCCTGTGTCTTCAGCCATCTTTACATGTCCATCACACTGTGTGTGTGTGTGTGTGTGTGTGTGTGTGTGTGTGTCTAAATCTCTCTCTCCCTATAAAATTACCAACCCTTGGAGGTGGGGCCCACCCTGATCCAGTATGACCTTAGCTTGATTACATCTGCATAGATCCTAAATCCAAATAAAGTCACACTCACAGGTATCAGGGATTAGGACTTCAATATAGCTTTTCCAAAACCACGGTTAAACTCGCAAAATGGACATTGAAAAATTACAGGTCCTCAGGCAAAATTTTTCTGTTAGTAGACAAAAATTGAGAGGAAATGAAAAGAATACACGTGTTTGGATTTTGCTGGAAAAGCAGAATGCTCCTGCATTCGGTCACGTGGGGAGCCAGACTGACCAGGGAATCTAACACATTCGACATGGGGCTTCCAAGCCTACTGGGGTGTGGCAAATAGATCCTGTGTGTAGGAATCGGGATGCATGTGGATGAGTTTTGGCCAGAGAAGAGGATGGTGACAGAGAAGGCAAGCTATGCACAGAGATCCTGTTCCTCTTCCATACTGGAAAACGACTGCTAGGAGTACATTTTTTAGTTGCCCTTGGATCTGGGGTTGGGGTGGAAGAAATGTACTTTAATTCCACCTGCTTAACAAGGGCATATGCCTTCTCCTCCCTTCCTCTATCTTCAGACTAGATAACTATATTCAAGATGACTTTGGGTTCTACATGTTTAATAGGGTGGAACTTGGGTCAGACTGGATACCTTAACACCTGGATAGAGAAAGAAACTTATATTTTGTTAAGTCACTGATAATTTAGAGTTTTTCTGCTATGGTAATAAAAAGTTTTACCTTTACCAACACATAAGATGTTCCTTAATTTATTTGAAATGTCTTCTATGGTTAGGTATTTTAGATGATTTTAGGTTTACACTGTTACAATAATATTAACCTATGAAATTTTGGATTCATCCTTGCTTCTCCCTGTCTCTCTCTCTCTCCCCTTCTCTTCCTTCCTCTTCCTTCCTTCTTTCTTTCATTTTTTTTTTTTTTTTTGATGGAGTCTCACTCTGTCACCCAGGCTAGAGTGCAGTGGCATGATCTTGGCTCACTGTAACCCCACCTCCTGGATTCAAGCAATTCTCCTGCCTCAGCCTTCCGAGCAGTTGGGGTTACAGTCATATGCCACCATGCCTGGTTAATTTTTTTTGTATTTTTAGTAGAGACGGGGTTTCACCATGTTGGTCAGGCTGGTCTCAAACTCCTGACTTCAGATGATCCACCTGCCTCGGCCTCCCAAAGTGCTGGGATTACAGGCATGAGCCACTGCACCTGGCATCATCCCTGCTTATTTCTTTGGAATACGTTCCTAGTATGAAATTTGGGGGTTATGAGAGCCTGTCAATATTTGTTGCATTTCAGAAAGAATAGTTCAATTTGCAATTATTTCTACCAGAATTGGATCATAGTACCACATTTTTACACCATTGCCAACATACTTTGCAAAAATTTACCAACTAACAGGAGAAAGAAAAGAAAAATCATATCTTGACTAAGCTTGAGATGTAGCCTATATGGGTTGCCATCACTTCATCACCCTTTGGTCACTTCTAAACCTATCACAATTTATCTGTGACACCATTAAGCAAATGACAATGCACTCGTTAATGGTCTCTAAAGACTTCTGAATTGTCAGATCACATAGACATATTTAATTTTTTGTCTTATTTTACGTCACTTTAACAATGGAACAGAGGGTTTTTCTTTCTTATTTTCTTATTTCTTGGCTTCTCCTTTTGTCTTTTCTTTAATTTTATAATGATAACTCTATCTTTGTGACCATTCCCCCTGAGTTCCTTCTCTGGATCCTCTTCCTTTACCAGGCCGTGCATGTTGGAGCTCCTTAGCGTTCTGTCTTGTTCTCATATCTCTAGCTCTGCTCCCAAACCTACCTCTCATGTGCTAATGGCTTTCTTATCTATGTGGTTAACTTGGCCTCTCACAGACTCTGTATCTGGTGCCTACGGGACATTCTCTACCTGATCGTCCCATAGAGACTTTAAACTAAACAGAATTGAATTCATTATCGCCTTCTCTCTCAAACCTATGCTTTCATCTTTATTTTCTGCATAGGTTGGCAACTCCGCTCTTTAACTCTTTACTTCCCCAAGGCTGTTGGAGTCAATTGGTATTCTTAAGTATTCATATTCAGGTTCTCTTGAGTGTGCACTGGACCCAGTGACTTGCTTCTAACAAACAGAATAAGTGAAAGCGCGGGGATGTCACCTCTGGGATGAGGATATAGAAGACTGCGACTCCCATCTCTCTGGTATACTCTTCCTCACTCTGCTCTGAGCTTGCTGTAATCAACAAGGCCAGGTGGTAAGGTGCTAAGCCAGTAAGGGACTGAAGCCCTCAGTCCAACAGTCTTTGAAGGCCAGGAATCTGCCTGCAACCACTGAGAGAGCTGCAAAGCTGATTCTAACTCACTTGAGCCCCAAGATGACTATGATCTTAAATGTCACCTGGGTCACAGCCTTGTAAGAAACTCTGAAGCAGAAGACTCAGCTAAGCTGTGCCCAGATTTCTGACCCACAGGAGTGTTAAACAATAAATATGTGTTATTTTAGGGTATAAGTTTTGGAGTACTAATTTGTTACACAGCAAACAAATAATACAGGGAATAAGAATGACAAAATATTTTTATGCTAAAATGTATGAGTTTTTATCTTTGAAATGTTTGCATGTTAATGAGAGAAATTCTTAGTGATAGTCTTTGAATGCCTCTTCATATAAAACATGTCAAAATATCATATTTTAACTTTTATCAGCATTTGATATACCAACAACATTTTTCTTCAATGTGTTCATTTATTCTTGGTATAATGAACTATATGAAAATTATAAATGCATATCTCAATGGCTAAGAAATTACACAAATTTTGATTAATCATAAAGTGATGTGCATATGTGGCTCAATTAAACCCCAGTTATTTGCAAGAAACCATAACTGATCAAAGCAATGTCCCTTGAACTTACCTTGATTAGCATTGTCTGGGGTAACAAAGTGCTCCAGATTCCTTGAGAGCATGCACAGCATTGGTTCATTGAATGAAAATTTGTGTTACGATTTTGGGGGCATACGTAACTACACGCTGAAGTGGCTGCAATTGCCAGTACATTGGCTAATTGGGTGGATGTGACTTAATTTAAGTGGCTGTCTTATTTAATTCATTATCTTAATACTTTCACCCTCCCCCTCTATATTTCAAATTACCTCCAGGATGAAACAGAACGCTCTAGTTCTAAGGATAGAAGAACATTACTTCTGAGCACTATTTCAGTCACAGGTCAGTAATCTTCATAGCTGGCGTTACATTTGCCTCATCTAGCAGGGTGAATATAGACGTTCTTGTAGCTCACACAGAATCGCCAAGGAACTAAATACACACACAGGACAAAGACAGGCATCACGAGGAAGGGCAAGTATCGTAGCACATTTTATTGTGAGCAATGGCTGCATGATGAAGTCTGGTGCGTCGACAGCCATAAATCACGTTCACAGATTAAACTCATTTTCTATGGCCTAAAGGAGCTTTTCTAGATTCAGTCATTAAATTTTTAGTTTAACTATTTTCATATGTGGAAAAAATGATGTTTTTTTACAGAGATGTAATGGTTATCCCTACTCTGGAGAAATTTACCGCATTCTATTGCTGAGGCTTAATAGAGATTTAGGTTTCATGTGGGGAATATACTGAAGATAAAATTTAATGGTGTATTGAATCACTAAGGTGGGTTGTCATCATAAGTCATACAAAGAAGCTGTAAGTGATGAGACTTGCTATCTTCCCACTGGAAGAAAAATATAAAAAACCGAATTTAAAATAATGCCTGATACCATAAATTTTTATTTCCATGTATTTTTGCCTGTCACCATGTATCACAGATCATTTCATTCTTTAATGTGCTGCCTGTAAGTCTACATTAAACACTAAAAATAACATCAAATAGTGTCTTATTAACCTAAGATTTAAAACAATGATTTTTCCCCTCTTCGTGTTTGACAACTCACAAAAAAAATAAGCAGATGGATTTAGAGGATTGCGTGGTTTTCTTCCCTGGGATTTCACTCTCAAAACATGTCTCCAGATATCCTGTATGTCCCATGAAAATGCATATTTTTCTCCTCTTTTTCTTTTTTCTTTTCTTTTTTTTTTTTGAGACAGGGTCTTGCTCTGCTGCCCAGGCTGGAGTGGAGTGGCACAATATCAGCTCACCGCAGCCTCTGCCTCCTGGGTTCAAGCAATTCTCCTGCCTCAGCCACCCAAGCAGCTGGGATTACAGGCATGCACCACCACGCCCAGCTAATTTTTATATTTTTAGTAGAGATGGGGTTTTGCCACGTTGGTCAGGCTAATCCTGACCTCAGTGGATCCACCTGCCTCTGCCTTCCAGGGTGCTAGGATTATAGGTGAGAGCCACTGCGCCTGGCCTTTTTTCTCCTCATTTTGGATATCACATGAATTAGCTTTTCTGTAAAGCACCATTTCCTCTGTCTTTTCTGTGTCTTTCCTCCATCAAAAACTTCAGAGCCGTGTTTTATTCTTTCAAATGTCTTCCACACAATTGGTTAGAGCAGCGCTACTTTTAAACAGAACCTTGTTTGATGATGAAAATATTCTATGTCTTGGTGTCTGCTACAGTATATGTACAGTCCTATGTGCCTATTAGTCACTTGAAATATGTCTAGTGCAATGGAGGAGCTAATTTTTAAATTGCATGACATTTTAATTAGTTAAAATTTAAATAGTCACATGTGGCTACTATATTGAACGGTTCAGCCTAGATAACCAAGTAACAATGCATGTGTTATTTTAAATGTATTGTTCCTTTTAGTTAGAACTCACAATGTTCTCTCGGTGTTTACTTTTATTTTGTTTTATTTCATTTTATTGAGTGCTTATTATGTGCCAGGTATAGTGCAATGTTCCTGTATTTTAAATGTACTTTTACTTTCAGTTAGAACACAATATTCTCTTGGCATTTACTCTTATTTTGTTTTATTTCATTTTATTGAGTGCTTTTTACGTGTCAGGTACAGTGCAATATTCATCAACATGGATGCTTATCTAGTTCTATTGTTTTTATTTATGTCTGAACTCCAATTGGCCACTAAGCCTCATAGGAAACTATCTTTAACCCCAGATGACCTGAAGATGCAGTTTCTTAGAACTTTCACCTGGAACGCCAGGATTCTCTCAGCCACATGCCCCCCAGTAACTAGGCTGTCTTGCTGTGATCTGCCTCTGTCACCACCCAATGGGCACAGGTCTTAGGTGCAGAGCCAAGAGAACAATACATGTGATTTGATGGAAAATATGTTAATCAAAGGTCTCTGTCTCCCTTTTTTGTCTTTTTCCAAAATTCTTTCTGAGATTTTACAATAAAGGAATAAAAATTTCTTCAAATGGGAAAAGAACCTCATATTGTAATGTCTATGGGATTTTCATAGACTCTCTGTAAACCAAACTCCAAATTCTTAAATATCTAGACACTGTTGAAAGCACTTTACTTGAGAGCATTCAGGTATTATAATAACAATTACGTAAATTTTTCGGAACACTTCTGCCTGATTGGATTAAGATCAAATTTATTAAAATATGTCTGAACCAATTAAGTAAATTGTGATATAATGTAAAGTACAAAACATCCACCAATGATAATAATTTCTATCAACATTTCACATCTGCAGTTAACTTGAAGCAGATGCTCTCAAGACACGGCCCATTGTTTTATATTTGCATGTGACAACATGTTTTGATGTTTTCTTTTTAATTGTAACATCATGTCATGCAGCTTTTTAAAAGTACATGTGTGGTAAGTGTCAAAGCCTGATCTAAAATTTCATTTCCAAAACTCTTTGTAGCAGTTCCAATGATCCTATCTTTTTTCCATATACGCCACAGGATTCAACAGAGTTGAATTGCTGAGAATAAAATTATGGATTCCCTCCATAATGGACACACACCCTTTTTGTTTGTGCTGTTTCCTATAGAATGCATGATGAGTCAAAATTGTTCATTTACATTTTTCCAGAGAAGGATCTACAGTGTCGTCGGAGGTGGCCTGCAGCAATCTGGCCATTCAGTGGTGCTCCTGTGATTAATAAGTGAGCAGATGAGCTCTGATAAGAGCTGGGGAATTTTCACCATTCAAAAGCAAATAGGAGAACTGGGTGGGAGATTCCTGAACTTAGCTTTTTTTTTTTTGGTTCTAAGGTGACTGTGAATGGAGGTAGAAGAGAAGAAAAGCTTTTAAAAACAGCTTTCATTAAGAAAAGTATGTTTCTTTATTAAGATCTATCTGAGTAAAATTATTTAAAAATAATGGCTTTCTTGAGATAGAATAGAATGAGAGGCCTATTAGGGAGTATGAAAGTATGAAGATTTTATTAACACACTTCTAGAAGTTTATTAAAGTGAGTATCTGCACAGAAACTGTAATTCAAGATCAATGGTGGAAAGAGAATAAACGAATGACATGGACATTGTCTCCGAGATCTGTGGCCCCACATGTTTCTGGGCTTTCTATAGACATTTGCTGCTGACCTGCCCAGGCAGACTAGAGTACCCTTTCTCATAGCACCCTGTGCTCCCGTCCTCCCTCTTTCCTTCCTTCCTTTCTTCCTTCATCCCATATGAAACCCTCGTTGTGCAGTTACTTATTAGGTGCTGTGTGAATGTCTGTAGTCTCTCCTTAACCACTTTTCCATTTGGGCCACTAGGCTGGTCAGTGATTGGACCAGTACCAGGGTTCTAGAAGCCATGCATGGATCTCCAGTGGGCAGAGGTGGTTGTAGCATTTGGAAAGGAAGAGAGAGAACTGAAGACAATGCCTAGGCACAAAAGCAGAGTCAAGACCCAGGTATTGAGTGCAAATCCAAAGACTCTGGTGGGTCAGCTCCCAGCAAAAGGACTGCGAGTAGGCACAGAAGGGAGGACAGCAGAAAACAGTGGTCCAGAGAGGGCCCACAGAGCCAGAAGTGATGATGCATCCAAGGTTGTGTTTGACTTCTGCACTGTCTCTGCAACCTGTCAAGTGCATCTGAGCCAGTTCAGAAAGTAGGAAAATTAAAGTGTATCACAAATGGCTTCTATCAGCAAGGAGATTTTGGTCTAGATTGCTTATGGCTCAGGAGCAATCACCATATTTTAAAAAGATATGATGAGATAGAATTTAGTTGGAGTAAAAAAGTTATTAAACTATGGGACTCCTTTCCTTTACAGAGTATAACCACTACTACCCCTTTTTTCTGTCTTTTTGTTTATTTTTTTCAAATCTGCAATTCCTGCGTTAGATTTGATTAATGTGTGGTTGCTCCACTTGGAGGATTTTCAAAGCATAAATCACAGCATTAATGGTGCTGTGGCTTGGCTGTTCCAGCCCTCTTAACAATGGTCTGATGGACTTAGAGAGGGTCTGTTCATGTGTTCTGGCCTCTGTAACTCCCATGGCTGAAACACATGCACACCCACTGATGGTGGCCCCATGGTAGGGATGTGGCTCTTCTTGTCAAATAGACTGATTCCAAATTCTGAAATATGCCTCAAGAATATAGAAAGATAGAAAAAGAGTCTTCATCACTGTAGGATCTCGTTCACAATATGGAGGAGAGATGGAGGGAGTTTCTGGCATAAATTCTTCACCTTGCTTGGATCAAAGATGGCCAAATAGGAATAGCTCCAGTCTGCAGCTCCCAGAGAGATCAGTGCAGAAGGGTCTGCAGTGGACCTTCAGCAAACTCCAGCAGACATGCAGCAGAGGGACCTGACTGTTACATGGAAAATTAACAAACAGAAAGGAATAGCATCAACATCAAAAAAAGGACATCCACACAGAAACCCCATCCAAAGGTCACCAACATCAAAGACCAAAGGTGGATAAATCCATGAAGATGAGAAAAAACAGTGTGAAAAGGCTGAAAATTCCCCAAACCAGAATGCCTTTTCACCTCCAAAGGATCACAACTTCTCACCATCAAGGAAATAAAACTGGGCAAAGAATGAGTTTGACAAATGGACAGAAGCAGGCTTCAGAAAGTGGATAATAACAAACTCCTCCAAGCTAAAGGAGCATGTTCTAACCCAATGCAAGGAAACTTAAGAACCTTGAAAAAAGGTTAGAGGAATTGCTAACTAGAATAACCATTTAGGGAAGAATATAAATGACCTGATGGAGCTGAAAAACACACCATGAGAACTTTGTAAAGCATACACAAGTATTGATGGCTGAATCAATCAAGTGGAAGAAAGGGTATCAGAGATTGAAGATCAACTTAATGAAATAAAGCATTAAGACAGGATTACAGAAAAAAAAATGAAAAGGAATGAACAAAGCCTCCAAGAAATATGAGAATATATGAAAAGACAAAACCGATGTTTGATTGGTGTACCTGAAAGTGATGGGAAGAATGGAACCAAGTTGGAAAACGCTCTTCAGCATATTATCTAGGAAAACTTCCCCAACCTAGCAAGACAGTCCAACATTCAAATTTGGGAAATACAGAGAACAACACAGAAATGCTCCTTGAGAAGAGCAAACCCAAGACACATAATTGTCAAATTCGCCAAGGTTGAAATGAAGGAAAAAATGTTAAGGGCAGCCAGAGAGAAAGGTCAAGTTACTCACAAAGGGAAGCCCATCAGACATACAGCAGATCTCTCTGCAGAAACCCTAAAGCCAGAAGAGAGTGAGGGTCAATTTTCAACATTCTTAAAGAAAAGAATTTTCAACCCAGAATTTCATATCCAGCCAAACTAAGCTTCATAAGCAAAGGAGAAATAAAATCCTTTACAGACAAGCAAATGCTGAGAGATTTTGTCACCACCAGGCCTGCCCTACAAAATCTCCTGAAGGAAGGACTAAATATGGAAAGGAAAGACTGGTACCAGCCACTACAAAAACATACCAAATTGTAAAGACCATCTACACTATGAAGCAACTGCATCAACTAATGGGCAAAATAACCAGCTAGCATCATAATGACAGGATTAAATTCACACATAATATTAACCTTAAATGTAAACAGGCTATATGCCCCGATTAAAAGACACAGACTGGCAAATTAAATAAAGAGTCAAGACTCATTGGTGTGCTGTATTGAGGAGACTCACCTCACATCCAAAGACACATGTAGGCTCAAAATAAAGGGATGGAGAAACATTTACCAAGCAAATGGAAAGAAAAAAAGAAAGAAAGAAAGAAAGAAAGGGTTGCAATCCTAGTCTCTGATAAAACAGACGTTAAACAAACAAAGACTGAAAAGACCAAGAAGGGCATTACATAATGTTAAAGGGAACAATGCAACAAGAAGAGCTAACTATTCTAAATATATATGCATCCAATACAGGAGCACCTAGATACATAAAGCAAGTTCTTAGAGACCTAGAAAGAGACTTAGACTCCCACACAATAATAGTGGGAGACTGTAACACCCCACTGTCAATATTAGACACATCAATGAGACATAAAATTAACAAGGATATTCAGGACTTGAACTCAGCTCTGGTCCAAGCAAAACTAATAGACATCTATAGAACTTTCCACCCCAAGTCAACAGAATGTACATTTTTCTCAACATCACATCACACTTATTCTAAAATTGACAACATAATTAGAAGTAAAACAATTCTCAGCAAATGCAAAAGAACAGAAATTGTAACAGTCTCTCAGACCACAGTGCAATCAAATTAGAACTCAAGATTAAGAAACTCACTCAAAACCTCACAACTACAGGGAAACTGAACAACCTGTTCCTGAATAACTACTGGGTAAATAAAGAAATTAAGGCAGAAATAAATAAGTTCTTTGAAGCCAATGAGAACAAAGACACAACACAGCAGAGTCTCTGGGACCCAGCTAAATCAGGGTTTAGAGGAAAGTTTATATACTAAATGTCCATAGGAGAAAGCAGAAAAGATCTAAAATCAAAACCCTAATATCACAGTTAAAAGAATTAGAGAAGCAAGAGCAAACAAATTCAAAAGCCAGCAAAGGACAATAAATAATTAAGATTAGAGCAGAACTGAGGGAGCTAGAGACACACACAAAAAAACCCCTTTAAACAATCAATGAATCCAGGAGCTCGTTTTTGTTATAAATCTAACAAAATAGATAGACCAGTAGCCAGACTAATAAAGAAGAAAAGAGAAAAGATCAAATAGACAAAATAAAAAATGATAAACACGATATCACCACTGAGCCCACAGAAATAAAAACTATCATCAGAGAGTACTATAAATAGGAAGAATCAATATCATGAAAATGGCCATACTGCCTAAAGTAATTTGTAGATTCAGTGCTATCCCCCATCAAGCTACCATTGACTTTCTTCAAAGAATTAGAAAAAGCTACTTTAAATTTCATATGGAACGAAAAGAGCCTGTATAGACAAGATACGTCTAAGCAAAAAGAACAAAGCTGGAGGCATCACGCTACCTGACTTCAAACTATACTACACGGCTCCAGTAACCAAAACAGCTTGGTACTGGTACCAAAAACAGAGATATAGACCAACAGAACAGAATAGAGGTCTCAGAAATAATGCCACACATCTACAACCATCTGATCTTTAACAGGTCTGACAAAAACAAGCAATGGGGAAAGGATTCCCTATTTAATAAATTGTGTTGGGAAAACTGGTTAGCCATATGCAGAAAGCTGAAACTGGACCCCTTTCTTACACCTTACACAAAAATTAACTCAAGATGGACTAAAGACTTAAACCTAAGACTAAAACCATGAAAACCCTAGAAGGAAATCTAGGCAATACCATTCAGGACATAGGCATGGGCAAAGATTTTATGACTAGAACACCAAAAGCAATGGCAATAAAAGCCAAAATTGACAAATAGGATCTAATTAAACTCAAGTGCTTCCTCACAGTAAAAGAAACTATCATCAGAGTGAATAGTGAACCTACAGAATGGAAGAAAAGTTTTGCAACCTATTCATCTGACAAAGGGCTAATATCCAGGATCTACAAAAAACTTGAACAAATTTACAAGAAAAAAACAACCCCATCAAAAAGTGGATGAAGGATATGAACAGACACTTCTCAAAAAAAGACATTTATGCAGCCAACAAACATATGAATATAAGCTCATCATGACTGGTCATTAGAGAAAAGCAAATCAAAACCACAATGAGATACCATCTCACGCCAGTTAAGATGGTGATCATTAAAAAGTCAGGAAATAGCAGATGCTGGAGAGGATGTGGAGAAATAGGAAGGCTTTTACACTGTTGGTGGGAGTGTACATTAGTTCAACCATTGTGGAAGACAGTGTGGCAATTCCTTAAGGATCTAGGACCAGAAATACCATTTGACCCAGCAATCCTATTATTGGGTATATACCAAAGGATTATAAATCATTCTACTGTAAAGACACATGCACACGTAGGTTTATTGCAGCACTGTTCACGATAGCAAAGACTTGGAACCAACCCAAATGCCCATCAGTGATAGGCTGGATAAAGAAAATGTGGCAAATATACACCGTGGAATGCTACACAGCTATGAAAAGGATGAGTTTATGTCCTTTGTAGGGACATGGATGAAGGTGAAAACCATCATTTTCAGCAAGCTAGCACAGGAACAGAAAACCAAACACTGAATGTTCTCACTCATAAGTGGGAGTTGAACAATGAAAACACATGGACACAGGGAGGGGAATATCACACACCAGGGCCTGTTGGGGGTGGGGGTCTAGGGGAGGGATAGTATTAGGAGAAACATCTAATGTAGATGATGGATTGATGGGTGCAGCAAACCACCATGGGATGTGTATACCTATGTAACAAACCTGCATGCTTTTCACATGTATCCCAGATCTTAAAGTATAATTTTTAAAAAAATCTCCATGTTATTTTTGCACTGTATGAGGATAGTGAGAAATTAGTCGATGGTTAACAATCAGGCTGGAGAAAAATATCCTCAGTTTTTCACAAGGAAAATGAAAAGCTACAACTCCTTCCAAATATATGTATGTTTCTTTTCTTAGATAGATGTGTGTGTGTGTGTGTATGGGTGTGTGTGTGTGTATGTGTGTATCACACAACATATATTTTTGCCTTTCTTTGTTATCAACAGTTAAAATATAGAAAATGACACCAGAGAAGAGTTCTGATTTTTCTTTCCTTGTTTTCCATTACAATGTATTACAAATAATGTCTTCAAACACAATAGCATGCAGGGTGGCTTAAATTGGGTTCTTTCCGGGCTGCTGTCTTTAAGATCCAGGTTTTTACATTGTTCTAATGCATTCATGTGTCCTGAGATCCACAAAGCCGGATCTCATCCATGGAGACACCTGGCCAACCAGCTATGGCTCTCACTGTGGTCCCCAGACCAGCAGTTTCTGCATCACTAGGAGCTCCTTTGAAATACAGGTTCTTGGGCTTCACCCAAGACCCACTCAATCAGAAACTCCAGGGGCGGGCCTAGCCATCTAAGTTTTAACAGGGTGAGGCTAAAGCACCCCAATGTTTGAGGAAAGTTTTCTTAGGGAATATTGAGCTGGGATGCACTTCCGCTTCCTAACCACGCCATACCCTTAGAGCACACAGCCTCTTGTCTCTCCTTGGGCCATAACCTGAAATGGATAAGGAGAAACAACACATGTTAGGGGTAGGATGAAAGAAAGTTACCCCTTCCTTTTGCCGTCATTGTAGGCTATTAGGAATCCACTTTTGATGATCAAGGTTAATATTTCTCACCTATCTCGTATTATGAGCACCTACCGTCATACTTAGTTTAGCATAACCACTGAAATATATTGAACACATTGTGTATTAATTATGTAATTTATTATTAAACAGTCTAATGATACAAAAAAAAAACACAAAAAAGATCAGGTTGTGTTTGAAATGCGTGAAAATACATGTAAATCATTATAAGAATTCTTGAAATAGAGTCTAAATAATGACAAATGCCCTGTGAATTGTCTGGTCTGGATAAGAGGGAGCAGCCTGAAAGTTTGTAACTGCTGGTTTCCAAGGAAAGGTTTTCGGTAGGGTGAGAAGAGCACAGGAAGTAAAATCTGAAGAGCGTGGCTGGAGCAGGCTTTACAGCTTCCAATAGTTGTGCAGACGTGAACGAGGTGATTAAATTCCATAAATCTCAGTTTCTTTCCTTGCAAAGTGAAGCTAGCGTCATTTACATTGGACTATTAAGAACACCAAGTTTAATACATTGCCTAACACGCTGTATATGTCACTCAATAAATATGTTTTCTTCCTCTTCCCCATCCAGAGCATTTTTCTCCCCCTCTTCTCCCTCACCTGTCCCTAGACCAATAATATATCAATTCCATTTTTATGAGAAATTAGTCAACCATCAAAATTTCAATATAGACCTTGCATCAATTTGGTACAACGCAGTACTTGGGGGCTATTTCTATTAGCACACCTTTAAAACAAAATGTTGGACAACTGCTGTATTGTTTTCTAAGTTAAAAACAAAGAAGTAGAGGTCCCAACTTTTACATCTTGATCTTACTGCAAAGAATATAGAAAGTTTAAAAGGCAGGGTATCTTTATGTCTCCAGGGACTTTTGTGCTTTCCTCATTTCCTAGAAGAACCAGGAGTAACTCCTTCACTGGACGTCACATTTCACTTGGAGTTTTAAGCATTTTGCTTACATGACACCCGTTTTTGAAATGGCCTTTTTGATGGGGAGAGGGAGAGGGTATCTTGATGACTTCCAGCATGCTTTCTGCGCAATCTGTTTCTGAAACCTGAGGAAGGTGGTTCCTGTTTGCCATCTAGCTTCTTGCTACTCAATACATGTTCCGTGGTGACAGACAACAGTGGCCACACCTGGGAGCTGGTGAGAAATGAGGAATCTCAGACCCCTTCCTAGGACTACAAAGGCAGAATCTGCATTTTAATAAGTTCTTCAAAGAATTTGTACTCATATTACTTATCAGGCATTGCCTTTTGATGCTGGATGAGTTCACTGTATCTGTTTAGGTGAACAGATATGCAAAATTAAAGGGAACTTTCCCTGCTGTTTCAACGCCCTTTCTTTTCAATGAAGATTTTACCGGGCTTCCTGTGGCTCACAATGGACCCAAACTTAGAACTAAATTCTGCCTAAGCTCTTTTCCTTAAACCGTTTCACCTAAAGGATATAAAGAGGCAAGAGTTTAGAACTTACTGAATCTAGAAGACATAACTCTGTGCAAGCATATGACACAGAGAGTTAGCTGGTTGGTGGTGTCCCTGCGTCACCTTCTTGGAGACCATCTTGCCAATCCTGTAACCACACACTCTTTCTTCTTATGATTTGCACTTCTCCAATTCCCTAAGCACTGACAGCAGCAGTTTCACTAAAGGAGTTGCCTTTCCCAGAGATTTTGACTGCAGGCTTTTAAAAGTGAGGCCTTCAAATTCTTAAGCCAAAAGGAATAAAGTATAACTGTGATTATAAGATTCTAAGAATCGTCATGGGTTGAACTTTGGAAGTAAGAATCCCTATCTTGAACTCTTTAAAACATGCTAGGGAGGTGACTCTTGATTTGTCAAAGTCTGTCTAAAACTCAAGAAGTGTATTCGGTGTGGGGGATGTTAGAGAAAGGTCATCTTCACGACATTTGGAGTCTGTTTTTTTCTTGGGTATACCATCTTGTAAGATTTTGAACCAGGAGAATACTAGGGTGTACCCAAATTTGTAATGTAGCTGGTGCCCCCTGCTGGAATAGGGTTACTTAAATTTCTGTCTGTTGGGGCATCTGTGCCAGCAACCCTGTTAAGACATGGCCTTGCCAACGTAGCCTACAGGTACAAGAATAAGTCATTTAATTAACCTCTGCTTCAGTTCCCTGACATATAAGAGTAGAAGAACAATAGCAGCCAATCCTGAGCTTCTTGTTGAAAGGTAGAATTAATTAGGGATGACAGTAAAATACTTCATGAAAACTGGATACTAAATAGTGGTAAGTGTTTGAACACGCCTCCAGTGTTCCTCTGGCAGGAAATGACAGTGAGGTATGTATTATTACTAGACCCGATGTTGCTAATTTTATCTGGTTAGTAATTCTCATTGCTCTTAAAGTGGAAATGCACACATGCACCTTCATCCACCCCAATTTGAATATTACATGAGCTGAAGATTTTTGCTGATAGCATTCCCTAGTGAGCGAGGTGTGATGAAGAATATGCTTCGAACAGAGAGGACAAAATAGGCCAGTAAGTGCCTGTGTGTATTACAGGTATAATACTTTGAAAATCACTGATTTGTACTTCTTTACTGATAGGAGGACTTCGCCCGACATGAGAGTGAGTCCCAGAGAATAAGAGTCCCAGAGAATGAATTCCATATGAAGAAGGGAGGGAGTATGAGATTGAGGAGACACAGGAGAAAGAAAAGCCCCTCATTTTCCCGGCTGGGAAGCTGATGAAAGAAATAAAAAAGAAAGTGTTAAGGTAGAAAAGTCAGTGTGCATCTTGACCTCTCCTTTCGTGGACAGAACCGCAGCGTGGCATTGGGAGTGGGGGGAGTTTGCAGCTAGAGGTTAGACAAAAACCAAGAGACATTCTAGGGGAAATGCTATAGCTGTAAGGCTCCTCCTCCCAGGAGAAGCTGGGTTCACGTGGCATCCAGCACGATGCGCAGTTGGTGGAAGGAGGAGGCAAAACAGACAGGACTGGGGCAGGTTCCTGGTCCCACAGGCTGTGTGTGGTGTGCAGGAGTTTTTAAAAGTCCCTGCAGAAAATGATGAAGGAGTGAAAAATCCTAGGCTTGAAAGCAAAGCTGCAGTTTGCAAAATCTTCAGGGATAAGGCGAGTGGCTGAGACCAAGGATTTTGGAAAGAAGGGCCATCACGATGCCTGGATGGTCATGGAGTTAGGCACACCACGGTGCTGTGGGTTCAAGGAGAGGGGCAACCCCCCAGCCCACAGGGGAGATTGCAGAATGGTATGCATCTGTAGGGCCTTGCTCTCTGGCACTCGCACAACAGCCAGACTGCAACAGGCTCACCTAAAAGGCCTAGAAGTTGCCTTGGAGAGAAGCAGAAGATATGGAACAGCAAGAATTTCCCTAAGGAAATATTTGAATTATTGGATCAGACTAAGTTAGCCAAACTGAGAAACTGGATCAGCCCCAAGAAACACGGAAACTGCAATTGTCTTCACACATCTCACCCTAATGTATACAGTTGTGGCTTTGCCACATGGCTCAAAAATTGTACCAAAATGTGCCCACATTTCCACTGGTGGCCCAATTATCTCAAGTATCAAAGCATGTGTGTACTGCTGAAGCCTACATATTAGAGCTTGTTACAAAGAATCCGGTGTTTGTAGGAATATAAGCTTAATGGTGTTTGTAGAACCTCCAAGAGATGAGGAGGCCATTGCGACATCGTATTATCCAAATTATTATGGGATATCATGTTAGCAGAAAAGATATAAGGGAAAAAGAAATAGGGGGTAGAAAATCTTTAGTTGTTTGCTAGAAAAGAAAAAAAACAGATGTGTTCACTGTGATGACACAGGGGTGTTAGGAAAAAAAAAAAGACAAGAAACTCAATTCACTAATGTTCAGAAACAGGTGGAAGCTGTGCACATGTCTCATCATTCTGTTGATACAAAATGGAGGCCTACTTTAAAAATAAATGTACTGAAGGGTTAGGTGAGGAAGATGGGTTTTTTTTTCCCCTGAAATCTGCAGTCACTGGGATTGATATTAATGACATCACTATTATGAATGCTGCCGTTTCATCTAATAGCTTTTCAGTTAACTGTGAACTTGAGGTCTGAACAAGTCTTCTCTTTCTGCTCCTTCCTGCTAAATACAATTTTAACTCTGGAAATAACCCAAGAGACAACCCAAGAAGGATCCCGAAAAAAGGAAGAGGAAGGAAGACTGAGGAGGGATCCTCCGGGCGAGGTACAAATAGAGCCAGTGTCGTATATATCTTATCCCGGCGTCTAATCTAACAAGAAAGGGAACCTAGGCCTGGCAGAGGGCAGCCCAGATTGGCCCATTTCTCCTCAGATCCAATGGGAATCCTACTGAAAACACCAGATGGGCTGGGGCACCAGCTGTCAGGAGTTGAACAAGAGTTATGCCAGGGGCCGCTGCCTAGGGCTGGGGCCAGGGCAGTGATCCTGTCTCTGCAGGTGTGGAGGGACTCCCTTCTTCCACCTGGGGACACCTGGGTGCAATGGGGAGGCCAAGCACCCTGCCAGGAAGTCCTCTTCACACTGACCACAAAACAAACACTGATTAAAAATGGGTGAGTAGTACATCAAAAAGCTTATCCACCATTATCAAGCAGGCTTCATCCCAGGGATGCAAGGCTGGTTCAACATACACAAGTCTATAAACGTAATTCACCACATAAACAGAACCAAAGACAAAAACCACATGATTATCTCAATTGATGCAGAGAAGGCCTTTGACAAAATTCAACAGCACTTTATGCTAAAAACCCTCAATAAACTAGGTATTGACAGTAACATATCTCAAAATAATAAAGCTATTTACGACAAACCAACAGCCAATATCATACTGAATGGGCAAAAACTGGAAGCATTCCCTTTGAAATCTGGCACTAGACAAGGATGCCCTCTCTCACCACTCCCATTCGATATAGTATTGGAAGTTCTAGCCAGAGCAATCAGGCAAGAAAAAGAAATAAAGGGTATTCAAATAGAAAAGAAGGAAGTCAAATTGTCTCTATTTGCAGACAACATGATTGTATATTTAGAAGACCCCATCATCTCAGCCCAAAATCTCCTGAAACTGGTAAGCAACTTCAGCAAAGTCTCAGGATACAAAATCAATGTGCAAAAATCACAAGCATTCCTATACACCAATAAGAGACTTAAAGAGAGCCAAATCAAGAACAAACTGCCATTCACAATTGCTACAAAGAGAATAAAATACCTAGGAATACAACTAACAAGGAATGCAAAGGACTTCTTCAAGGAGAACTACAAACCACTGCTCAACGAAATAAGAGAGGACACAAACAGATGGAAAAACATTCCATACTCATGGTTAGGAAGAATCAATATTGTGAAAATGGCCATATGGCCCAAAGTAATTTACAGATTCAATACTATCCCCCATAAAGCTACCAATAACCTTCTTCACAGAACTGGAAAAAACCACCTTAAACTTCATATGGAACCAAAAGAGAGCCCGCATAGCCAAGTCAATTCTAAGCAAAAAGAACAAAGCTGGAGGCATCACACTACCAGACTTCAAACTATACTACAAGGCTACAGTAATCAAAACAGCATGGTACTGGTACCAAAACAGAGATGTAGACCAATGGAACAGAACAGAGGCCTCAGAGGCAACACCACACATCTCCAACCATCTGATTATTGACAAACCTGACAAAAACAAGCAATGGGGAAAGGATTCCGTTTAATAAATGGTGTTGGGAAAACTGGCTAGCCATGTGCAGTAAGCAGAAACTGGACCCCTTCCTGACACCTTACACTAAAATTAACTGCAGATGGATTAAAGACTTAAACATAAGACCTAACACCATAAAAATCCTAGAAGAAAATCTAGGCAAAACCATTCAGGACATAGATGTAGGCAAGGACTTCATGAAAAAAAAAATACCAAAAGCCTTGGCAACAAAAGCCAAAATAGACAAATGGGACCTAATCAAACTCCACAGCTTCTGCACGGCAAAAGAAACAGTCATTAGAGTGAATCGGCAACCAACAGAATGGGAAAAAATTTTTGCAGTGTACCCATCTGACAAAGGGCTGATATCCAGAATCTACAAAGAACTAAAAGAGATTTACAAGAAAAAAACAAACAAGCCCATTCAAAAGTGGGCAAAGGATATGAACAGACACTTTACAAAAGAAGACATACATGAGGCCAACAAACATATGAAAAAATGCTCATCATCACTGGTCATTAGAGAAATGCAAATCAAAACTACATTGAGATACCATCTCACGCCAGTTAGAATGGCGATCATTAACAAATCTGGAGACAACAGATGCTGGAGAGGATGTGGAGAAATAGGAACACTTTTACATTGTTGGTGGGAGTGTAAATTAGTTCAACCATGGTGGAAGACAGTGTGGTGATTCCTCAAGGACCTAGAAATAGAAATTCCATTTGACCCAGCAATCCCATTACTGGGTATATATCCAAAGGATTATAAATCGTTCTACTATAAGGACACATGCACACAAATGTTCATTGCAGCACAGTTTACAATAGCAAAGAACTGGAACCAACCCAAATGCCCATCAATGGTAGACTGGACAAGAAAATGTGGCACATATACACCATGGAATACTATGCAGCCATAAAAAACGATGAGTTTGTGTCCTTTGTAGGGACATGGATGAACCTGGAAACCATCATTCTCAGCAAACTGACACAAGAACAGAAAATCAAATACCGCATGTTCTCACTCATAGGTGGGTGTGAACAATGAGAACATATGGACACAGGGAGGGGGAGCATCACACACTGGGGTCTGTCGGGGGAGGGAAATAGGGAGGGACAGCGGTGGGTGGGGGAGTTGGGGAGAGATAGCATGGGGAGAAATGTCAGATATAGGTGATGGGGAGGAAGGTAGCAAATCACACTGCCATGTGTGTACCTATGCAACAATCTTGCATGTTCTTCACATGTACCCCAAAACCTAAAATGCAATTTAAAAAATGTGTAATAATGTGAAAACAAATAAAATGTTAACATATAGGATTCCATGACATTAAAAAAAAATACACCATGATCAATGCGTTTATTTCAGGAATGCAAGCCTGCTTAATATTTATAAATCTATTAATTCTCATGCACTTTCATGAATTTAAGCATAAACATTTATGTGCTAATCTCCCCAGATACTACAAAGGAATAAGTGAATTCAATATCCAATATTAATAAAAAGAAAATTTGTTATAAAGCAAGTGTAGGTGAATTCTTCATTAACATGGTGAAATATATTTACAATAATGATAAAGATAGTATTATAACTAGCTAGAAAATGTATTAGAAACATTCCCATTAAAATAAGAGACCAGACCAGGATGTTTGCTGTTACTGGTATTTAGCACTTTTCTGGAGCTATAAGCCAATGCAATCTGACATGAGAGTAAAGTTAAAAAACTGAAAATTTAAAAAATGAAAGGTACAATTTTATTTATTGGCAAATTGTAGAGTAGCATATCTACAAATATTCTAGACAATTAACTGAAAAACTCTTCCACAAATTATGGGCACTCAAAATGAATATGCAGAATTTATACAGAATCTGTACAGTAAGAGAAGACCTAATTTACAAATCCCATACAAATGATAAAATACCTTGGAATAAATTTAATGAGAAATGTGCTGAAAACAGCAAGGTTATGTTTCTGGACTTTCTAATCTGTTCCACTGGTGTCTTTAACAATTCTTGTGCCACTTTTAATCATTATCGCTTTATAATGTGTTTCAATATTTAATAAATCTAGTTCTGCCTAAACGTCTCTGAATCGGAAACTTGTTTCCTTAATGTTGTGTACAAGTCTGCACTCATTACAAATATTGGATTTTCAGATACGGATGAAAATTATTTCTTTTGTGCTGTTCAGTGAAAAAAGCAAGGTGCAGAACATTTTGAGAATTTGTGCAGAAGCAGGCATATATGTGTACACATTTCTAGAATGAATAGACTATCTTTGGGATGGTTTGTAGAAAACTCATAACATTTGTCTCCTCTGGAGAGAATTGGCAACTGGGAGACAAGGACAGGACAGAGAGTGTCATCGTAAGAAATCTTATTCTCATTGATTTGTAAAACACGTAAATATATTATTTTTACTCAAAAATAAGTAAATATCAATTTTAAAATATGATCGAAGTCTCTACCTTTGAATCTTCAGTGATGCCTTTTAAGTTTTTCTGTTAGAAACTTTGAATTCTACTCTGCATATGTAGGCATTACTTTGGTCTTTAATATTTTTTCAGGGAAAATGACATAAAAATTCTAAAAACCCAGGCCATAACTTTCTACATTATCATGTTTTATTACACTAAATTAAATTTACTAAATGCCATTAATTAAATTTTAATAAATGCTTTTAGAGTATTATATGTCCTCTTAATTGATAAGATTGGTATTATTCTCCTGATACAGTATGTGGAGTCTATAAAGGAAAGTTAATATCACAATGTCTAGAAAAGTTAAAGTTTCTGCCTCATGGGGAAATGTGGCTGGTCTTTATTCCAGACTATTTTCAAATGGCCTGCTCAGCCCTCCAGAGCTATGCTGTCTTCCCCGGACCTGTTTCTGAACAGGAACAGGTTTACATCCTTAATTTAGATGTAACTTTTAAATCTTGAAAAGGATATTTCAATTTATTTTTATTTTATTATTGTTTTCTGAGATGGATCCCCACTATGTCAGTCAGGCTGGTCTGGGATTCTCCCGCCCCAGCCTCCTGAATAGCTGGGATTATAGGCTTGCACAACCCTGCCCAGCAGTTTTAATAGTTTGGACTTTTTGTCTCATCCTTCCTGTTCCCCTTTGTGTCCATTATTCATCTCCGGTCACCCATCTTCCATGCATATCCAGTTCTTCAGGTTTCTTGACTGTCTCACACCTCCATGCAGGCATAGACCCAGGTTGGCAGTCTTCTCTTTAAGAAACATGGTATAAACTTAGAAATATATAATTAGTACCAAAGCAAATATGTGTTTAGAGAGAGAGAAACGACAATGTATACACTTTAAAAAACTTACAAAGACTATCAACATAAAATCCAGAAAAATAAGATTCCTTTACGTCCTAACACGACTTAATAACATCTTTTTCTCCTATTTTTTTAGGGGTTGGGGGAGGTACTTATACTTTGCCTTAACATAAAACAAAAATTTTGTAAAACTAGGTTCTGTAGGAAAACAGAAAAAAAATCAGTCTTTTTTCCAGTATTGTTGGTTGAAATCATTTGGAAAAGTTACCTTTAACTTCGCAACCCATCTCTGGTAACATGTAAATTTTTAGGATCGTCAAATTTAGATACTCCTCTATTGAGTCCCTTTCATATATGAGCTGTAAGAGTTCAGGTCATTTCAAACATTCTTGGTCCATGACTAATCTTACATATCCTTTGAACTGACCACACCCATTCACTCATGGAAGCGGTGTATTTTGAGTTTTCACTGTATCTGTGAAAGTCAGGGAGAAACTTATATCTTTTCCCAATGTGTTCATGCAATTTACCCTCTTTAGTCATTGGTACAGTCCAAAAAGTTATTTATTATTTTTTTTGCAATGTGTCTCTTCCTCTAAACGAGTTACAGCTTTTGCATGATCTGAATTTTTGTTGTTGCCACTGCTACAATTAGTTTCTTGATGTCGGAGTAATTTCTGTTGATTTCATTGCCACTTTTGTTTGTATTTCATTAATTGAAATTTCTCTTAATCCTTTAGCTATAAATTTTAAGATGACAAAAGAAGGTACCAGAATGATTTTTTGAAAAGATCACCCCCATCTCCCCCGCCTGCCGACACGGGCTCAAGATTCTTTAATGGCTTCCTGTTTTGATCAATATTGAATTGGAACTACATGGCCCTGTACTACCCGGCCTGCCTTGACTCTCAGCCCTTACCTCACTTCCTTTTGTTCCTCAGCCTCTAGCCTCTCTGAACTTCCTCTTTGTTCTGGGATACACTGAGCTTGTTCTACA
Source organism: Ateles fusciceps (assembly GCA_036589455.1). Lineage (NCBI taxonomy): Eukaryota > Metazoa > Chordata > Mammalia > Primates > Atelidae > Ateles > Ateles fusciceps. The sequence goes on along the minus strand of JAZHEH010003213.1, from coordinate 1,873,047 downwards.
TCAAGGCCCTTACACCTGCTCCTCCCTATTCCTGGGACACTTTTTGTTCACATCTTTGCGTTAAGGACTCTGTCTCATCATTTTTCTTTTCTTTTCTTTTTTAGAGACAGGATCTCAGTCTGTCATCCAAGCTAAAGTGCAGTGACGTGATCATAGCTCCCCACAACCTTGAACTTCTGAACTCAAGCAATCTTCCTGTCTCAGCCTCCCAAGTAACTGGAACTACAGGTGTACGCCACCATGCCCGGATAATTAAAAAACAAATTTTTGTATAGAGATGGAGTTTAGCGATATGGTGCACAGGCCGGTCTGGTACTCCTGGCCTCAAGTGATCCTCCTACCTCAGCCTCTCAAAGTGTTGGGATTACAGGCATGAGCTACTGAGACCTGCTTCTCCTCACCTTTACATACCTGTTGCATGAAGCTTCCTTGATCACTCTTCCCTAATCACTCTTCCACCCCTTCCAATCATGATTTCACTAATTATTTTACTCTCTTAGCAGCACTGATAGAAGGATTTTTAAACTCCTGTTTGCATTTGATCATTTGATTATGTGTTTGGTTGTTTATTGTCTGTTTGTCCTGACTGGACAGTCAGTTCTTTTGAGGACAGAGACGCCATCTGTTCACTGTTTCTCCTCTGGGCCATGAGCAGTGCCCAGGGCAGGACACACAGCCCCTGAGAAGTACTGGTCGGATGTGTATGTTATGAAAACATTCTTTGGCCCACGCAAGCTTAGACAATGCTTCACACAGCAACGTTTCGTAGACTTACATTTCATCTGAGTATTTTGAAGGTTCTGAGCCTTTCTGCAATAAAGAAATCTATTTCATTTTGTTTACTCTAGAGTCTCACACACGTATTTAACCACAAAAGCTTCTTGTTTCATTACCCTATTGCCAGCTACCATTTTGGAAATAGTCACACAAATCTTTATAATGATAGAATTTCTACCACCAGGGGAACTATACACAATTCCATAACACTACTTAGGTAAGCATTTAGGGTAAACAGACATTGAAAACCAATTCCTTCATAGCTCTAGTCTGATCCTTCATTCATTGATTCATTCAGTAAGCATGTCTTGGACATCTACTCTGAACCAGACATGACAGCATGTCCCAGAGATACAGTGATTGGTACAATCCTTGCTCTCTGAGCCTCAGCCTCTATGATATGGTGTGAGAAACACTGTGCTCTATGGGAGAACACATTGGAGCAGCACTGAGGCCAGTCTTGGGCTCTGGAAAGGATTCCTGTTGAGGTGTCCTCTAAGCTAAGACCTGAAGGATTCATAGACATTTGCCAAATGAAGAGCCGAGGAAGACCACCACAGACATGAAGAGCAGCCTGTGTCCCAGGCTGGCAGCGCAAAGCGGCATGGGCATCAGAGGGACTGGGGGAGCCTGGCGTGACAGGGCAGACTGTGAGAACAAGTGCTGAGATACGAGGTCAGAGCACACAGAAGCGACCTGAACTGCTAACTTACTTCTTATCTGTCCTACTAACCTGAATGTAGATTCACTGAAGTGGCTTTGTATTCCTGACTATATTTCTCTGGCTTACCTTATCTCCTGGTGCTGAGTGAACATTTGGTAAAGTTTTACGACATAGAAGAAGTAAAACAAGTTGAAGACTGGAGGAGTCTTCGGTAACATTGCCAGTGGGGGGGGAAAGCTGCCCCTTGGGTGTACTGTGATCATACTACTCATTCGCAAGCAACCTTCTAGGAGTAGTAGGAAAACACACCGCAGACATAATAGCAATCGCAGACCTTTCTGCTGGAGCAACTGGCCCGAGTAGCTGTCTCAGGAAAAGGGAGCAGCCGTTCCTGACACCGCTGGGAATATCTTTCTAGCTTTTGAGTAATTCTAAGTGTCAGGATCATTTAACTTTTCAGAGTGTGCAATGTAAAACAAGTGGTAAATTGGGGTGGGGGGAGGAGTCCAAAAGGAGAAAAATAGCCGATGTTGCAGACTTGTTTCCACTATTCAGTGGCCAATAAATGATGTCTAGACTCTGTCCCTTGCTCCCATCTGGAGAGTTCTGCTGTTCTTACATAATAAACGAATCAAAAGAAAAACAGTCATGGGTGGGAGAAACAGCAGGGTCTTCGCATGTTGTTTCCCTTGTGATTTCTTTGCCAACAGGAAGGCAACTATTCTAACTGAGCCAATGAACACTTTATGAAAACTGCTTTAATCCCAGACTTCTTACCCTCCTGACTAGCCAAGTCATTTTTGGGTAGCTCAACACTTCTTATTTTGGCCCTGGCCCAGGGCTTTCTTATACCCTGAGAATTCATATGAAGACGATTATATACACTTTCTGGGACTGCTTCTTTTTGTCAGAGCTTGAAACCAAAGAAATATTTAAACACTTTATTGTCTCTTTATGGTGATTCTGTCTGTGTAGCTGAGCAGACTTTTTTCTTTTCTTTTCTTTTCTTTTTTTTTTAATTTATTTATTTTACTTTAAGTGCATACTATATCTGGCATTTCTCCCCATGTTATCCCCTCCCCACCCTCCCCTCCGTCCCCAACCCTCATTGTCTCTCCCCCTATCCCCCCAAAATACAGGATTTGTTGAGTAGGGGGAGGTGGTAAAGAAAGCGCTTGTTTCTTGTGAAACTGGTTCTGTGAATAAAGGAAATACGGATGGCAGTTTTGAAGGGATCGTCTGAATTCCTCCCCAGCCCTGGGGAGTTTTTCACCTATTTTTTGCTCAAATTTAACTAAATTTAACTTTTCTTTTTTTTTTCTTTTTAAAAAATTGATACCTAAAATTGTACATGTTGATGGGACATGCATACAATGTGTACTGATTAGATCAGGGTAATTGAGATTTTGATTAGACTTCTTTTCATATTTTATAGTTTTCCTTGTTGCTGAATTCTTGCCTTAAACAAGCATAAGTGTCTTTCCTTCCTGAATTCTTCACAGGGGAAAGAGACGTCAAATAGTGAAGGCAAGGGGCCAGGGACAGGAACCTGGTTTTCCAGACTGGTCAGGAATGGAGGCTCCTGGAATTTTCCATAGTGTTTTATGATCCTCTCAGTGCCCTTCGTCTGCATCTCTGGACTGTTGAAAAAAGGGAAGCGGTTGGAGGTTTTGAGAATTGTTTTTGAGTAAGCATGACAGACTGTGGTGTGGAACCGTGCACCTATGTTTGAACTCGGACCCTTGAAAATGCAGCTAGAGTGCTGGATCTACAAGTTGAAGCACTGTGTTGAGGACTCAGTTCTGTCAGGTGACAACCTCTCCTTACATGCCTACAACTCCAGTTATTGGCCTGTGTCATCACTGTACTGCTCTGTTTCTGGGTATGAGATATAATTTGATGGGTCATGACAAAGAAAACAAAGCGTATACTCACTTTTCTCTAAGCCACACAACTGTGGCACTCACTCTGCCATTACATAAAACCTTGTATCTCGTCTGTGTATCTTATGTTGGTTTGTTTCAGGCTGGTGTTTTCTCCAGCAAATCTAGAACAAGAAAGCAGATGCTAGATTCACATCATTCTTTGAACACTAGGTTTTTATGTGACACTGTTGGTTACCTAACATCTAGTAAGTTTAGATCCTTGAGGTCAGCATGTAACACTCTTATAGAAATGTGGTATGATCCATTCATCTCTAAAATGTTAGTGTTTTAATAAAATCAAGGACTACAATAATACTAAATTACACTGTGAGCTCAAGGTCAATGAGTATCTGTATTAGTCTGTTCTCATGCAGCTAATAAAGACATACCTGAGACTGGGTAATTTATAAAAGAAAGAGGTTTAATAAACTCACTGTTCCACATGGCTAGGGAAGCCTCAAAATCATGGTGAAAGGCGAAGGAACTGCAAAGGCATGTCTTACATGGTGGCAGGCAAGAGAACTTGTACAGGGGAACTCCCATGTATAAAACCATCAGATCTTATGAGACTTATTCACTACCATGAGAACAGTATGGGGGAAACTGCCCTAGAATTCAATTATCTCCACCTGGCCCTGCCCTCGATGCATGGATATTATTTCAATTCAACATGAGATCTGGGTGAGGACACAGCCAAATGATATCAGTATCTCATTCATTACTGAATTTCTAATATTTAGAATGAAACCTTGTATTACGTGAAACTCAGTGAAAAGTTGCTGCTGTTGTTTAGTCTGTGACTTATGTTCCCACGGAATTAGATCCTAAGACAAAGATTTAAGTGCATTTTTGGAGGGTTCAGGGTCATGATAAGAGGAGTGAGGAAGTGATATTAAAGAAGAGAAGGAGGCCAATAGAACGTGCACTCTTCAGTCTGCTTCCACAGTAGCGTAATGTGGGAGCATAATCACAGAGAAATTCTGGGGCATATTGCAGAATGCATGTCTCAGAATTTTCCCACCCAAGAAGCAATGGCACTGCTGTTTAAACACTGACTTCTGAAAATGAATTAAAGGCTGCTCCCAGGGGTGTTCGCTCTGTCATTTGCAGCCTGCCTTTCTGTGACCAGAGTGGCCTTTTTTGGCTCAGGAACTGTGTGCCCTCAGGTACTGAGATGCAGAGCCAGGCAGAAGGACTCCCAGCAGTGGCAATGGCAGTCACAGGCTGTGCCAGGAATGTGGTTGGAGCACTGACTGTCTGCTCAAGGTAATTTTGAAGTGAAAGTAGTTGCTAATTATTCTAATTCATCTGCATATTGCTTTAAGTGTACCAATGACATTTTTATCACAGTCATGTAAGTAATTCAAAATAGCCTTTAGTTGTCCCAGCACCACTAGTTGAAGAGACTATTCTTTCCCCATTGACTGGTCTTGGCACCCTCATCAAGAATCAATTAGTCATAGAAGTATGGGCTGATTTCTGGACTTCTAAATCTAGTCCTTTTGTCTGTCTGTTCTTATGACAGTGCTATACTCTCGTGACACTGTAGCTTCGTAGCAAGTTTTTAAATTGGAAAGTGTGAGTCTTCCAGTTTTGTTCTTTTTCAAGATTGTTTTGGCTATTCGAAACTCCTTATAATTCCATGTAAATCAGATTGTTTTGGCTATTCGAAACTCCTTATAATTCCATGTAGATGGTAAATCAGTTTTTCAAATTCAGTTTGAAAAACTGATTTACCGTCTTTGCCAAAAGAAAAAAAAAACCTGCTGGGATTTTGATAGGGATTGCATTAAGTCTTTACTAGGGATTGTTTTGAGCAATACTCCTGTCCTAATGATATTATCTCTTCTAATCCATGAATATAGGCTTTTTTTTTGCCATTTTTTTAGAGCTTCTTTAATTTTTTCAGTAATGTTTCATAGTTTTCAATGTACAAATCTTTCACCTACTTGGTTAAATATATTCCTGGGCAATTCTGTTTTTTGAATGAAAATATAAGTAGAATTGCTTTTGTAATTCTTTTTTCTGGATTGTTAATTACCAGTTCATAAAAACACTGATGTTTTATGTGGTGATCTGATACCCTGCAGTTTGCTAAATTATTTATTAGCTTCAGTTTTTGTGTGGAATCTTTGAGATTTTCTATATATAGGATCACGCTATCCATGAATAAAGATAATTTTACATCTTCCCTTTCAATTTGAATACCTTTTTTTCTTGCCAAATTGCTCTGGCTAGAACTTCCAGTAAAATGGAATAGCAACACTGAAAGCAGGGATCTTTTTCTTATTCCTGATCTTAGAGGGGGAAGCTGTCAGTCTTCAACACTGAGTATGATATGAGCTGTGCGTTTGTCATAAATGCTTCTTATCATGTTGAGGAAGTTCCCTTCTATTGCTGTGTGTCTTTAACATGAAAGAGTGCTTGATTTTGTGAAATACTTTTGTGTGTGTGTTTCTGTCAATGAGATAATCATGCAATTTCTCCCCTTCATACTATTAATTCGATTTATTACACTGATTGGTTTTCTTATGTTGAAACACCCCTGCATTCCAAAGTTTTGTACATCAAAGAACAAGGAACTCTATCAGGAAAGTGAAAAGGCAATTTTCAGAATGGGAGAAAACTTGAAAATCATTAATCTGAAAAGTATTGTGTCCAGAAAAAATAAATAGCTCTTATAACTCAACAACAAAACAACAACAGAAATCAAAAAAACTAATTAAGAAATCGGAACTGCAACAGATATTTCTCCACAAAAGATACACAACTGGCTACAAAATAAGCACATGAAAAGATGCTCAACATTATGTCTCATTAGAGGGACAGAAATAAAAACCGCAATGAGAACACTTTACACCCATGAATTTGGCTAGAAGTTTAAAGGGATGAAGTAAAGAAGAAAACAGAAAACAGCAACTATTGATTAATATGTGGAGAAACTGGACCCTTACGCATTGCTGGTGGGAAGATAAAATGGGTAAGCCACTGTGGAGAAGAGTTTGGTGGTTCCTTCAAAAGGTAAACGAATTTACCATATGACCCAATAATTCCACTCCAAGGTATAAACCCCAGAGAGCTGAAAACAGATATTCAGACAAATGCTTGTGCATGAATGTTAATAGCAGCACTACTGACAATAGCCAAAAGATAGAAACAGCTCAAATATCCATCGACAGATGAATACATAAGCAAATTGTGGGATATCCATACAATGGAATATTATTCAGTCTTAAAAAAATTGAAGTTCTGATACATGCTATAGCATGGATAAAGCTGAAAAAGATTAATGTAAGTTAAGGAAGCCAGGCAAAAAGATGACATATTGTACGATTTTTGATTAAATATCAAAAATGGGTAAATACATAAAAACAGAAAACAGATTGGTCATTGCCAGGAAGTTGGAGTTAGGGGAATGGGAAGTAATTGCTTAATCAATACAGTGTTTTATTTTGGAGCAATGAAAGCATTTTGAAACTAGGTAAAGGTATGGTTAAACAACATTGTTAATGTACTAAAAGCCACGGAATTGTCACTGATGTCTTATGTATCATACATTTTTATATGGGTTACTGTCTTTGGAAACTATCGTCCTGAATGTAGCTGAAGTTCTGGGAAAATCTGAGTTAGCCATTATTTTTACACATAATTTTTGCATCTATTTTGGTTACTATTATTTTAAGAACAAAATAAATGTGTGTATTGGGTGGTTTAACTAGCCAGGAATGCCATATGGAGTCCAGACTAAAGAAAAAAGGAAAAATATATTCTAGATCAGTTCTTACGGCAAAGTACTTAGTCACATTTTTAGGATAATGTTTTTCCCCCTGTATGGCATTTGGAGAGGTGTTCTGACAATCTTTTTCTCCAATTAGTGGTTGAGGCTGAGTATTTTGCAGGGGAAAGTGTAGTCTTAGAAAGAAGCCTTTGCATCTTCCTTGACTGTGGAAAATCGGAAGGCCGGGCTGCCGTAGTCCTTTGGCCTAATTTGGGGCATATGATACTTTCTGAAGCTAAAAGTTAGAAAGAAAAAAGGTTAAAAGAAAGTTTTTTCTGAGTATGTCATTGAAATGTTATTTAATCTATCCTTAGGGTTTTACTAACCAGTGCTAAATTTCATTCAAACACATTTACTTGCATCTCACCTGGTTTTAACATTAAAGAATTTAGTTAGGAGTAGGGTGTTTAAGCGAATTCAGCTACAAGCGGGCTTGCCTATCCAACTTAGTCTATGTTGTGATTAGCAGACAAGAGAGGGGCTGGCCAGATGTCCTCTTCAAGCCCACCCAGAAAAAGCGATGCTTAACAAAGTCACTCTATTCATGAGGAAGCTGCCAACTTCACTTATTCATCAAAAGGCAACTGTACAATGCATGTTTGCTGTCAAAGTAAAGGAATTTGATCTCCTTTGCTGAGACCCACTAGAGGAACTGAGGAGAAAGATTAATTACCAAACTAGTTGTAGTAACCCACACTGCTGTTTGTAACACCAAATTCCTGGATCTGTACACACAAGAGACTGTGTCTGTGAAGTTGTGGTGATTTGAAAGCAATTCCCTGGGCTCATCCTATATAGGGGAGAATTGATGCTGTCTATGAATCATGCTCCAGTTATTGTATTATGTTTATGGCTTTCAACTTGGCAGAAATGCTTGCAATAACTTGTTAATATTTTATCTTGGCATGATGGATTCCTGGCTCCCATTAGTTCAATGTCTCTTGCTTTGCACAGGTTTGGCTGAGGTAGTGATTTTAGATTGTTATTAATACCCTTATTTGCTCTCATGGCTTAAGAGCGATGGTCAAATAATATTGAATTATTATAAGCCATATTCAATTTATATTTGAATTGGAGAGTTTATGTTTATATGTTTGTGTGTTTATGCATATTACATAAAAACATTAAAGGAGATGTAGAAAACATATAAATAAATTACGAGTGAAAAATCAGAATCGACCATTACCCAGAGATAATAGCATTAACTTTTTAAAATTTCCATTCCAGCCCTTTTCTACATATACAATTATTCATGTAATATACATATGTAGAACAAAATTATATTCATGCTGTATGTATGTCTCACTTTTTATTTAAAATATACTGTGACTATTTTTGCATCCCATTAGATAGTTCCTGTTTTATTAACTTTCTTACTCTTACCTTTAATTTCTGTTTATATATACATATATATAAATTATATTTTGTTTCTTAATATCTTCTGTAGTTACGTGCAAAGTCCATAATGTGCTATTTATAGTAATAGTTATCTTTCAACATTTCAAAATACTCTTAATTGATGACTTTTGTATTGTCAAAGTCAATAAATCAGGACATTTTTACATTTTTAGTTCTTTCTGTAAAAGAAAACTAAATGAACACCCTTTCTCTTTTTTTTAATTGGAATTTTTAATCCATTCGCATTTATTTTAATGTTAACATGATTGTATTCATGCTTGCCTTTTGCTTTTTGTGTTCTGTAGATAGCTTGTCTTGTGTTCCTTTGTTCCTCCATTTCACCTTTGTATTTTTTTGCATTGAGTGAATATCTTCTTTTTCTTTTCTTTCTTTCTTTTACTTTTCATATGTGACCTCCTTTTTTTAAACTTATATTTTACGTTTGGAGGTACAAGTACAGGTTTGCTACATAGGTAAACTGATGTCACACGGTTTTGTGGTACAGATTATTTTGTCACCCAGGTATTAAGCCTAGTACCCATTAGTTATTATTCCTGATCCTCTCCCTCCTCCAGCCTACCACCTCTGATGGGCACCAGTGTGTGTTGTTTCCCTTTATGGCTTTTTCTAGGCTCTATTTTCTTCAATATCTTCGACATCATTTAAAATCTATGATTTTTAAGTAAAACATACTTTAATGGAATTATTTTAATTTATTTGTTATCTTCCTTACAAAGAATTAATGGTATATGTTTTGTACCAACATTTATTACATTTTATTGAATGCAATGGTATTCTGATTTCAAATGCTCAGCTATGGTATGAATATTAAAATGTTGATACCACAATACTCTAAAATCTGATTCTCTGTCAATTTAAGTGCAAATGCTTGCTCCGTTTTTGTTCACAGATTTTTTTATTAATAAACTTTTCAGTTTTTAGATCAGTCTTAGGTTTACAGAAAAATTGAGTGAAAAGTGCTGAGTTCCCATATATTATCTTCCTCCCCCCAGCAGCTTCCCCCACCATCAAATTCCCATAATATCCACCACCACAGTGGTGCATTTGTCATTACTGATGAACCTACACTGACACCCAGAGTGTCTGGTGTACATTATTAGCGTTCACGCTTGGTGTTGGAGTCTGTGTGTTTTGACAAATGCCTAAAGGCATGTATATACCACTGCAGCGTCACACAGAATAGTTTCCCTGCCCTGAAGATCTGCTGTGCCCTGCCTACTCATCTCTCCCTCCCCTTGACCTTTGTCAGCCACTAATCACTTTACTCTCTCCCTAGATGTACCTTTTCCAGAATGTCATAGAGTTGAAATCATAGTGTAGCCTTTTCACATTGGCTTCTTTTACTTAGTAATATGTACTGAAGTTTCTTCTATGTCTTTCCATGGCTTGACAATGTCATTTGTACTAAGTTTATTCATTCATCTGTTATTTTGGTTGCCTCCAAATCCATGTGGCAATTATGAATAAAGTTGCCATAAACATCCATATGCAGGTTTTTATGTGGACATACATTTTCAATTATTGGTAGGTACCAAGGAGCAGAAATGCTGAATTATATGGTAGCAGTACATTTATTTTTGTGAGAAACTACCAAATTGTCTTCAAAAGAGGCAGTACCATTTCACATTCCTACCAGTGATGAATGAGAGTTTCTGTTGCTCCACATCCTCACCAGCACGTGGTATTGTCAGTGTTCTGGATTTTGGCTGTTCTAATAGATGTATAGTGGCATCATGAGTGGATTACCGTAATTATCTCTGGAGTGGGTTAGTTGTCTTAGGACTTTGGCCCCCATTTCTTTTCTTGCTGTCAGTGTGCACTTCCTTGCCATGTGATGCCTTCTGCTATCTTTTGCAGCAAGAAGCCCTCACCAGATTCAGCCCCTCAATCTTGGACTTCTAAACTGCCAGAACCATGAGCCAAATAAGGTTCCTTTCTTCACTAGTTACCCAGTTTTTGGTATTCTGTTAAAGCAGCAGAAAACAGACTAAGGCACACGTTTTACAGGTTAGGCTTGGAGAGTTTGCTCCTGAAGTCAGACTCCTCTTTTCCAGGTTAAATGCCCAAACTTCAAGGATCACATCCCTGACTTTGGTCTCCTGTTATTCACATTTTAAGTGCTTCTTACTTCTTCTATGAACCATTGATCACAATTATAATTAAATACTTTCACAACCCATATGGGCTGATGCTGGCCTCTCTTTGACTTAAAGGTTATTATACTCAAAGCAGATTTCTGACTATAAAAGAAGTGAGAACTAACAGACTGTTATCCATAAAAAGAAGGCTGGTAACCTGCTCATTGCTCAGCAAAGTCACTAAATATCACCTTTACACATATTTCTTTTATCATAAATTCTTCCTGATTTAAGTTCACTCCTTCATTTCTCTCTCTTTAACCCGTTTTCTGAAAGTATCTTTCTTCTCTCAGCCACAGTGGTGTAGGTCTTTATTCCCCTACTCCAGCCCTCTTGGCCACAATGAATTGGTTCTGTGCTTCCTGCTGCACTTTTCCCTTATGGTGTTCTGGGCAAGCGTTGATATCACAGCTTGCATCAAAATCCCCACCAATTTTCCCATTCTAGGCCAGCACCATAAAAGCACGGGTCTCTGGAGACAACGAGGAGAAGGATAATAAGGTTTTATAGATTAATATATTTTTCTTGTCACAAACAATGATGTGATTATTTTCTCTGTCTCCTACTGGGCAAGGACCATGTCACAATGGCTGACTTGGTAGCTGGCAAAGTAGATCAGAAAATATTTGTTGAATGGGTATATAAATGTAGTTTGTTCAAAGACACATAACTAGTGAGTGGAAAGTCTTAATTCCAACCCAGATCTATCTGACTCCAGAGTTCTTGATTTCTGAAATAGTGACGGAAATTTGATTTCTGAAACAGTGATGGAAATGTACTTCTATGGTAAAAAAAAAAGGGGGGGGGTAGTTTTTAGAACAAAGTTTACAAGGAAACAGAGGAGACAGGATCCAAATGGTGTGTGTAGGTAGATGGGAGGATAACCGCATAGGCAAGCAGGTAGTGAAGGAGGAAGCTTAGTGAAGCCTTACCTAGAGGAATCTTGTTCTATTAATGAGCCAGAAAAAAATTCATCTACCAAAAAGGAGAAGAAAATGTGATAGTGACAGTGAGTTAAAGGTGCAAGTTGAAAATGATTAGTAGAGAGAACTTATTATTGATCTTTAGAGATTGTTGGACAGCACTGAAGACTACGAATTATCAGTAGCACAAATCCTCCAAGCTTTGTAGTTGTTTAAACAGCAGGATTTAGTAGTCCTCGTATAGGAAGAGCTAAGTCAGACCTAGTCTCTCTACGATTTGGTTTTGCACATAGATTAAATGAAAGGACAACAGTTCAGTGGAAGTGATGATCACAGCAAAGGGATAGATATAATGAGAATTGGTGTGACCTAGACTGTTCAAGGCCTGAAGATGCCTGAAAGGGCTATGAACCTCTGCTAGTCACTGCATGATGGAGATCTCTCTTCTCAGATGGCCAAACGGCACTGTGAACGCAAGAAGTGTTAGATCACAGTGAGGTAACACAGCACACATAGTTGGCTCAGACCCACTGAATCACATGAGGGAAAGAGAGTTTTAGAACAGTAATTCTCCTCATGATGGCAACAGAAACATTATGTACCGTACTCCCACATCATCTGTAATTTTCTACCACTCTGAATGTCCAAATTAACTGTAAGGAAATCTTGTGTAGCCGTTTTCTTATTGTGCATTAAAAGACAAGTGTTTTTCATCTTAGGGCATTTGCCCTCGCAAATTAGGGGAACTCAGTTGTTTAGTTCAAAAAACATTGATTGAGAAATGTTCGTTCCTGCCAGACATAAAAGATACTGAAATGGAAAAGTAACATCCTTTGCTCCTGAGAAATTTGTAGACTAACTTTCAAATTATGTGAAAGTGCTTTCAAAATTGTAATACATTCTATGGTGATAGTGCTTTGATTCCAAAGCCCTGAAAATTCACTTATGAGTTCTCTCTTTCCCATTTTCTCTTTTTGGAAGAAGGTTGTCCAACATGTGCTTGAGTACATCTGACCAAGAGAAGCATGCTGTGTCCTGAGAGAGCTTGACAAGGCACTATCAGCTCAGGAGAAGTGCATGAATTCCCTTTCCCAGGACTGCGCTAGCACGGGAGAGACATTTGCATGCATCTGAGCTCATTCAAGTAAAGTGCTAAGCAAAGGCAAAGGAGTAGCAACATCAATATTTCTTTCAGACCCTGAGGTCTCTGATTCTCACGTTTATTTTTATTTTTATCATCTTTCTCTTTCTTTGGGCCAGGTAATCAATGACAAATTGTCCGCCAGAAAGCAAAACTTTCCTCTTTAAATATATCCCTTTGACTCCAAATTTTCTCTGTTACTTTCACTACCATGGTAGAGAGAAGGATATATCATTTAATTGTAGAATCGCTTATCCTAAAAAGTTGGTAAGTACCATACACCTCCCCATTAGTTACATTTACATGCATGAGTACCATTTATTGAACAACACACATTTATTGGGCAGAGATTGTATACAGAATGCTTTGAAACAAGGAATGAAAAAAAGGTAAGATGGGCAAGAATAAGGGAGCAAAAAATTGATCTGAAAACTAAGTTTCTTTCTTTAAATCAGGCTGAAGGGACTTTTACTGTTGTATGTTAGAAATTTTTTTGTTTTGAAGCACATAAATTTAGGAACAGAAAAGTATTTTTAGATGCATTTTGAAATGTGCAATTGTTTTTTAATGGTAACTGAATTTTGGCAAGGAAAGCTGAAATTCTGATTTGATTTTTTAAAATTGTTATTTAAAAAAAACTCAAATAGCTTTCTTGCACAAATTTGAGATAGCATCCTTTTGATGTAGACACTGGCTGCCATGCTTATCATTTTCCCGGTTGGCTCACTCCATGGCAACAGGCATACTACTCCTTACTCTTTTCATTTTGACTCTTCTTTTCCCTCTTTCTTATCCTGTCTCTTGGCCAGATTCCGCTTGTGTTTCAGAACCACTCCTTGCCTAGAGGAAGCACTTCGATTGTTCCCTAGTCTAGTGAATGATTCATTTGTGTCTTTGGGTTCTTAGTAACTTTGATACATTTTCTCCCTTGTCATTCACGTTTTTGTTTTGTTTTGTTGTTTTTTTCAGGTGGAGTCTCTCTCTGTCACCCAGGCTAGAGTGCAATGGTGCCATCTTAGCTCGCTACAACCTCCACCTCCCAGGTTCGAGCGATTCTCTTGCCTCAGCCTCCGAAGTAGCTGGGACTACAGGCCCACGCCAACACATTCACCAAATTTTTTGTGTTTTTAGTAGAGACGGTTCTTCACCGTGTTGGCCATGACGATCTCGATCTCCTGACCTCGTGATCTGCCTGCCTCGGCCTCCCAAAGTACTGGGATTACAGGCATTCACGATTTTTATACCTGTCTTCTCTGGGCAGGTTTACACCAATCAAGAAGCAGTTAAGAAGAATCCTCTGGTGCCCCCTGTCTTCATTATGAGAGCTGGCAGAAGCAAAGAGGAGTTGCCTCGCCTCTATCAGAGGGTAGATGGGGGCTTTAGATGTCATTCCATTTTCCAGAGAACTGCTGAGTTCTGCGGAGACTCTCTTCTTCAACAAATCTTTTCTTTCAGTTTTTCCTCTCTGACTAACCTCTGACTTCTGTTATCAAATACCAATCTCATCTCACTCATCTTTTTCAACTTCCACTTCAAGACCCTAGTGACACTTACCCCTCCCCTTTGCCATAATTTTTATTTGATTCTGATTTTTTTTTTTCTGTTTTCAAAAGCACCTTATATATAAAATACTTTATTCAGCAAAATGGCCAATTCTATCATGAAATTACCAAAGCATTTTATTTTGTGTGTTAGAGAGATATTAATGGAGAAAGATTAAACCTCTGGGGAAGATGGTTCACTCACTGAGAGAGAGCTAGTCATTGGGTAATCTCATTTGCAATTTATTTTAACAATTGTGTTGCGGTCAGATAAATGCACATGAGTAAGAGAACACTTATTTAGCTCAATTATATTATACACAAACAGGCTACTTCGATTGGAAAGAAAAGCTGGGCATTTTCTGCTTAACCTTCAGCTTGTTCTGCTTGAAAGGGAACTTATCTTCAGGAAATACAGTCCACTTTTTGTGTATCTCCTAAGTCTGTCTTAGGTAGCCTCTGACCTATGTGAAAGAATTAGTTCAGTGTAGAATTGCCAGTGAATTAGTGAGTAATTCTGTCTAATCTGGAATTTAGGTAATGTGACCACTGGCTCTCATACATAGAAATACGTGGTCTAACTTTGTCCCCCATTTGACTCTCCTTATTTTTAAATAAAGTCTTAACAAAAGAAGAAGGTTGCTTTTAGAGGTCCTGTCTTATTAGGTTCTCCAAAAGCTCCTCAACCTTTGGAAACTCTTATCTGAACTCATCATTTTTATTACACGGAAGGGGAAAATTTGGGCCATGTTTAGTTTTTATTCAACCACCTATGCCACTGAGATAAATGAACATAATTAATAGGGTCATCTTTACTTCCATAAAGACGGCAGTGAAATATATTTTTGTTGATTGATTCATTTGACAAGTATTTTTGGGGCAATTTCCATAAACCAGGCACAGATCATACAGTCATGCTAAATAAAAGCTGTGAAAGAGACAGACACTGGCCCTATTGGATGGTAAGAAATAGAGATGTGAAATTATTCCTATCATGACAAATGCTACAGAAAAAATGATGACCAAGCCTACGTGAAATAAAGCAGGAGTCCAGTGAGGAGAATCCAGCGCATGTAAGTATCTGGACTGGTCATGCCAAAATGAGAGCTGCTAGTCACATGTGGCTGTTTAAGTTTATATCTGAATTAATTCAAATGGAATGAAATTAAACATTCACTTACTCAGATTCCCTAGTCATTTTTATGTGCTGAGTAGATACATATGGATAATGGCTATCATATTGAAAAATGCAGACACAGAATTTTCCATAATCCTAGATAGTTCAACCAAACAGCTGTAGATCATATAGGAGTCAAATCCAGTAGCTGAGTTCCATTATTTTATGTCATCGTTTTACCCATCCAACCCAAGTTTCACTAAGTCAATAGCCAAGTGTTTAGTACTTTTGTTTAATCCTGTAAGTGTTTCCGGTCAATATCTTTACTATTTGATCACGTGGTCAGGAGATCGAGAGCATCCTGGCCAACACGGTAAAACCACGTCTCTACTAAAATACAAAAAGTTAGCCGGGCATGGTGGCCCGTGCCTGTAATCCCAGCTACTCAGGAGGCTGAGGCAGGGGAATCGCTTGAACCCAGGAGGCGGAAGTTGCAGCAAGCCGATATCGTGCCACTGCACTCCAGCCTGGTGACACAGCAAGACTCCATCTCAAAAAAAAAAAAAAATCTATACTATTTGAAACAATAAAGCAACTTGATTCAAAAGGGAGTAAAAACAATTATTGTTTCATGCCTAACAATCTATATTTATAGACTTTCTAAGTATTGAAATTTGTTATTTTTGTATTAGAAAAATCTATTATGTAACTATGGATTGATTCCAAGCACCTAATAACCTTAACCTATTTCAGGTTAAATGGGATATTTTTCAATTACTTAACAAATATTTATTGAGTTAATCTATAATCCAGGCACTGGTTAGGTGGTGAGGGCATCACAATAGGCATAGTAGTACAAGTTTCTAGTTTGGATAACTTATATTCTAATAGAGACTATCAATAAAGATAACTTATACAGCTCTGGTGGTGATAAACCCATCTGAAGAACAATAAAGTAACATAAAAGAATGAAGAATAATAAGAAGGATGAGTGCGTGCCATTTTGTTGTGTTTTTATTGATGAACTGACTCTTTTTTCATTTCCTAAAATATACTGTGCTATCTCAGGTATTACACAGAGTATTGAAATCTACTTTGTTTTAAATTAATATATCAATTCCATGTTTAATAAAATTAATGTATATCATTTGCCTTTCTTAACTTTTAACCTCTGTATTTATATTTAAAGTGAGTTTTTTCCAGACAGCATACAGTGATCTTATTTATTTTTAAAATCATAACCTTTGCCCTTTAATTGAATCATTTACTTGATTGATATTTGATGTAATTATTTATATATTTTAAGGATATCATCCTACTATTTATTTTCTGTTTGTCTCATGTGTGTTTTATCCATTTCTCTCTTCTTTTTCTCTTTTGAATTATTTTTAGTATTCTGTTTTTGTTATGTTTACTGGCTTATAAGCTATAGTAGTGTCCTCAATTATTTTGATTATTTCTCTAGGAATATTCATATTTAAGTTATAACAGTCTACCCTAAAATACTATTAACCATGTTATATATGAGAATTTTACAACAATATGCTTTTTTTTTTTTTTTTGAGATGGAGTCTTGCTCTGTCACCCAGGTTGGAGTGCAGCAGTGCTGATCTCGGCTCACTGCAACCTCCGTCTCTTGTTTCAAGCGATTCTCCTGCCTTAGCCTCCCGAGTAGCTGGTGTTACAGTTGCCCACTACCATGCCCAACTAATTTTTGTATTTTTAGTAGAGGTGGGATTTCATCATGTTGTCCAGGCTGGTCTTGAACTCCTGACCTCAGGTGATCCACTCACCTCAGCCTCCCAAAATGCTGGGATTACAGGCATGAGCCACCGTGCCCAGCCCAAAACACTTCTTTTTTTCTTCCTTTCTTTGTGCTCCTATGTTGTCCTATCTTTTACTCTTACATATGGTATATATCCCTTGCTACAGTATTTTTATATTTGCTTTGAGCAATTAATTATATTTTAAGAAATATTTTTAAAGTGAGGAAAACAACTTTTTTATTAATACACATTTATCATTTCTGGCATTCCTTTATTTAGATCTGAGTTTTCTGTAATATTTAATATAACACTGATTTCTTGGACCTAAATTATAGCAGATTTATTTGTCTAAAATGTCTTTATATCACTTATGGTTTTGAAAATGTTTTTACTGGATATAGGCTTCTAGGACAAGTTTTTTTTTTTATTTTTATGTATTGAATATGTACTATTGTCTTCTTCTTTGCATTGTTTCTGACTAGAAGTCAGTAGTTATTCTTGATCCCCTGTATATAGTGTCTTTATATTTCAGAAAAAAAGCTTTTAAAATTTTCTCTAAGTGAATTTATTATGATCCTTCTTGATGTGGTTCTTTGTTTTTATACAATTTGGGGGCTTGTCAAGATTTTTGGATCTGTTAGTGTATTAGTCCATTCTCACATTTCTATAAGGACATACTCGAGACTGGGCAATTTATAAAAGAAAGAGGTTTAATTGACTCACAGTTCTGCAGGGCTGGGAAGGCCTCGGTAAACTTACAGTCCTGGTGGAAGTGGAGGCAAACATGTCTTTTTTCACATGGCAGCAGCAAGGAGATGTGCAGAGTGAAGTGGGGGAAATCCTTATAAAACCTTCAGATCTCATGAGAACTCACTATCACAATAATAGCATGGAGGTAACCAGCCCCATGATTCAATTACCTCCCATTGCATAGCCCTCATGACACACGGAGATTATGGGAACTACAGTTCAAGGAGAGATTTGGGTGGAGACACAGCCAGACCATATCATTCCACCCTTGGCCCCTCCCAAATCTCATGTCCTCACATTTCAAAGCCAATCATGCCCTCCCCACACTCCTGCAAAGTCTTAACTCATTCTAGCATTAACTCAAAAGTTCAAGTCCAAAGTTTCATCTGAGACAATGCATGTCCCTTCCACCTATGAGAGTGTAAAATCAAAAGCAAGTTAGTTACTTCCTAGATACAATGGGTTACAGACATTGGGTAAATACACCCATTCCAAACGGAAGACATTGGCCAAAACAAAGGGGCTATAGACCCCATGCAAGTCCAAATCCAATAGGACAGTTATTAAACTTTAAAGTTCAAAAATGATCTCCTTTGATTCCATTTCTTACATCCAGATCATGCTGAAGCAAGAGGTAGGCTCCCACAGTCCTGGGCAACTCTGCCTCTGTGGCTTTGCAGGATACAGCCCCCTTCCCAGCTGCTTTCACAGGCTGATGTCGAGTGCCTTCAGCTTTTCCAGGTGCACAGTACAAGCTGTTGGTGGATCTACCATTCTAGGGTGTGGAGGACAGTAGCCCTCTTCTCACAGCTCTACTAGGCAGTGTCCCAGTGGGGACTCTGTGTGGGGGCTCCAACCTGACATTTTCCTTCTGCACTGCCCTAGCACAGAGTCTCATGAGGGCTTTGCCCCTGCAGCAGACTTCTGCCTGGATAGCCAAGCATTTCTGTATATCCACTGAAACTTAGCTGGAGTTTCTCAAACTTCAATTCTTGTCTTCATGCACCATGTGGAACGTGCCAAGGATTGGGGCTTCTATCCTTTGAAGCCACAGCCTGAGCTGTACCTTGGCCCCTTTTAGCCATGGCTGGAGCAGCTGAAATGCAGTGCACCAAGTCCCAAGGCTGCACACAGCAGGGGGTCCCTGGACCCAGCCCAGGAAACCATTTTTTCCTCCTTGGCCTCTAGGCCTGTGATAAGAGGGGTTGTAATGAAGGTCTCTGACATGCCCTGGAGACATTTTCCCCATTGTCTTGGGGGATTCGCTTTCGGCTCCTCATTACTTATGAAAATTTCTGCTTCTGGCTTCAATTTCTACCCAGAAAATGGGTTTTTCTTTTCTATTACATTGTCAAGCTGCAAATTTTTCAAACTTTTATGCTCTGCTTCCTTTGAAAACTTTGCCACTTAGAAATATCTTCTACCAGTTACTCTAAATCATCTTTCCCAAGTTCAAAGTTCCATATATCTCTAGGGCAGGAGCAAAATGCCACCAGTCTCTTTGCGTAGCAAGAGTGACCTGTACTCCAGTTCCCAACAAGTTCCTTGTCTCCATCTGAGACTACCTTAGCCTAGACTTCATTGTCCATGTCACTATCAGCATTTTGGTTAAAGCCTTTCAACAAGTCTCTAGGGAGTTCCAAACTTTCCCACATTTTCCTATCTTCTTCTGAGTCCTCCAAACTGTTCGAATCTCTGCCTGTTACCCAGTTCCAAAGTCACTTCCACATTTTTGGGTATCTTTACAACAGCACTCCACTCTACTGGTACCAGTTGACTGTATTAGTCCATTCTCATGCTGCTATAAGGACATACCCAAGACTGGGTAATTTATAAAGGAAAAGGGTTTGTCCTTTGTAGGGACAAGGATGAATCTGAAAACCATCATTCTCAGCAAACTGACACAAGAACAGAAAATCAAACACCACATGTTCTCACTCATAGGTGGGTGTTGAACAATGAGAACACATGGACACAAGGACAGGAGCATCACACACTGGGGTCTGTTGAGCGGAATAGAGGAGTGACATCGGGGGGTAGGGAAGTTGGGGAGGGATAACATGGGGGAGAAATGCCAGATATAGGTGATGGGGGAATGGAGTCAGAAAACCACATTGCCATGTAGGTACCTATGCAATAATCCTGCATGTTCTGCACATGTACCCCAGAACCTTAAGTGCAATTATATATATATATATATATATATATATATATATATATATATATATAAATGAAAATAAAATAAAATAAACAACCAGGTCTTGTGACCTCACCTCTAACAGTGATCAAATTTCAACATGTGATTTGGAGAGGACAGACATCCAAACAATAGCAGTTGCCATAACAAATACCTCCGACTGGGTGTCTTATACAACAAAAATTTGTTTCCTCACAGTTCTGGAGGTTAGATGTTCAAAATCAAGGTGTCAGCAGAGTTGATTTTATTCTGAGGTCTCTTTTTTTGACTCGTAGGAAACAATCTTCTGATGTCTTCACACTTAATCTATGCCCTGTGTTTGTCTTTTTCCTAATCTTATAAGGACACCAGTTCTATTGGATCAAGGCTTACAATTACCTTTTAAATGCCTTCTCTCCAAATACAGTCACATGATTAAGTAGTGGTGGTTGGAGTTTCAGTATATGTATTTAGAGGCAGGGCACAATTCAGCCTATAACAGCATTGTTGAGCCTTTATTTTTTGTTGATCTTCTAATTGTTCTATTCATTACGAAAAATGGGGTATGAATATTTCCAACTATAATTGTAGAACTGTACATTTTTCTCTTTAATTCTGATAGTTTTTGCTTCATATGATTTGGAGTTCTATTGGTCAGGGCATAAATGTTTGTAATTTTTATATCTTCTTGTCAGACTGACATTTTATCACTATAAAATGTCCTTTTTTTGTTTTTCTCACACACACACACACACACACACACACACACACACATTATATATATATATATATATATATATATATACATGTGCACATCCCACAGGGTTGTTGCATAGGTACACACATGCCATGGTTTGCAGACTCCATCCCCCCATCACCTGCATCAGGCATTTCTCCCAGTGTTTTCCCTCTGCAGCCACCCCACCCCTCACTGTCCCTCCCTAACCCCCCAGTCCCCAACCTACCCCTGTGTGTGATGTTCCCCTCCCTATGCCCATATGTTCTCATTGTTCAACACCCGCCTGTGAGTGAGAACATGTGGTGTTTGGTTTTCTGTTTTTGTGTCAGTTTGCTGAGAATGATGGTTTCCAGATTCATCCTTGTCCCTGCAAAGGACACGAACTCATCATTTTTTATGGCTGCATAGTATTCCATGGTGTATATGTGCCACATTTTCTTTGTCCAGTCTATCGTTAATGGGCATTTGGGTTGGCTCCAGGTCTTTGCTATTGTAAACAGTGCCACAATGAACATACCTGTGCATATGTCTTTATAATAGAACAATCTATAATCCTTTGGTTGTATACCCAGTAATGGGATTGCTGGGTCAAATGGAATTTCTATTTCTAAATCCTTGAGGAATCACCACACTGTCTTCCACAATGGTTGAACTAATTTACTCTCCCACCAATAGCATAAAAGTGTTTCTGTTTCTCCACATCCTCTCCAGCATCTGTTGTCTCCAGATTTTTTAATGATTGCCATTCTAACTGGCACGAGATGGTATCTCAATGTGGTTTTGATTTGCATTTCTCTAAAGACAAGTGATGATGAGCATTTTGTCATGTTTGTTGGCCACATAAATGTCTTCTTTTGAAAAGTGTCTGTTCATATCCTTTGCCCATTGTTTGATGGGGTTGTGTGTCTTTTTCTTGCAAATCTGCTTTAGTTCTTTGTAGATTCTGGATATTAGCCCTTTGTCAGATGGGTAGATTGCAAAATTTTTTTCCCATTCTGTTGGTCTCCAGTTCACTCTAATGATAGTTTCTTTTGCTGTGCAGAAGCTCTGGAGTTTAATTAGATCCCACTTGTCTATTTTGGCTTTTGTTCCCATTGCTTTTGGTGTTTTAGTCATGAAGTCTATGCCTATGCCTATGTCCTGAATGGTATCACCTCAGTTTTCTTCTAGGGTTTTTATGGTGTTAGGTCTTATGTTTAAATCTTTAATCCATTTGGAGTCAGTTTAGTGTAAGGTGTCAGGAAGGGGTCCAGTTTCTGCTTTCTGCACATGGCTAGCCAGTTTTCCCAACACCATTTATTATTGAACAGGGAATCCTTTCCCTATCGCTTGTTTTGTCAGGTTTGTCAAAGATCAGATTGTTGTAGATGTGTGGTGTTGCCTCAGAGGCCTCTGTTCTGTTCCATTGGTCTATATCTCTGTTTTTGGTACCAGTACCATGCTGTTTTGATTACTGTAGCCTTGTAGTATAATTTGAAGCCTGGTACTGTGATGCCTCCAGCTTTGTTCTTTTTGCTTAGAACTGACTTGGCTATGAGGGCTCTCTTTTGGTTCCATGTGAAGTTTAAGGTGGTTTTTTCCACTTCTGTGAAGAGGGTCATAGGTAGCTTGATGGGGATAGCATTGAATCTGTAAATTACTTTGGGCCATATGGACATTTTCACAATATTGATTCTTCCTATCCATGAACATGAGATGTTTCTCCATCTGTTTGTGTCCTCTCTTATTTCCTTGAGCAGTGATTTGTAGTTCTCCTTGAAGAGATCTTTTACATCCTTTGTTAGTTGTATTCCTAGGTATTTTATTCTCTTTGCAGCAATTTTGAATGGGAGTTAGTTCATGATTTGGCTCTCTGTTTGTCTGTTGTTGGTGTATAGGAATACTTGTGATTTCTGCATATTGATTTTGTATCCTGAGACTTTGCTGAAGTGACTTTTCAGCTTAAGACTTTGCTGAAGTGACTTATCAGCTTAAGAAGACTATGGGCGGCTGAAATGATGGGGTCTTCTAAACATACGATCATGTCATCTGCAAATAGAGACAATTGATTTCCTCTTTTCCTAATCGAATATACTTTATTTCTTTTTCTTGCCTAATTTCTCTTGCTAGAACTTCCAATAGTATATTGAATAGGAGTAGTGAGAAAGGGAATCCTTGTCTAGTGCCAGTTTTCAAAGGGAATACTTCCAGTTTTTATCCATTCAATATGATATTGGCTGTGGGTTTGTCATCAATAGCTTTTATTATTTTGAGATACATTCCATCAATACCTACTTTATTTAGGGTTTTTAGCATAAAGCGCTGTTAAATTTTGTCAAAGACCTTCTCTGCATCTATTGAGATAATCATGTGGTTTTTGTCTTTGGTTCTGTTTATGTGATGAATTACATTTATAGATTTGGGTATGTTGAACCAGGCTTGCATCCCCAGGGTGAAGCCAAATTGATTGTGATGGATAAGCTTTTTGATGTGCTGTCGCATTCAGTTTGCCAGTATTTTATTGAAGATTTTTGCAGCAATGTTTATCATGGATACTGGCCTCAAGTTTTCCTTTTTAGTTGTGTGTCTGCCAGGTTTTGGTATCAGGATGATGTTGGTCTCATAAAATGAGTTAGGGAGGATTCCCTCTTTTTGTATTGTTTGGAATAATTTCAGAAGGCATGGTAGCAGCTCCTCTTTGTATGTTTGGTAGAATTCAGCTGTGAATCCATCTGGACCTGGACTTTTTTTGGTTGGTAGGCTATTAATTGCTGCCTCAACTTCAGACCTGGTTACTGTTCTATTCAGGATTTCTACTTTTTCCTTGTTTAGTCTTGGGAGGGTGGAAGTGTCCAGGAATTTATCCACTTCTTCCAGATTTACTGGTTTATGTGCATAGAGCTGTTTGTAATATTCTCTAATGGTAGTTTGTATTTCTGTGGAATCGGCGGTGATCTCCCCTTTATCGTTTTTTATTGCATCTATTTGAGTCTTCATTTTTTTTTAATTAGTCCAACTAGTGGTCTGTCTGTTTTTACAACACTGTCTAGAGGGAAATTTATAGCAATAAATGCCCACAAGAGAAGAGAGGAAAGACCTAAAACTGACACCCTATCATCAAAATTGAAAGAGCTTGAGAAGCAAGATCAAAACAACTAAAACTGAGCAGAAGACAAGAAACAACTAAGTTCAGAGCAAAACTGAAGGTGATAGAGACAAAAAAAGCCCTTCAAAAAAATCAGTAAATCCAGGAGCTGTTTTTTTTTCATTGTTGTTGTTTGTTTTCTTAGCAAATTTTGTCTACACTTCTATTGTGTCTGATATCAGTATGTCCAGCTCTACTTTGGTTACTGTTTGCATGATATATTATTTTGTATGTGTTTATTTTCAACCTATATGTGCCTTTGAATCCAAGGTTTTCTAAATAGTATACAATTGAATTGCAATTTATTCAATTTTTCTAATCTCTATCTTTTAATTAATGTCTTAACTCTATTTACACTTAATGCAATTAGTGATAAAATAAAATTTATGCTTGCCATTGTGATCTTTGTTTTCTGTAGGTCTCATATATTTTTCCTACTCTATTTCTCCATTAAAGCTTTCCTTTATGCTAAACAGGTACTTACTAGTAAACTATTTTTTTTTCATTATTTGCTTTACTATGTTTAAAGTTATTTTCTTTTTGGTTGCACCAGGAATTATAATTAATATTTAAATTTATAACAATTTAGTTAGATTAATACCAACTTAATTTCAATAACATACAAAAATTTCACACCTATATGGCAAATTATAACTTCCTTTTTCCTTGTTGTTGTTATTGGTGTACAGATTGCAACTTTAGACACTTTGTCCACCAACACCAATTTATAATTATGTCATATACTTTTTTCTGTTAAGTCAGGTAGGAGAATAAAAGTTACAAACAAAAAGTACATTTATGTTGTCTTTTATTTATCTACATTTTTACATTTACTAGTGCTCTTTATTCTTCGTTTGAATTTGAATTACTCTCTGGTGTCTTTTCATTTCTGCCCAGAGGATTTATTTCACAATTTTTTGTATAGCAGGTCGACTAGCAACAAATTCTTTCAGCTGTGGTTTTTCTGTAAATAATTTAATTTATCCTTCATATTTGAAGGACACTTTTACTCAATATAGTATTCTTGATTGACAGTTTATTGCTTTTAACACGTTAAATATATTATTCCATTGCATCCTGGTTTCTTATGAGAAGTCAGCTGTTAACCTTACTGAGGATTCCTTGTAAGTGATAAGTCATTTTTATCTTGATGCTTTCAAGATTATCTGTTTTCCTTTCATAGTTTGACTTTGATATATCTAGGTATTAACCTTTTTGTGTTCTTTCTATTTGAATTTTATTTTCTTGAATGTGCAGATTAATATTTTTCATCAAATCTGGGCAATTTTTGGCTATTATTTTTTCAACTGTTCTTCCCTCCTCCTTTTCTCTTTTTCAAAATCCCCTATTATGTATATTTTGGTACACTTGATAGTGTCCGAAAGTCTCTGATGCTCTGGTTGTTTTTAATTCTTTTTATTTCTGAGTGTATTATCTCAGTTAACTTGTCTTCTTGTTTGCTTTTCTTTCCTTCTCTCTGCTCAAATCTGCTGTTAAGAATCTCTAGTAAATTTTTAATTTTAGTTACATGTTTTACTTCCAGAATTACTATTTTGTTCTTTATATAATAATGAACTATTTATTAATTTTCTCTATTTGGTGAAACACTCTTCTCATACTTTCCTGTAGTTCTTTAGAAGATTACCTGTAGTTATTTGAATATATTATAACAGCTGATTTAAAGTATATCTAGTAAGTTTAATATGTGGGCTTCCTCAGGAATAATGTATACCAACATTTTTTATTTTATTCTGTATATAGTCCATACTTCCTTTTCTATTTTTAATTTTATATTATTTTATTTGAGTTTTGTTTATTATTTTTTAATTTTTAAAATCTTTTTTATTTCAATAGTTTTTGGAGAACAGGTGGTGTTTGGTTTCATGAAACAGTTATTTAGTGGTAATTTCTGAGATTTCGGTGCATCCATCTCCCAAGCAGTGTACGTTGCATGCAATGTGTAGTCTTTTATCCCTCACCCCGCTCATAGTCTTCCCCGCTGAGTCCCCAAATTCCATTATATCATTATTCTGTCTTTGTATCCTCACAGGTTATTTCCAACATACTTTCTGTTTTCTTTGCCTATCATATAATTTTTTTTGTTAAAAGCCAGGCATTTAAAAGAATTTAATTTAATAACTCTGGGAATCAGATTCTCCTTTCTCTATCGTTTGTTTTTGGTTTTTTGGTGATTTTAAAAATCAAATTCTGTAATCTCTGTATGCTCTGTTTTTTTGTGGGCACTGGAGTCTCTTTATAGTTCGGTTAGTGGTCAGCTAGCATGTGATAAATATATTTTTTGATGCCCGGAACAAACAAGCCTTTCTGTTTTATCTAAGGGACTTTAGTCAATGTTGGGGCACGTCTTCAACACTCAGGCAGGCAGTTTACATCTCCATTTGAGCCTTTACTTGGTGCTTGTGCAAAACCTCAAGGTTAGCCAGAGATAAGAGTTTAGGACCTTCTTAGGTGCTTCCTGAGCTTGTGCACATCCCTGGGCATCCCCCACAGTCCTGTACATACATTTAGACTTCTATATTTCCAGGAATATGTTAGAGTATGCCAAAATTCCCCTGTGAAATCCCATTTCCAAGCTTGTCCTTTTAACATCTTTGTCTAGCCTTTTATTCCCATTTGCTCTTCACTGCCCAGGCAGCCATAATGTACACCAATTGGCTCCTATTGTTTTCATCAAAAGGAACAAAAGGAAATAGGTTCCTCCCACTGGGAAAGCCCTGAGTCAGGTTAAATAAAGAAATTTCTGAAAGTAAAGTTTTCCAGAGAGCTACCAGATAGTTCAAATAATGACAGTCCTCTGGAAATTAGATTTTGAAGGAGTCTCGATTTAGTGCTGTCTCCTCCAGAAGCTTCCAGGCTACTTTTCAGTGTGAATCCAGGCTTTTGGTTTTCAAGGATACCATGGAGCTAGAAAAGGACAATGAGAATAGAGCAAGTCAAAATGCCGCAAAACCTGCTCTTCCTATTAAGATGAACCACGTTTGTTGAATACATAGTCTCATGGATTGCTATAAGCCTCTAATTTCCGAAGTTTTAAGCAAATAGATTCTGATAATTTTTCTCAGGGTTCTCTTGATTTAATGAAACAGAAAATTTTCAAAATCATTTTCTCTGCCATTTTTGTCAATATCACTTTATAATTTGATTTTTACATGGCCTTTCACAGATTTATCTTTAATGTGATTTTAATTAGTTTAATATTTTAACTTAGGATTACATTTTTCTAACATACACAGAGTATATTCTCTTATATTGAAAGATATGTAATCAGTGATCTTATCCCTTGTGATAAATATAATCACACTTAGTAATGTAATTTCATGAAATTTATTTATATATCAATTGTGGTAAAAACTGCTTTTGGAGAATAATGTAAGTGGAATAAATGAATAATTCAGAAATATGGCAATGATCTTCATGGTGAAATAAAAGTAAAAAACACCAGAAGCAGAGATTGTTGTTTTCCAAAATGTCATGGTGATAGAAGATAATGAAAATAAAGTTAAAAAGTGTGGAAATAATAAATGAAAACATAATTTTGCCATTTTATTAGTAGACTTCATTTTGAAGATAGTGTTTTTCTAATGGGATTAAACAATAAATAAATTATACAGGCAATTTACGGGAGATATGGATAAATCAGTTCAGTTTGAAATAGCTATAAAAACAGAGGAATCATTGAGGAAGAAAAGTTAGAATTACGGGAGTTTAGAATTAGAAGGAATTATAGACAACATCTGGTTCAACATGTTCATTTTTTAAAAATAAAATAATGAGATTTAGAGAGGCTACAACACTTGGCCAGAGTTAAACATTGAGGAATGGACCTAAAACATTGACTAAAAGTTTTACTAAAAGATAACTGAAAGATGACTCTCGTTGTGAGCTGGACAATGTCCTAAAAGGCAACTCAGAGTACTTTAGACTCAAGACTAGTGTCTTGTCTAGACCTAAACTTGTCTAGACTGAAGTCTAGACTTCCTTCTCTAAAATGCCATGTATAATTGCTGCAAGTGCCTATCAACATGATAGTTTGGTACGTGGAGTGGGATTTGTTTAACATAAAATTCTCAGAAAAACCTAACTAGGAGTCTAGACATTGTGTTATCAGCTTTTAGCATTTTCCACTTCTTTTTAAACAAAGCATCTTTCATCCTGTGAGTCAATATATATTTATGGAATACTATAAATTCCAGGCATCTTGCTAGGCAGTAGAGATACAAAGACACAGAAGTAACAGCCCTGTCCTAAAGCATATCCAACTGTAATATGCTTGGAAGAGCAGCTATTGTAAATCAAAGAATCACAGTACCACTCAGTGAGTGCTCTTCCTTTAATATGAACCAAATACTACAGGAGCACAGAAGACAGACAAGTTAATTCTTCTCTGAGAAAGCTTGAAAAGTTTAGATATGGAAATAATGTTTCAATTGACATAGAGAAGATGAATTGTAGAGTTTATAGATGAGGAAAGGGGTGGTAAAGAGCAGAGGAAGAGGATGCCAGGAAGACAGCAGCATGTTCAAACCATGAAGTGATATTAACACCTGGTGCGTTCATTGTTTGTGATTAACAGAGGATGTTAAAGAAGGGAGGAATGTGAGACAAGGCTAGATAGCTCTGATAGGCCCCAGTTAAGAGGGTTGCCGGAGGGGGGGGGGGGGATCCAAGATGGCCGATTAGGAGCAGCTGAGGATTGCAGCTCCCAGTGAAAGCGCGGAGGGTGAGTGGACGCCTCATTGCCAGACAGATTTTTATTGCCCACAGACCAGGAAATTCCCAGGGGGAGAAGCCCCCATGGGTCGCCAGCGCGGCTGGTTTGGCCGGCGCAGCAAGTTTTTGCCGGCGCGACTGTTTTCGCCGGCGCTGCTGTTTTGGGCGGCGTCCCGGCGCAGCGGTTCCCCATACAAAATACGTGGGTCCGGGTGCCATTTTAGCTGGCAATTGGAGCTCCGGGAAGGCAGAGCCGCCCATTCATCTGATTAAAAAAGGGGACTGCACACGAATGTTCATTGCAGCACAGTTTACAATAGCAAAGACCTGGAACCAACCCAAATGCCCATCGATGATAGACTGGACAGGGAAAATGTGGCACATATACACCATGGAATATTATGCAGCCATCAAAAACGATGAGTTCGCGTCCTTTGTAGGGACATGGATGAACCTGGAAACCATCATTCTCAAGCAAACTACACAAGAACAAAAATCAAACACCGCATGTTCTCACTCATAGGCGAGTGTTGAACAATGAGAACACATGGACACAGGGAGGGGGAGCATCACACACTGGGGTCTGTTGGGGGGAAATAGGGGAGGGAGCAGGTGGGGGGGGTGGGGAGTTGGGGAGGGATAGCATGGGGAGAAATGCCAGATATAGGTGATGGGGGAGGAAGGCAGCAAATCACACTGCCATGTGTGTACCTATGCAACAATCTTCCATGTTCTTCACATGTACCCCCCAAACCTAAAATGCAATAAAAAAAAATAATAATAATAATAATTCCAACTATAAAAATATGACAGATTCACAATATAAAAATATATAAATCAAAAAAAAAAAAAAAAAAGGGGGACTGAAACAGGCAGCCAGGCCAGGAGATTTCCCGGGCAAAACAAACGCCACGAATCTCCGCGCCCGCGGTTTCAGCCAGCGCAGTGGGTCACCGCACCGGGAAATCACACAGATCCCGGCGCCTTTTCAACAGGCGGCTGGAACACCTGGGAGACTCTGAGGCAGGGAGCCAGGTGATCAGGCTCGGCTGGTCCCACCCCCCACAAGAAAACAGCCATCGGAAACGTTCTTGGATCGAGAGTTTCACAGCAAGCACAGCTGAGCCCGGGACGGCCCAGCTCTGTGGGGGGAGGGGCGTCCGCCATTACTGAGGCAGTCTGCCGCTACAGAGGTAGTTTGCCATTGCCGAGGGGGTTCTCACTACACCGGTATAAACAGGACTACAGGGAAGTTCATAAGGAGTTGGGGCATAAAGTTCAAAGCCTCTGTAGGCAAACAGTGACTAGGCTGCCCTCATCGCTGGGCAAGGCAGCCCTGAGAAAAAGGCAGTAGCACCAGGGAAACTCATAAATAAAGCCCTAACTCCCCGGGACAGAGCACCTGGGGAAAAAAGGGGTTTATGAGTTCTGCTGCAGCAGACTTACACGTACCTGCCCAGCAACTCTGAATGAACAACGGAGCTCACAGCTCAGCACTTGAGCTCCTATAAAGGAAACTCTGTCTCCTCAAGCAGCTCCCTGATCCCCCACATATCCAACGAGTCACCTCACAAAGGAGTGCTCAGACGGACATCTGGCGGGTATTCTTCTGGGACAAAGATAGCAGAAGAAGAGACTGGCAGCAACCGTTACTGTTCTGCAGCTGCTGCAGGTGATCCCCCCAGACAACCAGGGCCGGGAGAGGACCTCAGCAGTCCTACAGCAGAGGGGCCAGACTGTTAGAAGGAAAACTAAGAAACAGAAATAAATAACTTCATCATCAACAAACGGGACGTCCCACTGAGAGACCCCATCTGAAAATCACCAACCACAAAGACCACACAGATAAATCCAGAAAGATGGGAAGAAACCAGCACAAAAAGGAGGTAAACACCCGAAACCAGAACGCCTCTCCTCCTACAAGGGATCACAACTCCTCACCAGCAAGGGAACAAGGCTGGATGGACAATGAGTGTGATGAAATGACTGAATCAAGCTTCAGAAGGTGGGTAGTAAGAAACTTCTGTGAGCTAAAAGAACATGTTCTAACCCAATGCAAACAAACTAACAACCTTGAAAAAAGATTTGACGAAATGCTAATGAGAATAACCAACTTACAGAGGAATGTAAGTGAATTGATGGAGCTGAAAAACACAACACAAGAACTTTGCGAAGCATACACAAGTTTCAACAGCCGAATTGACCAAGCAGAAGAAAGGATATCAGAGGTCGAAGATCAACTCAATGAAATAAAACGAGAAGGAAAGAGTAGAGAAAAAAGGGTAAAAAGGAATGAACAAAGTCTCCAAGAAATATGGGACTATGTGAAAAGACCTAATCTACGTTTGATAGGTGTACCTGAATGTGAAGGAGAGGACGAATCCAAGCTGGAAAATACTCTTCAGGATATTATCCAGGAGAACTTCCCTAACATAGGAAAGCAGGCCAATATTCAAGTCCAGGAAATACAGAGAACACCACAAAGATATTCCTCAAGAAGAGCAACCCCAAGGCACATAATCGTCAGATTCACCAGGGTTGAAATGAAGGAGAAAATGCTAAGGGCAGCCAGAGAGAAAGGTCGGGTTACCCACAAAGGGAAGCCCATCAGACTCACAGCAGATCTCTCAGCAGAAACCCTACAAGCCAGAAGAGAGTGGGGGCCAATATTCAACATCCTTAAAGAAAAGAACTTCCAACCCAGAATTTCATATCCAGCCAAACTCGAGCTTCATAAGTGAAGGAAAAATAAAATCCTTTGCGAACAAGCAAGTACTCAGAGATTTCATCACCACCAGGCCTGTTTTACAAGAGCTCCTGAAAGAGGCACTAAATGTAGAAAGGAACAACCAGTACCAGCCACTCCAAAAACATACCAAACAGTAAAGACCATCAACACAATGAAGAAACTGCATCAACTAACAGACAAAACAGCCACCTAGCATCAAAATGGCAGGATCAAATTCACACATAACAATATTAACCCTAAATGTAAATGGACTAAATGCCCCAATTAAAAGACATAGACTGGCAAACTGGATAAAAAGCCAAAACCCATCACTGTGCTGTATCCAGGAAACCCATCTCACATGCAGAGATACACAAAGGCTCAAAATAAAGGGATGGAGGAAGATTTACCAAGCAAATGGAGAGCAAAAAAAAGCAGGAGTTGCAATTCTCATCTCTGATAAAATAGACTTTAAACCAACAAAGATCAAAAGAGACAAAGAAGGACATTACATAATGGTAAAAGGATCAATGCAACAAGAAGAGCTAACGATCCTAAATATATACGCACCCAATACAGGAGCACCCAGATACATAAGGCAAGTTCTCAATGACTTACAAAGAGACTTAGATTCCCACACAATAATAGTGGGAGACTTGAACACCCCGTTGTCAATGTTAGACAGATCAACAAGACAGAAAATTAACAAGGATATCCAGGACTTGAACTCACACCTGGATCAAGCAAACCTAATAGACATTTACAGAACTCTCCACCCCAAATCCACAGAATATACATTCTTCTCAGCACCACATCACACCTACTCTAAAATTGACCACATAATTGGAAGTAAATCACTCCTCAGCAAATGCAAAAGAACAGAAATCATAACAAACAGTCTCTCAGACCACAGTGCAATCAAGTTAGAACTCAGAATTCAGAAACTGACTCAGAACCACACAGCTTCATGGAAACTGAACAACTGGCTCTTGAATATTGACTGGATAAACAATGAAAGGAAGGCAGAAATGAAGATGTTCTTTGAAACCAACGAGAACGAAGACACAACATACCAGAATCTCTGGGACACATTTAAAGCAGTCTCTAGAGGAAAGTATATAGCAATAAATGCCCACATGAGAAGCAAGGAGAGATCTAAAATTGACACCCTATCATCAAAATTGAAAGAGCTAGAGGAGCAGGATCAAAAAAACTCAAAACCTAGCAGAAGACAAGAAATAACTAAGATCAGAGCAGAACTGAAGGAGATAGAGACACGAAAAACTCTTCAAAAAATCAACAAATCCAGGAGCTGGTTTTTTTGAAAAGGTCAACAAAATAGACAGACCACTAGCCAGATTAATAAAAAAGAAAAGAGAAAATAATCAAATAAATGCAATAAAAAACGATAAAGGGGATATCACCACAGATTCCACAGAAATTCAAACCATCATCAGAGATTATTACAAACAACTCTATGCACATAAACTAGTAAACCTGGAAGAAATGGATAAATTCCTGGACACATGCATCCTCCCAAGCCTAAACCAGGAAGAAGTCGAAACCCTGAATAGACCAATAACAAGGTCTGAAGTTGAGGCAGCAATTAAGAGCCTACCACCCAAAAAAAGCCCAGGTCCAGATGGGTTCACAGCCGAATTCTACCAGACATACAAAGAGGAGCTGGTACCATTCCTTTTGAAACTATTCCAAACAATTCAAAGAGAGGGAATCCTTCCTAAATCATTTTTATGAGACCAACATCATCCTGATACCAAAACCTGGCAGAGACTCAGCAAGAAAAGAAAACTTCAGGCCAATATCCATGATGAACATAGATGCAAAAATCTTCAATAAAATACTGGCAAACCGATTGCAACAGCACATCAAAAAGCTTATCCACCATGATCATGTAGGCTTCATCCCGGGGATGCAAGGCTGGTTCAACATACGCAAATCTATAAACATAATCCACCACATAAACAGAACCAAAGACAAAAACCACATGATAATCTCAATTGATGCAGAGAAGGCCTTTGACAAAATTCAACAGCCCTTTATGCTAAAAACTCTCAATAAACTAGGTATTGATGAACGTATCTCAAAATGATAAAAGCTATTTACGACAAACCAACAGCCAATATCATACTGAATGGGCAAAAACTAGAAGCATTCCCTTTGAAATCTGGCACTAGACAAGGATGTCCTCTCTCACCACTCCTATTCAATATAGTACTGGAAGTTCTAGCCAGAGCAATCAGGCAAGAAAAAGAAATAAAGGGTATTCAAATAGGAAAGGAGGAAGTCAAATTGTCTCTATTTGCAGACGATATGATTGTATATCTAGAAAACCCCATCGTCTCAGCCCAAAATCTCCTGAAACTGATAAGCAACTTCAGCAAAGTCTCAGGATATAAAATCAATGTGCAAAAATCACAAGCATTCCTATACACCAATAACAGACTTAAAGACAGCCAAATCAAGAACCAACTGCCATTCACAATTGCTACAAAGAGAATAAAATACCTAGGAATACAACTAACAAGGAACGTAAAGGACCTCTTCAAGGAGAACTACAAACCACTGCTCAATGAAATAAGAGAGGACACAAACAGATGGAGAAATATTCCATGTTCATGGCTAGGAAGAATCAATATTGTCAAAATGGCCATACTGCCCAAAGTAATTTACAGATTCAATGCTATCCCTATCAAGCTACCAATGACCTTCTTTGAAGAACTGGAAAAAACCACCTTAAACTTCATATGGAACCAAAAGAGAGCCCGCATAGCCAAGTCAATTCTAAGCAAAAAGAACAAAGCTGGAGGCATCACACTCCCGGACTTCAAATTATACTACAAAGCTACAGTAATGAAAACAGCATGGTACTGGTACCAAAACAGAGATATAGACCAATGGAACAGGACAGAGACCTCCGACGCAACACAACACATCTACAACCACCTGATCTTTGACAAACCTGACAAAAACAAACAATGTGGAAGCGAGTCCCTGTTTAATAAATGGTGTTGGGAAAACTGGCTAGTCATGTGCAGAAAGCAGAAGCTGGACCCCTTCCTGACACCTTACACTAAAATTAACTCCAGATGGATTAAAGACTTAAACATAAGACCTAACACCATAAAAACCCTAGAAGAAAATCTAGGCAAAACCATTCAGGACATAGGTGTAGGCAAGGACTTCATGACCAAAACACCAAAAGCAGTGGCAACAAAAGCCAAAATAGACAAATGGGACCTAATCAAACTCCATAGCTTCTGCACAGCAAAAGAAACAGTCATTAGAGTGAATCGGCAACCAACAGAATGGGAAAAAATTTTTGCAGTCTACCCATCTGACAAAGGGCTGATAACCAGAATCTACAAAGAACTGAAACACATTTACAAGAAAAAAACAAACAAGCCCATTCAAAAGTGGGCGAAGGATATGAACAGACACTTTACAAAAGAAGACATACGTGAAGCCAACAAACATATGAAAAAATGCTCATCATCACTGGTCATTAGAGAAATGCAAATCAAAACTACATTGAGATACCATCTCACGCCAGTTAGAATGGCGATCATTAAAAAAATCTGGAGACAACAGATGCTGGAGAGGATGTGGAGAAATAGGAACGCTTTTACACTGTTGGTGGGAGTGTAAATTAGTTCAACCATTGTGGAAGACGGTGTGGCGATTCCTCAAGGACCTAGAAATAGAAATTCCATTTGATCCAGCAATCCCATTACTGGGTATATATCCAAAAGACTATAAATCGTTCTACTATAAGGACACATGCACACGAATGTTCATTGCAGCACAGTTTACAATAGCAAAGACCTGGAACCAACCCAAATGCCCATCGATGATAGACTGGACAGGGAAAATGTGGCACATATACACCATGGAATATTATGCAGCCATCAAAAACGATGAGTTTGTGTCCTTTGTAGGGACATGGATGAACCTGGAAACCATCATTCTCAGCAAACTGACACAGGAACAGAAAATCAAACACCGCATGTTCTCACTCATAGGCGGGTGTTGAACAATGGGAACACATGGACACAGGGAGGGGAGTATCACACACTGGGGTCTGTTGGGGGGGGGAAAAAGGGGAGGGATAGTGGGGGGTGGGGAGTTGGGGGAGGGATAGCATGGGGGAGAAATGCCAGATATAGGTGATGGGGAGGAAGGCAGCAAATCACACTGCCATGTGTGTACCTATGCAACAATCTTCTATGTTCTTCACATGTACCCCCAAACCTAAAATGCAATAAATAAATAAAATAAAATAAAATAAAAAAAAAAAGAGGGTTGCCATTCTTACCGATTACAATTCCAGCTAAGAAATGTGGTGGCTGCTGTGGTGGGTTGAACTTTCCAGATCCCCCTTCCGGGCTGTGAGACAGCCCAGTGAGACTCATGTAAAAAAAATAATTCATATTTTTTGGTCTATTATTTTTTCTTGTTAGTTTATTTCGGTAATTTGTCATACCAACAATAAAAGACTAATACAGGAGCCAAGAAATGATCTCATGCGAAAGGCCTGATCAGATGTCTTATTTTTTGTTTTTGGAAAGATGACTGGTTGTGAGCTGGGCAATGTCTTGAAAGGCAGTGAGGAAGCCATTTGTCAGGTGGGTGTTTCCCAGCTGAACATGGGCAACATGGCTTTAATGATGAAGAGAAAGGCACAGAGTTAGAAGACATTCTTGCAAGAGGAACTGCTCAAAGCTTTAACAATGTAACACTTTCTGCTCTGTTATCTGTCTTTTGATCCCTGACAAGAACAAAAACTTTAGAAGTGCATACTCTGAGAGCTACTGTTGGGTGGAGAGCTTTTTGATAGAGAACATTCTGTTCTAAAATGATGTAGAAAAAGATTGTACCCTTATTCCTTTTTTAAATTTTTAATGATGTAGCATACATACAAGAGAGGGATATGCTGCATAAATAATTACATTGTTAAAGAATAAAGTGAGAAGCTACGTACCCAATTCTGAGCTAAAGCAGAAACAAAAAGTCATCAATACCTTTGAAGGCCCTTTGTGTGTCTATTTTCATTCTCTCAGCTTTTGTTCTTTTTAAGAAGAGTGCTTAAGACTATGTATTTTCTCCAAAACACAAATGTGTAAGATATGTAAAAGAGAACAAGTTTTGATATATGGAATTTTTTTATCATTTAATTTTACTCATTTAAAAGTTTTTCTTTGTGTTCTTCTATGACCCATCTAAAATAAATTTTGAAAGTTTAAAATATTATGATTGTTTTATAAGCTATTTATTGTTACTTAATTTTAACTCATAACTTTTTCAGAAGAGAATGTAATCTATAACATATTGATTATTTAATTTTTGTTGGGTTAATGTCAGAATTACCATGAATTAAATTTTATAAATGTAGCATGTACTCTTGAAAAAAATGTGTCTTTTCATGATATTGGATGAATTTGATGTTCTTCTATTTTTCCATTAGATTATGCTTATTTGTGCTGTTCAGGTATTCTTAGAGATTTCTTATTTTCTCTGTTAACATATCATTAGTTGAAATGCATTTAATCACTGTGATTCTGAGTTTAAGGTAAAATTAACTTTAAAGTTCTGTAAAATTTTGTTTCATATATTTTTAAGGTAAGTTATTTGGTGCATTCAATTTTAGAACTGTGTATCTTCTTTCTGAATTGGAACTTTTACTGTAATAAAGTGGTCTTTCTCATTTTGGCTTTGCTGTGATTTGAATATTTGTCCCATCAGAAACTCATGTTGAAGTTTAATCCCCAATGTGGTAGTATTGAGGGGGATCCATTAAGAACTGATCGGATTATAAGGGTTCTCCACTGATAAATGGATTAATCCAGTCATGAATTAATGGTTTAATAGGCTAATGGGTTAACAGGTTTCAACAGAGTGGAACTGGTGGCTTTGTAAGAAGAGGAAGACACCCAAGCTAGCAGGCTCAGCCCCCTCACATGTGATTCCCTGCATTGCCTTAAAACTCTAGAGTTCTCCACCAGTAGAAAGGCTCTCACTAGCCACAGCCCCTCAGCCTTGGACCTCAGCCTCCATAAGTGTAATAAATAAGTTCCTCTTCTTTATAAATTACCCAGTTTCAGGTATTCTGTTATAAGCAAGAGAAAAAAAAACTACAATAGATTATTATAATTTTTTGCTTAAGGGATTATATGTCTAAGATTAAGGTAGCTATACAAGTTTTCTTCATATCTCGTATTTTTTAATACATAATTATGCATTCTTTAACATTAAACTTTCTAAATAGAAGCATATCTTGTTTTATTGTGGTTTACATCATTGTGCTTCACAGATATTGCTCTTTTTACTTTAATAAATTGAAGGTTTATGTCAGCCTTGTATCAAGCAAGTCTATTTGGTGCCATTTTTTCCAATACCATGTGCTCACTTCATATTGTTGTGTCATATTTTAGTAATTTGCACAATATTTAAAACTTTTAAAATTATATGTGTCATGGTGACCTGTGATCTGTTATCTTTGATTGTTACTCCTGAAATTGTTTTATGCTGTGTGTCTTCTGACTGCTCCATTGACAGACATTTTTCTATCTTGCTTCCTCTCCTCAGGCCTCCCGACTCCCTGAGACACAACAGCATTGAAATCAGGCCACTTAATAACCCCATCAATGTTTAAGTGAAAAAAAGAATCATGTATCTCTCACTTTAAATCAAAAGGTAGAGATGATTAAGCTTAGCAAAAAAGGCATGTCAAAGGCTGAGATAGGCCAAAAGTTGGGCTTCATGCACCAAATATTTAGCAAACTTGTCAATGTAAAGGAAAGTTCTTGAAAATTAAAAGTGCTACTCCAGCAAACACATGGATGATAAGAAAGCAAAACATCCTTGTTGCTGATATGGAGAAAGTTTGAGTGATCTGGATAGAAGTTCACACCAACCACAACATTCCCTTAAGCTAAAGCCTAATTCAGAGGAAGGCCCTAACTCTCTTCATTTTTACGAAGGCTGAGAGAGGTGAAGAAGCTGCAGAAAAAAAGTTTGGAGCTATCAGAGATTTGTTCATGAAGTTTAAGGAAAGAAACCATATTTATAACATAAAAATTCAAGGTGAAGCAGCAAGTCCTAAGGTAGGAGCTGCAGCAAGTAATTCAGAAGATGTAGCTAGGATCACTAATGAAGGTAGCTACACTAAATAACATATATTGATTTTAGTTTAAACAATCTTAAATTGGAGGAAGAATCTCTTTGGTACATTCAAAAAGAGCATATGCTGTATACATAATTGCAATGTTAAAGAGTAAAGTGAGAATCCCTATACCCAATTCTCAGCTAAAGCAAAAAAGTCATCAGTACCTTTGAAGGTCCTTTGTGTGTCTCTCCATTTTCAGATGTCTTTTTTTTTTTACATGTGTGTTTTCTCTGTAAATCACCTGGAAATATCACCGACCTAGGACTTTCATAGCTAGAGAGAAGAAATCAATTCCTGGCAGGCTCTGGTGATTTAAAATTGAAGCTGATGCTCATGAACCATTCTAAAAATATTAGAGCCCTTAAGAACTATGCTAAATATAGTCTTCCTGTGCTCTGTAAATGAAATAACAAAGCCTAGATGACAGCATATCTGTTTACCGCACAGTTTACTGAATATTTTAAGCCTACAGTTGAGACCTACTGTGCAGAGAAAAAGATTCCTTCCAAAATATTACAATTCATTTACAACAAACCTGGTCACCTAAGAGCTCTGATGGAGATTTACAAGGAGATATTCTTTTATATCTGCTAACACAACATCCATTCTGCAGCCCATGGATCAAGAAGTAGTTTTGTCCTTCAAGTCTTATCATTTAAAAATGCATTTTGAAAGGCTATCAAAATAGTAACATTAAGAAGAGTTTGGAAGAAGCTGATTTCAATCTTTGTAGCTGACTTTGAGGAGTTCAAGACTCCAATGGAAGAAGTAACTGCAGATATGGTGGAAATAGCTGGAGAATTAGAATTAGAAGTGGAACCTGACGATGTGACCATGATTGCTGCAATCTCATGATAAAACTTTATTGGATGAAGAGTTCCTTCTTATGGATGAATAAAGAAAATAATTTCATGTGATAGAATGCACTCCCGATGGACATACTGTGAATACTGTTGAAATGACAACAAAGGATTTAAAATATTACACATTCTTAGTTAATAAAGCAGCTGGAGGGGTTGAGAGGATTGACTCCCATTTTGAAAGAAGTTCTGCTGTAATTAAAATGCTATCATATAGCATCACTTACTACAGAAAAATCTTTTATAAAAAAGAGTCCATTAATGTGGCAAGCTTCATTGTTGTCTCATTTTAAGAAATTCCTGGCTGGGTACAGTGTCTCATGCCTGTAATTACAGCACTTTGAGAGGTCAAGGCAGGTGGATCACCTGAGGCTCAGTCTGACCAACATAGAGAAACCCTGACTCTACTGAAAATTCAAAATTAGCAGGGTGTGGTGGTGCATGCTTGTAATCCCAGCTACTGAGGAGGCTGAAGCAGGGGAATCACTTGAACCCAAAAGGCGGAGGTTGTGGTGAGCCAATATCGAGCACTCCAGCCTGGGCAACAAGAGCGAAACTCTGTCTCCAAAAAAAAAAAAAAAACAGTTGCTACAGAGACCCCACCCTCCATCAGCCACCACCCAGCCATTAACATCAGGGCAAGACCTTCCACCAGCCAAAAGATTAGGACTCACTGATGATCATTAACATTTTCACAAGGAAGTATTTTTAAATGAATTTATGTACATTGTTTTTTAGATATAATAGATTACCATATAGTGTAAATAAAACTTTTATATGTGCTGGAAAACCAAAAATATTATGTGACTCTCTTTACTGTGATATTCACTTTATGGCAGTGGTCTGAAGCCAAACCCACAATATCTCTGAGGAATACCTGTACCAATATTTTAAATGTGTTCTCTAGCATATAATGATTTATTTTATGTTTATGATGTTTACATTTATCTCTTTCCTGGGGAATTTAGTCCCTAGAGAATTTTAATTTTTTTCTAATTATTGTCACATGTGGATTAATTTTTATTTTTTATTAATACATAATAAATTTACATATTTCCAGGGTACATTTGATACTTTGATACATTCATATAACATGCAAAGATAAAGTCAGGAATTAATTTTTAATAACTCCACTTTGTACTTTAAATTTGACCTGCTTTTATTACATTTTTCCTTGTATATTTTTTCTATGTATTATTTATAAAATTTTGTTTTTTAAACACTCATTCCATTGACTTATGTTTTCTATTTATATTTTTTCAAAGTTTTACATGTTAGCAGTCTCATCATTTATAGTTAACAAAATGTAATAAGTGGTACATTCTAGACCAAGTACTTTATAACGTCTTAAATTATGTCACTTTTGAGTTGTATGCTATTTTTGTGTAGAATTTATGATGTCACTTTTAAAAAATCCAAATTAGACAAAGTTTTAATTATATACACCCAATATTAAGTTATATGTCTTAAAATACATATTTAACATTTTAATTGTGCGATGTTAATTTTTCATTTTAGACCAAGCTTTGGTGCTTATTTTCCTCCATTTGGAAATATAACCATAATAGATTATTTAGTAGTACTTTATACTAAACCATTTTTTCCCTGCCAACAATATTTATTTTGTCTTTTTTCTTAAAATACAGTTTTTATGATTACATAATTTGATGTCGGTAGTTATTTTCTTTCAGTATATTAAAGATATTATCTCATTGTCATTTGATTTATATTATTACTTTTGAGAAGTTTTCTGTTAGTCTAACAACCATTCATTTTAGATAATTTGTTTTTGTTTCTGATGCTTTAAAGATGTTCTCTTTTGTCTATGGTGCTTTGTAACTTCATTACAATGTCTCTCAGTAGGGATTTTTACAAGTCATTCTCTCTCCTCTTTTTTTTTTGTATTGTGATGCCTGACTTCCTTCCTTCCTTCCTTCCTTCCTGCCTTCCTTCTTTCCTTTCTTCCTTCCTTTGTTCTTTTTTTCTCTTTCTTCCAGTTTGTTGCTATTGTTTGTGTTCTGGAAAATTCTTAAGTGCTAACTCTTTAAATATTTTATTTTCTATTATTTTTTCTAGAACTCTGATTAGATATATATCAATATTTTCACTCTGTCTTAAATGTTTATAAAAATTTCTTTTTTATATTTTATACTTTTTTGGTTACTTTCTGTGGAGCTTCTTCAAAATAATTTTTTTCACTTCACTATTTCTCTCTTCAGCCCTATCTAAGTTATGAATTAGACGTGGTATGTTTGAATTTTATTCATTATTTTTTTCCTGCTAGGTATGTTTGTTTTGAATCTATCTGATTATTTTAATATCATGTAATTTCTTGATTAGTTTTACAGTTCCTCATATATTTTAAAATACACTTTGTATTTATATTTCATAATTCTTATACTGGCAGATTTCATTTTTATGTTGTTTTGGCTGGCTTTCACTTATATTGGATTTTTTTCCTAATTTGCTTTATGATTTTTTTGTCAATATATGATTATTGAGATTGTTTTCTATGAAAGTTTTTAGGCCTGGATTTCAGAGAGTTTTTGTGTTTTCTCTCTCATTCACCTGGGAACATCACCAATTTGGGACAGTCTGAAACCAAACATTCTACTTGGGTTTTTGAGGTTGCAGAAATAGTATGTATTCTACCTCAAAATAGATATAGCTGCCCTTGACAGTGAATTCTAATGGAGACTACTTATATGTCTTCTAAGCCATGCCCTTTCTCATAATCTATTTTTTTCCTTAGATTCTGCCTGTTTTTCTAGTGAATCATCTCCCCAAGGATACTTTTTCTGACCAATCATTTCTAGTCTCAGATTAGATAAGGTGTCCTTAGGGTGGTGTATTCTGTTTTTCAAATGTAGTATTGACATTTATATTTCTATCACCTGAACCCTTCCTGAGAGCAGACACTATATCCTTCCCATCTTGTATTTATCCTCAGGGCTGATCATGGTCCTTGGCACATACTAGCCATGAAATAAATCTTTGTTAATAAATGAGTAAATTAACGTCAAGTTAAAAGGACATAAATTAAAATGGCTCTCTGTTCTTTGCTGATGGCTTGATTTTAGCATCACATTTCAGGCCTAATTTCACAGAATAATCAAACATATTTACCAATTCCCCTCATTAGGAACAGTTAAAAACAAATTAATGCTCAAACCAAAATAGTTGATACTGGCAGAAACTTTTCAGTGTTTTCCAAATGGGTAATACTAAATAGCATATTCAACAAACACATTCATTTAATTATGTGGGAGTGAGGGGGATGTGCAGTTTAATCTACGCAAAAGATTTCTCTCCATGCAGTTCTCTCCAAAAATCAAAGTTAATTTCAGTAGAAAAGAACAATTAATAACACTCATCTCTAAGCCCCTCTGTCCTTGACTCTATTTGATACCTCTAACAGACA
Source organism: Ateles fusciceps (assembly GCA_036589455.1). Classification (NCBI taxonomy): domain Eukaryota; kingdom Metazoa; phylum Chordata; class Mammalia; order Primates; family Atelidae; genus Ateles; species Ateles fusciceps. The sequence continues at coordinate 1,830,146 of JAZHEH010003213.1, read as the reverse complement.
ATTTTGGGGTTTCAAGGAACTGGCCTTTTTGTGTAATTGAGCAGATCTACATTTTTTTCTTTGGGGGAAGTAAGGACTCTTCCTATTGGAGATTTTGCTGCACAAACCTGTAAAACGTGGTTAGACTACAAGCCGTTCTTCTTGATTCATAGCAGTTTGTCATCTACACCCCTGATATTCCAAGCTTTGGCTTTTATTTTGATCAATAACACAAAATACGTATGCTCCAGTCACCTTTCTGCTTCTTATTTTTTGCTAAAAATCCAACTAAGAAGATGAAGATTCAAGAGAAAAGTATGTGACATGTTAATTCTTCATTCTCTTAAGTTCCAAAACCTCTATCACTATATTAATTAGAGTACTAGAAAGTCACTTACTTGGAGTTGTTCCCTTAGACTTTATTCCTTTGTAACCTTTAAAAAACAATTCAACAATTCTTGCCTTTTATTAAAAGTCAATATAAAAAATAAAGACAAACAATTTTTTGTTATTGTTACTGAAAGCACAGGTGATTCTAAGTTCACACCACAAGTTGCTTCTTATGTATTCAAGACATATTTATTGAGCATTTAGGTGCCAAGAAAGGAAAACTTTATCTTGTCAAGAACTATTAGGCTATCATTCAACAGTTGTCTCTAACTATATAGGGCATTCCCTCTTTGCTTTTGCTACCAGGAAACTTAGAATTATTTTTTGGGCTCAGTGGAAGTGGTATTTTTAAACTTTGTGTTTCTGGTGAAATTCTCTCTATTCCACTCTTTTCATACCCCACCCCAACCTCCACTTTCTTCCTTGGCTCTTACTATTTTATCCTAATTCATATAATCTTATTTAGTTTTACACGTTTATATTTAGTGACCTAAACACAGGCAAGGTTCTATATAATAAACGGTGGTGCTGTGGCATAGTACATTTATTCTTTATCAGCAGAAGACCAAGACAGTAGTAGAAGTCTTAAAGATCATGGTAAAATACACCAAGTATTTCTGGTTTAAATGAAATTAATGTTGTATGTAAACTAGAATCCATGGAATACGCAACCTTGAAATCCTGAACAATGAGGTTATTTTTAAAGGGCTTAACTGCCTCTTATTGGTTCTGATGTATCATGAGATCAGATGAAGAAGCTTTGCTAAAATGCCACGTGTGGTTGGATATAGCATCACAAAGGCCATTTGCTTGTGCCACCATCTACGGTCCAGTAAAAGAAAATCAAAGCTTAGAAACATTTTTGGTTTTGCCAGTTGGATATGATGATAGAATGGGTTACCTAAGTTTCTGTAGTATATTAAGTTAAAATAAGGCCATGTCAATATTAATGTAATAGCTGTTAATAAAGGCTATTTATATCTACTCTGCTAGTAAAGAAAGTATGATACAATTTACTAAAATAAAATAATCATGATTTAGAAAGACTAGCAATAGGCATAGTGAATTGCAGCACATCTACAAAGAAGGTGGCTATTTTAGGAGAAAGAAGAAATACCCTATCTTATAATAATGTAAACTACGTAGTGTACTGGATCAGTCACGCAATCATTTCCTTTGGTTATCATAATGTTATGGGGTGGCTAGGGCAAGAATAGTATGAAAGGCTCAGAAAAGTCAGTTTCAATTCTAAAGTCTCTGATGTAGCAATTAAAAGAAAGAAACTAGATTTACTTGCATCATCATGTATACAATACTAAAATAATTAATGAAAGCAAATTGCTATAAATGCAAGCATACTTCAGGAATAGTGACTCTATTTGGAGAGAGTAGGCAGAGATTGAGATGGAGAGTTGTTATCTCATTTTTTAAAAAGTGAAAAAATGTAATCAATATGATAAATGCAGACATTTCTTTAGTCTGAATTATGGTTTTCTATGTGTCTATTGTCTTGATGTTTGAAACATTTAATTTCACATGCCTATATTTTTTATTAAGAATCCTCAGCCCTTATAAATGTATAATTTATCCATGGTCAAGCTACTGTAAAGGATTGCAGTCATTTGAATGGTATCCCCCTCCCCTGTGGGAAAAAAAAAGTCTACCAAGAACCTCAGAATACGGCCTTATTTGGAATAAGTGCTTTGCAAATACGATGAAGGTAAAGCTCCTAAGATGAGTTCATGCTGATGAGGGCGGTCCCTAAAATCAAAGGTGAATATCCTTCGAAGAGATAGAAAAGGAGAAGGCACAGAGGAGAAAGCCATGTAGCGATGGAGGCAAAGGTTGGAGTGATGTGTCTACAAGCCAAGCAAGGCCTGGGGCCACCAGAAGGTGGAAGAGATAAGGCAGGATTCTTCCCTAGCCTGCAGAAGGAGCGTGGTCCTGCTGGCACCTGGAGTTAGGACTCAGACTCTAGAACTGTGAGAGAATAAACTTCTGTTGTTTAAGCCGCAAAATTAGTGCTAGTTTTTCATGAAAACCTTAGGAAAAAAGCACTTGGAAATCTAAGACCCCAGCTTTAATTCAAGACTGTAGTTTGAAATTCTAGGCGGATCCCAGGAAGCCAAAGGAGCCTTGCCAGTCTGTCACATAGTGGATCAGGTACAGCTACAGGAATCAATGCCTTTCACAAAAGCAATATGGAGCAACAGTCTCCTGGAAGATGGTGAGCGAAAGAATGTCTTTTTCATTTAAAGATTTTCAAAAAAAAAATCTTTTTTTTCCTGCATCATTTATTGGACTGGTACTGAAATTGAACTGAAGTTGTCAGGGCAATTGTACACTAGAGTGAATTCTGTCACGGTTGGAGGGAGATGAAATATGGGACCCAGGAGGTTTGTTATGGATCCATTATCAGACTGAACACTAAACTTAGCACGAGGCCAGTGCTTCAGCTCCAGCTAGTATGAGAAACATGAGAAACAGCTGGAGATAAAGGAGGAAAGTCTGTAGGTCGCTTGGCTTTGTTGAACCGTCACCTGGTGGAGACAGTACTGGAGTTGGCAGCCTGAGATTCCTCACTTCGCGGCTCCCACACCTCGCCGCAGGCAGAGCACTGCAGGGCGGGGAACCATGTGTGTCCCCAGCTGCTGCTGGCTGGGGCTGAGCATCAGCTGGCACTGGGAGAGGCCTGTCTTACGCTGCTCCACTTTCTTGGCAGGAAGACCAGAGAAAAACATCAGCTTTGGAACAAGCCGTGCACTGGCATAGTGCAGCTCACTGCGGTGTGAACAAATCATTTTCCATCTGTTTGTGAGGCTTGCATGTGTGTTACAGGTTGGTGGGTGTAACCAATCCACCCTTGCTCTTGGTATCGGTTCCATGAGTAACTGATGTTTCTGGGGATGCCTCATGCTGTTCATCAAACCACTGGTATTTTATCCAAATGAGTCAATGTTTTTACATCTTTTTTCCTTTCCTTTCCTTTCCTTTCTTTCTTTCCTTTCTCTCTTTCTTTCTTTCTTCTTTCTTTTTTTTCTCTTTCCTTCTTTCATCTTTCTTTCTTTCTTCTCTTTTTTCTCTTTCTTTTGTTTTCTGTCTCTCCCTTTTTCTCTCACTCTGTGTCTCTTTTCTCTCTCTCCCTTTCTTTTCCTCTCCTTCATTCTCTCCTCCTTTTCCTCTGTTCTCTTCTTTTTCTTTTCTCTTCCTTGCTTTCCTCCCTCCCTCCTTCCTTCCCTCTCTTCTTTTCTTCCTTGTTTCCTTTCTTTCTAATCATTCCTGTTTTCTCCATGTTGTGTTCCTCCTCCTTTTTCCATGTGTCAGTTAGTGATGCATCTGAAGTGGGGTTGGGGGAGAGGGATTGGGAGAAAATAGAATTAAGAGGTTCTAAAATTATCATAATTTTTTATATAGTTCATTTCCTTTTTTATTTTTATTATACTTTAAGTTCTGGGATACATGTGCAGAACCTGCAGGTTTGATACACTGGTATATATGTGCCACGGTGGTTTGCTGCACCCATCAACCCATCATCTACATTAGGTATTTCTCCTAATGCTATCCCCTCCCCCTAGACCCCCGCCCCCTGAAAGGCCCCAGTGTGCAATGTCCCCTTCCCTGTGTCCATGTGTTTTCGTTGTTCAATTCCCACTTATGAGTGAGAATATGCACTGTTCGGTTTTCTGTTAGTTTGCTGAGAATGATGGTTTCCAGCTTTATCCATGCTCCTGCAAAGGACACGAACTCATCCTTTTTTATGGCTGTGTAGTAATCCATGATGTATATGTGCCACATTTTCTTTATCCAGTCTATCATGGATGGGTATTTGGGTTGGGTCCAAGTCTTTGCTACTGTGAATAGTGCTGCAATAAACATATGTGTGCATGTGCCTTTATAGTAGAATGATTTATAATCCTATGGGAATATGCCCAGTAATGGGATTGCTGGGTCAAATGGTATTTCTTAAGATCCTTGACCTATGAATCACCACACTGTCTTCCACAATGGTTAAACTAATTTACTCTCCCACCAACAGTATAAAAGCCTTTGTCTTTCTCCAGATCCTCTCCAACATCTGTTGTTTCATTCTAATTGGCATGAGATGGTATCTCATTATGGTTTTTATTTGCATTTCTCTAAGGACCAGTGATGATGAGCTTTTTTTCATGTGTTCTTGGCCACATGTAGGGCTTCTTTTAAGAAGTATCTGTTCATATTCTTTGCCAACTTTTTGGTGTGTTTTTTTTTCTTGTAAATTTGTTTAAGTTATTTGTAGATTCCGAATATTAGCCCTTTGTCAGGTGGATAGATTGCAAAAAATTTCTCCCATTCTGTAGGTTGCTGTTCAATCTGATGATAGTTTCTTTTGCTGTGCAGAAGCTCTTTAGTTTAATTAGATCCCATTTGTCTGTTTTGGCTTCTGTTGCCATTGCTTTTGGTGTTTTAGTCATGAAGTCTTTGCCCTTGCCTGTGTCCTGAACGGTATCGCCTAGGTTTTCTTCTAGGGTTTTTATGGTTTTAGGTCTCAGGTTTAAGTCTTTAGACCATCTTGAGTTAATTTTTGTATAAGGTATAAGGAAGGGGTCCAGATTCAGTTCTCTGCATATGGCTAGCCAGTTTTCCCAACACCATTTATTAAATAGGAAATCCTTTCCCCTTTGCTTGTTTTTGTCAGATTTGTCAAAGATCCGATGGTTGTAGATGTGCGGCATTATTTCTGAGACCTCTATTCTGTTCCGTTGGTCTATATCTCTGTTTTGGCACCAGTATCATGCAGTTTTGGTTACTGTAGCCTTATAGTATAGTTTGAAGTCAGATAGCATGATGCCTCCAGCTTTGTTCTTTTTGCTTAGGATTGTCTTATCTATACAGGCTCTTTTTTGGTTCCATATGAAATTTAAAGTAGTATTTTTTAATTCTGTGAAGAAAGTCAATGGTAGCTTGATGGGGATATCACCAAATCTGTAAATTACTTTGGCCAGTATGGCCATTTTCATGATATTGATTCTCCTAACCATGAGCATGGAATGTTTTTCCACCTGTTTGTGTCCTCTCTTATTTCCTTGAGCAGTGGTTTGTAGTTCTCCTTGAAGAGGTCCTTCACATCCCTTGTAAGTTGTATTCCTAGGTATTTTATTCTCTTTGTAGCAGTTGTGAATGGGAGTTCACTCATGATTTGGCTCTCTGTTTGTCTAATATTGGTGTGTAAGAATGGTTGTGATTTTTGCACATTGATTTTATATCCTGAGACTTTGCTGAAGTTGCTTATCAGTTTAAGGAGATTTTCAGCTGAGACGATAGGGTTTTCTAAATATACAATTATGGCATCTGCAAACAGAGATAATTCAACGTCCTCTCTTCTTATTTGAATACACTTTATCCCTTTATTTCTTTCTCTTGCCTGATTACCCTGGCCAGAAGTTCCAATACTGTGTTTAATAGGAGTGGTGAGAGGGGGCATCCGTCTTGTTCTGGTTTTCAAAGGGAATGCTTCCAGCTTTTGTCCATTCAGTATGATATTGGCTGTCAGTTTGTCACAAATAGCCCTTATTATTTTAAGATAAATTCCATAAATACCTAGTTCATTGAGACTTTTTTGCATGAAGAGTTGTTGAATTGTATCGAAGGCCTTTTCTGCATCTGTTGAGGCAATCATGTGGTTTTTGTCATTGGTTCTGTTTAGGTGATGGATTACACTTATTGATTTGCATATGTTGAACCAGGCTTGCATCCCAGGGGTGAAGCTGACTTGATCATGGTGGATAGGCTTTTTGATGTGCTGCTGGATTTGATTTGCCAGTATTTTATTGAGGAAATTCACATTGATGTTCATCCGGGATATTGGCCTGAAATTTTCAATTTTTGTTGAGTCTCTGCTAGGTTTTGGTATCAGGATGATGCTGACCTCATCAAATGAGTTAGGGAGGAGTCCTTTTTTTTTTTAATTGTTTGGAATAGTTTCGGAAGGAATGGTACCAGCTCTTCTTTGTACCTCTGGGAGAATTTGACTGTGAATTTATCTGGTCCTAGGCTTTTTTTGGTTGGTAGGCTATTAATTACTGCCTCAATTTCAGAACTTGTTATTGGTCTATTCAGGAATTTGACTTCTTCCTGGTTTAGTCTTGGGAGGGTGTATGTGTCCAGGAGTTTATCCATTTCTTCTAGATTTTTTAGTTTATTTGCATAGAAGTGTTTATCATATTGTCTGATGATAGTTTGTATTTCTGTGAGATTGTTGGTGATATCCCCTTTATCATTTTTTGTTGTCTATTTGATTCTTCTCTCTTTTCTGCTTTATTAGTCTGGCTAGTGGTCTAACTATTTTGTCAATCTTTTCAAAAAATTAACTCCTGGATTCTTTGATTTTTTTGAAGGGATTTTCATGTCTCTATCTCCTTCAGTTCTGTTCTGATGTTAGTTATTACTTGTCTTCCGCTGGCTTTTGAATTTGTTTGCTCTTGCTTCTCTAGTTCTTTTCATTGTGATGTTAGGGTGTCGATTTCAGATCTTTCCTGCTTTCTCCTGCAGGCATTTGGTGCTATCAGTTTCCCTCTGAACACTGCTTTTACTGTGTCCCAGAGATTCTGGTACATTGTGTCTTTGGTCTCAAAGAACTTACTTATTTCTGTCTTAATTTTGTTATTTACTCAGTAGTCATTCAGGAGCAGGTTGTTCAGTTTCCATGTAGTTGTGAAGTTTTGAGTGAGTTTTTAAATCCTGAGTTCTAATTTGATTGCATTGTTGTCTGAGAGACTGTTTATTATGATTTCTATTCTTTTGCATTTGCTGAGCAATGTTTTACTTCTAATTATGTGGTCAATTTTAGAATAAGTGTGATGTGGAGCTGAGAAGAATATATATTATGTTGATTGTATTCTGAAGAATATATCTCTGTTGATTTGGGAGAGTTCTATAGTTGTCTATTAGGACTGCTTGGTCCAGAGGTGAGTTCGAGTCCTGAATGTCCTTGTTAATTTTCTGTCTCATATATCTGACTAATATTGACAATGGGGTGTAAAAGTCTCCCACTATTATTGCATGGGAGTCTGTCTCTTTGTAGGTCATTAAGAACTTGCTTTATCAATCTGGGCACTCCTGTATTGGGTGCATATATATTTAGGATAGTTAGCTCTTCTTGTTGCATTGATTCCTTTACCATCATGCCCTTCTTTGTCCTTTTTGATCTTTGTTGGTTTAAAGTATGTTTTATAAGAGAGTAGAATTGCAACACCTGCTTTTTTTTTTTTGCTTTCCATTGCTTGGTTAATATTATTCAATCTCTTTATTTTGACCCTATGTGTGTCTCTGCATGTGAGATGGATCTCCTGAATACAGTACACCGATGAGTCTTGACTCTTTATCCAATTTCCCAGTATGTCTTTTAATTGGGGCATTTACCCCATTTACATTTAAAGTTAACATTGTTTTGAATGAATTTAATCTTGTCATCACGATGCTAGCTGGCTATTTTGCCTGTTAGTTGATGCAGTTTCTTCATAGTGTTCACAGTCTTTACAATTTGGTATGTTTTTGCAGTGGCTGCTACTGGTTTTTCTTTTCCATATTTAGTGCTTCTTTCCTTCCTTCAGGAACTCTTGTAAGGCAGGCCTGCTGGTGACAAAATCTCTCAGCATTTGCTTGACTGTAGAGGATTTTGTTTCTCCTTCATTTATGAAGCTTAGTTTGGCTGGTTATAAAATACTGGGTTGAAAATTCTTTTCTTTAAGAATATTGAATATTGGCCCTCACTCTTTTCTGGCATATAGGGTCTCTGCAGAGAGATCCGCTGTTAGTATGATGGGCTTCCCTTTGTGGGTAACCCAACCTTTCTCACTGGCTGTGCTTAACATTTTTTTCTTCATTTCAAACTTGCTGAATCTGACAATTATGTGTCTTGGAGTTGCTCTTCTTGAGGAGTATCTTAGTGGTGTTCTCTGTATTTCCTGAATTTGAATGTTAGCCTATCCTGTTAGATTGGGGAAGTTCTCCTGGATAATATCCTGAAAAGTGTTTTCCAACGTGGTTCCATTCTCCCCGTCACTTTCAGGCACACCAATCAAACATAGGTGTGGTCTTTTCACATAGTCCCATATTTCTTGAAGGCTTTGTTCATTCCTTTTCATTCTTATTTCTGTAATCTTGTCTTCACATTTTATTTCATTAAGTTGATCTTCAATCTCTGATATCCTTTCTTCTGCTTGATTGATTCAGCTATTGATACTTGTGTATGCTTCATGAAATTATCATGCTGTGTTTTTCAACTCCATCAGGTCATTTATGTTCTTCTCTAAACTGGTTATTATAGTTAGCAATTCCTCTAACCTTTTTTCAAGGTTCTTAGCTTCCTTGCATTGGGATAGAACATGCTCCTTTAGCTCAGAGAAATTTATTATTATCCACCTTCTGAAGCCTACTTTTGTGAATTCATTAAACTCATTCTCCATCTAGTTTTTTTCCCTTGCTGGGGAGGAGTTGTGATCTTTTGGAGGAAAGAGGTGTTCTGGTTTTTGGAATTGTCAGCCTTTTTGCACTGTTTTTTTCTCATCTTCATGGATTTATCTACCTTTGGACTTTGATGTTGTTCACCTTCAGACGGGTTTTTATGTGGATGTCCTTTTTGTTGATGTTGATGCTATTCCTTTCTGTTTGTTAGTTTTCCTTGTAACTGTCAGGCCCCTGTGCAGCAGGTGTGCTGGAGTTTGCTTGAGGTCCAGACCCTGTTTGCTGCATATCACTGGTGGAGGCTGCAGAACAGCAAAGATTACTGCCTTTTCCTTCCTCTGGAAGCTTCATCCCTGAGGTGCAACGGCCAGATGCCAGCCAGAGCTCTCTTGTATGAGGGGGTCTGTCAACCCCTGCTGGGAAGTGTCTCCCATTCAGAAGGCACCATGGTCATGAACCCACTTGAGAAGGCAGTCTGTCCTTTAGCAGAGCTCAAGCATTCTGTTGAGAAATCCACTGCTCTCTTCAGAGCTGGCTGGCAGGAACATTTTAGCCTGCTTAAGCTGTGCCCACAGCCACCCCTTTCCCCAGGTGCTCTGTCCAAAGGAGATGGGAGTTTTATCTATAAGCCCTTGAGTGAGGCTGCTGCCTTTCTTTTAGAGATGCCCTGCCCAGAGAGGAGGAATCTAGAGAAACAGTCTGGCTATAGCAGCTTTGCAGACTGCAGTGGGCTCTGCCCCATTTGAAGTTCCCAGCAGCTCCGTTTACACTGTGAGGAGAAAACCACCTACTGAAGCCTCAGTAATGGCAAATGCCCCTTCCCCCACCAAGCTGGAGTGTCCCAAGGTGACTTCAGACTGCTGTGCTGGCAGCAAGAATTTCAAGCCTGTGGATCTTAGCTTGTTCGGCTCCATGGGGATGGGATCCACTGAGCTAGACCACTTGGCTTTCCAGTTTCAGTCCCCTTTCCAGGGGGAGTGAATGGTTTTGTCTCATGGGTGTTCCAGGCACCACTGGGGTATGAAAAACTCCTGCAGCTAGCTTGGTGCCAGCCCAAACAGCCGCCCAGTTTTGTGCTTGAAACCCAGGGCCCTGGTGGTATAGGCACCCAAGGGAATCTCCTGGTCTGCAGTTGTGAAGACTGTGGGAAAAGCGTAGTGTCTGGGCCAGAGTGCACCATTCCTCAAGGCATAGTGCTTCACGACTTCCCTTGACTAGGGGAGGGAGTTCCCCCAACCCCTTGTGCTTCCCAGGTGAGGTGACCCCCAACCCTGCTCCAGTTCACTCTCCATGGGCTGCACCCACTGTCTAAACAGTCTCAATGATATGAGTGGGTACCTCTCATCTCATTGATTTCTCCTTCTGGAAATGCAGAAATCACCTGTCTTCTGCATTGGTCTCCCTGGGGGCTGCAGACTGGAGCTGTTCCTATTCAGCCATCTTATTAATATTCTTTTAAAAAATATTAAAAGAGATTCTACCTCTCCTGCAGGCAATGGAAACTGTGACATATGGAACAAGGCAGTTCAGTTCAAATATGAGGATGCGTCCTGGGGATCTATAGTGCAGACAGCGCTGTGTCAGGTGCTCCAGGAATGAATATCCGTGTCCTCTTCTGAGCATGCAGAGTTCCTCCTCCTGACACATGGTCTGCAATAAAGAGAAGACAGAGTTCTTGTGTTCAAAATACTTACAGTACTAGGGAAGACAAGGAGATTTGTCAGAGGAAAAATGATAAAACAATGCTTGTAAAAATAATTTAGGGAAGAGAAGCAAATAGCTTGAGTAATTGTCAGTTTGTCACAAAGAGCTACTGAAACTGAATCTTGCATATGAGTATAATATGGTTAGTTATAAAGGAGGAGGAAGAGCAGACCAGCCCTAGGGGATAAAACATGCAAGGGATACCATAGTCGGGGGGAAAATGAAGACCCTGGCTGGGTCATGGCACAGCCTTCATGGTGGACAATGGCAGGAGATAGTTTGGAAAAGTCAGTTTTGAAAAGATGGTGAACTTGTCACTTTTTTGTCCTTGGGTCTATCCTGGGTGTACTAACAGTCCTGTTCTTTGAGAAAATGTGACTAGCGTTCTGGGATTGCTTGTGACGCCTATAGCTCTCTGTATTGTAGATACGCACTGTGTTGCGGTTGGAACCCTAGTCCAATAGCTCGTCACAGCTGGATTGCTCAGTAATACTTCTGTCTACGTCGCGATTAGAATCCTAGTCCAATAGCTCGTCACAGCTGGATGGCTCAGTAATACTTCTGTCTGTCGCAATTAGAATCCTAGTCCAATAGCTCGTCACAGCTGGATGGCTCAGTAATACTTCTGTCTATGTCGTGATTAGAACCTTAGTCCAATAGCTCGTCACAGCTGGATTGCTCAGTAATACTTCTGTCTATGTCGTGATTAGAACCTTAGTCCAATAGCTCGTCACAGCTGGATTGCTCAGTAATACTTCTGTCTATGTCGTGATTAGAACCTTAGTCCAATAGCTTATCACAGCTGGATTGCTCAGTAATACTTCTGTCTATGTCACGATTATAACCCTAGTCCAATAGCTAGTCACAGCTGGATTGCTCAGTAATACTTCTGTCTATGTCGTGATTAGAACCTTAGTCCAATAGCTTATCACAGCTGGATTGCTCAGTAATACTTCTGTCTACGTCGCGATTAGAATCCTAGTCCAATAGCTCGTCACAGCTGGATTGCTCAGTAATACTTCTGTCTATGTCACGATTATAACCCTAGTCCAATAGCTCGTCACAGCTGGATTGCTCAGTAATACTTCTGTCTGTCGCGATTAGAACCCTAGTCCAATAGCTCGTCACAGCTGGATTGCTCAGTAATACTTCTGTCTGTCGCGATTAGAATCCTAGTCCAATAGCTCGTCACAGCTGGATGGCTCAGTAATACTTCTGTCTATGTCACGATTATAACCCTAGTCCAATAGCTCGTCACAGCTGGATTGCTCAGTAATACTTCTGTCTGTGTCGAGATTAGAATCCTAGTCCAATAGCTCGTCACAGCTGAATTCTTCAGTAATACTTCTGTCTATTTCTCATGAGTTCTTGTGGGCGTTTCCATGGCTGGCAACGTATTGTACTCTCAAGTTCCTTCCAGAAGTTCAGCACACACCCAGGAAGGAACTTCATTAGCCCACTTCCCGAAAACAGCACCCCCTACCTCTCCTTTTGCAGTGTTCTGGAGAAGTACCAATTGTCTTTGCCATACCTAACTTCCATTTTGAAAACTGATCTTGGTTTTTCTTATTGTTTCCAGAAAATAATACCTTCTCCCCCATCACCACCGTAAAATCTTTCATTCTCCCTTTCAAATGATTTTTACTATAAGCTTGTCAAGGTTTTCCAAATTCTAAAACAAAACTTGTAGACAAATTCTAAAATCAAACAAAAAATAGCTCTTAGAAAAGATGATTTTTTATGCAACTTTTCATCCTGGTATTGTCAGATTTTACCTTTTCAATGCACAGCCAACATTTTCAAAGCAATTGACTCTTATTGACTCCAATTAGTTTACTGTTGCTTTTTTTTTCTTTGAATTTAGCTTCTGCTCTACAGCACAACTGAAATCACCCCCACAGAAGTCATGGAAGGCCTCCTTCTTGTACTGTTGGGCAGGTCTTTTCAGTTCTTCTGCGCTTTCACAACATCCACGTGGTTAACTATTCGATTCTTCATGTACCCCTAGTTCTCTCACTTTTCCTCTCTCTGACTCTGACGTCAATTATTCGTTTTTATCTCTGAGTCCTCTTCCTTCCCCCACTTTCCAATTAAGATGAGTTCACTACAGGTTTGCATTTGGGCTCTTTGTGTCCACACTTGCAGCCTCCTCTCTTTAGCGAGGACCTCTCTGCATGACCTCAGCTCTCCATGACCCGTTTTCACCCTCTTCTCATATAAACATGCATTCCCCTCTCCCTAGAGTCTGCATCCTGCTAATGCAGTGGGTCCTAAACTGTCCCTTTTATTTCCCCAGACATGTCAGTGTGTTCATACTTCCAGTCTGTTTCTGGAAGTATGAAGTGGAAACATCTATAAATTCATTTTTTTCCAAAATTTTATTAGTCATCAATGTATAGTCTGGAACAGTATTTAGTATTTCTTTATTTTCTCACTGCCCATAACCTGTATCTTTTCATCTTATTTTTTAAACAGCTTTGTTGAGATATATTTCACATACTGTATAGTTCACCCATTTAAAGTATTACAGTTTAATGGTTTTTGGTACATCACATCATTAATTTTCAAAATTATGGCAAAATACATATAACATAAAATTTGCCGTTTTGATCACCTTATGTATGTAATTCAGTGGCATTAACAACATTGATTATGTCATGCAACCATCATAGCCATGTATTTTCAGTTTTGTTACCATCCCAAACAGAAACTCTGTGGCTATTAGGCAATAACTCCCCCATTCCACACTTTTCACCAGACGCTAGTGACCGATAACCTACTTTCTATGATCTTACCTATTCTAGGTACCTCATGTTAATGGAACCATACCATGTGTGTCCTTGTTGTCTACTTTATTTCATGTAACACAATGTTTTCAAGTTTCAGTCATATTGTAGCACATATCAGAATGTCATTCCTTTTTATGACTGAGTATTTCACTGTGTGCATGTACCACATTTTGTTTATTCCTTTATCTGTTGATGGATAGCTTGGATTGTTTCCATCTCCTGGTGACTGTGAATAATGCTCCAATGACGATGGTGTCCAATATCTGTTCAAGTCCCTACTTTCAGTTCCTTTAGGTACATACCTAGGAGTGGAATTGCTGGGTAATATAACATTCTTCACTTGGTAGTTTTGACAAGAAAGAAAGCAACATGGCACCTGCAACATCTTACATTCCCCACCGGCAATGTACAGGGTTCCAACTTCCCATTCTTGGGAACACTTGTTATTCTCCTGTTTTCTCAATTATAGCCATCCTAGTGTCAAGTGGTACCTCTTTTATTATTATCTGATGCCTGGACTATTATAATAATCTCCTAACATATTTCTGCTTTAATATTTCTTTTATAATATAGTCTAGCACAATAATGCTATATTTCCTTACCTACAAAAATTTACTAAGAACTTCCAATGGCCTTTTTCAACGCTCCTTGAAGAAAAGTCTAAACTCCACTAGCCTACAAAACTTGCTATTTTCTTGGCCTCAATCTACCTTAGTAGTTCCCTGCATTGTTGTGTATTTGCAAAGAATAGATGAGAGAATACAGTCTTAGCACAGTTGCCTAACATATGTCCTCATTAAATGTTTACTCTTACAAAGTAGTACCACCGTGTTTGTAGATGAGGAAAATGAAGTTCTTAAGAGGTAAGTTGTTAACCAAGTCTAATTGCTCAGTCTGAGGCAGTCAGCCTTTGAGTGAGCCAGACTTAGTTTGGACTGAAGTGACCACCCTTAACTGTTCTGTTACTCCATGTAGAATTATCAAGTAAGGATGATTCATACCCCAGTGATACTTTGATAGGCAGATTAAGGAATGATTATCATGGTTCACCTGTCCCTAGTCAAAGATCCAATTTTTGCATAAGTTCCACATCTAGAGTCCTTCTAACATAATCCCTGCCTTATCCTGATATCCCATGTGTCATGCTCCCTTTCCAGAGAATTGCAAATACTATGCTTCATTCCAGTGGCTATTTTAGTCACATTAATACAAACATTCCTCTGCTTATATTTGACTCACATTCACAGAGGCCTCCTCCTCACCTGGGTGGCTCTTCCTTTACTTCCTCTTACTAGGCAGCCACAACCATGCTTTGTAGTGATGGGTCTAGCCTCAGGGTCTTTATCTGCCCCAAATCCTCTGTTCTTCCTTTGTGACTGTTTTTCCATTTTGCTCTGATGTTACTTTTCTCCTTGTAAGCCTCCAAACAAGCCTTCTTCTGTCTTTCCAATTGCTTTCTTCTAGCAGCTTTCTTCGGCAAGTAGACTAGCTATGACAGCTTACTTTCCAATCTGAGGGCACCTGGTCAGGAGGACGAGACAAAAACTTGAAGGAAATATGCAATAAGAATAGGCACTAATCTTTGATTTACATGATTTCTTTCCTTTTCCTTGATTATTTTAAAGTTTTTGTTTTATTTAGGTGATAAGCCCAAGGGATTTTAAGCTGCTTTGCTTCTGAAGTTCGAGCAGCTCCAAGTGTGCTGTCAGCATTTAATTATTAACGCATGATAACAATAAAAACAATACCAGCAACAACAAGCAGATACAACCATCTGCTATTGCTTCAGGGCTAAAAGGGGGACATTCTCAAGGCCAGTTGTTTTGGAGGTACTTTACTTTTTCTTGCACCATTTGCTTTCCATTTGAGGGCACAGGAGCCTGAAAACATTTTTAGAATTTGTTCCCCTACCAATATGCTATTAATTTCCATATTACCACCTTATTGCTCTAATAGTCTAAGCTCTATGTCATTTTTTAAAATTCTACTTGAATAATTTTTAGATTTTCTCATATCCTTTTCATCCAGTGGGGATTAGAACTGCCAAAAGTGTTCCAGATGGCTTCACGTCAGGCTGTGCAAAGCAGGCCTCCTGACTCCTCAGTCTCACATGTGAGTGGCCATTAACAGAACGCAAGGCGGGCCTTCTCCAGCAAGCGGGAATGGAAGAAGTCTAGATTCTAGACTGGATTCTAAATCAGTAACATCTGCTTGTCTGCTCACTCGAACTCCTTGATGCAGAGCAAAGATGGCTTTTTTTTTATGCCTTCACTGAAGATCAAACTAGCTTTACTTTTCCTCTATTTTATGCAGTATTTAGTAGATGGTCTCCTCAGGTTCAAACTATTCACTGAGGTATTTTACAACCAAAATTGGAAACCAATTGGTGACAAATTCTCTACCTTCAACTGTTTTACAAATGATTCAATGAATAATACTTAAAATATCCTTCCAACATGCCTTTTCCTAGAAAGGTGAGTGTTACAGCAAAATGTAATTTGATTTGAATTAAACTGCTCCTCATAATGCCATTAAAACTTTCAAAAATAATTGTTTATTTCCTGTACATGAACATTTTATACTGCGAGTTATTATGGTTCCTTAATATAAGGCTTGAGAGTCCTACCATATATATTTCATAATTGTTTCATTAAGAAGTGTGAAACTCTTAAAATTCATGGCTGACTCTAAGTCCTAGGACAGGGGTGTCCAATCCTTTGGCTTTCCTCAGCCACATTGGAAGAAGAGGAATTGTCTTGGGCCACACATAAAATACGCTAACAGTAATGAGAGTTGATGAGCTAAAAAAAATTACAAAGAAACTCACAATGTTTTAAGCAAGTTTATGAATTTATGTTGGACTGCATTCAAAGCCATCCTAGGGTGCAGACTGCACAAGTTTGTCCTAGAGGTTGTTCATATTTAGGGGACATTATTTTGCCTGTGGTACAATTAAAATCAACAAAATGGTAAAAACTATGTTGTAAGTTTCCTTCAGAAATCCTGATAAATTTGAATGGTTCTCAAGGCCATTCTAAGATTACATTATTCCCCTAAAGTTCATGTCTATTTTACTCACATTTTCCCCAATATACTCTCCAATAATGCTTCATCTTCAGAGTTCAATGGGAGGTGAAAACGTCTAAATTCTCATCCTTTCATTTTACATTTTATGCATATCTCTATTGATACATAACTATTTACTTTCTGATTCTCAAATTGAAGCTGGAGTCCTATTCCTTTCCATTGGAAATCCTTCCACTATGAGATTCGTTGTGGAAGAGCTTGGGCATGGAGTCATCCAGTCTTGCATGTGAACTCTGGAGCCCATTACTCAGTGCTTTCTGTTGGATTGGTTCCTTGACCTCTCTGAGCCTTTGTTTCCTCCACTTGGGATAGAAATGGAGATTAAACATGATTATCTAATAATAGACACAAAACATAGTGATTCTTCCTTCCTATATCTTCCATAGTCGTCTCTCAAATGTCTCTCCATTTTTTTGGATATATGTCTTCTCTCTCTCCATTGGCTTCTTCATTGCTTCATTGGTAAATAAGCATGTTTATATTTCCTATTTCTGAAAAATAATTAAAAGTTAAAAATGGAGTCTTCTTGTTTATGTTTCTCCTTAAGCCATTCCTCCATTGCCCCATCCCCACCACTGGCTGCCATCTTTCTTGAAATCATAATTTCACAGTACCACTCTCCACATTTGCTTATCACTGAACCACAGACCTGGTTTCTTGCACTGCTTATCAGAGGTCTCCAATGTCTTCTATTAGCTTTCCTACTATCAGATGCGATGTATAACCACATTGAGAAGCCATTCCTCAGAAATTCTAACATGATTTCTGACACTAAAGTCTCAACTCAATTCTCTCTCCATTCCTCTAGCTCCTTTGTGATTTCCATCCACAGATTTGTTTATTTGATCCTCTCTTAAGTTAAACTGTCCCTAACATTCTCTCCTGGGACAATTGTTATTTTTGCATACAACATGAACAATTTTATTTGCTATTATGCCTTTAAATTTATAGGGACTGCTCATTCTTAATCTTTATATCTGAATATACAAATACAGTGAATGTTGCTATTTGTTGCAGCAATGTAAGTAGATACACCATCAGAAAAATAGATGTGTGACTATCTAGTTTCCTCTATATTTTTTCAATTCTATTGATTCACTTCAAATTTTCACTAGATTGGCATAAAGCCAATTGCTCTCTTTAAAAAATCAGTTTGTCAACATGTCAACTTTTAGTATGTTGGCCAGAACAAGGATCATAAATCTCAAAAGGTATGATGATATTCTAGCATCAGACTTTACCTATGTTGACCTTTCTTAAACATAGAATCGCTGAGGAAATCAGATGTCACTTCTGAAAACCTGTTTCTGTGAGAATCTTTCCAAGTCACACTAATAACCCAGATTTCAGTATATATATATTTTTTAAATGCATTTTTCAAATACTGACTCACATGAACTTGGTTCACTATATGGTTCATTATAAGAGCCAAAGTGGTTGTGAGAAATATTCGACAATAAGTGCTTAAATTTTAGTTAATTGAACAGCCCTTTAAATATTACAGAACTTTGGCCACTTAAACAAAATATCTAAATTTAGGGTTCAGAGCTGCCTAGTTTTAACTTAAGGATTAATATGAAATATACAGTGACAAACACACCAAGAATTCATCTTGAAACTTCATAGCAATTAACATAAAACCTAGATGTGTTACATAACTTACGAGTTTATTACATAGCAATATTTTGATATCATTTAAAAATCCTGGAAATATATTGCTTTTAAAGATAAAGGCAATTGTTTTATCTATGATTTTGATTCAATTTCTAGGAAATTGATACATGCATGCATTCTGGGACTGAGATGGAGTTTTCCTTTAAAGAATTAAGGAAAATAGAGTTAAAAATACACAAAACTTGAATTTAAGATAAAAGATTGAGACCATGTCCTAAAGCATTGTCTAATATGCCTACCCAATAATTATTTAAGTCTCTAGGAGAATGCATCTTTGAATTACTATTTGCTACTGGTTATGTCCTAGACTCTGTGAAGTTACATGTTACCTTGTAAATTTTAAAAATAAAGATGTAAATAATTTCTGTTTAGTAAAAAGAAATATAAAGTTAAATGCTATAATTCTATTGCCCTATACTATGCTTAACAGTTTTATATTTAATTTTGCAATATTATTCCAGACACACAGATTCTTGCTAATTCCCCATTGAACCAGATTTAGCATTGTGATGATTCCTTTATTAATGAGTTAAATATTTTTTTGACAAGTACTTACTTAACATTTACATAAGAATAATATTTTGAACTTTTAAAAGCTATCTTGTGGCCATATCATTTACAACCAATGACAGGTATATTCATATGCTATTAGCGTGTTTTCTAAAATATTTTTGGATTTGTATATAATGGGATGATAGTAAAAGTAGTTTGTCCAACTTCTATGTAGCATTAGACCTAGCAGAGATATTACTAGAGTATGGAGTATGCCTTCCTCATTTTTACAGATTTAAAAGCAAACAAAACCAAATGCAGTCTCCATAAGGAAATTTATTTGCATAAGGTCATAAAGTAAATGATAAGCAAATCAAGAATCTTACGTCTATATCTGAGGTTGCACTTTCTCAAATAATTAGCTTTATTTATAATATGAATTCATTTAAGTATATGTTGTTTTACTTTGACTATATTCTCCAGACTATGTATGGCACTAGAAAATATTAAGATGAATAAGACTTGACTTTAAGAAATTTTGTCTACTCTGGGTAACCATAGGTTAAAATTTATAGTACGTAGTGTGGTTATTATGTTTAAGGAAGTATGACTAGAATATTCTGGGCTGATAGCCCAAAGGGTCAAAGAAAACCTCTGGAGAAGGTGAGGTCTGAGTTGGACATTGAAAGATCAGGAGAAGTACAAACCAACAAGAAAATTAAATGTGTTTGTGTGTATTTATATAATCTATATCTAGATCTTCATCTCTGAAGGAATATAAAATGCAAATAACAGACATTATCATCTATATCTGTAACTCAAAAGCATATTGGCAAAAATCAGGAAGTGTGGATATGAGGTTTTAAGCGGATAGAGACATGCAGGATCCTACCAAAAGGCAGGC
Source organism: Ateles fusciceps (assembly GCA_036589455.1). Taxonomy (NCBI): domain Eukaryota; kingdom Metazoa; phylum Chordata; class Mammalia; order Primates; family Atelidae; genus Ateles; species Ateles fusciceps. The sequence goes on along the minus strand of JAZHEH010003213.1, from coordinate 1,810,685 downwards.
TATAGTTACTCCTCTTTGCATTGATTTCTGAAAATGAAATAAAGGTTCACATAAAGCAATTGATTTTTTAAATGTATAGTAAATGTACAGACTTTCAAAACATGTACAAAGAAGATAGATCCAAAATACAATATATAAAAGTAAAATGATTACTGAGACAGAGCTACATTCCATGAAAATGATCTTCATGGGCTGCTTGGTGTAGGGGGAGGGAACAATTGAAACGCAAAGTGATGAGTGAGACCTCAGCCATGGCCTGCCTCCTTCCAAAGCCTGAAGCAGTCAGATAGGCTGTGAAGTCTGGGCTACTAAAGCCAGTAGTGCTCAATGAGAGACAGAAGAAGGAAGCCAGGCTTCCTCTGTTAGGCCAGGGGTTGGGATCAATTTGCCCTCTGGGGCTATCATTTTATATGGAGCTATATATGGCCTATGGAAACAAATAATGATTTAGCCTTAAGCCAGGAACTGAGAGAAACCATCACCTACTACTTCCATGGCTAAACTGGTAATACTCTGCGTCATTATAGATCAAGATAAACGTGGTCGGAACTCCTTCTGGAGGACCAGGTTAAAGTCAGAATAAAACAGTGCTGATAAATGGTGGTAGGGATCTGGGGAAGTGGGGGTGGGAGGGTGAAGCAAAGCAACTAAATAAAAATAACTTTCTACCTAAATGGACCTAAAAATTCAAATTCCAGCATATATCAATAGACGTAATGCAAAAGCAGTCATACAACAAACCCAAGAGCTGCAGTGTGAATTTATGTCAGATGAAATTAATTTTATAAAAGAGTCTGATAAAGACTTTACATTAGACACATTTGGAAATGCTAAAAATGAAGAATGAAGACACGCCAGCAAAACGAACAACAGATCAAAAACATATAGGCAAACATGAAAAACTGGCAAAGAGAAATGAAAAATTTAAGGTTTAAGTAAAAATATTTTTATATTCAGGCTTAGCACCTCTAATGTGAAACTCCAAAATTCAAAATGCTCCAAAATATGAAACTTGTTGAATGCCAACCTATTATTTTGAGGGCTACAAGTAGAAAATTCCACACATGACCTCATGTGATGGATGAGTCAGTCAAAATGCAGGCACACAACACAAGTTTACTCAGCATTCCTATGAGAAAAAAGACCCTCCCAATGGGTCAGCTGCAGCATTTTCATGCATGCCCAGGTGTCCTCACACAATGACCTCACAAAGGTAATGTGATGGCACATGTGCAGGCTGGTAACACCAATGTCAGGTTCCCCAGGGTGCCCCACTTGGGGTTAAGACCTGCATGTATGACTTTTTTTTAAAATTTCTTTTGTTTATTCTCTACTTGAATATCTGTAGTATAAAGATATTACTAAAAATATCAAAAGGCCTGCATATGCCCCTATGGTCAATAATGATAAGAAAAATACAAAGTATGTATGTTTATCTATAGCACAGAAACTTAAGCTGTAGGAGAAATTAGACAGTATTAAGTGTGCATTTTCTAACAGAAAAGTATGGTATTGGAATAACCACCATATATGACTTGAAGAAATATAAAAATAAACTGTTGAAAATCTATGATAAAAGTTATGAATAGAAATTTATGAAAAATACTGCCAAAAGCTATGAAGACATTAATTGTGTATTGAAAGAGTGCATCCATCAGAGTGGCAGTGAACACATGCCAATTAATGATATGCTAATCATGAAACAAGCAAAGATCTGTCAGTGTGAGTTGAAAATTGAAGGGAACCGTGAATATTTAACAGGCTGGTTGTAGAAATTTAAGAAGAGGCTTAACATTAAAATTTTAAAGATTTTTAGTGATAAAGCAGCTGCTGATCATGAAGCAGTGGAGAGATTCATTGTTGAGTTTCCCAGGGTCATCACTGATAAAACTCTGGTGCCAGAACACCTTCATAACACTGATGACACATGACTATTTTGGCATTGCTGTCCTGGAAAGACCCTGGCTGTAGCTGACGAGACAGCCTGTGGAGAAATTAAGAATGCCAGAATACGATAATTGTGTTCGTTGGTGCTAACGCAGCAGGCATACACAAATGTAAACCTGCTGTGATAGGCAAAAGCTTTTGTTCTTGCTATTTTCAAGGAATGACTTTATGACCAGTTCATTATTATGCTAACAAAAACGTGTGGATCACAAGGGACATGTTTTCTGATTGCTTTTGCAAACATCTTGTAACAGTACTCACACTTTCTGCAGGGAAACTGGATTAGATGATGACTGCAAGATTTTGTTATTTTTTGACAACAATTCTGCTCATCCTGAAGTTTTCATCAAAAATAACGTTTATGCCACGAACTTTCTCTCAAACGTGACTGCATTAATTCAGTCATTTGACCAATACTTAGTCAATGCAGACTGAATATAAAAACACTTTCTGGAACAGCATGCTGTCAGCAGTGAACAGAAGCATGGATGTGGAAAGTTTACAAAAGTAGTTTAATATAATATATGCTGTTGCCAGTGCCTGGAATATAGTGACTAAAGACACAGCTGCACACACCTGGCACAACCTCTGGCCTGTGACTATGTTCAGTGGTGATAATGGATAAAGCAGTCATCTTCAAGGATTTCATACGTCAAATGAGAAAAACATGATGCCCAACCTTACATTTGCAAAAAATATGCTTTCAGAGTTCGTAAGCTGGAATAAGTGGATATCAAAGTGGTTTTTAACATTGACATTAAGGCCCCCAGTTTTTCACTCATGAACTAATGGTAAAATAGCTGAAATGATTCTGAATCCAGGTGATCATGATAACAGTGATGATGAAAAAGACATTGTTAATGCAGCAGAAAACATCCCTATAAGCAATCTGATGAAAAAGTGTGATGGGCTTTTTGAAAGACTAGAGCAGCATTTATTCATAACAGAACAAGAGATCATGTCAGTTTAAAAAATCAAAGGGAGTTGAAGGCAAGAAACATTGTTAATGAGACAGATCACTCTGGAGAAAACATTTTTAAAAAGTCATCGAGCAGAATGTCTCTCCATCCCCAGGGGACCCACTTTCTGGTCTCTCAACTGTTTCTGATGTTTCTTCTCACCTAAAAAAATAAAATACAGTGTAGAGTAATCTTTTTGTCAAAACACAGCATGGTAGGTGGAGACTAAAAGTCTGCTGTTGTGTATTGGTTCTGCTGTTAAACAGCTGATACAGGTATTCTGGTGATGCCACTAAGCTGTTGAGTTATTCTAAACACATTATATTTTCATTCAGTTAATGGTATGTCATATTTTTTTTTTTTTTTTTGAGACAGAGTCTCACTCAGTCACCAGGCGCCAGGCTGGAGTGCAGTGGCGCGACCTTGGCTCACTGCAACCTCCGCTGCCCGGGTTCAAGCATTCTCCTGCCTCAGCCTCCCGAGTAGCTGGGACTACAGGTGCGCGCCACCACGCCCAGCTAATTTTTTTGTATTTTTAGTAGAGACGGGGTTTCACCATGTTGACCAGGACGGTCTCGATCTCTTGACCTCGTGATCCGCCCACCTCGGCCTCCCAAAGTGCTGGGATTACAGGCGTGAGCCACCGCGCCCGGCCTGTCATATTTTTTTTACTGTTGAGTATTTACATGTGAATAAATCTAAGAAAATGACTGCTTATCAGTAGTAAATACATTCAGAGTCAGGAATAATGGTGATGCCAAACAACCACAAATTGTCCACATGGATGGGTAAGATAGTGGCATCTTGGCTTTCTGATGGTTCAGTACTTACCAACTTTGTTTCATAAATTATTAAAAATGTCAGACAAAATTTCCTTCAGGCTATATGGATAAGACGTATGTAACACATAAATAATTTTATGTTTAGACCTGAGTCCCAGCCTCAAGACATCTCATTATGGATATGCAAATATTCCAAAATCCAAACAAATCTAAAATTGGAGACATTTCTGGTCCCAAGCTTTTTGGATAGGGATATTTGATCTATACTTTAGAAAACAGAGTTAATTAACTGAAAGAGATTGTGAAGTATTTCACTGGAAGTCAGTACAGTAAAACAAAGCAAACATTTTTTTAAGAAACAATAGTAGACAAAGGGAATGGAGTGAAACATTCTTTAATAACAAAATAGAAATTCTAAGATACAGAATGAAGACTGAAAAATATTAAAAATTCAAAGGATTAATAACTCAGTATTTTACAGAAATGAGGAAAGAAAGAATGCTCAGACCAAAGCCCATGCCAATTCACAAGTAGAATAGATAAAGATACCGCAGTGTATAGTTACATCACAATAAACTCCCAGACTATCAAAGCTCTGGGGAAAATCTTAATAGTTATCAGAAAATAGATATTATTTACAAAGAAAAAATAATCTGGTAAATAACAGATGATTCAGTAAAAATCAAATTGAAAAGTACAGAGGCTAAACTGCAAATTAGAATGACTGAAACAACTCATTCTATAGGGAGAAAAACTTTTAAATGTTAAGATATGAAGAACTAGTTCAGCAGGGAGAAGATCCAAATGAAAGCTGTGGTAGGCAAGAGATTATAGTTGACTATTTTCTATAAGATATATTATTTCCTGTGATTTTTAAAGGGCAAAATTGATCATCTCAATGCTAATAAGAAATGATAATGAATAAAAAGGCAATAAAGGAGAAAAATAGATGAAAACTACTATAAACTGACAAAACAAAAGGATAATATAAATTATGTCAAAAACACCAATATGAGTAAAATGATTTAGATTATGCTATTGAAAAAAGTAAAATACAGAGATATGCTGTTTACAAGAGACAGTCTTACAATAAAGAAAAAAAAAACTACCCAGAAAAATTGAAAATAAAGGAAAGATAAAATATTTAATAATAGAAAAGCCCAAAAAGTTATAAAAATTATTTGTTTAATAAATATTTATATGCTGCTGTGTGCTAGGCTGGGAATAGAGAAATAATCAAAAAAGAGAAAACTCTCTGCCCTTGTGGATCTTATATTCTGGTAGAAAGCATCTAGTATTCAAAGTTGGCAGAATTACCAGGAGAAATTGGCATATCTACACATCACATGTCTATCAGAAAACTGATGTGTGTAACTAATTCTTAATGGAGAAATCACAATGACTATTTCTATATGTTTAGAAATTTTAAAAAAAAATTTAAAAATTGTGGGATACAGATTCATTAGAGTTCTCCCAGAAAACAAATGGCAGAATACAACTGGATGATTTGAGGATGGTAATTTACAAAGGCACTATTTATAAAGAGGTGCGTTTATGTGAAATCTTCAGGGATCCTTGGACCTACCCCAAGCTAAGAGCAGTAAATTTGTCACCATGTCTAGAACAAAAGGGACCAGGGGGAGAGAGCAATTTGCAGACTCAGTGGAGAGGAAATAATTGAAGAGTCTGCCTTGGGAAGTGTGTACATTCAGCGGGGGAGACACATCAGCCTAATGAGATCTTGCAAGAAGGAAACCAGTGGTGTAAATCCCCTGGCCTTACTCTCTCTCCTGCCTCTGGTCTCTGCCAAAGTCTGACATTGGCCAGCTCAACTGGAATGCATAAAGCAAAGAGTTATTTGAAGTCATCTGTTCAGATCAATCTGTATGCTACAAGCCAAAGTGAGGAAAGGTATCAAGTGCTCCTTAGAATAAAAGTTGTAATTTGAAGTTAATTGATTTTATATATCAGGATGAACATAATGAGTTAAAATTTCAACTCAAGAATATAAAGAACAGAGCAAATATGGAGGGAAAAAAACAATAATGATGATGAAGGTGAAGCAGAGATTAAATGGCACAGGTAATAACAAAAATTTTAAAAACCACAGTTAAAAGCAATGAAGAAAAACAGCAAAAATCTGTGCTTTGATGAAAAAATACATTCTTTTAGCAATAATAAAAAATAAAAGAAAGTGGAACATTTTTCCAGAAAATCATTTTCACTACCTTAACTTAAGAAGAAATACAAGGCCTTACAAAATCAGCAACCAATAAAACATTGACTCAGTTATCAAGGTCTCCACTCCAAAAGACACCATGCCCTAGGCACCATCTTTGGGGTGTTTTTATACCTTCAAGGATTAGAGAGAACAAAACCATAAAGTAACACACAATGGCCAAGACAACTAGTTGACTACTCTTTCTCCCACGCTGAGTATCTGTTGTTTCTAATGTCTTCATTGGTAGAAGTTTTATGTGATTACAGAGTTGCTCAATTAAAAATGAAATTCCCAGGCATTATTTCAGCTAAGTGTACTGTGTAATGGATTCTGGTGAATGGGATATGAGTTACCATGATACGTAGAACTATGATACATGTTTTTAAATGTAGGGGAATGTGCTCTTCTTTTCTTCCTTATCTTGTCCTCAATTGCTGGGAGGTGGACACTGTTGTCACAAGTGGAGCAGCAATTTTATACTATGAGAAAAAAATCCTAGATTGCAGAAACCAGAGCAAGAAGGTAGAGCCTATAATGCCAACAGTGTGGAACTGCAGTGTCAATCCTCGTGTTTATATGAGGGAGGAGTGTCTGCCTTTTTAAAGCTTTCATTATCGTTGGCTTTGTAACTTGACCAACATTTGATCATGGAAGAGGAATATTGCCTTAACAGTTAATAGATTAACTCAATGGTTGGGTACAGGCAGAGAAAAACACATGCTACTGTGGCAAAATATTTGGTGAGAACTGCACCTTGAAGGAGAGATGAAATGTGTTGAGAATACCTTCCAATTTCATGTAACTGGCTGGAAAAATCCCAGCATGTTGGTAGACATAAGTTATTACTTAAAATTTTTAGCAAAGTTCCCTGAGAGAAATTAGCTCAGGGTGTACGATTTTGGCCCTGAGCTCTTCTCAGGGCATCATATTGAAGCTTCCCTGACAAACAATGGGAACTATTGCACTAGCATAGATCATACTAAGAAGGTTGCCTCAAACCTTAAGGTGACCTCAAGGTAGCCACCATTGTTTAAAGAGAGAGATACACTTTGGAAGGCCAAGGCAGGCACATCACCCGAGGTCAGGAGTGTGAGACCAGCCTGGCCAACATGGTGAAACCCTACTAAAAATATTAAAAATATGAAAATATAAAAAATTAGCTGGGCATGGTGGTGCATGCCTGTAATCCCAGCTACTCAGGAGGCTGAGACAGGAGAATCACTTGAACCTGCGAGGTGGAGGTTGCAGTGAGCAAAGATGGTGCCACTGCACTTCAGCCTGGGTGACAAAGCCAGACTCCATCTCACATAAATAAATAAATGATAAAAAAGAGAGACAGAGAAGAGAGAGAGAGAGAGAAAGAAGGGCATTACACAGAAGCAATAAAGACCAATCTTTTCAGGTTACTGAGTGTAACAACCACTTGTAACTGAACTCTTGCTATGACAAACAAGAAAATGAGAAAACTGCATGAATGAAGTATAGGGAAAAAAAAGCTATTTTCAGGCATCAGCCTACAGGCAGGGTGGAACTATGGCCCCTGAGGAGAACATTAAATGAGGGAGAAATTTAAAATTTCCCAGGCTTTCTGCCGGAAAGCAATTTTCAGACTGCAGCCCTGAGAAGGGCATCCCAGCATGCCCAGTGACGTCTGGAGTAGAAGAGACAGAATTAGGAGTTGGGAGAGGCTAAGACATGTAGAATACATGAGGAGAACACATGACAGAAAAAGAAAGGCGTTTGAGAAATCTGTGTAGGGGTCCCTATTAGTCTTTGGCTGAATATCAATCTTTCGTATAAATACAGTACAAAGCCATAAGGCTAAAATTACACTAGAAAAATCCATAACTATAATTGAATATTTTAATAGCCCTCTCTAAAAACTCAATATGAGAATTAGAGAGAAATTAGCAAAAACACAAAAACACTATAAACAAATTTGACCTATTAGCATTTATAGACTATGTTATTTAGTAACAGCAGAATATACATTATATACAAAAGAACAGGAAATATTTACCAGATGAACTATATTCTGGGTAACAAAATAAGTTGGACAACTTTTAAATCATTCTTATTATACAGAATACATTATCTGACAATAAAATAGAATTAAATTAGAAATCAACAAAAAAACCTCTAAAAAATCCCTAAATATTTTGAAAGTAAATCATTAACATAAATAATCAATGGATCAGAAAAGAAATCAAAAGAGAAACTTAAAAAATGTGTTTTGAACCAAATGAAAGTAAAAACATAGAGTATAAAATTTTGTGAAATGGTACTAAAAGGGCTTGCAGTACTTTTCATAGTACTGAAAAATTATGTTGGAAAAGAAGACCTTATGATAGATCTGCTACATGGCTAAATTTTTTACCTTACGAAACTAGAAGAAGTAGAGCATATGAATCCCAAACAATGAAGAACAAAGGAAATTTTAAAAAAAGACTGAAATTAATTAAATAGAAAACAAAGCAACAATAAACAATGAAACTAAAAACTCATTCTTTGTGAAGACAAAGAATATATCTTTGAGATATAATTTATATTCCATACAATTTGCTTAGTTAAGCATAAAAATCAAGGTTTTCTAATATGTTCATAGAGCTGTATAATCATAATCATAATCAATTTTAAAACACTTTGTCTCTTCAGAAATAAACCCCAACCTTATTAGCAGTCAGTTTCCATTTTTCTCCAAACTCCTAGACTGAAGCAACCACAAATCTACTTTTATTTTTTCTACAGGATTTTCTTATCCTGGACTTTTTTTTTTATGAGGAATTATAAAACATGGTTTTAGGTGACTCTTGTTGATGGAAATTTGGGTTGTTTCCACTTTTTGGCTATTATGAATAATGCAGTGACGAATATTCAAGTACAAGTTTTGATGTGGACATTTATTTTTACGTTTTTTTTTATTTCTCTAGAGTATATTCTTAGGAATAGAATTGCTAGGTCATATGGTAACTCTATGTTTAACATTTTAAGGCCATTTCATACTGTTTTCCAAAGTAGCTACTATTTTAAATCCCCACTAGCAATTCATGATTGTTCTAGTTTCTCCACATCCTTGTCAAAACTTGTTCTTTTCTGTCTTTTTTAATTTGGCCACACTACCGGGTGTGAAGTGGTATCATATTGTAATTTTAATTGCAGTTCCCCTAATGGATAAAACATAGAACAACTTTACTTATGCTTATTGGCCATTTTTACATCTTATTTGAAGAAATGTTTATTCAGGTTGTTTCCTCATTTTAAAATAAATTATCTTTTAATTATTGAGTCATGAGAGTTCTTAATATATCTTAAAGTCTATTATCAGGTATATGATTTGAAAATATTTTAACCCATTTTGTGATCTCTCTTCACATTCTTGATGATGTTCTTTGAATCACAAAAGTTTTTAATTTTAATGGAGTTCAATTTATCTATTTTTATAATGTTGACAATTTTTCTTTTGTATTCCTACCAAAGAAGCCATTACCTAGTCCCCGGCCACAAAAATTTACTTCCATATTTTTTTCCTAAACATTTTATAGTTTTAGCTTTTACATTTAGGTCTGGGGAAACATAATAGTATTTTGAGTTGTTTTACATATGTTGTGAGGTAGGGGTCCAACTTCATTTTTGTTTTGCATGTGAGTATCCAGTTGTCCCAACATCATTTGTTAAGACCATTCCTGATCATTAAATCATTTTTGGCACACTTGTCAAAAATTAATTGACCAGTTGTCAAAAACTAATTGACCAGGCTGGGTGTGGTGGCTCATGTCTGTAATCCCAGCACTATTGGAGGCCGAGGCATGTGGATCACCTGAGATCAGGAGTTCAAGACCAGCTTGGCCAACATGGTGAAATCCCATCTCTAAAAATACAAAAATTAGCCAGGTGTGGTGGCAGGCACCTGTAATCTCAGGTACTTAAAAGGCTGAGGCAGCAGAATTGCTTGAACCCAGGAGGCAGAGGTTGCAGTGAGCCACAGATCACACCACTGCACTCCAGCCTGAGGGGTACAGTGAGACTCTGCCTCCAAAAAAATATAAATAAATAAAGAAATAAATAATTGACCATAAATGTGAGGGATTTTTTAGTGGACTCTTTCACCATATTCCTTTGATCTTTGTGTTCACCTCTGTCTGTGTAACACAGTGTACTGATTACTATAGCTTTGTAAGTTTGAAAATTGGAAAGTGTGAGTCCTCTAAATTTGCTTTTTTGCCTCAAGATTATTTTGACAATTCTTGGTCCTTTACTAAATTTCTATAATTTTATCTTGACTCAGCATTCATTTTGAATATAGACTCCCATGACAGAAGCAGGCCATAGTCACCCTTGACAGAGTTTTCATTCTCCACCTTCTCTTAGTTCCTCAATGTGGCCAATCTAAATATCTGTTTTACAAAGGAGGAAACAGCTAGGTAAACCTACTTCCTCACCCCACTGGCCCCACCCCTGTATGAACTGCATAGATATGCTACAGTGATGACCTCTCAGTCACAGTATGACTCCACGTAACTCATGGCTGCTTGCTCTTAACCCACCAATTAGAAATCCATGTGGGAAATCTGCCTATGCAACACCTTGCACTGCAATTAACGCATTGGCCTGGAGGTACCTTCCTCTCTATTTCTTGCTCCTGATCCTCTGCTTGAGTGTGTATCTCAATAGCTTTCCCCTTTCCATTGGCCCTGTGAGGCATGTTGCTCTCTTCTCTCAGGGATCTGTAGGTAATAATCTGCCTCTGTTATTTCATGTGTTTTGTTGCTTTGCCTCCTCTTTGTTTCACCTGACAGACACACCCGAATTTAGATTTTTCTCTGGTAAGGGCTCTCCTAAAGACTAGGAATAAGCTGAACACAGATCAGACAAGAGACACAGTGTCCCTGTCAATGTGAGCAAGTTTCCCGTGAGAGGGACACCCGGTCGTGCATCAGACACTTAGGCACAGGCCATCTGCCAGGATAAAGAAGCATAACATAAAAGGCACACTGTAATTTATCCATGACCAAATCCCTTGGAGCCCCATCAGGGCAGAGCTAGAGTGTAGTACTGATCTTCTGACAGAGACTTCAAAACCAAATTAGAAAGAAAAAGCAATATGACACTTGCTTTTCCATACAAGTTATAGGTTCAACTTGTCAAATCTGAAAAAAAAAAAAATCCAGAGAAATTTGGTAGGGAATGCATTGAATTTAGAGATCAATTTCGGGAGCTGATGTGACCTGACTCTGTGTCCCTGCCCCAAATCTCATGTTGAATTGTGATCCCAGGTGTTAGAGGTGGGGCCTGGTGGGAGGTGATTGGATCATGGGGGTGGTTTCCGATGCTTTAGAATTATATCCCTAGTGCTGTCTCATGATAGAGTTCTCATAAGATCTACTTGTTTAAAGTGTGTAGCACCTCCCACTGCCACCCACCACACTCTTCCTCCTGGTGTGGCCATGCAGGATGTGCTGGCTTCCTCTTAGACTTTCATCATGATTGTAAATTTGATGAGGCCTCCCCAGCCATACTTCCTGTATAGTGTGTGGAACCATGATCCAATTAAATTTCTTTTCTTTGTAAATTACTCAGTCTCAGGTAGCTATTCACAGCAATGTGAGAATAAACTAATACAGATATTTGGTACTGTGAGTGGGGCATAGCTGTAAAGATACCCGAAAATGTGAAAGTGACTTTGGAACTCGGTAACGGGAAGAGGCTGAAATAGTTTGGAAGGTTCAGAAGAAGATAGGAAGATGAGGGAAAGTTTGGAACTCCCTAGAGACTTGTGGAATGGTTTTGACCAAAATGCTGGTAATGATATGGACACTGAAGTCCAGGCTGATGAGGTCTCAGATGGACATGAGGAATTTATTGGGAACTGGACTAAAGGTCACTCTTGCTATGCCTTAGGAAAGAGACTGGAAGCATTCTGCCCCTGCTGCAGAGATCTAAGGAACTTTGTCTGGAAGAAGAAATTTCTAATCAGCGAAGCATTCAAGACCAGCCTGGCTGCTTCTAAAAGCCTATATTTTTTTGCATAAATAAAGAAATAACCTGAAACTGGAAATTATATTTAAAAGAGAAGCAGAACATAAAAGTTTGGAAAATTTGTAGCCTGGCCATGTGGAAGAAAAGAAAAATCCATTTTCTCTGGAGAAATTCAAGCCAGCTGCAGAAATTTGCATAACTAAAGAGGAGCTGAATGTTAATAGCCAAAACAATGAGAAAAATGCCTTCAAGGTGTTTCAGAGACCTTCAGAGCAACCCCTCCCATCACAGGCCTGGATGCCTAGGATGGAAGAGTAGTTTTGTGTCCCAGGCCCAGGGCTCAGGGCCCAGCTGTTCTGTGCATCCTTGGGACATGGCACCATGTGTTCTAGTCACCCCAACTGTAGCCATGGCTAAAAGGTCCCCCAGATATGTCTCAGGTCACTACTCCAGAGGGTGGAAGCCTTGGTAGCCTTCATATGGTGTTAAGCCTGCAGGTACACAGAGAACAAGAGTTGAGGTTTGGGAGCTTCTATCTAGATTTCAGAAAATGTGTGTAAATGCCTGGACATCCAGGCAGAAGTCTGCTGCAGGGGCAGAGCCCTCATGGAGAACTTCTTCCAGGGCAGTGCAGAGGGAAAATGTGTGATTGGAGCCCCCACACAGAGTCCCCACTAAAGCACTGCCTAGTGAAGTTGTGAGAAGAGGATCACAGTCCTCCAGACCCCAGAATGGTAGATCCACCAACAACTTGCACCGTATGCTTGGAAAAGTCATAGATACTCAATGCCAGCCTGTGAAAACTGTCATGGGGCAGAGCTGGCCAAAGACTTGAGATCCCACTCCTTGCATTAGTGTGTCCTGGATATGAGATATGGAATTGAAATAAATTATTTTAGAGCTTTAATATTTATTGACTGCCCTGCTGGGTTTTGGACATGTATGGGGCCTGTAGCTACTTTGTTTTGGCCAAATTTTTTTCTTTTGGAACTGGAGCATTTACCCAATTCTTATACCCCCATTGCATCTTGGAAGTAACTAACTTCTTTCTGATTTTACAGGCTCGTAGGTGGAAGGGACTTACCTTGTCTCAGATGAGATTTAGACTTGGAATTTTGAGTTAATGCTGGAATGAGTTAAGACTTGGAGGACTGTTGAGAAGACATGATTGCGTTTTTAAATGGGAGAAGGATGTAAGATTTAGGAGGGGCCTGGAGTGGAATAACATGGTTTGGCTCTGTGCCTCCACTCAAATCTCATGTTGAATTGTAATCCTGAGTGTTTGAGGTGGGGTCTGGTAGGAGGTGATTGGATCATGGAGGTGGTTTCTAATGGTTTAGCACTGTCCCCCTAGCGCTGTCTAAAGATAGAGTTCTCACAATATCTGGTTGCTTAAAGGTGAGTAGTAAACCCCCTCACCCCTCTCTTCCTCCTGATTCAGCCATGTAGGATGTACCAGCTTCCCTTTTGCCTTCTCCCATGATTGTAAGTTTCTTGAGGCCTCCGCAGCCATGCTTCCTGTATAGCCCACAGAACTGTAAGCAAATTAATTGTCTTTTCTTTATAAATTACCAAGTCTCAGGTAGTTATTTATAGGAATGTGAGAACAGACTAATATAGGAGTGTTATTTTAACAATATTAAGTCTTCTGATTAATGACCATGACATGTATTTTCATTTATTTAGGTTTTCTTTAAGTTCTTACAAGAGTGTTTTGAAGTTTTCTGAATGAAAATTTTTTAGCAATTCTGTTAAATTTTCCCTAAGTATTTTATTCTTTTTAATGCTATTATAAATATAATTGCATCCTTAATTTTATTTTTGGATTGCTCATTGCTATAGAATGACAATTCATATTTATATATTCGTCTTGTATCCTGCAACATTGGTGAAATTGTTTATTAGTTTCAGTAGACTTTTTGTGGATTCCTTTTGATTTTCTATATGCATCATCATGATATAGACAAATACTGACAGCTTTACTTCTTTCTTTCTAATTTCATGCCTTTTAAAAAATCTTTCCTGCCTACTTGCCCTGGCCAGTGCTTCTTCTTCAACTATTAATAAATGTAGTAAGAACAGGAATCCTTGTGTTGTTCCTGATTTTAGGTAGAAAGCATCAAGTCTTTTACCCTTTAATGAAGTCAATGGTGGGGTGTGTGTGTGCGTGTGTGTGTGTGTAAAAGAGTTGAACTTTACTTAAAAACTTCTCCATAAAGAAAACTCCAGGTCCACAGATGGATTCACACCTGAATTCTACCAGATGTACAAAGAAGAGCTGGTGCCATTCCTACTGAAACTATTCTAAATTATTGAAAAGGAGAGACTCCTTCCTAACTCATTCTGCAAGGCCGGAATCATCCTGACACCAAAAACTGGCAGAGATACAAGAAAAAAAGGAAACTTCAAGCCAATATCCTTGATGACCATCGATGCAAAAATCCTCCACAAAATAGTGGCAAACAGAATACAGCAGCACATAGAAAAGCTTATCCATCACGATCAAGTCAGTTTCATCCCTAGGATGTAAGTTTGATTCAACCTATGCAAATCAACAAATGTGATTCATCACATAAACAGAACTAAATACAGAACCCACATGATTATCTCAATAGGTACAGAAAAGGCTTTTGATAAAATTCAACATTTCTTCATGTTAAGAACTATCAAGTAACTAGCTATTGAAGGAACATACCTCAAAATAGTAAGAGCCGTCTATGACAAACCCACAGCCAACATCATACTGAGTGGGCAAAGGCTGGAAGCATTCCCCTTGAAGACCGGCACAGGACAAGGATGTCCTGTCTCACCACTCCTATTCAACATAGTATTGGAATCAAGCAAGATAAAGAAATAAAGGGCATTCAAATAGGAAGAGAGGAAGTCAAACTATCCCTGTTTGCGGATGACATGATTTTGTATCTAGAAAACCCCATAGTCCCAGCCCCAAAGCTTCTTAAACTAATAAGTAACGTCATCAAAGTATCAGCATACAAAATCAATGTGCAAAAGTCAATAGCATTCCTATACACCAACAACAGGCAAGCTGAGAACCAAATCACAAATAAGTTTACATGTACCCCCAAACCTAAATGAATAAAAAATAAATAAATAAATAAATAAATAAATAAAAAATAAACTCCCATTTATGATTTCCACAAAAGAAATAAAATATCTAGGAATAAAGCTAACAAGGGAGGTGAAATATGTCTACAGGAAGAACTATAAACCCCTGCTCAAATAAATCAAGGATGACGCAAACAAATGGAAAAGCATTCCATGCTTGTGCGTAGAAAGAATAAATTTTGTTAAAATGGCCATACTGCTCAAAGCAATTTACATATTCAATGCTATTTCCATTAAACTATCATTCACATTCTTCACAGAACCAGAGAAAAGTATTTAAAACTTCATGTGGAACAAAAAAGCATCCTGAATAACTAAGGCAAGCCTAAGAAAAAAAAACAAAGCTGGAGAAATCATGCCAGCCAACTTCAAACTATACTACAGGGCTACAGTAACCAAGACAGCATGGTACTGATACAAGAACAAACACAAAGACAAATGGAACAGAATAGAGAACTCTGAAATAAGACACACCTACAATAAGACACTCAGAAATAAGACCACACACTATAACTCTCTGCTCTTCAACAAACCTGACAAAAATAAGCAACAGGGGAAAGGATTCCCTGTTTACTAAATGGTGCTGGGATAATTGGCTAGCCATGTGTGGAAAACTGAAACTTGACCCTTTCCCTGCATCATATACAAAAAATTAACTCAAAATGGGTAAAGACTTAAATGTAAAACCCAAAACTATGAAAACAAAAAAAGATCAAGGCCTTGACGCTTAAAGTTGCAAAACATAGCTGAGAGATATTAGAAAGGGCCTGAGTAAACAACTATTATCTTTTTCATGAGATTAAGGATTCCATATTAAATTATTAATTATCCCATGTTGATATATACATTCAGTGGAGTGACAAGGAAAGCTCCAGAAGTGTTAGCTTTTAGAAATTGGCAAGCCATTTCTAAAATTTGCACGAAAATACCTAAGCATAGCATAGCTAAAGGATATGAAAATTTTCGGCGGGGGAGAAGGGGGGGCAGTTAGGGAATAAAAAATGAAAAGCTAACACAGTCTGATTTAACACTTATTATAAACCTATAGTAATTATGACAGTATTTACATAAAGACAGATAAATGAATTGACTGGACAGAATTAATGGTCCAGAAATAGATTCACACATATATGTGTAAGTGATGTTGACAAAAAGGAAAATAAATTCTTGTAGATAAAAAGATAGACATTTCAACAAATAAGGCAAAAACAGTTCAAAACTTTGATTAGTACTTTATACCATACACAAAAATTAACCCAAAATGGCCTAAATATAATACACAAAACTCTAGAAGAAAAGATAAAACTTTTGAGGCCTTGGATTACACAAAATGTTTTAAATAAAACACTAAAATTTCAATCTGTAAAATTAAATAAACTGAAAAATTGAATTTCATCAAAATTAAAATTTATTATTCTTCTTAAAAAGTCACTGTTGAAAGAATGAAAACACAGGACACAGACTGGGAGAAAATATTTGCTAAACAAATATCTGATAAAGGACTTATCCATAATATATAAAAACATTTCATAACGTTCTTAAAAAGTACTCATAACAGTCATAACGTTCTTAAAAAGTCACTGTTGAAAGAATGAAAACACAGGACACAGACTGGGAGAAAATATTTGCTAAACAAATATCTGATAAAGGACTTATCCATAATATATAAAAACATCTCATAACGTAGTAGAAAACAAATATCTCAATAAAACCTGGTCAAAGTATTTGAACAGATAATTCTTTACAGAAAAAAATGGATGCCGAATAGTTGCATGAAAAGGTAATGGGGTGCCAAATAGTTGCATGAGAGATGTTTCATATCAGTAGTCCCTGGGGAAATTATACCCACAGTGAAATACTTCTGCATATCGATTGAAATAACTAACATTAAACTGATTATACCAAGTGTTGATGAGGATGTGATTTAATTGAAACTCATACACTGCTGGCAAGAATGTAAAATTTTACACTATGTCAACCAACATATTGTCAATTTCTTAAAAAGGTAAATATACATATACCATGCGATTGAGTCATTCCACTCCTAATACTTGCTTTTTCTTTTTTAAATTTTTAAAATAATTTTTGTGGGTACATAGTAGGTAAATGTATGTTTATGGGTACATGAGATATTTTGACTGAGGCATGTAATGTGATCCTAATACTTTTCTTAGTTAAATAAAAGCCTATGCCCAACGGACTTCGCTTGTACATTCAAGCAGCTTTATTTGCAATAGTTAAAATTTTAAAACAAGCCTTATATC
The DNA here is from genome assembly GCA_036589455.1 of Ateles fusciceps. Classification (NCBI taxonomy): domain Eukaryota; kingdom Metazoa; phylum Chordata; class Mammalia; order Primates; family Atelidae; genus Ateles; species Ateles fusciceps. Next base: position 1,793,410 of record JAZHEH010003213.1, on the reverse strand, counting down.
CATCAACAGGTACACAAAGTCTACTATAAAAGTACAATTGAATATTACTTAGCCAAACAAAAATGAACTATTTGTGCACATAACAATATGAGTCTCAAAAATTATCTTCAGAATATACACTAAGACGAAGGCATACTGTGTCTCTATTTTTATAAAAGTCTAGGAAACAGAAAATAATGCACAGTAAACAACAGATTAGTTAGTTGCCCAGGGATGTGGTTGTGGGAGGGAGAGGAAATAGAGATCACAGACTAGCATAAAGAATTTTGTTTGACCCAGCAATCCCATTACTGGGTATATATCCAAAGGATTATAAATTGTTCTACTATAAGGACACATGCACAGGAATGTTCATTGCAGCACTGTTTACAATAGCAAAGACTTGGAACCAACTCACATGCCCATTGATGACAGACTGGACAGGGAAAATGTGGCATATATACACCATGGAATATTATGCAGTCATAAAAAACGATGAGTTCATGTCCTTTGTAGAGACTTGGATGAACCTGCAAACCATCATTCTCAGCAAACTGACACAAGAATAGAAAAGCAAACACCGCATATTCTCACTCATAGGCTGGTGTTGAACAATGAGAACACATGGACACAGGGAGGGGGAGCATCACACACTGGGGTCTGTCGGGGGAAAGAGGGGGAGGAACAGCGGGGGGTGGGGAGTTGGGGAGAGAGCATGGGGAGAAATGCCAGATATAGGTGATAGGGAGGAAGGCAGGAAATCACACTGCCATGTGTGTACCTGTGCAACAATCTTGCATATTCTTCACATGTACCCCAAAACCTAAAATGCAATAAAAAAAAAACAAAGTAAGGAGATTGACAAAATAAAAATTTTAAATTTCAAAAAAAAAAAAAAGAATTTTGTGGGGATTATATTTGTTAACTTCGTTGTATTGGTGAATTCAAAGGTGCGGTGTGTGTGTGTGTGTGTGTGTGTGTGTGTGTGTCAAACTTATCGAGTTGTACATGTTTCATACATATAGTTTATTTTACATCACTTCTTATTAAATATCAAAACCTATATATGGTCTGAATGTTGATGTCTTTTCCAAATTCATATGTTATGACCTAGTACACAATAGGATAGTATTAAGAAGTGAAGACTTTGAGAAGTTATTAAGGCAAGAGGCCTTCAACATTGTAAATGGAACCAATGATTTTATAAAAGAGGCTGAGTGAGATATTTTCCACCCTGTGTCATGTAACAACATAGCTAAAAAGGTTTCCTCTTGAAGCAGGGAGTGAACCCACACCAGACACTGAATTTGCTTGCACCTTCACCTTGATCTTGGAGTTTTCAGGTTTCAGAACTGTTAGCAGTAAATGTCTATTTTTTGTAAATTACCCAGTATTCTGTTATAATAGGCCTAGTGTCCACCAGGGCTGGACAGTGTGTGCATATGTGTATATATATTTATATACATACATATTTATATATATGTATATATGATATAGATGTCTATATGTGTATATAGACGTAGATTATGTATATATAAATTTATATATGTATATATGATATATATGTCTATATACGTTTTATCTGTAACAACTTTACAAGAACTACAATGATTATAAAGAAACACTATGAATGACTTACGCCAATACATTAGACAACATTGGAAAAATTTATGAGAAGACACAAGTTACCTAAAATAATTCAAGAAGTAATAGAAAATCTCAGTAAATCTCTATTCAGTAAATCAACTAAATTAATAATTAAAATCTTCCCACAAAGAAAAGCCCAGGCCTCAGTAGCTTCAGTAGTGTACTCTCAAATTTTTAAGGAAAAATTATAAAGTACTACATAAATTCTTTCAGACAGTGGAGGTGGAAGAAACTGTTTAAACTTAACATAGACCTCTGATAAAACAAGTATAATACTGAAACAAAAACACATCAAAGACATCATTAAAAAAATAACAGTTCTATATTCCTCATTAACTAATTGCAATATCCTCGACAAATTTTTAGCAAAATGACTATCAATATATAAAACAAGATGATATGTTATGATAAAATGATAGTAATTCCTGGAAGGTAAGGTTGTTTTAACATCTGAAAATCAATTAATTTACTGCACCACGATAGCAGAATAAAATGCAAAAAACAAACAAACAAAAAAGCCCCACATGATTATCTCAACTGACACATTAAAAAACTGAGGAAATTAAACATCTATGATAACAATCCCCAGGAAACTTGGGACAGAGGTAATATCCTTAAACTAGCTAAGTGCATTAATGAAAAAACTACAGCTAACATCACATTTAATGCTGAAAGACTAAATGCCTAAGAATACAGATTTGAAAGGAACAAATTCAACGGTCTTTGCTGGCAGACTGCATGATTCTGTGCACAGAAAATCCTGAAGATTCTACAGGAAAACTACTACAGCTAGTAAATAAGTTTAGAAAGTTTGCAAAACACAAAATCTATGCTATTTCTATATGTTAGCATCAAAAAGTCAGAAAATAGTAACAACACAATTTCATTTATAATAGCTTTAAATACTTATACATACATTTTAACTTAAGTATTATAAAAGCTATACATTAAAAAGTATAAAAATATTACTAAAAGAAATTGAAAAAAAAATATATAAGTGGAGAGAGACAACAAGTTCATGTATTAAAAGATGCAACGTTACTTAGATAAGACTTCTCCCTAAATTGATACAGAGATTCAATACAAAATCTCGGGAAATTTTGGAAAAATTCACAATTGATTTTAAACTTTATGTAGAAATGCAAAAGACCTAGCTGAGTCAAAATGGTTTTGAAAGTAAATAAAGTTGAGTGACTTTTACTACCTGATTCCTTTTTTTTTTTCTTTTTTCTTTCTTTTTCCGTTTGCTTGGGGTACCTTGACCTCTCTTCCCCGCGGGGCGGGGCGGTGCCCCCCGCCGCCCGCCCCCGCGGGGCGCTGGCGGCCGCCCCCCCGCCGGCCCCCCCCCGGCCGGCCCCGCCGCCCCCCCCCCCCCCCCCCCCAACAAGGCGCGGGGCCCGCCCCTGGTGCGCCCGTCCCCGGGGGGGGGGGGGCCCGCTCTCGGTGGTTTTCTCTCGGGGTGCGTGTCGGTCCCCGCCCGTCGCCCGCCCGCGCCTGCCCCCCGCGCGGGGGGGGTCCCCGCCGCCCCGCCGGCGGGGTGTCTTTCTTTTGCCCCTGGGGGGGGGTGCGGATTCGCGTCCCCGGGCCCCGGGGGGGGCCGCCCGCCCGGGCGCGCGCACCCCCCCCGCCGCCCCCCCCCCCCCCCTCCCGGGGGGGGGTCCGGGGGTCCCCCCCTGGCCCCCCCCCCCCCCCCCCGGGGGTTTTTTTCTTCTCCTGGTGTCCCCCCCTGGCTCCGTCTGCCCCCGGGGGGGGGGATTTTTCTTCCCTTTCCTAAAGGTCCTATATTGCTACAGTAAGGCGACGTTGTGGCATTAGTTGTGAATATTTATGCATTTATATGATGTAACAATTTAGAAAGTCCAGAAAAAAACTCTTAATTTTGTGGTCAATGGGGTGCTAAAAGGTGTCAAGACTAGTTTAATGAAGAAAGCATCCTCTTTTCAACAAATGCTGCTAAAAAAATGGATGTCTGTATGTAGAAATATGAACTTACACTCTTCAAACCATAAAGAAAATTTATTAAAATGTACTTATATATTTAAGTACTAAAGCTATAAAACTTTGAAAAGTAAACATTGGAAAAGTATTTGTAGCCTTAGATTAGGAAAATACTTTTTCAGTTAAGACACTAAAGCTTAACTCATTAAAAATAATAAATTAGACTTCTGAATTTTTAAAACATTTTTTCTCCAAAAGATACCATTAACAAAATAAAAAGGAAGATACTTACAAGCAAATGGTTGGAAAAATTATCTCATAAAAGACTTGTTATACAGACATATTAAAAAAACCTCCTAAAACTCATTAACAAGAAGATAAATAAATTTAAAATGAGAGGGAGAATTTACCAAAAAAAAAGCTAATATAATAATGTGTGAATACATAATAAAATGTGAAAAGATGCTAAACATTATTAAGCAATTAGTAAAATCCAAAATTCTATACCACTACATACCCACTAGCATATCTACAGTTTAAAAATCTGACAATAACAAGAGTTAGCAAAGATGTGGAGGAACTGGTGCCCTCCTATAATATAACTTTGGAAAAAACTTTGACAGCTTTTAAACAGGTAAACATTATTTATCATATGATTCAGGAATTTCATGTCAGGGGTGAACCCTAGAAGAATGAAAATATATGTCTACCCAATGACATGTAAGCAAAAGTTCATAATAATATTTTTTATAAAACTAACAGACCAATAATCCAGATGTCCATCAATTTGTTCATGGAAACACACTGATATTTCTGTATAATGAAAAACTATTTGGTGATAAAAAGAAATAAACTACACAAAACAATACAGATTATTATCAAAAATATTGTGCTAAGTGAAAGAAACAAGAAAAAAAGGCAACATTGTATATGGTAATAGTCATAAGAAAGATTAGGCAAGGCAAATTTATATAGATAGAGAACAGATCTAAAGTTTCCTGGGGCTGACGTTAAAAACAGAAATTGATTGCGATAGGTACAAAGGCAACTTTTTGTGATGATGAAAGAGTTCTAAAATTGGATTGTTCTGATAATGTTACAGCTGAATAGATTTATTAAAAATTATTAAACTGTACAGTTACAAAGGATGAATGCTTTTCTACTTAAAGTTGTTAACTTTTTTATCCTGCCACTTTAAAAATTTAACAGAGTTGAAAAAATATTAAATTTTCCATGTACCTACTGATGATAAAACTAATAAATTGTTACATATTAACTTTTTTAGAAAATTGAAATGAAGGACCTTAATAATTGCAAATAATATGTAACAAAGAAATGGATTGTCAAAAAAGGCATACATTAACCACAAGATTCAGATTATGTAACTAAATGAAATCCAATAATACCATTAGTTTTCCTTATTGAGTCTCATTTGGATGGCCCCATCACATACTCTCTTCATCTTATGGAAAACTGGAAAAGTAATTTACAACACAATGAATTTACAACTCCTCATTTCTTCCACCATTTAGAGGAGTCCTGATTTTTGAATAGATACTGCCATACTTCAACACAAGCTTCTGTATATTTGCTAAATAATAATACAATGATAAACATTTATTTCTATAAATAATGAAACAATAGCACTTCATCAAAGCACTATCAATACAGTTTATTTTAAAGCAATCTGAAGTCTTAGATGAAAAATAATTTACTTATAGCTTGGTAATTAGTTAATGGTACACTCATATAAATTTCCATTAATTGGCTATAATTTGGTACCATATTTCAAAGATGCTCCAGTCCAGTGTTTTGCAAGGTATAACCATGACTTCTTGTTAGGTTGTAGAATCAGTTTGGGAGCTTGTGAATATCAATTTTTTAAATGAGTGAAAATACGGAGAAAAATATAAATCACAGATGGTAAGTTGTGGTAGATAGTGATTTTTCTTTTTTTTCGTAATTCTTTCTTCTTTTCCCACTCTTGTGTTGACTTTTTCCTTGACTTTGAGATTGGCCATATACTTTGTTGTGACTAACAACATATAGAAGGAAGTACTAGTATGTAGTTTTTAAGCGGAAGATTTAACAGCATCATTTGTCACCACTTATGCTCTTTGGATACCCATGTAATCCCATAAAAGAAGACTCTGGTCCAAGAATGAGAAAATCAGTTAAGTAAACCTGATTCCAACTTTTAACCTGGAGCCTGACTTAGTAGATTCTATTCAATCCCAGCAGAGTCACAGTTGACACATACAATCATGTTTGAGAAAGAATTCATGGTTACTGTAAGCATTAAGATTTGGGGCTACTTGTTATGCAGCATTATTACAGCCAAACTGACTAATAACCAAGGTTTAATATTTTATTGTGAAACTTTATTTCTCTACAATATGTCAGTATGTTTTAGGAATTAGGCAACTCCTATGGTTGTGAAATAAAATATATCTTTTTATAAGAGTAGTTGGTTAAACATTTGAAAACTGTTTTCTTAGTCTACAGAAAAGGGAAAACATTTTATGACAAGGATGATACAGATTTCTTTTTGTTTCTTAAGTGAAGCAACTTTGCTTTTTCCCTCTCCTCCAGCTTTACTGAGGTGTAGTTGATAAAATTGTATGTATTTAATGTGTGCAACATGAGTATTTGATATGCATATATACACACTGTGAAATGATTAGCACAATTGGGTTAGTTAGCACATCCATCACCTCACATTTTACTTAGTGTGGTGGGGGGGCGAGGGTGAGAACACTCCAGATCTACTCTCTTAGCAAATTTCAAGTATACAATACAGTATTGTTAACTATAGTCATGCTGTGTATCAGATCCCTAGAACACACTCATCCTTTACCTATATTTTGTACCCTTTGACCCACATCTCCCCATTTCCCTACCTATACTGTTTGCATTCTAGGGAGTTAGTTATTTTAGCATCATCTTTTAACTAGTGGTCAGGCTTAATAATTTTGTTTTTCTTCTAAAATATCTGGGCCAGGATAACCATCGGGAAGGGGTAAAGGAGGGTGTCTGCTGAAGCTGAAACAACTGGGTGTCGTCAACAGTTGAGGGCCTGCAGGAGAAAAAGGCACTCAAGAGGGGTCATCAGTTTTTACTCTTATTCTGTATGAAGGAGATGGCTGGGGAAGCTACTGTGATTTCTTTCAGATGCAGGCAACAAGAGCACAGAAAATGCTATCTGTTAATGAAGTGTGGCTATATTGGGCCTATGAGTCAGGAGTGTTCCAGAAACTGAACCACAGAACCAGTGTGGCAGTGACTCAACTCAATTAACCAGGAAGAGTCTTTAAGCTGTAGGATGTGGGTAGGGAGATTTTATCCTTTTTTATTTTTTAATGCTGAATAGGAAAATACTGTTTTGTAGTACTGCTTTCTGGAATAACAATATTTTTAAACTTTATATGTTTTCAGTTTATTCCGTTAAAATGGCCTATCGATATATCCCTCTAATCTCAAGAAATATTTGGGTAGCTGTAGCTCAACCCAATGCTAAGTTATTGGAAAAATTAAAGTGACGATTTGTATCCAGATAGAATAAATTTAAAAGAAGAATTTAATTAAGAATTTTTTCTGGAATAGGTCAGAGAAAAACATGTTTACTTAAAGTATGGTTTGACCCTAGAAATCCTTACATAGCTAAAGTGAATGAGATAAAGTAGATATAATAAAGTTTGAAGTCTTATTAAGTATAATCACATGACCAATTTGGGGAAAAAAATAAAAAAAAAATGCACTGCACGTAACTTTTAGAATAAATTTATTGAAAAGAGAACTTTTGAAATTCTAGAGAGAAGATAGAGCTTGGCTTGAATTCCCAAGGTATTCAATTTACCTGAAGAGATAAAATTATTGCTAAGTTCCTTTTTTACATAAATGGTTCTAGAACTTGGATAAGTAAAGTAACTACTATCAAATCCATTCATCAGAATCTCTTGGAGTAGGAGCACTGTAGCCAAGGTTAATAATCACTGCTTTAAACGTTTTAAATGTACTTTTAATAGAAATGTTATCTAAATTATTTCAACAGTAGAAAATAATTTTAAAACAAGATATAAAAGTTTGGTAAATTTTTTCATCAATAAGGCTGAGGTTATCAGTGCTTTAGCTTTAAGGTAAATTTTTGATGAATTTGGATAATTCATTCGATATTTGAATGATGACTAAATATGTTCCTAAATTTTATGAGGCCCTGGTGCTAAAGCATTTCCTGAAAATACCTGGGATCATCTAGATTTTACCATTTCAATTCAGGAAGAGAAAATAAGAGATATCATCAGTGGCTTAAGTTCTTTCATATAAAGAATAACAAATTGTAGATAAATGTAAAATAATGGTAATCCTAAGCCTTATTAAGATGTCAGAGTCATTTCTGAAACACATTTTCTAAGGCTAAAGACTATATATATTATTTGGGGAGGAGGGTGTTTACCAATTTATGACTATAAGAAAATCATTTATTGTACTTTTTTCTATAAAATTTTTATTTATTATGGTACATAATGGTTGTATATATTTATGAGGAACATGTGATATTTTGATACAGACATACAGTGTGTAATAAGCAAGGTAATTGGAGCAGCAATTATCACCTCAAGGCTTTATTATTTCTTTGTGTTTGGAACATTCCAATTCCACTGTTCTACTTATTTAAAATACATAATAAATTATTGTTAACTATAGTCACATTATTGTGCTATCAATTTCTTCTATCTAACTGTACTTTTTACCCAGTAACTATCCCCACTTCATCCCACCTCCGCCACTCCCCACCCTGCTACCATGCCCATACTCTGGCAACGATCATTCATTCTACTCTCTGTCTCCAAGAGTCTTTTTTAAATTTAAGCTCCCACATGTGAGTGAGAACATGGGATATTTGCTTTTCTGTCTGTGGCTTATTTCACTCAACATAATGCCCTCCAGTTCCATCCATGATATTCCAAATGACAGGATTTTATTCTTTTTAATGGCTGCTGTATGTGTGTGTGTCACATTGTTTAATCCATTTATCCATTGTTAGACACATAGGTTGATCCCATATCTTTGCTATTATGAATAGTGCTGCAATAAATGTGGGAATGCAGATATCTCTTCAATAAACTGATTCTGCTTCATTTGAGTATATACCCAGCAACGAGACTGCTGGATAATATAGTAGCTATATGTTTTGTTTTTTGAGAAATCTTCATACTGCTCTCCATAGTGACTTTACTAATTTATATTCCTACAAACAATGCACAAGGGCTCCCCTTTCTTCACATCCTGGCTAATACTCATTACTGTCTGTCTTTTGGATAAAAACCATTTTAACTGGGATGAGAAGGTATCTCATCATAGCTTTAGTTTGCATTTCTCTGAAGATTAGTGATGCTCAGCTGTTTTACTTTCACCTATTGGCCGTTTGCATGTCTTCTTTTGAAAAAGGTCTATTTAGATCACTTGTCCTTTTTTAATTGGATTATTTGTTTGTTTACTTTTAAATTTTTTAATTGAATTGTTTGAGCTCCTTATATGTTCTGGTTATAAATCTCTTATGAGATGAGTAGTTTGCAAATATTTTCTTCCATTCTATGGGTTGCTGCTTCACTCTTGATTTTTTTTCTTTGTTGTGCAGAAGCTTTTTAGTTTGATATTATCTCATTTTTTCATTTTTGCTTTGGTTGTCTGTGTTTTTGAGATCTTACTCAAAAAATCTTTGCCAAGACCAATGTACTAGAGTGTTTCTTTAAAGTTTTATTCTAGCAGTTCATAGATTGAGGTGGTGGATTTAAGTCTTTAACCCATTTTGATTTGATTTTTGCATATGACAAGAGATAGGGAGCTAGTTTCATTCTTCTGGATATGGATATCTAGTTTCCCCAGCCAGTACCATTTATTGAAGAGACTATCCTTTCTCACTGCATGTTATTGGCACCTTCGTCAAAAATATGTTGACTGTAAATGTGTGGGTTTATTTTTGGGTTCTCTATTTTGTCCAATTGGTCTATTTGTTTTTTCCCCCGGTATCACACTGTTTTGGTTACCATCACTTTGTAGTATAATTTGAAGTCAAGTAATGTGATTCCTCCAGTTTTTTTTCTAATGTTCAGAATGATATTGGCTATTCTGGTTTTTCTTTCTGGTTTTATATAAATTTTAAGATTATTTTTTCTATTTTTATGAAGAATATCATGGGTATTTTGATAGGGATTGCACTGAATCTGTAGATTGCTTTGGGCTGTATGGTCATTTTAACAATACTGATTCTTTCAATTCATAAACATGGACTATCTTTCCATTCTTCTGTAATTTCTCCAATTGCTTTCTGTAATGTTTTATTTTAGAGATTATTATAGAGTTTTAATTTTAGAAACCTTTTATTTCTTTAGTTAATTCTATTTCTGTATATTTTATTTGTAGCTATTGTAAATGGAATTACTTTCTTGTTTTCTTTTTCAAATTGTTTGCTGTTGATGAATAAAATGCTACAGATTTTTGTATATTGATTCTGTTTCCTGCAACTTTACTGAATTTGTTAATATGTTTTAAAAGTCTCTTGGTGGAGTCTTTAGGTTTTCTAAAATATAAGACCTTATCATCTCCAAACAAGAATAATTTGGCTTATTCCTTTCTAATCTGGATGCCCTTTTTTTTTATTTATTTTTTTTGAAGACAGAGTCTCACTCCATCACCAGGCACCAGGCTGGAGTGTGGTGGTGCGACCTTGGCTCACTGCAACCTTCGCCTCCTAGGTTCAAGTAATTCTCCTGCCTCAGCCTCCCGAGCAGCTGGGACTATAGGTGCGTGCCACCATACCCAGCTAATTTTTTTGCATTTTTAGTAGAGACGGGGTTTCACCATGTTGGCCAGGATGGTCTCGATCTCTTGACCTCGTGATCCGCCTGCCTCGGCCTCCCAAAGTGCTGGGATTACAGGCGTGAGCCACCACGCCCGGCTGATGCCCTTTATTTCTTTCTCTTGTCTAGTTGCTCTGGCCAGTACAAGCTGAAGAAAAGTGGTGAAAGTAGGCATCCTTTTCTTCTTCCAGATCATAGAGAAAAGGCCTCAGGTTTCCCCCTGTTCCATATGATACTAGCTGTGGGTTTATTGTATATGGTTTTTATTGTGTTGGGGAGTGTTCCTTCTATAGGGTTTTTTGAGAGTTTTTATCATGAAGATACGTTAAATTTTATTGAATTTTTTTCAGCATCAATTGAAGTGATGATATGATTTTTTTTTCATTTTGTTGATATTACATTTATGGATTTGCATATGTTGAAACACACTTGCATCTCAGGGATAGTTTCCTCTTGACCATGATGAATGATCTTTTTTACATGTAGTTGACTTTGTTTTGCTATTTTTGTTGTTGTTGTTGAGGATTTTTGCATCTGTATTCATCAGGTACATTGGCCTGTAGTTTTCTTTCTTTTTGGTGTGTCTTTGCCTGGTTTTGTAGCAACGTAACATTAGCCTTGTAGAATAAGTTTGGAAGTATTCTTTATCCTTGATTTTTTGGAATAGTTTGAATAGAATTAGCATTCCTTAAATACTTCTGGAATTTAGCAGTGAAACCATCAGGTCCTATACCTTTTTTGATGGGAGACTTTTTATTATTGCTTCTATATTATTATTTGTATTGGTATATTCAGGTTTTGGGTTTCTTCATGGTTCAATCTTGTTAGGTTGTACTTATTTAGAAATGTATCCATTTCTTATAGGTTTTCCAATTTATTGGCATATAGTTGCTAATAATAGTCTGTAATTATACTTTCAATTTTTATATATCAGTTGTAATGCCTCCTTTGTCATATCAGTTATATTTATTGGGATATTTTATCTTTTTTAAGTCTTGCTAAATTATTGAGTGCATATATATTTATAATTGTTATATTCTCTTGTTAAATTGAACCCTTTATTATTACATAATGACATTCTTTGCTTATTTTTACAGTTTTTGCCCTGCAATCTGGTATAAATTTAACTACTGTCCTTTTTTAGTTTCCATTTTCATGGACTATCTTTTTCTATATTTTTATTTTTAGTCTATTTGTGTCTTTACAGATAAAGTGAGGCAGCATATAATTGTGTCTTATTCTCTTATCCATTTATCCACTGTATGTCTTTTGATTGGAAAGTACACTCCATTTATATCTAATGTAATTATTGATAGACAAGGACTTGCTATTGACATTTTAGTATTGGTTTTCTAGTTATTTTATTAGTTCTTTCTTATGAAAAAATACTTTTTAGTATTTTATTTATTAAGATTCAAAGTAACAGTTGCCATATATTTTTAAATATTATCATAAAGTATCTTTCTGTAGAATCACTATGAGCTGTGGATGTTAACATTTTAATTGAATATTTAAAACTAGACATTAATTTTGACATTAATCTGACTTTTATTATCATGTAATATTTTCTTATCTATTCACAAATGTATTCATATGTATTCATTGTTTATTGTCTATATGTCTACTAAAGCAGGGGTCTCCAGCTCGTGGGCCACAGACTGATACTAGTTCATGACCTGTTAGGAACCCGGCTACACGAGCCAACTATGACAAACCTACAGCAAACCATCATACTGACTGGGCAAAAGATGGAAGCATTCCCCTTGAAAACTATCATAAGACAAGGATGCCCTCTCTCACTACTCCTATTCAACATAGTGTTGGAAGTCCTGGACAGAGCAATGAGGCAAGAAAAAGAAACAAAAGGTGTCCAAATAAATTCCTCAGGGACCTAAAGACAGAAGTACCATTTGAACCAGTTATCCCATTACTGAGTATATACCCAAATAAATATAAATTTTTCTGTCACAAAGACACATGCACGTGTATGTTCACTGCAGCACTATTCACTATACAAAGACATGGAATCAACCTATATACCCATCAGTGGTAGACTGGATAAAGAAAATGTAGTACATATACACCATGGAATACTATGCAGTCATAAAAAAGAACAAGATCATGTCCTTTGCAAGAACATGGGTGGAGCTGGAGGCCATTATCCTTAGTAAACTAATGCAGAAACAGAAAACCAAATACCATATTCTCTCATTTATAAGTGGGAACTAAAAGATGAGAACACATAGATACATAGAGGGGGAACAACAGACACTGGAGCCTACTGGATTGTGGCAGGCAAGAGGAGGAAGAGGATCAGAAAAAATAACTAATGGGTACTAGGCCTAATACCTGTGTGTTGAAATAATCTGTATAAAAAACTTCCATGACACAAGTTTACCTGTATAACAAACTCACACATGTACCCTGGAATTTAAAAGTTAAAAAAAATAAAAATCAATAGTGTTTCTATATGCTAATAGTGTACTGTCTGAAAAAGAAATCAAGAAAACAATCCAATTTACAATAGCTACAAAGGACACCTAGGAATAAATTCAACAAAGAAGGTAAAAAATCTCTATAATAAAAAACTATTAAAATATTGATAAAAGAAATTTTACAGACCCACACAAATATGGAAAGACATCTCATGTTCATGAATTGGAAGAATAAATATTGTTAAAATTACTGTACTAATCCCCCAAATCTGTAGATTCAATGCAATCCTATCAAAATACTAATGACATTCTTCACAGATATGGAAAAAAAATCCTAAAATTTGTGTGGAACTACAGGAAGCTTGAACAGCCCAAAACATCCTGGAAAAAAAAATAACTGGAAGAATCACTTAACCTGACTTCAAGTTATACTACCAAGTTATAGTAACTAAAACAGTATGATACTGTCATAAAGACTGACAGATAAATCAATAGAACAGAATAGAGAACTCATAAATAAATCCATGTACAGTAAGTCCTCACTTACCATCGATAATTCAGTCTTGGAAACGGTGGCTATAAGAAAAATGATGTGTAAGAAAATCATTTCTTTTTTCATCAATGTTATAACAAAACGACATTGAATCAAACAACATTATCCAAGGACCTGCGGTATGTTGTTTCACTTAAAGTCACAGGTTTTCAGACCCCATTAACAATACTGTGAGGACTTACTGTATTTACAGCTAACTAATTTTTGATAAAGATGCCCAGAACATAAATTGGGAAAAAGACAACCTCTTCAATAAATAGTGCTGAGAAAAACTGATATTCATATGCAGAAGAATGAAACTAAACTTATATCTCTAGCCATATACAAAAATCAACTCAAAATGGGTTAAAGACTTAAATACAAGTCCTAAAACTATTAAACAACTAGAAGAATACATGTGAGAAACACTTGAGGACATTGGTCTGGGCAAAGATTTTATGAAAAAGACCTCAGAAGCTTAGGAAACCAAAGTAAAAATACACAAATGGGATTACACCAAACTAAAAACTTCTGTATAGCAATGCAAAAAAAAAAAAAAAAAACAAATCAACAGTGATGAGACACCTCACAAAAGGGAGAAAATGTTTTCAAACTATTTACCTGACAAAGGATACCCAGAATATACAAGGACCTCAAACAACTCAACAAAAATGAAAAAAAGAAACATTCTAGTTAAAAAATATACAGTTAATCTGAATAGACATTTTTCAAAAGAAGGCATATGATGGCCAACAAATATATTAAAAAATGCTCAATATTGCTGACCACCATGAAAATGCAAATCAAAACCACAGTGAAATATAATGTCACCCTAGTTCGAAGGGCTATTATCAAAATGATAAAAAATAACAAATGCTGGCAATTATGCAAGGAAAAAGGAACTCTTATACAGTGTTGTTGGGAATATAAATTAGTACAGCCATTATGAAAAGCAGTATGGTGTTTCCTCCTCAAAAAATAAAAAAGTAGATCTATTGTACGATTCAGCAATCTCACTGCTGGATACAAATCCTCAGAAAAGGAAATCAATATGTCAAAGAAATATTTGTACTCTCATGTTTATTGCAGCACTATTCACAGTAACTAAAATACGTAATCAGCCTAGGTTTCCATCAATGGATAAATGGATAAAGAAACTGCGGTGTATATACACAATGGAATACTACTCAGACATTTAAAAAATGAAATTCTTTCGTTTGTGGCAGCATGCGTAAGTCTGGAGGATGTTACCTTAAGTGATATAAATCAGGCACAGAAAGATAAATACCACATATTCTCAGTCATATGTGAAACCTAATAAAATTTGATCACAGAAGTAGAAAGTAGAATTGACTGATAGATATAAAATTATAGCTAGACATGAAAACTACATCCTAGTATTCTATACCACTGCAGGGTAACTGCAGTTATAATAATTCATTGTATATGTTCAAATAGCTGGAAGAGAAGATTTTGAATGGTTTTTAACACAAAGAAATGATAAATGTTTGAAGTGATAGGTATGGTAATTACCCTGATATCCTCATTTCATATTGTATTGAAATTACACAGTATCCCATAAATATTACATTTATGTAATATGTTATATACAAAAATATATTAGGTAAGAGAAGTTCTCCTTCAATCCCTAGTCTGTGACTTTTTTGTTCTTTCCTAGGTAATATTGTTAGTAATATTGTCACATTGTCCCAATATCTACTTGGTTATCTTATATAATCATACATCACATGTAAGATCTATATATATATGTAGAGCATATATTATTATGCATTACATATACTAATTAAGCTTACAACTCCATTTAAAGGTAAAATTACTCCGTCATCCTCTGGGGGAAAACTGCCTTGAGGAAGGAATACTGGTTTTGCCCCTCTTTCTTTCTCATTTCCTTCTCTGCTGCCGGGCTGCTGTTTGCAGCTCTCTTAGGGGATGGGGGGGAACAGAAGCCCATAGAAGCATCTCTACCTTGTGTTAGCTTTATCTAGAACTGTTGTGCCTAATTTTGTGCCCTCAGAGTCAGCAGAGTTTAGAAGGAGGTCAATCTGTCTCAGGGACTCCTTCATGCTTGCTTTGAGCACCTCTGACCTCTGGGACTCTGGTTTGCAATCTCCTGATTTCAGTGAGTGCTTCTTCTGGCTGGGCTTATTTATGGAAGATCCTGGCAATCTTGAAGTTCACCTCTAGCTTCTGTTCAGTTAACATCTCTTTTCCAGATGTTTTTTGAAAAAGACTTAATACAGTCCACAGGAAATGTGTTCTTTGCCCCAACCTGACCAAATGCAGCTGAGATCAGGCCCTGCTCTGTTGCCTACACCTGTGTTCACCTAGTTTTTTGTATCTGGAGTTCCCACTCAGGGCCAGGGAGTGGTCTCCCTGTAAGGATCATAGAAAATCTTCCTGCAAGGTCCCACTGAAGCTGTTTTCTCTCAATTTAAGTTGCAGGAGGAAAACCTCTTCCCAAATAAATCCTCTCAAAAGTCTTCCTCTTGGATTTATAAGACTTGTTCTCCCACGTTTTTCTTTGCAAGTTTGTGAACTGGCCTTGGATTTTATATATTTGTACTTTAGTATCTCAGAAACTTCAAGTAACTATCTCATTGCATATTATATTGTGTGTGTGTGTGTGTGTGTGTGTGTGTGTGTGTGTGTATGTAATCAAAATTGCAAGTGTTTAAATAAAACAAATTATCTTTTCATGTAATGCATTATTTAAAGCAGAAAATAACTAATGTAGAATGAATTCTATTGAGAAAATAATTTCAATTTCTTATCTAGTTACTGTCTTATAAATACTTAAAGAACCACATTCTTTTTCTAGTTAGTAAATGAAAAATCACTGGTGAGGTCTTGTAATAAAAACAGTATGAGATAAGCCAGTGTTAAAATTCTAGCTTACTTCAAATATTATAGTCAAAGCCAAAAGAAGAATAAGCTCTTGTTAACCTCAGTGCAATTTTATCTCAAAGGTATTATATTTCATCCTTCTCATTTTTATTCACAAAAATGTCAAGGAAACATCTATAAAGCAGACGAAAATATGAAAATATGCTGCCTCTCTTATATACACAGATTTCTTGACAAATCCCTTCTTATTCCCAATACAGCTTTTCATGTTAGAGTTAGGTTCATTCAAATTTTTGAGTAGCAGAAGCTGCTCTAACATCAGGTGAAATCCAGGTCTCTTTATGAGAAATAATGGAGAAAATATTTTTTTTAAAAGACCAAAGAACAGGGGGGAAAAAAAGAACAAGTAGAATCAGCATGTCAAAAAGAGACCATGAATAGTGATGAGAGATAAAAGACGTGTCTGAAAAATATGTAATGAATAACTCCCTTTGACTAGTAATGTAGACATTATTAGTGAAGGAGACATTCAAGGAAAGAGAAAAAGAAGGTCCCGATTCCCATACTTAAACTAATTGGAGAAAGTCCGTGAAGTGATTTCCAAAGGTCTGCTGCTGTGTACAAAAACCTGCAGGGTCTTTAAAGAAACCAGAGCTCAGAGCTTTGTGCATGATGTTTGTGTTTTGTTTTGTTTTGATTTGTTTTGTTTCATTTGTTTGATTACTTTTGAGTTGGGGGAAGGCAGCATTTTAGGCTGGAATGAGTGATTTTCAAGAACTCTGGATAGAAATCATGCTATTATCATGAAAACTCTACTTGCCCCATGCAAATTATCTGACAGGTGCCAAACATAATAAAACAGGAGTATTCAGTAAAATTTACTCTTTTTCACCATTTTTCCCTTTGCAGGCCACAGGAGAACTTTCCTCCTGACCCTCTAAGGTTTGGTAAAAAATAAATTTACAAAAGATAGATTAAGAGAAGAAAAGGCATACCAATTTATTTAATGTGTGTACACAAGAGCCCTCAGAATGAAGACCCAAAGCCACAGGAGAAATTATCTATTTTTTGCTTGGGTTCAACAAAATGTGGACAGCCAGGTAGAAATATGATTGGACAAAAAGTGTGTGATCTAATGCTAATAGTTTGAGTGGGGGAACCCATAAGCAAGCCTGTTCATCTAGATTCCTGTTGGCTTCTGTGAGCAGCATTTCTTCCCTCTGGGTATGGGGCAGGAACCTTTCTTATAACCTATCATCAAACAACGTAGGTCACAGAATTTCTTTCTGGCCATTTTTTATAGGGATAGAGCTAAAGGAAGACTAGATTAATATTTTTAGTTTTATGGCTGGCTTTGGAGAAAAGGAGTTCTGATTTCTATGACCTACCTTGTGGATGATTCTCATTTCTACAGCTACCCTTGGGGAAGAATGGGTCTGAGAGATAGGAGGGCAGAAAGAGGTCAGAGAAAAACCTTTTGCTTCTGAAGGTATTGCAGAGACCTTCATTTTGTGGTATTGTTTTTGGGGTCCCAACTCTCTGAATGGTAGTCCTAAGAAGGACAAAACAAGTTCTAGGTTAGAAAATACCTCCTTGCTATTGTGTTTCCTGGAAACAAAAATATGCTTCTCCAAAATATACTTCTTTGGTATATTTCAAGTTGTTTACTCAGAGAAGCTGAATAGCTTTGAAAAGCTATTGCTTTGTAAAATGAATTTACATTTATCTGTGTTAGTAAAGCAAACAGAGACACAAGCAGAGGCTTTCTCTGAGATCACCTTATCCAGATCTAGGAAAAATGAACTCATGGAAAAGAGAAGCCTGACATTTTCAAGTTCTGACAGAGAAACTGTTACCACAAGCTGCCTTCTATTCTCTCTGAGGACTGCTACCTATGAGACTTCATCTGCATAACAAGACAGACTTTGCCCTCCCTATCTTTCCTCTGCTCACCCTCCCACGTCCCCACCCTCCCCGAGGAGCCCCAAGTCCTTATTCCTCTCTGTATGATATACAACTTTAGTCATCTGGCCCTTCTTTGAGTCTATTTTGTGTGGTTTCCCTACACATGAGCATATAATGAACTTGTATGCCTTTTCTTCTGTTAATCTGTCTATTGTTAGTTGACTTTATAGAGTCAATTTATTAAACATTCAAATGGGGGAGGAAATTTCCTTTCCCTTTACATATCCATGAAAACTTACCTAGAATGCATAGTTGTGTCATGCCAGATTGGTAGTCAGAATAGGTTTGTATATCTTATGTGCATTTTCCACAAGGAAGATGCCTTTTAAGTCCAAATAGCATTGCTCTGAAAATTAGAAAAATTGTTTGCTTTTTCAACAATCTCTACACAAAGCTTCCTGGGGCATTTCATCAGAGTAGCCCAGAACTGCTAATTTTAGCCAATTGAATACTCCCTTGCTTGACAAAGCTTTTTGATACCTTTTGGGTTTTTTAAACCAGATGTGTTTTTTTTAACACCTGTACTGTAAATAAGAGCACTTTTTTAATGACAATTTAATACCCAGTGGTTAACAATATATCGCCTAAGATAGCCATTATATTAAATAGACAGATACACAAAGTCTCTTTTGTTCATTCTTTTATATGATCTGCTTGTGATCTTTGCATTTTTTGTTTGTTTGTTTTGACCAAGATTCACTGGACACAAGAAAGTTTTAATTTCAGAAAATAATATTTTTGTACTTCTTTTTAAATATGTGACTTGGAAGCGGGCTTTTGGGCATGAGCATATGTAGCTGTAATTGTTGAAGATGACTACCAAAATTGATGACATACAAAGCACTTTGTAAACAAAAGATGCTGACACTTCTTGGTAAAGGCAGGAAAATTAATAATACAGAAAATAATAGTCACATTTATACTTATGCTTGCATAAGTTCTACCATTTAGGAATTCTAAAAAAGAAATTAAAAAGAAGAGAAACAGGATAATAAAAAAGGTAATTTATCTGGGGAATGTCTTTGATCTGGCTTTCACATACACACAGACATTCTCATCTCAAAAGCAGTCATCAGAAAAAGGATCTCTTTCTTGAATCCACATTAGATAAATGCTGTATTAATCCATTTTCATGCTGCTGATAAAGAAATACCCAAGACTGGGTAATTAATAATGAAAAAGAGGTTTAATGGACTCACAGTTCCATGTGGCTGGGGGAGGCCTCACAATCATGGCAGAAGGTGAAAGGAACATCTTACATGGTGGCACATAAGAGAATGAGAACTAAGCTAAAGGGGTTTTCTCTTATAAAGCCATTAGATCTCATGAAACTTATTCACTACCACAAGGATAGTAAGGGAGAAACTGCCCCCATGATTCATTTATTTCCCACTAGGTCCCTTCCACAACATATGGGAATTATGGGAGCTACAATTCAAAATGAGATTTGGGTGGAACACAGCCAAACCATATCATTCTGCTTATGGCTGCTCCCAAATCTCATGTTCTCACATTTCAAAACCAATTATGCCTTCCCAACAGTCCCTCAAAGTTTTAACTCATTTCATATTAAGTCAGAAGTACACAGTTGAGACAAGGCAAATCCTTCCTACCGATGAGCCTATAAAATCAATAGCAAGTTAGTTACTTCCTAGATACAATGGGCGTACAGGCATTGAATGAATACAACCATTCCAAATGGGAGAAATTGGCCAAAATGAAGGTACTACAGGCCCATGAAAGTCCAAAATCCAACTGGGCAGTCAAATCTTAAATCTTCAAAATTATCTCCTTTGACTCCATGTCTCACATCCAGGTCATGCTGATGCAAGAGGTGGGTTCCCATGGTCTTGGGCAGCTCCACCCCTATGGCCTTGCAAGGTACAGCATCCAACCCAGTTGCTTTCCTGGGCTGGTATTGAGTGCCTGCAGCTTTTTCAGGCACACGGTTCAAGCTTTTAGTGGATCTGCCATTCTGGGGTCTGGAGGATGGTGACCCTATTCTCACAGCTTCACTAGGGAGTGAAGGCTTCTACCCCACATTTCCCTTACTCATTGCCTTAGCAAAGGTTCTCCATGAGGGCCCTGCCCCTGCAGTGAACTTCTGCCTAGACATCCAGGCATTTCCATACATGCTCTGAAATCTAGGCGGAGGTTCCCAAACCTCAATTTTTTAATTCTGTGCACCTGTAGGCTCAACACCACATGGAAGCTGCCAAGGCTTGGGGCTTGTGCCCTCTGAAGCCATGGCCCAAGTTGTACCTTGGCCCCTTTTAGCCATGACTAGAGTCACTGGGACACAGGGTACCACATCTCTAGGCTGCACACTGAACTAGGTCCCTGGGCCTGGCCCACGAAACCATTTTTCCCTCCTAGGCCTCCAGGACTGTGATGGGAGGGGCTTGTGCAAAGGTCTGTGACATGCCCTGAAGACATGTTCTCCATTGTCTTGGCGATTAACATTTGACTCCTTATTACTTATGCAAAGTTCGGCAGCCATCTTGAGTATCTCACCAGAAAATGAGGTTTTCTTTTCTATTGCATTGTCAGGCTGCAAATTTTCTGCACTTTTATGCTCTGTTTCCCTTTTAAAACTGAACACTTTTTAACAGCACCAAAGTCACATCTTGAATGCTTTGTTGGTTAGAAATTTCTTCCACCAGATACTGTAAATCATCTTCCTCAAGTTTCAAGTTCCACGAATCTCTAGGGCAGAGGTAAAATGCCACCAGTCTCTGGTAAAACACAGCAAGAGTCACCTCACCTTTACTCCAGTTCCCAAGAAGTTCCTCATCTCCATCTGAGACCACCTCAGCCTGGATTTCATTGTCTATATCATTATCTGCATTTTGGTCAAAGCCATTCAACAAGTCTGTAGAAAGTTCCAAACTCTGCCACATTTTCCTGTCTTCTTCTGAGCCCTCCAAATTGTTCTAACCTCTTCCTGTTACCCAGTAACAAAGTCACTTCCAGATTTTTGGGTATCTTTACAAGAACATCCCACTCTACTGGTACCAATTTACTGTATTAGTCTGTTTTCATGCTGCTAATAAAGACATAATCGAGAATAGGTCATTTAATGGACCCACAGTTCCATGTGGCGGGGGAGGCCTCACAATCATGGCAGAAGGTAAAAGGTATGTCTTACATGGTGGCAGACAAGAGAGAATGAGAACAAAGTGAAAGGAGTTTCCCTTATAAAGCCATCAGATCTCATGAGACTTACTACCACAAGAACAATATGGGGGAAACTGCCCCCATGATTCAATTATGTCCCACAGGGTCCCTCCCACAACATGTGGGGAATTATGGGATCTACAATTCAAGATGAGATTTGGGTGAGACACAGCCAAACCATATCAAATGTAATGTCTAAAATAATATCTAACCAGAGTTGCCAGTTTATTATGAAAATGTTTAACCTTCTAAGTATTTTGAAGTTATTAAATTATATTTTATATTGCTTTTTCTTATAGTAAGCAACAAAAGTAAATAAGCATATTTAAAAACAGAAGAAATCTGAATTAACCCACAAAGTGGCCAAAAAGGCGTTGCAAATTTAACCCTTTGAGAGTTCCAGTATCAGAAATATGTTGCTATTGGAATGACATGGGGAAACATGGATAGAACTAGTCCTCACACAAGTTATTTTTTCATATCAAACAACTTTTTTTTTTTGGCCAATAGATGGTATTTTATGACTCACCTTTACATTCCAAAATAGTTTCCCTTTGCTTTTAAAGCTCATGGGGATGGCACTAATAAACTAACTTCATTCTTCTCTTAAGCTTAATTAACTTTTAGAAAGAACACCAAGTAGATGAACACATAGGAAACTGATAAAAACAATACCTATTTAGAAAGCGGTACTGAAAATATTTTCATTTATTATAGAATAGTATTAAGTTACCAGTGCTAAGATCAAAGCTACCTGCTCACCAGATCCTTTTTTTTCTTCCTGGACACATAGCCAAACTACATGTCCAGTATCATTGTGATTAAGTGGGACCACGTAACTGAGTTCTGGACAGTGAAATGCGGGCAATCATAATGTATGCATTTTTAGGACTGGCCTGTCCTGGAAACATCTAAAGAAGGAATCTCCAGCCTTGCAGGACCCCTGGGTTTTAGGAGGTGGCAGAACCATACATGGAAGTAGCCTGAATCCCTGTGTAATTTCATGGTGGACGTTGTCAAAGGATGCCACTCACACTGGAACATCTGCACTGGATGTTGTATGAAAAAAAATTAAACCATTACTGTGATAAGCCTCTGTGATAATGGGTTCATTTGTTAGAGGGGTTAGCCAATATAAAACTAGCAATTTCTTTTTGCTGTCTTGAAATATTTACAAGAATGATTAAGATTTGAAAAGAAACTAGAGCTATGTATCTCAAACGGGAGGAATGACATTGGGAGACATACACATGGATGTGTATTATTATTTAATACAAGGCTCCCCATCTTATAGTTTTTCTTCTTTTGCTATTGCTCATCAACTTTTAAAAGGCTTAGCTTATAAAATGAGACCCAGATTTTTGATAACTATGTGCATGCACTCCTAAATCAGAGTGGCATAAGGTGCAAAAAGGAGGGCCCCAGTTGGATTAACTAATCAATTATTTTCGAAGAAACAGTCTGTGTGCTGGCACAGGATTATACCCAATTGCCAAAGTTATTGCACAAAGGAATTGTTTGTCTTCTTTCTTGAATTCTATGTCTGCTCACAATCTTAGACTATCCAGAAAGTGGCATGGTGACCACTCGATTTAATTAAATAAAATATTCTAATAAAGTTCTCAAACATTCCAGCATCTGCCACCTGTACTTCTAACATAGTGGCAGAGCAGAGAGAATAAGAAGCTGCCCAAATTGTATCATGTCTCATGTAGTACATGATACAGTACAGTGAGATCTGATGTATGTTTCATTTTTAACTACTTAATTCCTACAATATTTTGTGGTGATAAATACGTCTGGGGAAATCCTCCTGAATACTGCTAGTATTCCTCTTAAAAAGCATAGAATAAGGCCATTTAAATGAAAGCTCGGGTTTCTTATAGCAAAACCAGGACTGGTTGGAAAAGTGTTTTGATGACATATGCTCCCTGAATCCATCAGGGCAGCTTTGAGAAGGGGGAATATTTTGGATAAGATGAATAGCTCCTTGAAGAATAATGCCTGCAGGTGCTGTCATCTTAGTCTTGGTGGTTGGGCTTCCTCTTTGGATGGCTGGGAACATAAAATGCCAGTCTGACCACTGCTAGCCTTATAAGAGATGGATCATTTTACTGCTTAATAGGGAACTTCTCCAGAGGTCTTTAAGTGAAAGTAGTTATAATCTAACCGGAAGTTGAGTTATGTCTCCTGTTTTTTTCTAACTCTTCTTTTAATTACTAAACTGCTTCCTTAAAAATATGCTTGTATATAAAACGAAAAGAAAAAAAAAATGCTTGTATATATACAAGACACCTCCCATTTCACAATAACAATTTATATCATTACCTTATTAGATCTTTGCCTTGTTGGCTAGATTATACTTCCTTTAGATTAGGAACTATTATATATATTATTTATGCTCTAGGGTTTTGAGGAAATTTAGTGATTAGTATAGATTCTAGTTTTGGAATCAACACAGCAGAAATAATAAGAAGGTCCAAATTTGGAAAAAATAAAAAATACTTGAAGAAAAATCAAAAAATTAAAGTTATATAATATCACAACATAGCCTTTCAAAATATAATCTCTTCTATGTGAATTTAATACACAGTTTAAAAGACACTACATATGTTTGGATAGAGCTTAAAGAGAATATGGGATATTTGATAGACTGACAGCAAATTAAGTATTGTTTATGTTTTGTTTTCTTTCATTTCTTCTGTCTGATAGAGGTTTCCTTATTTGAAAGAAAATGTTTGCTTCCTTTTAGCCAGTTGATTGGGTCAGTAAAAATCTAAAAATTTTATCTGCATCTAAGGTATGAGAATGAGAGAATGACCTTGAAAAACATTTGTGTATAATTTTGAAGCCTATTTCTAACGTAAGATATATAGTATAAGTAGCATTTCTTTTTTAGGTGAGGTCTATATTTCTAAAAGGAGTACTGATAAATGTGTGTTAATGCTTTAAAATGTTCAGTTTGAATGAAACTTACATCTTATAATAGTTTTCTTTTCTAAATGAAATCAGAGAAGACACATTCCGTAACCATTCATTTAGTACTCCTCCATAAAGCGTTCTATCCTTTTTCACTGGTTTTCCTATCATTACACATTTTTTGTTGATATATACTATCAAAAGATTCCCTTCTAAAATTAGGATTTTCTAAATTAATTACAGTATTAGTTGCCATAAGGCATTTAGAAATTGTTAATAAATAGAGAGAGTTTTTCTACCAAAAGTGTTTAAAGCACACTTAAAACTTCAAGTAGCTCAAGGACTCCCACTTAACCATTGAAAGCACACTTTTCTCTGAGTGAATCCTAACTGGACACCGTATGTCTTTGCCATTCCTCTCTGTAGGATGACGGTTTCCAGTTATGGCAAATCCTCTGCATATAAGAGTAACAGAAGTATGAGCCATCACGGTGTTTAAAGAACAAACATGAATCTGAGCATCTGAGTAAAGTGGGAGCTTAAATACCTTAATTAAATGAAGGAGGTAATTTTGTACTTATTCTGAAGTATCCCAATGAATCTTCGGCATGATCTTTACCAGAATTCCTTTGGATTGTGTGTGTGCGTGTGTGTGTGTGTGTGTGTGTGTGTGTGTGTGTAAAGGTATCTTTCAAGGTAGTCTTAAGAGTAGCATTTTTCCAAAAAGTATATAGGATGATATAAGAAGCAACAAGACAGTTTTCTCTATTTTCAAATGGCTTCTTATTCAAGTAACTTCTTGATATGGCTTTCTAACTTATTAATATTCAACTTTTGGTGACTTCCCTTTTAAGGACATAGTAGATAGTGACAAGTCATCATTCACACTCCAACAAATGGAAAAATATAAATGATCAAGATTATATTTTGAAACATAATGGAGAGATGTGAAAACAAAAAGGACTAAGTAAGTAGATACAAATTTCAGAGAGGGTCTAGCTCTTCCTATGTGAGCTGTGATTGGATACCACTTTTCCTCTAGGGACATATGTTGATTCTGTGCATGGGTTAAGGCTTGCCATAGAAAGTAGGACTCCAGAAACCAGTGGAGACCTTGACAGCCACATGTGACAACATTGACCAAGTAAAACTAGATAAACTCCAAATACATGACTAGTTTCTCAGATGGGCATTAGCTGAGTTTTGAGATAGGCTAAAAGAATAGGGGGTAGGTCAGAAAGTCTCAGGACTGAAATCAACTGAAGCCTTTCAGTGCTTAGGAGACAAAGTCACACTATAGGAAGCGGTAAGTTATAAGTATACAATTACGTTTCTTCATTAAGATAGCTGCCAAATCTGTGTGGAGCAGAATGCAAAACAACTAAACTCTCAAGTTCCAAAGGGTAGAAATTTCATGGTGGAAGGGAGAAGCAGAACCATCAGACTCTTAAACAAAGATACAGGAGGGCCAGTCCCAAATGGAAAAGGCAAAGTGATGGATCTTGAACTTAAAACATTTGAAAAAAATGGTAAAGCTTTTAATTAAAGCTGAAACCCAGTCTTTTCCAAACTTAAATTCTGAAGGATCAGTGATTTGCGATCATCCTTTCACATTGTCTGCCTAACAGAGGGAGGAAAAAACATCAATTCCCTCTCTAGGAAAAAAAAAAACACCATCATTTTCAGCCTTTACAGTTATTTTATACACAATGTTGTCCAAGATATAATAAAAATGGACACATGCAAAGAGAAAAGAACATGTGACTGGTAATCAAGAGAAAATACATACATTAAAAGAAGATATGAAATGAGGCAGATAAATGTGATTGCTAATAAAAAGACTATAAATGCAGATAATTCAAATGAAGGAATAAGCAAATACGAATTTCATAAATATGTGAAAGAAAAAAATAAAAATTTAAGAAAATGGAAGAATTTTAATGAGGAATTGAGATCTAAAAATAAATTAAATATTGTAGAATTTAAAATATTTAAAATTAAAAAGTCAATTGCTGAAGGCATGATTATTAAACTGGAATGTAGAAAAAATCCAGAATAAAGAATTTTAAAAAGATGAAAAATAGAAATTTCCCAGCTACTTATTGTGGAGGCTAAGTCCTGGGCTAGTGTAGCTGAAAGTTGGAGATCCCCCTGCTTCCACTCAACTCTCATAACCCACACTAATAAAATAGGGATTTTATCTTGTGTGCAGTGTGTTGAGAATAACGGAGTCCTGATCACTCATGTCCAGACTTGTGAGGCAGTGGGTTCTAGGCCAGGAGAGGGAAATAGAGGACATCCCAGTCTGCTGTTCCTCCCCCTAAAAAACGCTTAGCTATAGACCAGAGATGTTTGCCTGGTGGTAGAAAGAGGCCATAAAACACCTCCTAATTTCTTCTGAAAGAGACTGACTTCAATTGCATCCGAGATTAAAATAGTTACTCAAGCCTAAAGGTATTCTCAAGAATAGTTGAGATTTTGGCCAAAAGGTAATTGACAGGAGGCTCAAGATACCAGATAAACTGAAGGTAGTGAGTCTTCAGGAGAGAACTAGGGGCTGAAACAACTGGGAGGAGTTCTCCTGACCCAGAAAAACAAAAAGCACTGACATCAGAAACCATTTCTTCAAAGAGAGCCAGAATTTGATTAAATTAGTTTGTGGAGCAATTTGTGATCCAGAACAGTGTTGAAAGCAACAGAACCATTGGCTGGCAATTAGCACAGTTTAATAGCTTGGTGAGGCCAAGAATACAGAGGAAGGGAGCCCTACCAAAACCACTGCAAGAGAGCTGTGGGCTAAACAAAGCTGCGTTCCCTGAGGAACACCAGAGGCTGAACACGTAGATGTCACTGAAACAATCCAGTTGGTCTCTGCTGTGGTTTGAATGTGTCCTGCAGAGTTTATGTGTTGAAACTTAATCCCCTATGCAACAGCGTTGGGAGGTGGGATCTGAAGAGGTGGTAAGTCATGAAGGCTCTGTCTTCGTGAATGGATTAATCCCATTATCACAGGAGTGGTTTCCTGATAACCGGATGAATTTGGTTTCCTCTCTCAGGCACACTCGCTGGCCGTACGATACCTCCTCCCAGGTGATGAGGCAGCAAGAAGGCCCTCACCAGATGCAACTTTGTCATCTTGGACTTCCCAGTCTCCAGGACTATGAGAAATACGTTTCTTTTCTTTATGAATTATCTTGTCTGTGGTATTAAGTTATACCAGCACAAAATGGACTAAGACAATTGGCTCCTTCACAGCTTTGCTGGCCCTGGAGAATAGTATAATCCTCATCCAGAAGTAACGATATGGAGAGAGATGAAATCTCCATGCATACCTGCTTTCAAGAATTTCTAGAAACGCATCTGCCTTGCTTTCAATCAACCTTTTTCTCTCAAGAGGGGATCTTTGCCTAGCCTTCAGTGGTAATAATTACAGATACTAATCAAAAACTGTGACAGTGATTTCCTAAGAGAATTTTTTCAATTTATATGCACATCTCAGCGACCATTATTTATTGTAATTCTGGCTTCTTTCTTTAGATACATAACTGTATGAAGTCTGGCAGAGTCACTGCTGCTGTTAGGTAAGAGTGGTGAAATATTGACTTCACCCCGGACACATACCTCCTCTTTACATCATTCAACATCTTGATAATGCCGTTTTGCCTAAATAGATGGTACCTGTGTCCTGACATAATTAAGCAGAGTGGAGTTTTTTCTCTGGTACAGGTGATAAGTTTGTATTGATCTGTCTTTTCGCAGTTCCTGATGACCATGTACATCAGTGTGAGATTGCTGGCTGCAGCCAGTGCCATCTGTGGTCATGGAGTGGCAAGGATCTTGCATATTCAGATATGGTTTATGTAAAAAGCTCTGGTCTCATTAATTCCATCCTCCCATCAACTGAGCCAGCCAAAAGAAATAAGCTGTTGGAACAAAACATCTAGAAACTTTCCACTGTGATAATATACTTTCTTCAAGAAGGAACAATGGCTACTCTTTGATATGAACAAAAATAAAACAAAATTTGAGCTGTCAAATTTTACATAGGCTTTCACAGAAAGAAAAATGTACTCTTTGTCTTAAAATAATGCTATACTAGGAGATGTATTATGGGCCCGCAGTATAGGTGAAATAGGATTACAGCAGTCATTGCTGACTTTAGTAATTTGAGTAGAACCTCTAAATCCTTTACACTGAATTCTGCTTTACAATTACATGGAGAAAAACAAGGCGATTTTGACAAACCAGTTCTCCATTTGGGAGCCTTATTCATCACATAAATTCTTGTGAGGCTCTTTTTGAACATGAGAGAGTTTTAACAGACCGGTGACTGACACAACAGCATATGGGGGAGTGGTATTTTCTAGGTGAAACCCTACCCTGCAGGGGTAGAGGCTAATACTGTGAAGGTTTCATGGGATTGTCTCATGATGAACATGTTTTTCATTCTCAAAAATTTAGTTACCACACAGGAATTTTCCCATTAATTATAGTGTAAACGCATGCTACTTCTTGATAGTGCTGTAGATAACACAGCTGGCACACTAACACACTACGGCTCTCTGCCAGATACCTACACAATAACAAATGAATTGTAATGACAAAAAAGATTGCATTATTTTGTTTTCTGGAGAGTTATAAGGAGATCTGAGAATGTCAGGTAATGTGGTAATTATGTTTCAAGTAACTTGATAATTTAAAAAATATTATGAAATAATCTGCTGAAACATGCCATTATTTTGTGGCTACATGTTCCATTCCCATTAGGTTACACAAAATTATGGGTTAGAATTCCTATAGCTACTTTTTTTTACTCTCTAAGCAAAAGATGCCAGCCTTGAAACATTGAAGAGGAGGATGAGAACGTCTTGTTTCCATGCTACAGTTGACAAAAGAGGGAAGTTTCTAGAACAATGAAACATATAATTTCTTTCAAGCTTCTTCTTAAGCCAACATGTAAGCAGGGCAGGAAGCTCTCTGGGAGACTATTTTTCTCATTTTGCAGCTGGTAGCATGTTCTACTGATGGAAGAAGAAAGCAAGAAATAATGTCATTCAAAGCACTCTTTGTAATGGCCATCTGGGACTTCATCTGAATGTTTGCAGGAAAAAAAATACTATGGCCATCCTGAGAGACTCCAGTTAAATTGGTCCTTCTAGTCACCATGGACACTTGCAGAATTACTAGGTCACAAAGAAATGCAAATTGAGTTTATTGTAAACTATGATAACACATGTTAAGGGGATGAATTAGGATTGCATTTGGGAAAAGCAAAGTCAAAGGTATAACTATATACACTCAAGAATATCAAGACTGGTTTCTGGGAAATAATGTGGAAGGAGAGGCAGGTCAAGTCACTTGTAAGAATTTGCGTTCTGTTTTTATGTGGCAGGTCAGACACATAGCCCTAAGCACAGAATGCGTGCTTGGTATCATTGCTGATCTCGTTTCTAAAGGATAAAAGTATTGGGTGTTTGGGGGTCATCTGTTCAGAACAGAATTTCAATTAGAATAGAATGTGACATTAGGTATAGGAGAGAGAAAGGTAGATTGGCATGGAGGAGCAAAATCAAGTCATGAATTGAACAAAGACAGCAGAGAGAACGTGCACAAAGTGAAACTTTATTGTAAACAATAAAGAAGTAAATACATCTTTATATCAGACCCTCTAGGTCCATGTTTCTGTAGCCCACTGGTGGTACTTGATTTCTGTGAAGTAGTCCTTAGTTTGAGCATGGAAGCAAGTAAATGAGTTTTAATTTTTGCTTTATACATTTTACAAATTTAAAAGGTAAGATTAATTACGATTTTTATACAAATCTTATTTATTTCTAAAAACATTATGCCACTGAAAGTTTTACATATGTATGTATATACATATACATATGTGTATATATATATCCATATGTGTGTGTATAAATATGTATATTATGTAATTATATATATTATTTAGATACACTCACACACACACATATATTTGATTGGCACAAAATAGATACTCAAAAAGTATTCGCTTTAAAAATAAGCTGTATGCAGCAATGAACAATATTACGTCATTAATTCATATTATTAAAGTTGAGGCAAAAATATATCATAACAACGATGAAAAACATATGTATATGTGTGTGAGTGTATTTAAATAATATATATAATTTTGTAATATAATATAATATTATATATATATATATATATATACACCCATACACACACACACACACGCACACACACACCCAACAGCAGGTTATTCAGCTAACAGAGAATTAGGTAGATTTGGCCACCGATATCTTCATGACATTTCTTGCTCTTTATAGTTATTACATTTGCTGTTTTTCATTGTTGTTATGATATATTTTTGCCCCAACTTTAATACTATGAATTATGGTTTAATATTGTTCATTGCTGCATACAGCTTATTTTTAAAACGAATACTTTTTGAGTATTTATTTTGTGCCACCCACATTTGTATGCCCTGCAGCCAGGTGATGAAGAGGTCAAAGAAGGTGTCCACACTAGTACGTTCTAGTTTTATGGTGGCTGCAGACAGGCAATAAGTTACAAAGAAAAGAAAAAATTAGCTGACAGTATGTGTCAAGAAGAAATAAGAAATGATTATAGGTTTAAGTTCTCAGGATGGCTGATAGCCTTGGAATGCTCAGCGAGGGCTGCTCTTAGGAGGAGAACTTCAGTCTGGATATGGGGAAGAAGCCCACAGTGGTAAAGGCCAGGAAGGCACACCTGCCAGAAGGAATGACTGGAGTAAGAGCTTGGAGGCTGGACCAAAAAAATGCACAACCCTGAATTTGGCTGCAAATATCGACACAGCAGAGGGCTTCAGTAGAAATACAGGATGAAATCTTTATCTAAATCTAGTGAGATGTTTTGCAACAGTGAAAAAAATGAAAAGTACAAATGCCAGGTCAACAAAATTGGGAAAAAATTCCATAAAACTAGTGTTGAAATATACGTGACTGACTTCTATTTGAATCACCAGATGACATTAATAGAATCCTTGCACTGCAGAACTATTTATAAGATTCTTCTGCTAATAAGGTCAATATCTGAACAACTGTTAGCTCACTTTTTGCACATTCACAAAAAATTACACTAGAAAGCTATTAAGGAGAGCAGCTATTTGCTCTAAATGGCAAGACCTGTTTTATAAAATCACGTGGGAACACAGCTGCATGTGGAAAATGGTCATTTGTGACTAAAAATGACTGAATTTTGAAGCAAAAGCTGATGTTTTGTGTTTTCTGCTATTTGTGTGGTCACTGAAAATGTACTGTTCCCAGAGTAAATGATAAATGCCAGTGAGTATTTTGTGTAAGTTAAATGTTCATCGTCCTCTTCCTGAGAAATAAAAATGCAGTACCTTAAAAACAATTATTAGGTGTATATATGCCACATTTTCCCTGTCCAGTGTATCATCGATGGGCATTTGGGTTGGTTCCAGGTCTTTGCTATTGTAAACTGTGCTGCAATGAACATTTGTGTGCATGTGTCCTTATAGTAGAACGATTTATAATCCTAAAATGATGAGTTCGTGTCCTTTGTAGGAACATGGATGAACCTGGAAACCATCATTCTCAGCAAACTGACACAAGAACAGAAAAATCAAACACCGCATGTTCTCACTCATAGGCGGGTGTTGAACAATGAGAACACATGGACACAGTGGGGGAGCATCACACACTGGGGTTTGTCAGGGGGGGAAAAGGGGAGGGACAGCGGGGGGTGGGGAGTTGGGAAGAGATAGCATGGGGAGAAATGTCAGATATAGGTGATGGGGAGGAAGGCAGCAAATCACACTGCCATGTGTGTACCTATGCAACGATCTTGCGTGTTCTTCACATGTACCCCAAAACCTAAAATGCAATAATAAATATATATATATATATATATTTAAACAATTATTACGTACTTAGAATTCCATTGCTCTCTCTCTCTCTCATTGCTACTAAATGAGCTTACTGAAAACTATAAAGACATTTCTGCAGAATACAATAAATATGTTTATGTGTACAGGTTCCCATGCCTTGTGTGATTCCCTCTACTTTGACCCTGGACGTGCCCTGTGACTTGATTTCACCAACAGAATGTGGTGGACCTGATGCTTTGCAGTGTCAATTTCAGGCCTAATTCTTAAACAGGTTTGAAGGCATCCTCTGTGACCTTCTTGGAGTTCTTGACCATCTAAAGTAGTTCAGATGAGCCTACTAGAGAAAAAAGCCATGTAAAGAGGCCGTGGAGAATGATATACCACGTGAAGAGAGGCTGCTTGGGGGAACACCAAGGGCCGGGGCAGGTAAGTGAGAGATCCATCTTGAATATTACAATGTCTTTTCACTTAAACGCAATCATGTAACAGACGCTAAGGAGACCAGCAGAAGACTCCATCAGCTAGTCCCAAGTCAACCCATATAATCATGAGACAGAATAAAATGATTATTGCTTTAACCATCAGGTTTTGGATAGTTTGATCTACAGCATTAAATACTAGAAACAGAAACTCGTACCCTAAAGTGGAGTGCTGCCATATCATACTAAAGTGAGTGGTGTTATTTTAGAAACCAGGGGGCTCATGGAAGCTAGAAGTCTCTCAAGGAAACTGTGAACAAGACCGAAAGGACAGGGGGAGAAATATAGGTGAAAAAAGGCGACTCATTTTATGCAGCAGTGTAAAGTTTGAAATAGTGTCATCTGTGCTGATATGATAGAAAGGGACCTAATAAAATTGTGGATCTCATTTAAAAACTTACTTGTCTTATTGGTCTAAAGCTTTAGAGACGTTGCTATAGTTTCTACATTTTTCAAATCTTAGGAATAGGTATTTGACAGGGCCTCCTTACAGAGCTGCATGTGTTGAAACCATATCCCCAGAACACGTTAATCAAGAGTGTCCTTTATGGTGGTCCCATCTGTAGTCATATCCATGTTCATCTGTGATCCCTGTGAATATATATGAGAAATACCTTTACTTATGTAGTTTATATAAGCTGGGGGAAGTAGCTATTACCATAGTAGCTATTCCATAGGGATGGAATCAAGTACACCAAAGAGTAGAATGCTGGAATGAGATAATAAGCAGGATTAAAGTCCTGAACTGAGTTTTCAAATCTTATTTATTCATGGAATGGGAGACTCACGTTGCCCAGCAGTTCTTGCTCTCTCTGTCTTTCTCTGCCTCTCTCTCTCTCTGCTCGTGTCTCTCTCTCTCTTCTCTCTTTCTCTCTCTCTCTTTCTCTGCCTGTTTCTCTCTCTCTCTTCTCTGTCTGTGTGTGTGTTGGAGGAGGAGTATAGCAAAGTATTGGCTTTTATTTTTAGTTACCCATGAACTTAAAAACAACGAATACAGTGACATGCTTTTAACTGTAGTAATAGTTTGTCGACTGTGCTAATAGGCTGTGAATGCTACATCAAGGAAGGTATCATGGCACTGTTTTCAGCCCTGGTCAAATCTGGGACACAGTGTTCAATCTGGCCAGCACCATTTCAAAGAGCTGTTTACAAAATGACTGTGAGGGATCTGAAAATTGCAAACATCATGTAGGGGACACTTCATAGAGCTGGGGATACTTAGACAGGGTAGGAGAAGGCTCCTGGGGGACATGCTCACTGCCTTTTATGTAGCTGAAGTTCTGTCATGCTGAAGATGTCGTAGGCTTGTTTTGCACTGCTCTTGGAAGGCAGAACTACGAACAATTGTCAAAGGGTACAAAAGAGCAAACTGGCTTAACACGAAATGGACATTTCCAACTTTAAGTGTTTCTCTGTCAAACAGACCTGAGTGGCTACTTCTCTAGAAAAAAAGTAGAATGTATTCCTGCCCAGAGAGGAGGTTGCAGCTGTGGAGTTTGCTTCTTACCCAGAGTTAGAGGTTTGAAGTCATCTCTGCTTACTAGTGCTATAAGTAATATTTTGTAGTGCATTTGTCAGTGAATAATTAAAGATTATAGCTGCAAATTGAAACTGATTACTCCTTGCTTCTTCACATGGGTTCAACTTAGCTTTGTTACTGATAATAAAATCTGTTTTCATATGTGATGGGACGGGCGTATCAGCCTTTGTTGGAGTTTCCTAATATTTTCTTTTAAAAGTGACTCCCTAAAAACTTAACAAAATAAACTTGTATGAGGCAGCATTTTATTAAACTTCACCATTCTCAATAATCATGTTGACATCTCTTTGAAGTATTTTGTAAAAGTATAAAAAGTCAATCCATGAGCTTATGAAAAGTGTCACCACAACTTTGTTTGCCCACGTAAGTGGGAGTCAAGGCAACTGCCAATGGAAGTATTCACACTTTTTGCCATGCAGTTCGATATCTGAAGAAATGTTCTAATGAAATGATTAAAGAAATGCAATGAATTTGAAAGATTGGAAAGTTTTTTAAAGAAAGTATGTAAAAATATTTTAATATGGTAGTGAGGCACTAGGCATTATGTGGTTTCTGTGTCCAGTTCACCTTGTCTGAGTACCAATCAGAAAGAGCGCTCACTGTGGAGTTACTGGAAGAAACATCCCTGGTGTCACAGAGAGAGTTGACTTGAGCTTGGAGGATATAACAAATGGTTGTTCCTGAAAATTCAGCCAAACATGGAGAGATAAAGGCATGCTTAAGATACAGAGCTAATACTGATTGAAGGAAGGAGACAATAAGGTATGTGGAGATGATGATACAAATTAAGGAAAAGATGATACATTGGGCAGTGTGACTTTTAACCTGGGAGTTTACTAAAATGACTGTGGAGGTTGGGGGAAGGGACGGTGAAGGGCTCATAGAGCAGTGACCCATGTAAGCCAGTCCTGGAGCAGTTTTATAGTTAAAGAAATGCACACCAAGCTCACATTCCAGCCTTTTCTTGTACTGTCTTCAAGTATTTTATGGAGTCAAATTAAGCAGTCCTTGAAAGCTCAAAACTCATTGTTAACTTTTGCTTGATCTTCCTATTATTTAGCACCCAAACTAATTCTTCTAAGGCAGGGAAGAAATAAAAAATGTCATCGATGCCGTCTCTTTTTTTCATCCCACCCTACTCCTCGTCTCACCTCTCCTTCCCAGCTCAGCTTGCTCCATGGGCTACTTCACACTCTGCTACAGCACACACAGCATTTCTACCCTATCTCCTTCCTACATTAGACTTCTGGGTTACCCACTTCTTCTGCCCTTTGCTTTGATCTAATTATCGTAAGATTTGGTTTATACAGAATCCTGCCATCCTTTTATGCTAGTTGGGAAGGACAGGTAGAGCCCACCCAGGCAGCTCCATTGGTGGTGATGGTGGGGAATCCATAGATGCTCATGCTGAATAATTCTTGTTTTGTCAAATAAGAAATGGAACAGTTGAGGTTGGTGCATTTTCACATTGTTTTATGGAAACCTTTGTGTATGCTGCCTGGCGCGATTTCACACTGGGTTACAGGCCACAGGACATAAGTTTAATGTCCCAGGTTCTCCATTAACTAGTGGTTGTCCAGGTCTCCTAATCACTCGGGGGCCAGATTCTCTCTTTATCTGCAAAGATAAACAAATTCCTAAATTATTGTGCCAGTTGAATTAGGTTATCGAAAGTTAAATATTCCTTGGAAATGGTAAAACACAAATGGTGGTTATGTCTTCTTAATTGCCTCAAGTCATTGACAATTCCACATTTCCCTTCTACTACCCAACGGTACCTGTTATCTGTAACCTCCCGCTTGTTTCCTTATTCCTGATTATGAGAACGGAGCTTCAAAGGAATAAAATTTCACAGTAAAGGGGTATGCAATAGAGAGCATGAGGGGGGAAAATAGGATAAAGTCAAGAAATTTGAGGCTGATAGACTGTGATATAAACTGATCATAAATAGTAGGTGCACAGCATTCATCTGTTCATTCATGATGTGGCCAAGAAACTGTAAGTGCTGATTAAATGCCAGGTGCTTTTCTGGAGAGAGAATCCCCTTTCCATTTTCTTTTTGCTGTCATGAAGAGGGGGATCCCATTTGAGTAACATGTGACCTCTCCTCTTTCTCCTA
Organism: Ateles fusciceps; assembly: GCA_036589455.1. Lineage (NCBI taxonomy): Eukaryota > Metazoa > Chordata > Mammalia > Primates > Atelidae > Ateles > Ateles fusciceps. The sequence continues at coordinate 1,757,076 of JAZHEH010003213.1, read as the reverse complement.
CTTCCAATAAAGTGACTTACCAGATTGCCTGACTCAATTTTGTTCTCTCCTTCTGTGCACCCTGTTTATCCTATTGAGAAAGACTGTGACAATTCAGGGTTGTGACTAGGTGAGCAAATTCAATTCAGAGGAACAATATAACCAGCTTTCTCAATTAACAGCTCCAAAGACACACTCTTTAATCTAGAGTGTATCAGCAGTGAAAGTGATGTTTTTAATCTTCATTTGACTGATTTGGTTGGTTCCCTACAACATAGGCATGGAAGCAGTATTTTTTCTTTTATTAAATACCCCTTGCCTTACATCAGATACTATTCAGAATAAATGTAACAAAATTTGACCTTAAACTGCTTTTAATAGGTAAGATGAAAGAATGAACACAAAGATAATTTAGCATAGGTGATTCAGAAACCTTGGTTTTGAGTCTCAACTTTACCGTTTACTAGCTGTGTGCTTCGGTGAAAGATTGGCTTAATCTCTTTGAGATTTAATTTCCTCATTTGTAGAAAGCGAGTCATAACCCCTGCCTCACAGAGATGATACCAGGATCAACTGTAATACTGATGAAAACGTTTTATAAACTCTAGAGCTAAATAAACTCTTGTGTTTTTATTATTCCTATGGGAACTAGGTTCCCAGCTTGTCTTCCACCCACGCCCACCTGCTCCCCCAGCCCAGCTCCTGCTCTGATTATTTACCTGGCACACCACAATGTTTTTCTTGTCTCCAAACATGGATTGGGCCCATGGCCACTACTTCTAACACCACCGACTAATGTCAATGCTATATTTCACCTAGCATGAATTGCTGTCCTCAGACCAACTGTTGGGTTTTTCCCAGAGAGTTTCTCTGATTAATCATCTTTCCTTTAGCTTCTTATGTATAGATAATTGTCATATTTCCTAGCTTTGTGCTTTCTATGTTGTTCTAAACATACCCCTGTTTTCTGTTATTGAGACACTCCTTAGTTACTTGCCGTGCATTGGTAGCTGTGTCTAGGATCTCTGTGTCATAGGATTCTTGCTTGTCTCGCTCTTCCTTGAACACTTAGATTTCCTGCTGGTCACAAAGCCCAGTAGTAGACACTGGCCATCCACATTATTCAGCCCTCTAGTGTCTTTATTATGAAGGACGGCTTTTGTACAGGTTATTGACCTGGGCTCTGGAGTCAGACACCTCCTCCACTTAGAACTGTGCACTCCTGGTTATGTAACTAGCTTTTCATACCTCACTTTCCTCATCAGAAAATAGAGTAATGGTAGCTAGAAAATATTAGTGTGATCAGTAAATGGAAATAAATGGGCTAATAATTAGTACAACACCTGGCATACATTAATCACTCAATGACATTATTTGCTGTCGTTGTCACCATCAACTAAAATAAAATGTCTCTTCCTAACAGATCTGTTTCTTCCAAGTTAATAGATGGAAAATAAAAACGTTCCAAGGGAAAAAAAAAAATAGGAAGAGCAAAGAGGTTGTTAGTGTTTTTATAGCCTGCTCTAAATATCTACTCAACAGAAATGAATAGGAATCTATAGAATATTTGGAGACAAATACACAAAAATATATGTACACACATATATACATATATACATAGCTATATATATCTTTATATAACCCTACACATGTGTATGTGTGTATCTATCCATCTATAAATTTATATAAGTATATACAAGGAAGAAAGGAAGAAATAGGAAGAAACCTCAACATTCTACCTTCTGTAAATTATGATATATTGTAATATTCAGAAGGTAGACTGTTGAGTTCTCTTCTTTGCTTTTTAAATAGGTGATATATGATGCCTAAGTCATATGAGTTGTAGCGTGAGTTCGCTCCAAATAAAAATTTATGACCTTTAGACCTTACAATCCAAGTCACTTTTGGTAAAAGCAGCTGAAAGTTACATTTATAGAACTTATTTAGAGATTTTCCAGATAATAAGGATTGAAGAGAAACACCAAAGACGGCCCCAGAATAGCAACTAGGGCATTTCCTTTGACAGCTGCGGCAGATCTGGTGGAGCTTTAAATTAGTCTCAAAACTGAATTGAGACTCTGAAACTTGACTAGCTTACTAACAATAGTGTATGGTGCTGAGCAACTACCAAGTGGGGGAAAATATTTAATAGAGAAAAAATCGTGAAGCATGTTATTCACATTATTTAATGGCATTTATGAATTATTAGAGAGAAAATCCAGAAACCCATGTTGTACATGTCAACTCCTTTCTAGTTAACAATTGCAATTGTGACTGAAAATAGTTGCAATTGCAGATACGTTTTGAGAATGGAACTACTATTTCTCTTTGTAAACTCTTTTGGATAAAGATACTCATGCCCCATCTACATGAGCTCAGTTATTCCACCATTACTGTATAATATGGCTCTGACATCTTCTCTCTCATGTGTTGTTAGGCAGGGTGAGAGATGGTTATGATGACAGAGCGATAACAATCTCTGGATCTAACACAGAAAGAGATTCCATCCTTGACCTTGGCAATGGATGCCAGCATTTATCAATCCTCACTGCCAGGTTTCCCAGCCAATTCCTTTGCTCTGCACCCAGGCAGAATGGGGGTTGGTTAGATGCTACCCTAGGAGTGGGGCCTGAAATCCTGGAGCAGATTCCCAAAGACATACATGGGCTCCACCAAGTGGAGGAGCTGACTGGAAAGTGTCTCCACCTTTCCTTATTTTGGCTGTGTCAGTTTGGGGATATTGAGGTTATATGCAGAGGCACTGTTTTTCAAACAGAATCCAGAAATGAGGTTTCAGATTGAAATGAGGCTTCCAGGTTTTAGGAGTACTATAGATGGAACTGGATTCCTTTGATTTTCAAAATATGACGAAAGGAAATACAGGATAATGTGTTTATAGTTCTAGGATATGGAAAACCTTGTGAAGAAAGGCTTCAAATTCAGAAGACTTCAAGAAAAAAAAGTTATCTACGTCAAATGCAAAAACTTAATAGTTGGGAGGAAATACCATAAATAACATTAAAACTTAAGAGGCACTAGGTTGGGCACGGTGGCTCACGCCTATAATCCCAGCACTTTGGGAGGCCAAGGCAGGGGGATCATCTGAGGTCGGGAGTTTGAGATCAGCCTAACCAATATGGAGAAACCCTGTCTCTACTAAAAATATAAAATTAGCTGGATATGGTGGTGCATGCCTGTAATCCCAGTTACTTGGGAGGCTGAGGCAGGGGAAGCGCTTGGACCCGGGAAGCGGAGGTTGCAGTGGGCCAAGATCATGCCATTGCACTCCAGCCTGGGCAACAAGAGCAAACTTCATCTCAAAAAAAAAAAGAGGCACTGGCACTGTGGAAAAAGTATTTGCAACACAGGATATGCATATGATTCATATTCCTGATACTCAAAGAATGACTACAAATCAATGAGAAGGATAAATTCTTCAATAGAAAAAAGGAACAAGGTAAGAACATAAACTATTTCATAAAAGAAAAAAAAATGTAATAAGTTCTATAAAATGCCAATTACAGACAAAGGCAATTAAAGTAATGGGATACCATTTTTATTCACTACATTTCCAAACCTAACAAGCAAATAAACAGAGTGACTGTAACATCCCAGCTTGTCAAGGATATGGAAAAACAGCATATAAGACAGTGTTGGTGGCACTATATTTTGGCATCACTTCTTTGAAAGGTCATTTGGAGGTTTTCATAAAATAAAAAATAAATGATTTTATTATTCAGCAATTTTAGTTCTTGACAGTGATCATGCAGAAATATCTACTCATGTGTATAATGATACATACACAAGGGTGAGTCTATATGTCAATACTACTCTTGAGGTCAAATGGAGATAATCCAAAAATACTTAATAGAGGAAGTTATAAGTTAATGTGGTAAATCTATACAATGTAGTTTTATGCAGCATTAAAAAGAACCACTGACCAAGGCAAAATTTTCAAGATACATTTTTCAGGTCAAAAAGCAAGTTCCATGGCAATATGATAGCATGTTTATAAAATAAATTTTGAGTGCATGTGAATGTACATACAAAATAGAAAAAGTCTAAAATGCTATCTGCCAATCTTCCAATTCTGATAACTTCAATTGGATGAATTGGATGTAAAATACTTATCTTTTTCTCTCTAATTATATGTAAAATAAGAAATATTTTTATTTTTTATATTTCTCATATATATGACACATTCACTTCAAATATATAAACTATGAATACTTATAAGCTATAAAGCCATGGGTTTTTATAAATTGCTTTTTATAATAATAACAGAAAAAGAATCTCACTGTAAGGTCTTTGGCATGATATATAATGCATTATAAGTGCATTAAATGTTAAGTCAACAACCATCAAAATAAACAAGTTTCCTATTGCCATAATATTGCATATTGAAATGTGAGACATTTTAAAACTATCACGTGAAATCAGAAGAAACAAATTGAAATTTTTTAAGAAATTACTCAGAGAGTACTTTCCATTTTGATGATAACACCAGTAGTTGTGTTTGTAGCACAACCTTCTTAAAAAGCTTTAAATACATGTTGTGGAGGCTTTTTTGCTCCCCTTAAGTTCTAAGCAAGCATAGAAATAAACTTTACAGTTTACACATGGCAGAGCCTGTCCATATGTCTCTGCCTCATTTAATATCCATGAAGGATACAGGGGTGGAAGGATTCTCAGTGAAGGCATAACCTAACTCTTCATTTTGCAAATGAGAAAGCTCGGGTTGAGAGACAGGAAATAATCACTGAGGATGAAGATGTTTTAACTTCTGTAGCTTTACAATGTAGTTTACTATCTGGTTGGGCTAGTCTCCTCATCGTTTCTAGAATTTTCCTGGCAATTATTTCACACAGTGAGGACCGTTACTAAGCCTGCAGGAGGGCTGGTGAGGCTGCCCTTCTGTGTCTTCTTAATATCCAAGTTGCTGTGGACCTCAGTGTTAAAAAATACTATACCCCTACTACGAGGAATGCAGTTCCAGAGAAGGAAAGACATTTTTTGCTCAGATCAAAAGGCTCCGCAAAGATGCATGATGGCAACAGAATGTAAGGTCTCTGTGGCAGCCTGGGGATGCACAGCTTTGAGGGGGTCACTGGGCTGGACTGGGCCTGGACTTTCAGTGGCCATCTGGCTTGCTGAGTACTTGTTTTTCTTCACTAACACATGAACTCCCGAGAAGCAAGAAAAATATGGGCTGAAGCCCAACTAGTCACTGCTACATGTTTAAGAATATTCCCTTTCCCATGCAAAAGAGAATTGAAATTTGGAAGGTAGTGATTTTATTTATATTCTTTATTCATGATGGAGGTTATTTGTTCATAAAAATAGTTGTCAGAGATGAATAATTTACATAAGAATATAGTTTAAAATCACAAAGGATTTCAACTTTCTGGGTCATTCTGCTGACAGACAATTTGAGAAAAGTACTTCATTGTGCACACAAATGTTCATTTGGTTTATTGCCATTTGCAGCTCTTACTTAAGTGGAGAAAGGAAATTTCCTCACTCCAGTTCCTAGTGTTCCAAGCTCAATAGGTCTGCCTCTTGCTCTACTTTCATCATTATTTCACATATTTCAAAGTTATATAGTTCCTCTTTGAATGTATATTTTCCATTTTTCTTCTTATGTTCATCCTATTTCTTACTGCACTGCAAAGAAAAATCCATATTCAGCTTAAATCCATCTAACTTCTGGCAAGTGTAAGAGACTGTGTGAGACTCATATTTTGTATCATTAAACCTGCAAAATTATGTCAGATAAGTATTACCAGTATCAAGATGGGAAAATCGAGTCTCAGAAAGGGGAACCATGTCTCAAAGTCCAATAGCAAGCTGATGTTGGAGAAAGACATTTAGGTGGGTCTGAATCAGCCATGTCTTACTTATCCCTCTGACTTCATCGCATACTACTTTTCTCTTTCCCCCACTAAGCTGTAGGCATAATGGCTTCATTTCTCATCCTAAGGACTTTGCATTAACTCTCTCCTCTGCCTGATCATCTTTTCATGATGATCAACATAATGATGGACCCATCCTTTCATTTTGATTTCTCTGTAATTATCACCTCCTCCAATAATTCTTTCTTACCTAGTGCAGTCAGTTACACAAGGCTTTTCTCATACCAATGTACTTTTAACTCTCAACATAGCCCTAAGAAATATCTACTACATTTCCCGTCTATTTTTAAAAATCAATCTCCTTTTATAAAAGTACAAGCTCCACAAAAGCACAGACATTCTCTTGTTTCTCGCCGTTTCCCTCAGCACCTAGAACATCACCTAGATGTTGCCCAGTGTTAGAATGATTGGATTACTGTCTCTAACTTCCTGAGACCAAAATAAATATAAGGGAGAGTTGACCCATGAGAAAAGTTTAAACCCTGGCTCTTGCCCTCAGGATTTGTAACCCAGCCCCTGGTGTGTCTTCATGCAGAAAAAGCCCTATGCAGTTAGGTTAAGACTATGGTGTAGATTTGTCAGATACTAAAAATAAGTATCCATATATAAATTTTGAGGGGACCAAATTTATTCCAGATACTTAAACTAATTTTATATTGATAACCTAAACTTACAATATGTGTCTTAAAAAATACCACATATCAAGGACTTACTGCAAAGTAAGTATGGAAGAATAATGTGCCCACATTTTGAAGCCTTTCTTTATCTGGAAAAGCATGATACGTCAAGATGCCCAGGAGAAGACTTAAAGGAGTTTTTGATGAAGAGTAAGAAACAGAGACCAAGAGAACAGAACAGAGGCCAGAGATTGTTGTCTCCCTGAAAGTAGAAATTATGCGGCTATTTCTGAGTGTTCTCATTCCCTGTGATTGTACCTCTGGTTCTCACCTTATCATTACCCACAGAAGACAAAATGCACATCTGTTGAGTGATTCAGGGTCTATGGAATTCAAATCCAAAGGAGAAGACATGGTTCTTATCTCCTAAGTAGTTTTCTATATAAATGATACAAACAGCTTCAATTCCAAACAGAATGTATATTAGGCATAATAAAGTCTGGGACTCTCCAGGGTCAGTTGGAGCTTACTATGGGATGGATGTGAAGACCCCATTAGGGTTTTGCTATTCTTAGCCTGAGTTGGTGGAATGATTAAATGATTAAATTTGTGGGAGGCCATTGTTTTGACCTAGCTTTTGGACTCAGCCCCAGCAGACCAGACCAAACCAGAATAAAGGTCTTCATGCCAGGTGTCACATCATCAGACTGAACTTTGAAATGGGCCTGTTTCTCCCGAAACAGTAGATTCACAGCAGCTGATCTTAAGGGCCCAGTCTTCCTAAGCTGGCATGATAAGGAAGTCCCTTTGTTGTATCTCTGCAAGGGAAGTCACTTTGAAACAACCAATCTGCTCTGGTTGCCTATTTCTGCTTTCTTCAGTACTTTATTGCCTACAGAGTCCACTCCCTCTGCTCAGCTCATCAGAGTGCCTGTGGATCCACAGCTGGAATGCAGCTCAATTCATGAATCGTGAATAAAAGACAGTTAGATTTTAAACTAAACTTGTTGAAATTGTGTTTTTGAGAGCACTAAAATTATATTTTCATAAACTTAATATGAATCCGAAGTCTCGTATGAAATTGGTCGTCATTCATCATCATATACCGTCCTACACCATCCTATGACTTATTTATCCACATTTCAGGAAGAAATGTAAAATAAGAGTAGTACTGTTTATTTTTGTATTTTTAATCATCTTATATAAAGATATTTTGCTTCTATTCCATTTGGATATAGTTGTTGTAACTTCAGATTTCTATGTTTCTTTACCATTCTTTTAAAATTTAAGTTTTTCTAGTTGTAAGTTTTTCTAATTATAACTTTTATAGTCATGAGAAACAAAAATGCCTTTCACATATTTGCCATCCAAGGAGAACTACTATTTTGGTGTATTTCTTTATGTATTTGTTTTACGGATATAAAATCATCACAAATATTGAGTTTTAGTTACCATAATCAGATGAACTGATGCATAAATTTTCAGATTTTAATTAATGCCAAATGTTCCCAGTAAGAGGAGATAACAATTTGCTTAACTATTTTGTCAACACTGAATATAGAATAGGTTTCTATTTTCCCTTTTTTCATGTAAAATGGTTTTATATTTTAGATTATTTTTAATCTGAATATTTTATGTTGTAAATTCATATTTTTATTGCAGACGAGTGCCTTATTGAACAGTGAGAAAGGATGAGAAAATTTTAAGCTGCTTTAATAACTATTTCCAGATTGTTTTCATAAGTTTGGGACATATATTGCCTCAGCAACACAGACATAAGATTTCTATTTCACATACACTCATCAGCATTAGAAAACATGTTAGAGAACTCTAACTTTACAAATGAATAAATAGATTTCTTCATGAATTTCTTTTAATATTTCTTGTTTGTGTAATGAGGTAAAATATTTTCAATATACATAGTGAACCTTTCCTTCTTTGTTAATTGTTACTTGCTTTTCATAAATATCAGCGCTGCCATTGCTATAGCAATAATTCTATTTTTTTATGAGGATGAAACAAGTAAAGGCCAGGCCTCTTTTCAGAGCTTTAAGTCATTTAAATGGATAGAAACACCTCACAGCAAAGACAGAAATGAACTATGCAGTTTTACGTCATCATCTCAATTGTGCTTAGGCAAAATATTGCAAGAGCATTTTTTTTTAAGAGGAAGAAAAGGTTCAGGGAGTTGCAATAATTTTTCTATGGTCAGACATCTAGTAAATACTATCATTAGGGTTCTAAGACTGTAATTTCAAAATTTCCTACTGCATCTGAAGTCCTCACTGATGACATGCAAACCCCTGGGAGAGACAATCTGGGGAGGATGGTGAGGTTTCATAACAGTTATCACCAATGTATGCATTTTCAGAAAATCAATCATCCAGAGCTATGCGCCAGAGCAAAAAATATAGCCACAGGTGGCGTTAGCTTTCACCTGTTAAGGGGCACTTTAGACTTACCAGCAAAGACATTTTCCAATTACCTGTACCATCTGAACCTAACGGGATTCTTAGAATAGAAGCTCATGTATAAGACTCCACTCTCCTTCAATCCCTTTATCTGTGTCCTAAGTGAAGAATGCCATCTCTTGCTGATCTCTGCTTATGGAGCTGGCATTTGCTACACATGTTTCAAAGGCACATGGTATTTGAAAAATGATCCTTCATCTGAACCAGCTTTGGAGAACTCATTCCACAGGCTGCGCACAAAGCTAGGGATATAACGTAGGCCTGGGAGGCACAGGAAGAGAGCAGATGGTTTTTGAGTATCTGATAAAAGCCAGCCAGCCAATGTGTGTTTTCAAATGCTGAGATAACTTTTGTTTTTGGTTTACCTCACTTGGGTCATTCCTTGGCAACCTATCATTAATCAAACAATTTGTCCTGCTTATAACTTCATGGGTCTGAGTTGCAAACATTTGTGAAATTGTAATATTTCAAAATTAACTATTGACCAGTTGAAGCCCTCTGATGTTCATAGCATTATTATCAGATGAGAAATTTTCCACAGCTACTTATGAATATGCCGAGTGTTTGCATTCACATTTTCTGGATATCCTCTGATTTTGAAATGGAAATTATTATGCAAGAAACTGATTTCCAAGTTTATTGGTCTCAGAGCAGTGTAGATGATGCTCAAGTTCCATTAGAACGAGGCTATTTAATATGTGAAACTCACAGAGAAGGGCATTATCAAAAGAGCCACTTTGTCCTCAGTTTTCAGTCTTGTTTGGTATGTACTGCTGGTGCTGTCTCAGGGTCTAGATTGGATGGAAACTCATGTGTCTTGGATAAGGCTTTTTTTTTTTTTTTTGGTTTGTTGTTTATTGAACACCTTTATTGATGAGTATGAAAGGGAGACAGGGAAATGCCAATAAAGGGAAATTTGTTAATTGTCTTCTTTCTTTTAAAACACACTGTTAATGTCTTTTAATCTCTTCCATCTTTTCTTCTTTTCCTCCTTCACTTCTTCCTTCTAATTCCACATATCACAAACATTGTTGTAGGATGCAAAAACCTGATGATAGTATTGGTAATGACCTGGCCAACTGACAGAGGCAACAATATTCTTTTTTTTAATTTTATTTTTTTAAATTGTATTTTAGGTTCTGGGGTACATGTGCAGATCATGCAGGATTGTTGCATAGGTACATACATGGCAATGTGGTTTGCTGCCTCCATCCCCATAACCTATGTCTGGCATTTCTCCCCATGTTATCCCTCCCCAACTCCCTACCCCCCCCCGCTGTCCCTCTCCAGTCCCCCCCCCAACAGAACCCACTGTGTGATGTTCCCCTCCCTGTATTCATGTGTTCTCATTGTTCAACACCCACCTATGAGTGAGAACATGTGGTGTTTGATTTTCTGTTCTGTGTCACTTTGCTGAGAATGATGGTTTCCAGATTCATCCATGTCCATAAAAGGACATGAACTCATATTTTTTATGGCTGCATAGTTTTCCATGGTATATATGTGCCACATTTTCCTTGTCCAGTCTATCATCAATGGGCCTTTGGGTTGGTTCCAGGTCTTTGCTATTGTAAACAGTGCTGCACTGAACATACATGTGCATGTGTCTTTACAATAGAACGATTTATAATCCTTTGGGTATATACTCAGTAATGGGATTGCTGGGTCAAATGGAATTTCTATTTCTAGATCCTTGAAGAATCATCACACTGTCTTCCACAATGGCTGAACTAATTTACACTCCCACCAACAGTGTAAAAGTGTTCCTATTTCTCCACGTCCTCTCCAGCATCTGTTGTCTCCAGATTTTTTTAATGATCACCATTCTAACTGGCATGAGATGGTATCTCAATGTGGTTTTGATTTGCATTTCTCTAATGACCAGTGATGATGAGCATTTTTTCATATGTTTGTTGACCTTATAAATGTCTTCTTTTGAAAAATGTCTGTTCATGTTCTTCACCCACTTTTGAATGGGTTTATTTGTTTTTTTCTTGTAAATCTGTTTCAGTTATTTGTAGATTCTGGATATTAGCCCTTTGTCAGATGGGTAGGTTAAAAAATTTTTCTCATTCTGTTGTTTGCCGGTTCACTCTAATGATTGTTTCTTTTGCTGTACAGAAGCTCTGGAGTTTAATTAGATCCCATTTGTCTATTTTGGCTTTTGAGCAATAATATTCTTAACAAGCAGGGCCTGAGCGAGGGGAGAAATGTGAGGCTGAGTCTGTCAGTGCAGGGGCAGATCCAATCTTTATTTAAAAGTGGGGCATTTTCTTCATCATGGACTTTGTTTTGCATTTGATTCTTTTAAATTTTGCAATAAATACTGTGCATTTTGATTACCGAATTTCCTGACATCTCTTATATTTTGTGCTAGCAGCCAGTGCCTCTCTTGTCTTACCCTAGCGTGTCTCTGTTAAGGAGTATGGTAAACCCCGTAGAAACATGAGTACAGTAGAAAAAAGCTAGGACAATCTCCATAAAGAAATTAAACTCATCTGCTAGAAGGTATCAGAGACAAACCACCACAACATATGTATACCTATGTAACAAACCTGCACTTTCTGCACATGTACCACAGAACATAAGGTATAATAATAATTAAAAAAAAAAAAGAAAACATAAATCTTCCAAAACCACCTCGGATCCTGGGGGAATAGTGGTGCCATCAAATTCTCTAGCTAACACTTTGGCCACGGTTACATTTGCATTCATTCATTACTTTTGAATAGGTTTTATGGCCATTCTACTTCTGTGCTTTTAAATAACAAAATAATTTTTACTCCAAAGTAACATATTAATTCAAATGATTTTTCCCCACCTAAGAGATTATTTTGAAATGTGGGGTTGCTGTTTTTATCAACAATGACTATCATATATACAGTGTCCCTTTAACTTGGATTTTCCATTGGCTCAAATAATTTTCAGAATCACATCTTGACATTTTAAAATCACATTTGTTTAAAAATACCTGTGATGTATCTAAAACCTTTTTCTTGTTAGCTGTGTGAAGTTTAAAGAGTGAATAGTATTATTCCTATATTCTGCTGAGTTAGTTATCAGAGTCTTTTCACTGTATTTTTATAATTCTTCATAGTAGGTTTGGTTAGTGGTATGATTACCAGGCTGAGAGGGTTTTAAATACTTGTATTTCCAAGTACACATCACACCAAATATAACACCATGTACTTGCTATCCCAATTACCCACATCTGAAAGGAGGAGTTTCCCAAGGCATAAATCTCTGTGTATTAGTAGTTCATCTTATTTCAGAGACTACCTTTGAGTAACTACTACTCACATGTCTCCAGTAAAGACAATATTCAGTTTATTGCAACATCCTATTTCTCAGACACATACCCCCTTCAGTCTATAGTACTCTTTTATTTATTCTGCCCCTTACTGCTGAAGAACTCACAGAATGTGCAGTGTAATTAAATATCCTCATGATCTCCAGTGCCAGGATTGAGAAAAACTAGAAGAAACAAAGAAAACTGCAAGATGGCTCTATGAGGTTCTTTTCGTGTCATAGTTAAAGGTATCTATTTTTCTTTAGGGTCTATGATTTGTTGTTAGTTCTCTACTGTTCCAAATTTAAATTTATTTAAATAAGTCCTATTTGGAAATTCGCAGAGGAGTGAGTCTACTTGACTTTCTCCCAGGGAGGAGTAAACATCTGTCCTTGATCAAGCTCATAATTAGCTCAGCTAAGGCAGAAGATGAAATAAGGTGAGGACGATAAGTTGAAAGCAGAAGCGGGGTGTGGAGAAAAGGAAGAGAAAAGAGTAAATATTAAGCAAAACACCACACTAAGGGCTTGAGTTTTATATATCCCTAGTGCCCTGGTCCCCCTTCTCGACGGCCCAGCCAAGAATATTCATGGAGTCTGACTCCATGCATCACGCCACACTGGCAGCTACACTTTCAGCCCAGATCACAAATGCATAATGCATGTCCCCCTCTTCATGAAGAAACATCTGCATCTGCCTGGGTCTTCCCTTGGCAGAGGGCACATTCATCATCCCCAGAGAAGTGTATTTGTTGGAGCAGCTGTGAGAGGACACTGCACAGAAGGACAGAGGTGCCTGCTGGTGCATTTTCCAGGTTGGTCTGCTTTGTGGTAATAAACTCCAGGAATGTCTATACCTGGACTTGTCAAAAAGAAGAAGGTTGTTTTTGTTGGAATGTCTGGGGTTTTGTTCATGTTCCCCAAGATTCCCATTTCAGAAGCTTTAAATTTTATGGGTATTTTTAAAGCAATAAAGCAGTGAGTTCTCAAATGTGGTTCTAGGATAGAGAACCCCCCAAAGTCTAGCTTTGGTTCACCAAGAAAGTCCACGCCAAATGCTTTGACCGTCATCTGAACCTTTCCCCTCCCTGTCCACCACAATTCAACATTTTCCACTCATAACATCATGACATTATAACTGTGCTCTCTGGCAATTGTGTCATTGGTGATTAGTAAAACACTGAAACAATGACATCATGTCTATAAAATAATCACAAAAAATGCCGAATATTACTGACTAAGTCTCAGAATGGAATTTGAGCAACGCCTGTGGTGACTAGGTTCACTTTATATATTCCGATCTTGCAGAATTTGAATAGGGTTACTTTCCACCTCCTTCTCTTTCCCTAATTTTGCCCTTGCCCCATTTCCCCACTTTCTCAGCCCCTTCCTTTCCCAAGGAGTTTGCAATAAGAAGACCTGTTAAGTTTCAAAATCACCCAATTTACTCTCTGATCTTTATTGGAAGCTTTTCTTCATTTCCAACTAGAAGCACAGCTCTTCTGTAGATGCAGGTACCATTTGAGCTGCCAGACGCTTCACAGTTCACAAGCAGTGGTCGAGGTATGGAAATTTTAAAGCACACACATTGTCCAGATGAACGCAAATAAAAACTGTCTTGCCTACTTGGATCGTGGAAACTAGGAATACAGATCACAAAAGCAATGGAATGTGAGAATTGGAATTCAGTCCAACACTTTCACCGACTGTCTTGAACATTTTAAAAACACAGTAGGCTTTTAAGCTTAAGCCAGAGTGAATTGTAAAGGAAATACCATCCACGTGGTAAAACATCAAAAATGCCCTGCACCGTTTGCTAAGTCACTGGCTTCTCTCAGCTCATTATTGTTGCTGGGTCTTCAATTAACCTCAAAGTTTCTATCTGTAGAAGAAGTGCATGTACATAATTACAGATATTAAGAACATGTTCTCCTTTTTCTATGCTCATGATAGTACTCTCTTACCATTAGTAATCACTTTGAGTTTTGTTTTTTTTTTCAATTTTATTTTAGCAGCGGTCTAGCACTCATACTCTAGGCGTATTTTTTGAAGTGTGACATGAAACCCAAGGGTTGCTCCAATATGTTTTAAAGCCTATCTTGGAATAAGAGCAGGTGAGGAGATCTCCCACTTCTCTTTATTTCACAATAACTCACTTGTTTGGATACAAATTTCCAAAAGACAGGAAGCTTACTGATGTACCACCCTGTTCTTTGTGCAGAGTAGATGCTCAGTAAACATGTGTAGGAATGAATGGTGAATAAATGCTGTTCCATAGATTTTATTTTAAAAAGTAAAGTTTGAAAATCACTATCATCTTTCACTTCTGCTGTGCCTTTACATGATTGCTAAAAGTGCTTTGGCTGGCTGTGAGCTCACCTAACTCCCCCGTCAAGATTTCTGAATGTGGGGCACCAACGCCCCAAGCAGCCTCATTACTACCCCATTGAAAGGGTTGATTCCTTGACTCTTGTGCTTATTTTGCATCAGCGAGTCCTGCTACAAAGATCCTTGAACACGTGGTGATTTTAATGGGGCTAATAGATTTTGAGATTTCAAATTAAGCACCTAGAAAAGGACCCAAACTGGGCAGCCCTTTTAACAAGTCTTCCTGTTCAGTGGCCCGTTTAGCATAGAAACTTTCTGTGAACTCTCTAGGTGACCTTTTCCCTTTCTTTGTTTCCACTTAATCAGATTGCATGCGACCTTTGGGAGCCTAGGGCTTGGATGTTGAGAAGAGTACATGAAAGGATTAAAAAGAAATACATTTTTTGGTACATTGCCTTTGGAGACATATTAAAATCCTCTTGAATGTTGTTGTCTTTTTCTCATTGGAAATACCCCGGTCTGTTTTCTATATAAACAGGCCTTTTCTTTTATCTTGGTGATATTGTTTTACAATCCAACCTTATGGCTTAACTATTTTATTTGTCACAAAATCATTTTTTTAAGCATGGCCTGATTATTAGAAACAATCTCACTCATGTTGGAAAAGAATTGTTAGTGATCTTTCTTTCAAGTAAGGAGAAAAACAAATATACAAATAGCACTGTTTCCCTGTAGGATTTGCATTGGTTGGTCAGACATAGTTTCTCTGGATTGTTACCTGAAATTGAAAGAAAACTATGGAGATCTGAGTTCTCCTCCCATTTGACACTTGCATAAGGACTCTTGCCTAGGCCACCAACTAAATAAATAAATAAATATTTCTGCATTTGGAGAATAAAATAATGATGCATTATTTTATGTCTTAAAATGAAGACAAATCAGAAGAAAGCATTAGAAGGACTACAAACAAAAGATCAGGTGATATATATTTGTGAATTGGGTTTTGGTGAAATTACAGAGTAGATGATGTTTGCTTTCATTGTCATCAGGGTCCTAAATCCTTCGGTTTGCTTCTGCCCTGCTTTTTGTTCACTCTCCCTGGCTTATTATCTCATTCTGTAGAGAGCCCTTCTCAAATCTCAGCCAATGGTAATGTACACTAGGAGTTGGCAAACTTTTTCTGTAAAGGCCAAGAGAGAAAGCACTGCTATTAGGGCTTTTTCTGTCTTTGCTTTTGTTTGCAGTACTTTATTGTTAGAGACAATACCTTCCAAAATGCAATGCCACATTACGAATCCATTTCTTCTGCCTTCAATTGCTTTCTCTAAGCCATAGCCTTGAATGAATATACGAGAAAAAGTACTGGTGCAAGTGGAAGAATTGTGGTACTCTGGAGACCTCCCCTGCCTCGCCAAGCTCAAATTTATAACCCACAACAAAGTGACAATCACAGTGCCTCTCACATTTCTGAACCATAGGGCTGACAGTCGACATTCCGCCAGCATGATTCTTCTGGATTCTGGCAGGAAGGCACGTTAGCATCCTCTATATTTTAGTAGTTGAGAATTTCTCTTAGATTCTGGCACACCAGTTGATTGTTGGCCCTCATTTACTGTCAGAGATGTTAGAAATGAAATGTACATTTGCAGTGTGTCTTTCAAGCTGCTTTTTTGGGAAGTTGGGAGCACAGCTGCTAATCACACCTAACATGTATTCCTAGATCACATTTCCAGCTACGTCATGCCTCTCTGTACTAGATGGCCCAGTCATGCAAATGGAGCAGAAGCTCTGGTGTTGCATCCACATGAATGTCAGATACTGTTGGTCATTACCTGTAGAGTTTACTGAGTACCTTTTCCAGATCTTGAGTGCCACGATATAGTAATTTTTCTGCAACCTTAAATGGAATAATTATAATACATTTTTTAATGAAGAATTAGCTATGAGGCCACAAGATTGCTGCAGAGAGGTCATTTATCACACTATTTGGAAAAATTTTAAAAACTAGATGTATTTGCTAAGCAGTTTTCTACATCAAACGCTATATGCTTGAATAAAAGCTACCATAACCTAAATTTTATAATTAGACAGCTGAAAAGTCTACAAAGATATTGGACATCCGTGGTAGATTAAAAGGAAACTGGATCACTTGGAAGACTGGTAATCAAATCTTGGACCTAACTGAGCCAAGTCCTTTCACATAAGGAAACCTCAATTCACCATTCAGCTTAATTTAAAGATTACTGGCTAATTTGGTTTTAAAGGTACTAACGGTAAGGAATAGAGGCATAAATTAAAGAGGCTTGTGCAATATCACAAATTAGTGTCAGAGACTGGACTAGATCCTATGTGAACTGGAATCCACTCTACTCGTCCTTCTCCTTTTCCTCAAGGTCTAAATTTGACTCATCTATTGCTGGTCTAAATTTGACTCATCTGTTCCCTTCCCAGGGAAGGCCTTTTGTTTCACAGATCTTTGTAGGTGTACTCAGAATCAAACACAGAATATCAGACACAATGATTGCTCAAACAATAATTTGTGAAAGAATTTAAATCTATCATGAGCATTTCCTGACCTCCAGCATCTCATACTCCTTTGTTTGCTCATGTACCTGTGTCTAGGTATGACCTTATGTCTCCGATTCATCCGCAACAACTTTCTTCACAATAGAAACTGTCAAGGTCAACTATGTGTCACTCAGGTGTTTTAATCTTTGCACAGAAATGTTATTTTTTCTTGCCATTTTGGAAGAATTTCACAAGCATTTCACAGACTGACTAAATGATTACAGAATTTGTGCATTTCTGCCAAATTGTGTTGAATAATAACAAAAATAAATAGCATTAGTCCTAAAGTCATGCAGGAGCAGGTTTAGACAGAGAACAAAGCATGGTATGTGTGAATTGGCCAACTAACATGCTTCACACAACACTAGCTGTATTGTCAGCAATAATAAAATCTAAGAAAAGGTCTTGGCAAGTGTGCTGTACATTTATTTGTTTTTGAGCTTTGATAATATGTTGGCTGTGATGTGATCTTTAATACACTGAGACATGTAAAATCCAGCTTGTTTTTAAAAACCATTGCCAATGACTGACAGATATTTATTTCAATGGCAACCGGTGATCTGAATGTCTCATGTCATTCCATACTTGCTTGCTTTTCCATGAATAACTTACCATGTAAAGCGGACATGTTTGGACTTATGTGAACCCATTATATAACCCCAGGTTGGTGAGGGCTGTCTTGGAAGGCTCAGGGAGAATTGCTGTGTCTCTAGGACACTTAACTCTGTTTCAGTTCTTGATTTTGCTCTGACTATATTGACAGCCAAAGCACTTCAGTTTCATGATAAAATATCCAACAGATCAGCCTTCAAAAGTTTGTCCTGAGGCATTTTTGTGTAAGTTCAACCTATTATAGTGGTTTCTTTGGTAGTAGAGTATTTTATGTATAATTTTGTTCATAAAATGAGAATCATAAAGACATCTAGTTTTATAATAACATGCAGGACTGAACTTATCAAAGCCAGAGTAACAGATGCTTATGCACCTTCAATAGGACTAATTCTTTAAGGAAAGTCCCCATAAGGAGTCATAGAAATTACATTTTGATGTAACTTCTATGCATTTTAATAAAAAACCTTCTGGGAAAATTATGGGTTATAGATAATTTCCAATATCATAGGTTTTTATTTCATTAGCTCACATTTAGTTTTAATAGTTAATTTACATTATAGCACTGAGGGACTGAGAGTTTTCTGGGGAAGAAAGAGAGAGTAGAGCCATTTAGGAGTATAGTTTGTTATCTATGAAGACCAAAGCAGTGGGGAAAGGTGGAATGAGCAGGTAGTAGTGTTAGAGTATTGAAATAATACAAAGAGAGGGTCAATTCTTTGGTTCAGATTCTATTAATATTTCTTCAGAAGACAGAAGGCTCTAAACTAGCGTTTGAAAACTGGTAGCCATGTTTTCTTGAGCCAGTAAAGTACTTTAAAAAGCTTTGGGTTTGAATTCTTTAGATGAACATGCCCACTCTGGTACCACAAACCCTAGTGTTTTATAGTCTAAGGCCCTGAAGGATTTGGAGTTTAGGAACTCAAATTTACCATGCTTGATCTGCAGAGCACTATCATGCAAAGTACTGTGGGAGTTTTAGACAATATGTGAATTCTCTGTAAAAATACAATCTAGCTCAGCAGAAAACTTATAAGCCAGAAGGAACTGGGATCCTATCTTTAGCAGAACCCTTATTAGCCAGAAGGATTGGGGTCCTATCTTCAATTATTGGCAGAATAACTGTCTGCCAATAATTTTGTATCCAGGAAAACTATGTTTCAGAAACAAAAGAGAAATAAATAAGTATTTTTCAGAAAACAAATGCTGAGGGAATTTGTCACTATCAGACCAGCCCTCTAAGAAATACTAAAAGAAGTTCTAAATCTTGAAACAAAAGATTAATATGCTCCAGAATAGAACACGGAAATTGAACAATCTGTTCTTGAATGACTTTTGGGTTAACAATGAAATCAAGATAGAAATTCAAAAATTATTTGAAATGAATGATAATGATAGAGATTGCCAAAACTCTGGGATAAGCAAAAGTACTGCTAAGAGGAAAGTTTACAGCACAAAACGCCTACATAAAATCAGAACAATCAAAGATTGACAACCAAGAATCACACCTCAAGGAACTGGAGAAACAAGAATCAAACCAAAAGCTAGCAGAAGAAAAGAAATAACAAAGATTAGAGCAGAATTAAATGAGACTAAAACATAAAGAATTACAAAAGATCAATGAAACAAAAACTTGGTTTTGTTGAAAAGATGAACGAAATTGATAGATCCTTAGCTATATTAACCAATAAAACATCTAATGATTGAACCAATTAAACTTCCTTCAACAGTGTAAAAGTGTTCCAACTTATTCACATCCTCTCCAGCATCTGTTGTCTCCTGAGTTTTCAATGATCACTGTTCTAACTGGTGTGAGAGGGTATCTCAATGTGGTTTTGATTTGCATTTCCCTAATGACCGGTGATGATGAGCTTTTTTTTTCATGTTTGTGGGCCACATAAATGTCTTCTTTTGAGAAGTGTCTGTTCATATCCTTGGCCCACTTTTTGATGGAGTTGTTTGTTTTATTCTTGTAAATTTGTTTACCTTCTTTGTAGATTCTGGATGTTAGCCCTTTGTCAGAGGGGTAGATTGCAAAAATTTTTTCCCATTCTATTGGCTGCCAGTTCACTCTAATGATCATTTCTTTAGTTGTGCAGAAGCTGTTCAGTTCAATTAGATCCCATTTGTCTATTTTTGCATTGTTACCATTGCTTTTGGTGTTTTGGCATGAAGTCCTTTCCCGTGTCTATGTCCTGAATGGACTAGAATAGCCTAGGCTTTCTTCTAGGGTGTTTATGGTGTTAGGTCTTATGTTTAAATCTTAATCCATCTGGAGTTAATTTTTGTATCAGGTGTATTAAAGGGATCCAGTTTCAGCTTTCTGCATATGGCTAGCCAGTTTTCCCAACATCATTTATTAAATAGGGAGTCCTTTCCCCATTGCTTGTCTTTGTCAGGTTTGTCAAAGATCATATGACTACAGATGTGTGGCATTATTTCTGAGACCTCTGTTCTGTTCCATTGGTCTATATCTCTGTTTTGGTACCAGTACCATGCTGTTTTGATTACTGTAACCTTGTAATATAGTTTGAAGTCAAGTAGCTTGATGCCTTCAGCAGTTTTGTTTTTTGTTTGTTTGTTTGCTTTTTCTTAGGATTCTCTTGGCTATGTGGGCTCTTTTTTGGTTCCATATGAAGTTTAAGGTATTTTTTTTTCCAATTCTGTGAAGAAAGTCAATGATAGCTTGATGGGGATAGCATTTAATCTATGAATTACTTTAGGAAGTATGGCCAGTTTCACAATATTGATTCTTCCTAACCATGAGCATGGAATGCTTTTCCCATCTGTTTGTGTCCCCCTCTTATTTTCTTGAGCAGTGGTTTGTAGTTTTTCTTGAAGAGGTCCTTTAAATTCCTTGTTAGTTGTATTCCCAGGGATTTTATTCTCTTTGTAGCAATTGTGAATGAGAGTTCACTCATGATTTGGCTCTCTGTCTGTTACTGGTATATAGGAATGCTTGTGATTTTTGCACATTGATTTTGTATCCTGAGACTTTGTTGAAGTTGCTTATCAGCTTAAGGAGAATTTGTGCTGAGACAATGGGATCTCTTAAATATATAATCCTGTCATCTACAAATAGAGACAATTTTCACTTCCTCTTTTCCTAATTTATTTCTTTTTCTTGCCTGATTGCCCTGGCCAGAACTTCCAATACTATGTTGAATAGGAGTGGTGAGATAGGGCCTCCTTGTCTTGTGCCGGTTTTCAAAGGGAATGCTTCCAGTTTTTGCCCATTCAGTATGATATTAGCTGTGGGTTTGTTATAAATAGCTCTTATTATTTTGAGATATGTTCCATTGATACCTCTTTATTGGGAGTTTTTAGCATAAAGGGCTACTGAATTTTATCAAAGTCCTTCTCTGCATCTATTGAGATAACCATGTGGTTTTTGTCTTTGGTTCTGTTTATGTGATGGATTATGTTTATAGACTTGTGCATGTTGAACCAGCCTTGCATCCCAGGGTTGAAGCTCTGACTTGATAGTGATGGATAAGCTTTTTGATGTGCTGTTGGATTTGGTTTGCCCGTATTTTATCGAGGATTTTCACATCAATGTTCATCATGGATATTGGCCTGAAATTTTCTTTTTTCGTTGTGTCCCTGCCAGGTTTTGGTATCAGGATGATATTGGTCTCATAAAATTAGTTAGGGAGGATTCCCTCTTTTGTATTGTTTGAAATAGTTTCAGAAGACATGGTGCCAGCTCCTCTTTGTACCTCTGGCAGAATTTGGCTGTGAACTCATCTGGTCCTGGACTTTTTTTGGTTGGTAGGCTACTGATTGCTGTCTCAATTTCAGACCTTTTTATTGGTCTATTCAGGGATTCAACTTCATCCTGGTTTAGTCTTGAGAGGGTGTATGTGTCCAGGAATTTATACATTTCTTCTGTATTTACTGATTTATTTGCATAGAGGTGTTTTTAGTATTCTCTGATGGTAATTTGTATTTCTGTGGGATCGGTGGTGACATCTCCTTTATCATTTTTTTATTGCATCTATTTGATTTTTCTTTCTTTTCTTTATTAGTCTGGCTAGCTGTCTATCTATTTTGTTGGTCTTTTCAAAAACCCAACTCCTGGATTCATTGATTTTTTTGAAGGTTTGTGTTTGTGTGTGTCTCTATTTCCTTCAGTTCTGCTCTGATCTTATTTCTTGTCTTCTGCTAGCTTTTGAATTTGTTTGATCTTGCTCCTCTAGTTCTTTTAATTGTGACATTAGGGTATCAATTTTAGATCTTTCCTCATTTCTGTTGTGGACATTTAGTGCTATAAATTTCCCTCTAGATACTGCTTTAAATGTGTCCCAGAAATTCTGGTACATTGTGTCTTCATTCTCATTGATTTCAAAGAACATCTTTATTTCTGCCTTCATTTAATTGTGTATCCAGTAGTCATTCAGGAGCAGGTTGTTCAGTTTCCATGTAGTTGTGTGATTTGAGTGAGTTTCTTAATCCTGAGTTCAATTTGATTACTCTGTGGTCTGAGAGACTGTTTGTTATGATTTCTGTTCTTTTGCATTTGCTGAGGAGTGTTTTACTTCCAATTATGTGGTCAATTTTAGAGTAAGTATTATGTGGTGCCGAGAAGAATGTATATTCTGTGGATTTGGGGTGGAGAGTTCTGTAGATGTCTATTAGTTACACTTGGACCAGATCTGAGTTCTAGTCCTGGATTCCTTGTTAATTTTATGTCTCGTTGATCTGTCTAATATTGAAAATGGAGTGTTAAAGTCCCCCACTATTATTGTGTGGGAGTCTAAGTCTCTTTGTAAGTCATTAAGAACTTGCTTTATGTATCTGAGTGCCCCTGTATTAGGTGCATTCATGTTTAGGATAGTTAGCTCTTCCTGTTGCATTGATCTCTTTACCATTATATAATGCCCTTCTTTGTCTCTTTTGATCTTTGTTAGTTTAAAGTCCGTTTTATCAGAGACTAGAATTGCAACCCTTGCTTTTTTCTTTTTTTGCTCTCTATTTACTTGGTAAAAATTCCTCCATATTTTTATTTGAGCCTATGTGTGTTTTTGCATGTGAGATGGGCCTCCTGAATACAGCACACCAATGGGTCTTGACTCTTTATCCAATTTGCCGGTCTGTGTCTTTTGATTGGGGCATTCAGCCCATTTACATTTAAGGTTAATTTTATTATATGTGAATTTGATCCTGCCATTTTGATGCTAGCTGGTTGTTTTGGCCATTAGTCGATGCAATTTCTTCATTGTGTCAATGGTCTTTACAATGTGGTATATTTTTGCAGTGGCTGGTACTGGTTGTTCCTTTCCATGTAGCCTTTATCTCCTGGGCTCAAGCAAATTTGATAAATTTTTATTTATGGTGTGAGGTAGGGATTAAGCTTTATTTATTTGCGAGTAGATATTCAGTTATCTCAGCACCATTTATTGCAAAGACTCTTATTTTTCTCTATAAATTCTCCCAGAAATGTTGTCAAAAATAAATTGACCATAAATATTTAAGATTCATATGCATTTTCATTCTTTAATGGCAATCTACTTGTATCTTTGGATCTGAAGTGAGTCTCTTGTAGACAGCATACAGTTGGATCACTTTTTAATTTATTTTTCCAATCTCTGCCTTTTTATTGGAAGGTTCAATACACTCACATTTAGTGTAAATGGTGAAAACAGTAATTTACTTCTGTCATTTTGCTACTTGTTTTCTATATGTCTTATGTCTTTTTTATTCCTCAATTCTTTCATTATTGGTTTATTTTATGTTCAATAGATATTTTCTAGTGTGCTATTTGATTCCCTTCTTGTTTCATTTACTACTTGTTTTTAGTTACTTTTTAATAATAACACCTTAACATATAATAATCTAGTTCAAATTAACGCCAAATTAGATTCTACGTTATCCTGAAACTTTGGTTTATATCTCTGTTACCACTCACCTCTTCCTGTTATTGTTACAAATTACATCTTTATGAATTGTATGCCCATCAACATGGATTTATAATTATTGTGTAACACAATTGTGTTTTAAATAATATAGGAAAACAATAAGGGATAAACAAAAAAAATGCATTTAATGCTGACTTTACATTAACTATATAGTTACCTTTACTGGTATTTTTAATTTCTTCATGTAGATTAGAGTTACTGTCTAGTGTTTTTCTGCTTACATCAGAAAAACTCACATTGGAATTTCTTCTACGGAAGGTCTGGTAGTCCTTGAAGAAAACTCTACAAATCTCTCACTTAGTTTTTGTTTACTGGGAATGCATTAATTTCTCCTTAATTTTTGAAGGATAGTTTTGCTGGATATAGAATTCTAGATTGATATAATTTCTCTTGAATTTTTGAAGGATAGTTATGCTAGATATAGAATTCTTGATTGACAATTTTTTACTGATTCAGCTCTTTAAATACCTAATTCCACCACGTTCTGACCTTTATGGTTTCTGATGAGAAATTAGCTGTCAGTCTTATTGAGGGTCATATATAAATGATAGGTAACTTCTCTTTTGGTATTTTGAGATTCTCTATTTGTCTTTGGAATTCTACAGTTTGGTTATGAGTGTTGGTGTTAATCTTGGTTATGAGTGTTGGTGTTAATCTCTTTTATTTATACTACTTTGAGTTCTGTGAGCTTGCTGGATGTGTAGATTAATGTGTTTTACTCAATTTTGGAAGTTTTCAAGCTTACTTTTATCAAATATTTTTTATTTTCTTTTCTCTTTTTCTTCTGACACTCCCATTGTTTATATGTTGGTATGCTTGAAGATGATTCACAAGCCTCTGAGACTGTTAATTTATCTTCTTACATCATTTTTCATTTCTTCATACTGATCATCTCAATTTATCTAATTCAACTTTGCTGATGCTTTCTTCTGCCTGCTAAACTTTTCATTGCATTCTCTGCAAATTTTTCATTTTAATTATGGTACTTTCCAACTCTATCATTTCTATTTGGTTTCTGTTTATCATTTCTATTCCTTTATTGATATTCTTTGTTTTGTAAGATACGATTCTCAGTGTTCCTTTATCTTTAAATGATGTCTTTCAGCTCTTTCAGAATATTTTAAATGGTTAATGTAAAGTTATTGTCTAATTCCTCAAAAGCAGTTTCTATTTATTCCTTTTCTTTCTTGTATATAGGCCATGATTTATTGTTTGTTTGCATGCCTTGTATTTTTTTTGGAGACTGTACATTTCAACTGTAAAATATGGCAACTATGAAAATCAGATTCTCTCCAAAGCATTTTTCTACAAAGCATTTTAGTTCGTTTATTGTTTTATCAAACTGTTATCCTTTGTTCCAAGTGGAAGTAACTAATACATTTGGTTTTAAATACTGAAGTGCCCCTATGGTAACTACTTCAGTCAATGGAGAGTTATGAAAGAAACAAACAACCCTAATTCTCTGAAAATAAGATTTGTTCTGCTCTCTATGATACTAGGTAATTATATGAGTTATGCAGACTGTTTTCTTAAAAACTGCTGCTGAGTTGGGAAGTGTTGGATGAAACCAGAATAATTTAAAACATAACAAAACTCTCTCACAAGGTTCACTTGGTTTTCTTAATAAGACCAATTTATGGATGCTGTAAACTTTGGGTTATTTTTTAAAATTCTGAAAAATTTGATTCTGACAGTTTATTCTGGTTTATTCTTTAGTTTTGTGAAGGAGCAGAATTGGAATTCACTCCTTCACCATTTTCACTAATGTCACTCAAGAGTTTTTATTTCTGGACTCTTACTTCTATTTCATTAATTTATATATGACTTCCTTTATGCTAGTTTTGACTACTATCTTGATTACAGTAGCATTGTAATAAGTTTTGAAACTAGTGTTAGTCCTACAACTTTTTTTTCAAGATTATTTTGACTATTACCTTGAATTTCCATATGAATTTTAGTATTAGCTTTTCAATTTCTGCAATGAAACCAGCTGGGACTTTGATAGAAATGGTGCTGAATCTGTATGTCATTTGGGAATTATTGCTATCTTAATAATATTACATATTCTGATCCATGAACATGGGATGTCTTTCCATTTATTTAGGTCTTCTTTAATTTCTTACAACAATGTTTTTAAGTTTGCAGAGTATAAGTGTAACACTGTATTTGCTAAATTTGTTCTTAAGTATTTTTTCATACTATTGCAAACAGAATTATGTTAATTTCACTTTTAGATTATTCACTGCAAAGGTAGATAAGTGTAGTTGATTTCCACACAAAGTAAAAAAAATTAAAAACATGGTGTCACCTGTCTCCCTAAAATTTCATTATCTCCTAATGCTTCTCAGAATAATAACAAAAATTTTTAATACTGTGTAAGTGCCTCAGTGGTCTGGTTTCTGTTAACTTCTCTTATCACATCTGTCCCTGATCTTTCCCTAACTATCTGAGCTATACTGTCAGGCTCTCCATCATCAAAATCTAACATAATTATTTCCATAATAAGGTCTTTGCACATACCATTTCCTCTACCTGAAAATTTCTCTCCCTCTCCTGCCACAAAACAAAATGAAAGCCTTCTGATTTTCAATTTTGCAGATAAGGAACTTGAAACTCACCACTCCATCCTAACAATAAATAAAAAGTTAAACAGACTGAAAAAAAATCAATAACTTTTTTTGGATCCATAAAACATGTGGACACACAGCAAACCTCTGACCCTAACGTTGGTGAGATAGGAAAATGTATGAAACTCATGAGTGAAAACCAGTGCTGGGGTCAAAAATAACTGATGTGTAATTGAAGAATTACTGGAAGTTAGATGTAGGCAAATCTGAGAGTTAAAAAGTCCAGTGGGACTCAGTCATAGAGGGCCATTCACACTTTTGTAAATTTTACCTCCAGGAGCTCAACCAGGTTCTCATGGCAAATATCTGAGAAAAAAATCTCCTCATGCTTCCAGCAGGGAGAGAGAAAAAACAAACAAATATGTTAGAGCACCCTGTTCTTCTTAACAATGTCTAGTATCAGGAGAAACTGGTTAACAAGAGCCTGACTTGCTGGAGTACCATCTGAACCTAGGAGATGGAAGAAAAATACACAACTCCAGCCAACTCTAGCCTTCCATGTAGGAGAAGGAAAATACCCAATCTGTTCAACTCCACTCATTCTGTTCTACCTAAAATGGGGAGGAAAAATACAACATACTTCTAAATAACACATGGTTTAAAGAAGAAATATCAAGAAGAAATTAAGAACACATGTCAAAATTTGTGGAATGCTGCAGAGATAGGGCTTGGAAGGAAATTTATGGCATGTGAATGCATATATTAGATGACAAGAAATGTCTGAAAAAAAAGTAAAAATTTAATTCAAAGTAAACTGAAAAATAAATAATAAGTAGATGAATTAGAGCATCAATCAATAAAGTAGAGAAGAGAAAAATCACTAGAGAAAACCAACAAAACTAATGACTGATCCTTTGAAAAGAATAATACAATTGACATCCTCTAACCAGGGTAATTTGAAAAAATGAGAGAAAGGATAAGAATTACTAATATCATAAGTGAAAGAGGGAGCATCACCACAGATCCCATGGACACCAAAAGAATAAAAAGGACACTGTGAACAACTCTATGTCCACAAGTTAAATAACAGGTAAAATAGACCTAATTCCTTGAGGATGCAATCTGCCAAATTTTACACAAGAAGAAATAATCAATCTGAATAGGTCTATATCTATTAAAGAAATTGAACCAATAATTAATTACACTGCAAAATAGAAAACACCAGGTTTAGATGGGTTCTCTGATGAATTCTACTAAATATTTAAGAAATTACACCAATTTTCTACAATCTCTTCTAGAAATAAAAGCAGAAGGAGTATTTCCTAACTCATTCTATGAAGCCAGCCTTAACCTAATACCAAAACCAGCAAAAGACATTCCAAGAAGCAAAAACTACAGAACAAGGTCTCTCAAGAATATTGATATGAAAATATTCAACAAAATATGAGCAAATTTGATCCAAAAATGTATAAAAATATTTATACACTGTGACCAAGTTGGGTTTGTCCCAGGTTTGCAAGGCTGGTTCAACATTCAAAATTAGCTAATATAATCAATCACATCAATAGGATAAAAAAGTTAATAATATCAATAAAATTAAAAATGACAAAGTCGAGTATCCATTCATGACAAAAACTCTCAGAAAACCAGGAATCACTGGGAACTTTCTCAATTGGATAAAGAATATCTGCAAAAAAACTTACAGCTAACACCATATGTAATGGTGAGAAACTCAAAACTTTCCAACTAAGATCAGGAAAAAGGCAAAGATGTCCCCTCTCATGACTACTTTTTGACATCATACTGAAAATTCCATTGTAATTCAATATGACAAGAAATAGAAATAAAAGCTATACAGATTGGGAAGAAATAACTAAAATTGTATTTGCTGATAGATAATGTAATTATGTATGTAGAAAATATAAAAGAATAAACCAAAAAAACTTTTGCAACCAATAAACTATATAGTAAGGCTGCAGAATACAATGTTAATATACAAAAGTCAATCATTAACAAAATACATTCAAAAATAAGATTACACACAAAAGTATAAAAAATAAGATATATATGAGGAAAACTACAAAACTCTGATAAAGGAAATCAAGTAAGTTAAAAAATGAAGAGATATTCCATGGTCAGGAACAGGAAGACTCAATATTGTCAAGGTAACCTTCCCAACCTCTTCAGTAGACTCAATGGAATCCCAATAAATATCCTAAACAAATAGTTTGTGGATATTGAAAACCTGATTCTATAGTTTGTATTAAGAGGCAAAGACCCAGAATAGCTAATAAATACAGTGTTAAAGTATAAAAATGAAATTGGAAGACCAGCATTGCTCAACCTTAAGACTTACTATAAAGCTACAGTAATCAAGACAATGTGGTATTGTCAAAAGGACAGACCAATAGATTAATGGAACAAAATAGAGATCCCATAAGTACAGCTGCATAAATATAGTTAACTGATTTTTGATAAAAGAGTAAAGGCAAAAAATACAATGGAACAAAGCTAGTCTTTTCAACAAATGGTGCTGAAACAATTGGACATCCCTATAAAAAAATCTAGCCATGGACCTCACACTGTTTACAACTATTAACTCAAAATGAATCATAGACCTAAATGTAAAACACAAAACTATAAACTTTCTGGGGCTGGGTGTGGTGGGTCATGCCTGTAATCCAAGCACTTTGGGAGGTTGAGGTGGGCAGATCACAAGGTCAGAAGTGAGCCAAGATTATCCCATTGCACTCTAGCCTGGGGGACAGAGCAAGACTCCATCTCAAAAAAACAAAACAAAACAAAAAAACACTTCCAGAAGGTGACTTAGGAGAAAACCCAGATACCCTTGTATATGATGACTTTTTCAATACAACACGAGGCACATTCCATGAGATAAATAATTGATAATACGGAATTTACTGAAATAAAAAATTTCTGACTTGCAAAAGACAATATCAAGAGAATGAAAAAACAAGTCATGGACCAAAAACAATATCTGCAAATGACATATTTGATAAGGGTCTATTATCCAAAATGTTCAAAGAACTCTTAAACTTAGCAATAAGAAAACAACTAATTAAAACTCGAACCAGAGACCTTAAAATACCCATTACAAAAGAAGATATACAGATGGCAAATAAACATATGAAAAAATGTTCCACATCATATGCCATCAGGGAAAGGCAAATTAAAGTGATAGGATACCTATTAGAATGGTCAAAATTCAGAACATTGACAATGACAAGTACAGTTGATGTGCAGCAATAGGAACTCCCTTCATTGCTGATAGAAATGCAAAATGATAAAGTAACTTTAGAAGACAGTTTGTTAGTTTCTTACAAAAAGAAACATATTCTTTACCATAGGATTCAGCAACTGTGCTCCTGATATTTACCCAAAAAGTTGAAAACTTTTGTACACACAAAAACTCACACATGGGTATTTATAGCAGCCTTAATCATAATTGCCAAAAACTTGGAAGCCACCAGATGCCGTTTAGTTGCCTACATCCAAACAATGGCATATCATTCAGCACTAAAAAGAAATGAGCCATCAAACCATGAAAAGACATGAAGGAAACTTGAACGCATATTACCAAGTGAAAGAATCCAGTTTGTAGAGGCTATATACTGTATGATTCAACTATAATGGCATTCTGGAAAAGCCCAAACTATGGAGATAGTAAAAAGATTAGTGGCTGTCAGGGTTTAAGAGTTGGAGGAGAAGGATAAATAGGCAGAACACAGGAAATTTTTAGGGCATTGAAAGTACTCTGTAGGATACTATACTGATAGGTTCATGTCATTACCCGTTTTTCCAAACTTTTATATAGAATATGTACCATCAGGAGTGAAACAATGTAAACTATGGACTTTGGTGATTATGATGTGTCAATGGTGCTTGTTACATCAATTGTAACAAATGTACGACTCTGATGGGGGAAGTTGATAATGGGGAAGGCTGTACATGTCTAGGGGCAGGAAGTGTATGGGAAATATCCATACCTTCCCTCAATGTTTCTGTTTACTTAAATCTGCTCTAAAAAGTTAAATCATTTTAAACACAAACAAACAAACAAAAAAGTAAAGTTCTTCACCTACTTAGTGCCTGTTATGTCTCCAGATCCTGGCTCAGATGTCTTCTGTTTGATAACGACTTTGTGAATTATCAGTCTAGGTCGGCTTTCTTGCCATCTGCTTACTAAGCCCATCTTTCCTTTTCCTTAGAGTCCTTAAGTAGTTTTCAACTGTACATTTCCTAAAGTAATTATGTGATTAATGAATATACAAATTATTCAATAAGCTTTTTAGTCAAGGGCCTTCCTATTATTTGCTGCCTAGGGGTTTTCTTCTGCCCAGTGCAATATATACTTGGTATTCAACAAACTGGGGGGTATTGAAGAAGTGAGTGAATGAATGAATGAATGAATGACATGTCAAGAAGTTTTATGTATTATCTCATTCAATCATCTGTCACTCATTTTAGGTAGATAATATCCTCTCCAATTTAGAAGTGGAAAAAATGAGGATGGTTAGGTAATTTTTCCAAATTATAACAAGTAATCATGGTTATGTCAGGATTCCAAGCCAGTCTCTCTTCCTACATAATCTTTACTTTCAACTAAACTATTACATTACTTCATTGATGATTATACTATATTTAAAGAAGTCTCATAGTAGAGTAGCAAACTAACCTAGTGAAGAGGATAAAGGTTCATCAACCGTGAAAGAAATGTTTGATGAGCTATGAAGGGGATGCTGTAATCTCACACAGCATAATAGCAAGATTTGGGATGGAGAGTAAGGCTCTGAGACACTTCCCAATGTCTCAGATGAAGGCGAGGAAAGGCTCAGAGTTTAAAACGTATCATTTGTAAGGAGGGGGAAGGAGAGTGGTAGAGTAAAGTGGTACAATACTCAAAGGTGGTGATTAGTGGGAAAACAGTTGGATGCATCAGCAAGAGGCAAAAAGAACACTTGTTTGACCTTCTCTTAGAATATTGAGTTGTGGGAGAATAAACTGATGTGCTAGAGGAGAGGTACAGAGAAATAGTTTCCTCAGTGAAAGGCTGAAGTTAAGTCAAGGAGATAAAGGGAACTCCAAGGAGAGCGTGCATATAGATGGTAGATCATTGCTTCTTCAAAGGCACTTCCTAAAGCTGGATTGCAGGTGTTTGGGAAGTGGAAACTGGAGGCCTGGGTCATGAGTCAGGAAGTGCAGGACATTACAGAATGGACGAATGAAGAGGGATGCAAACTTTCATGAATTTTGTCCTAATGGTCTATTGGACGTTGCTGGATGCAGAACAGTGGCCAAGGACGAGGTCATTTACCTTGAGGTTGAAAAAGACTTAGCATCTTCAGTCTGAGATTACTTGGTCTGGAGTAATGGTAACTTAGTGGGCACAAAGCCCACACATTTTGAGAAGGAATGACAATTGGAGGGACTACAATCCTGCAAACATTTTGAGTGCATTTAAATCTAGAACAATCTCAGCACTTTGGGAGGCCAAGGTAGGCAGATCACCTGAGGTCGGGTGTTCAAGATGAGCCTGGTCAACATGGTAAAACCTCATCTCTACTAAAAATTCAAAAATTAGCTGGGCATGGTGGAGCACGGCTGTAATCCCAGCTATTTGGGAGGCTGAGGCAGGGGAATCACTTGAACCTGGGAGGCGGAGGTGGCATTGAGCCAAGATCGTGACACTGCACTCCCAGCCTGGGTGACAGAGTGGGCTCTGTCACAAAAAAATCTAGAATATTCCTATGTAATGCACAGAATTTTTAGAAATTTATTTTTCCTATTACTAGTACCTGGTACTCTTAAAAACATGGGTATGGTGAGATGAATAGAAATTCACTTTTGAAAACACCAGTATGGGGAAATGGGGACTACAAAAAATAGAATGAAATATTCAAAATAAATGACGGGTTACATATGTGTTTGCTAAGCTAGGAGGGAAGGCCTGGAAGAGAGGCATCCAGGAAGACAAGAGTATGGTGCTTGGGAAAGCAAAGAAATGGTGAGCTCAGCTGGAGCAAATCAGAGAGGGGAACATTCAGTAAACTGGGCGATTGGACTCAAGTTTTGTGGAGAAAGTTGATAATAGCAAACAAACTCTCTTTCATTTATGTATCAGAATTATCTTTTGGTGAGAGAGATACACTTTTTCCTCATTATGTCCATATTTCAAAATGTCACTTGCAATATTTTCTAAAACCATATTTATCCTTCACATGTAATAAAACAATTTGGATCAATCTTTGACCTAAAACTTTCCCATGTACCCTACTTTTAAATTTAAAATTCTGCTGCTTCCCTCCATCCCCATACCAAATTCCAGTGAAAATGTTTCATTTTAGACAATGATCCTGTTGCCTATCAGACAAAGGAGTAAAGGTAGTAAGGTGTTGTTTTGTTATTTTCACATCAGGGTTCCCAGTTAACTTTATGACATTTAAATGATAAAAGTTTTTTAAATGGTTTTGTTTGCTTGACGTGTGTATTGTGTATAGCTGGTTATCTTTGTTCTCTCTCCCTTTAAAGATTAAAGGAAGGTAGTAATAGTCTTAAGACATTGGGGAAAACATACAATTTATTTTGTTTCATCCCTGGTGGCCCACAAAATACCGCACAGGGTCAGAGAGTGGAAAAAAATCGCCATTTCTCAATCCCACAATAATTTGAAGATAAATTCTCCTATTCCTAGGTAAACATGCATACTGCTTGTCCCTGTAGTTTATGATCAGCAGAACGGGTTCTAGAATAGTTTAAAATTGAGATCATGTCTACAAATCCAAAGCATCAAATATTTCTCTCAGGGATTTAGTGGTAAAAGCAAAGAAAAAATGTTACCAGATCCCTTTTCTGATCATGGCAGCCAACTATAAATTCCCTAGCCTCTTTCTTGTTTGTTCATTTCCCTTAACGTATTGCATTTTAATCCTGTAAAAAGTTGTTTCATTTAAGCCCCAATTCTAGGCATAGTTATTTCTCATTCTCAATTCTCATGATATGACTGTTATACTACTGAGAAGACTTTCATGAAAAAATGGTAGCTCTACCTTGAATTGTATAAAAGTGATTATAAATATATTTCAATATGGCTAGAGTGGAATTTGAGGTATGAAGTTTTAACTTTATGACTAGTTCAAAAAATTTTTTATGCACATAGAGTGAGTGTTTTTGAGCTGCGAAAAAGTTTTCCTGGAAGAAAAGTGCCAGTTTAGGTATTTTTTACTGATAAAAAGATGAGACATGAAGTTTAACATTTAAACATCATCAAAAACCATGAGTATTTATTATTTTTTTCATTCTAAGAAGTTGCAAAGCTGAAGTATTTTTCCAATTAAAACAGTAATTAATAACAGGCTAATTTCTAATTTATGCACTAGAACATGCCAAATGGAAAATTAGGGGGAAAAATAAACAGTGTCCATGCAAACTATTTGAAAAGGCAAAGTAATGCATTTCTTGTTTCTTTTCCACCAAGATTTTATTATCAATGTCCATTATCTCTAGCTGACTTGTTCAGGTTCTGAATCCAAGTCCAGTGACTTAAATTGCTTCACCATTACTTCTACTCCAATATTCCAAGACTTCTTGACACCACGTTAGAATGTGGATACCAGATGTTGGCAATGAGCTGCAAAATTAATCTAACTGGTTTTTAATAATGCTGCAGTGTATTTGAACACATTTGATAACTGAGCCTCAGATTCCCTTTTTTGTTTAATGGAGAGCTGCTGTACTTTGATTATAGGTGAGACTCACCTGTAATCTGTCTCGTGTGCTTGCTTTGCCTGTCTACTCAGCTGCAAGCAATCTAGATATTCAGATTAATTAATGAGCTCCATTGCCATAAAGTGTTCTCCTGCTGCTCAGACCTTGTTCTCCATGCTGGGGCTAGATGCAGCCCTGGAAGCTTTTGAACATGATGTGCACTCTCTGACTCTTCTCCATGGTACTCCTTCTGCTCCCTCGTGCCCTACTCAATATTCAGCTACATTTTTTCCTCACACTGCTTTGATTCTTTTCATCTCCCCCTCTCCACTCTTCCTGATTTTTTATCCATCACCTATTTAATCTAAATTCTCCCTTTCAGAGGTGCTATAAATTCTTCCCTTATGCCACCAACCCTTCTTAGATTTTCCCTCCAACTCTTAAAGAAATCCTGGCTCTATACTGATTTTTTCCCTTTCTTGTTACTCTCTGAAAGGAAGGTGTTTCTGGTCTACTCAAAGCTTAGAAGAGAGATTGATCTTCAATGCCACTTATAGAAATGTTTTCTTGTGTCTTTTTGCTGAGCTCTTTCCTTCTTAGTTCATGCCACCCAACGTTCTCTCCTTTAGCCCTTATCATTGTGATGAAACCATCCACAATGTGATCATTCTCCTGCAAGGACTGATGACGTTAGTACCCAGCTCACAGTCATTCTCTACAGCCCTTGTGCTTTCAGACTGAACAATTTCAATACACACGAGGCCAATCTAACCAACATTTCAGCCTCAAGGATTTTTGACATTGTCAGGTCTATTGACCTTCAGCATATGTCAACTTCCTGCTCTGAGTCAATAACACAAAAAATTTAAACTCTCCCATGACTACTGCACGTCCTCCTCTCTTTCTCGTATTTTAAGATTCACTATACCTGCTCACTGTCACTTGGAGTCCTTCAGTTCCTTTATTCCTCAATTATCCCTGCTCTATCAGTCTGTGAGTATACACCAAGCCTCATTCACTGTCTTTCTTCTGGACTGAGTACAGCTGGGGATTGAATGTTTTCTCCTTGAACTCTCCTGCATTCTTGCCATTTCTTTGTATCTCATTCAGGAACATTCATCCAGGGAACTGAGGCCTGCCGACATGAACAATTCCCAAGCTCCCCTTTCTCTGAAGCAAAGGTTGTTACAGCTGCATCCATTATTATTTCATTTAGCCTTTGTCATCTCAAGACCAAGCTCTCCTCCTCTTGATCCTATTCTCTCTGGTTTCTTCTAGGATCTTGTTCCATCAATTAGGCATCTTTTCTACTATCTGGTTAATGTTTCCTCCTGCCTCTTATTTTTTTTTTAATCTATTCTTATTTTCAGTGAATGATGCCATTATTTCCAGAGTCACTCAAGTTAGAAATTGGGAGCAATTTTACCTTTCATGCCCATCTCTACCTGATAATAGTCGTTGTAATTATATTCAGTCACAGAGAGATGACAACATGTCAGCCACTGTTCTAAGTGTTCTACATATGCTAATTCATTTAATTCTCAAAATCATTATATGAGGTAGATATGGCTCATTACCATTTCACAGATAAAGAAGTTGAGGCACAAAGAAGCTGAGTAGCTTTCCCAGGGACACCAGGCTGGTAAGTGGCGAAGCAGAGATGAAATACCAAACGTTGGTTGTAACTCCTGACTGTATTATGAATTTTCCCACTACAGTCCTGTTGCCCAATTCCAGGCCCTTACAACTCTTATCTCTGTTGCAACAGCCATCCAAATGGCTTATCTGGCTCTGCTCAGGTGCTCCTAGAGTCCCACTCTGTAATATTTTTCCCATAGATTGGTTTAGCAAAAACATCTTAATTTGACTTCACTGCTTAACAACCATGAGTGAATGAAGTAAAAATCATGATTGTTTTGTTGGAATTAATTCTGTAACTGTTTTTTAATGATTTTTGCATTAATGACTTTTCAATTTTGAATGAGGCTGAAGAAGGGAATGAAGTAGTTACGTCTTAGATTGAGACGATTGGGTTCAAATCCTGACTCCAACACTTACTAGCTATTGGATATGGGGCAAGTTATTTAACTGCTCTGTGCGTCGGTTCCCCATCTTTAACACGAAATCATAATAATATTTACATCATAGGGTTGTGATGGGAAACAAATTAAATTAATTGATACGTAAAGTGTTTTTAAGTGTGCCTGGTATAGAATAAATGGCTACATCCATGTTAAGTAGTATTACCAACATGTGGAAGCTCGGCAAGCTGGTTGGAGAACAGGATTAGAATTCAAAACACTCTTGATAAACTGTCATACTTTTCATTAGGAGACAATCATAGCATGCCTGCCAGAATTCATTATAGTACATATGTGTGATGAGCTGCATGACATTGCTTTGTGATGGGGATCTTGCACTTGGGGTTCTGAATCATGCTGAAGCTGTCTTCTGGTATTTAAAGTTGCCCTCCTTGATTTGGAAGCAGAAATAAAGGCCATTGCCAAAGAAATTCCATATAGACATGTATCCTCTTCCAAACAAGTGTAAAGTTTCTTTTAGACAAGCATAAGGGCTGTAATCCATATAACATAATTTTCAAGATACTGTGTTAACACCCCAGAAAGCCAAGAAATCAATCTCCTGCCACCACAGCCCTCTAGGAAACATCTGTTGGACCATTTGCCATGGGAAAGAATAAAAGAAGGCCTGGTGGCCCTGGCTTAGTGGGGGAAATTAATCTAGGAGGGTTGATGGAGGAAGGCTGTTGGTTTGGGTATGGTACCTCACTCCAGGTTTTTGAAAGCATAGAAGTATCATAAAAGATGGCATAGACAATGGAGTTGGTTCATGTTGACTTGTCTTCCAAATCATTCAACTACTGACAATAGTTATTATTCAAAACCTGTCTCTTGCCCAAATGCCTATTTCACCTTCTTTGTGCTCTAAAAGACCCAGGCCCACTGAGCATGTGGTTTGTACAAGATTTATACAGATGTTTATAGTCCAGTAATTTATTTTCTGGTTAAAACTGGCCATATTTGGCAGTCAGGTAGATGAAGCAATGCTAGATTTTGAAGTGGTTGACAAAGGAAGAAAACTAACGTTGAATTCCACCTGACCTTAGAAATAAGTAAGTACCTTACAAAAAGGGGAGGCAGCATGGGAACCAAAAGAGACGGCTTGACAGCAGACAGAAAACGGTTTAACACTCAGACAGGGTAGAAAGTTGAGATCCACAACTATGGCCAAAAGATACAACTCAAACGAACTGCTCCGAAATGAAAGCTAAAGGACATGAGGCATTACATAGACTTTTCCCATCACAAGATGTAAGCTAATCTACTTTGCTAAAAACAAACACATTTCACCCTTGAGAGTGTATTAAATGCTCTGAAAAGGGTCTGAGATTTAATTTGTAAGACACATTTCATCAGATATTTAGCATTTTCACTGTAGAGTTCCTGGCCTCTGGTGTTCTTTACTTTCTGATTCCTATGAACTAATGAGAACCACATTCACTCAAGGAGCAAGTCACAGCCTAACATTTTCCTAACCCTTCTGTTTCCCAACAAGTAGAAATGCTTTTCTGTCATTTTTTTCTAAATAAAGGTTTCAAAGAATTTTACAACCAACTAACTACTCACACATATTTTTATAAATAAAGCAATGGTCTAAACAAGTTAGAAAGTGCTTTATCCATTGCTCTTTCTGGGGTGGAAGTGGTGACTATTGCACCTGTTTTTCTCTAATGGTACTGTTGTATTTTCAACTTTATAATGTTGAAGAATATCTTAGAATTTGAAGGAAACATCTTTGAAGAAAATGTAAACAAGTGCTTGTTGAGCACGGGCTGTGTAGCCGGCACTACTAAGCATGTACTAAGCATGTAACATGGCACAGCTATACCATGTTTAGTGTTCCTGTGGATCTTGCAGATCATTCTGTGTCTGTTTTAAGAGATTGTG
The DNA here is from genome assembly GCA_036589455.1 of Ateles fusciceps. Lineage (NCBI taxonomy): Eukaryota > Metazoa > Chordata > Mammalia > Primates > Atelidae > Ateles > Ateles fusciceps. Next base: position 1,719,126 of record JAZHEH010003213.1, on the reverse strand, counting down.
TGTTGAAATGCTGCTTTAAATGACCTCACAGTGAATATATTTTTGTCTGTGCTTCACAATCAGAAAGTACATAGCAATTCGAGTCATGGTTAACTGCAAACCCACCGTGCTGGTGACTTTCCGTATACCGACAGAGATACTAAAAATATTCTGAGGAAGACAATCAGATTATTTGATAGCCTGTGGTTTAAAAGATGATAAATGTTGGTGGTGGGGGATTAGTGGAAAAATGAGTCATGTTCAGCTGAGTGCTGTTTGAAATGAAATAATACACAAGCCATTTTAAACTGAAGGTCATTGGCTTACCACATGATGCCTCATTTATAAGGCCTGCTACAGAAACAGTCTTAAAAGATAGCTCAGATTGAACGTGGAATCTGGAAGCTGTCTTTTTCTCTTATTTTTAATTCATTCCAGTTTATCAAATATTGTTCTTTGTGGAAATTCTTTCTTTGGGTAACTGAATTCTTTCTTCTGCATGCCTCCTTCTGCTGTCCAGTGTAAACCCTCATCCTCGCTTGCCCAGACACAGACAGTGACTTTCACCCTGCTCAGTCACCCTCCAAAGCCATAACCCAGACCCACCCAAAACATTTCTATGACCATATCATTCTCTTGCTTAAAGTCCTCAGTTGTTTTCTAAAGCCTGATGATCTAATCTACGCTGAACCCAAAGCACAGGCATCTCCACAAAATTGGAGTTAAGGCTGAAATATGGAAGAAAGAATAATGGATATATAAAAAGTTAGGGCTGGGAGGGTTAATGCATTGAAGTGTTTAGTATACAGCTAAGGCATCTCACTCAATTTGATAGGGAACAGACCACACATCACACAATTTGATAGGGAACAGACATCTATCTACCAATTTGTTGTTTTCTTTTTAGATCAATAGTATGTTTTAGGAAAATTAATCCTGTTGTGGTGTTTAGCATGAACTGGAAGGAAAATTGACTTAACTACTGCAAGGATTTTAGGCAATAGATAGTGAAGCTCTGAGTTAGGATAATGGCAATGAAAATGGAAAAGGAGAGAGAGGTAGGAGAGGAGCTGTCATAATTTTTCATTGATGGTAGGGAAAGAATCAGAAAACAATGAAAAATATAGTCAAGCATTTGCAATCATGGCTTGGACAAATCTTTTATTGCTTAGTTTTACCATCAAAGATTTAAAGATAAGTTTCTGTTCAATCCTTCTTGGAAGAAAGTGATTGCGAGTTTGATTTTCCAACAGGGTCGAGTAGAGCAAAAAGGGGTGTTCAGCGATATGCCAGCCATAGTCAGAGAGAGCTCATGGATGCTTTGGTCAGTTTCTGTCCTGTGACCTCTGCAACTCTCCTGAACAAATACCACCCACATCATGAGAAAGACCTTTCTTACTGTCCTCAACGGTCACACCATCAAAACATTTAAACAGTGGGTTTAAGCGAGAAAAGGCATGATCAGAGAATTGCCGTGTATCAGCAATAGTGGGTGAGGAGTCTTTCATGTTACAGTAGGCACCAGCGATCAGAACAGACCAGCTTCTGCAATCTCAAAACCTCTCATCTCCAGGAGGACATTGCAGGTCCCCCTTATCAGCTGTGCAGCACTGGGCTACAATTGCATCATCGCTACAAGATAATCTCCCAGGCTACTATCCTAGTCCACATTCTACCCGGAGCCATAAACAGCATAAATAAATACCACAGCCATTTACTTAGTTTGCTGTTTTTAAGGGTTTTCAGCTGGGAGAGGACCGCATGGCCTTTGTACAGCTGTTTATGTGTTCTTTCTAACTGGATGTGAAGCATTGAGTTCTAGAATTCTTGGAAGACTGCCTTTTCCTCTGAGCCTGACTAAGGTCAAGTCCACCTACAACTTCATATAAACGTCTTTGGGCCACGTTTACAGGAAAAGGCGATCCACTGGTTGGAACGAGCGACTGAAACTTTTGAACTGTTTCCACTCGTAGCGGAGTGTGGTTTGCTGGGATTCGCCCACTTAGCAGCCAGTCACTAAGGCATTCGTTGGAAATGAGCAAGTTGAGAGGCAGGAAAGCCTGGAAGATTTTGGCTTTCTATCTCCCTCTCCTCTTTTAGACCCAAAGAAACTGTATGCATGTGGCCAGACGTGCCAAGCCCTATGGCACTTGTGGTGAAGGAGGCCATTCTTTGGAACACTTAAAGGCCAAAGGGCTGTTTTTAGAAGGAAAGTACTTCCAGAACTATACTGTGGCCTTTAACTTAATTTGTCAATTAAAGCAAGAAAGTCTCTCAAAAGAATCATGCAAATAAAAGGAAGTTGCTTCCAGGGAAAGAAAAGTCTTTTGCAAGGTGGAGACCAGAGATGTGGACCTAAAAATTTTCCAACGGGTGTTGTCAGGTGCTTTAAAAAATTTGTTCTACGTTCTCAATGGGCTCCTGTTCTGGGATCTGTGTATCTACATTCCAGACTTAGGAGATGGACTCTCAAAAAGTCTTGCTAGTGCAGGTAAAACTATCAATCTACGTTATCCCCCATTTTAAAACTTAATTTTTGGTTAGATTAAATAAGGAACACAGTTAACAGTATCATCTGGAGGTTTTCTTGTTGTTGTTGTTATATTGGAACAACATGAAATGTTAAATACTGAAATACACGGTATTTCATTTTAAGTTCTGGGATACATGTTCAGGATGTGCAGGTTTGTTACACAGATAAACGTGTGCCAGAGTGGTTTGCTTCACCTATCAACCCATCACCTAGGTATTAAGCCCAACATGCATTAGCTATTCATCCTGATGCTCTCCCTCCCTCCACCCCCGAGACCCCCAACAGGCCCCAGTGTGTATTGTTCTCCTCCCTGTGTCCATGAGGAGAACATGGACAGCTCCTACTTACAAGTTCAGCTCCTACTTACAAGTGAGAGCATACGGTGTTTGGTTTTCTGTTCCCATATTTGTTTACTGAGGATAATGGCTTCCAGCTCCATCCATGTGCCTGCAAAGGACATAATCTTCTTCCGTTTCATGCCTGCCTAGTATTCCATGGTGTCTATGTACCACATTTTCTTTATTCAGTCTATCATTGATGGGCATTTGGTTTCATGTCTTTGCTATTGTGAATAATGCTGTAACAAACATACATGTACATGTTACCTTTATAATAGAATGAGTTATATTCCTTTGGGTATATGCCCAGTAATGGGATTGCTGGATCAAATGGCATTTCTCCCCTAGGTCTTTGAGGACTCACCATACTGTCTTCCACAATAGTTGAACTAATTTACATTCCTACCAGCAGTGTAAAAGCATTCTTGTTTCTCCACAGCCTTGCCAGCATCTATTGTTTCTTGACTTTTAATAAAGCCCTTCTGACTGGCATGAGATAGTATCTCATTGTGGGTTTGATTTGCATTTCTCTAATGATCAGTGATGCCGAGCTTTTGTTCATATGTTTGTTGGCCACATAAATGTCTTCTTTTGAGAAGTGTCTGTTCATGTCCTTTTCCCACTTTTTAATGAGATTTTTTTAAGGTGAATAGTGAATGACTTTAATAAAGTAAGCATAATATAAAATAATATGACAGCACTGAGATCACACATATCCATCATATCAATCACTGTAAAGCAGCTTAACTTACCTATAAAAAAAGAGTTTTAGGTTGAATTACAAAATTAAACCTAACTCTTTTTTTTTTTTTTTTTGATACAGAGTCTCACCTGTCACCCAGGCTGGAGTGCAGCGCCGCAATCCAGGCTGACCGCAACCTCTGCCTCCCGGGTTCAAGTGACTCTCCTGCCTCTGCCTCTTGAGTAGCTGGCATTACAGGCACGCACAACCACACCCAGCTAATTTTTTGTACTTTTAGTAGAGACAGGGTTTCGCCATGTTGCCCAGGCTGATCTTGAACTCCTGAGCTCAGGCAATCCACCTGCCTCAGCCTCCCAAATTGCTGGGATTAAAGGTGTGAGCCATCACGCCCAGCCCAACTCCATTTTTATGTACAGAAAGAGTGAGAGCAAAAAGTAAAAAGAGAAGTTTTCCTAACGCCCTCTGATGGAGTAGCAGGCATAGACTTAATGTCCCACCATCAACAACTAGAAAAGTGGAACAAATATTTCAAACAGTGGCTTTCTGACATCGGATATTGTACAGCATAGGACTGTGATCCCTCAGAGAAGGAAAATAAATGAGGTGGGCCAGACGATTGTCCCACTCTGCCTGGAGATAGTTTCTAGACAACAGGGGCAAAAGGAGGGCACAGACTGAGCCCAGCAGCCTCGCTGAGCTAAGGAGATGGAGTTTTCAGTTAAGGACACTCTTACGAGAAATCTGGGAAAACAGCCACTGTCATACATTTCCAGTAGGAGTGTAAATTGGTAAAATTCTTTATGGTGGCCAATTCAGCAATATCTGGTAAACTGACTTTTTGAGTTAGATATCTCATGTCTGGGAATTTTTCTTACAGATACATGTGCACAGGTACAAAATGACATATATACAAAGTTACAGCAGCATTGTAATATTATTTGTATGAGAAAAATTTTGGACGAATGCAAATGTCTATTAATAGGAAGCTGGTTAAACAAAAAATAACACATCGATGCAATGGAATCGTAGGTATCAGAAAGTGCCAATATGTACAACAATTCTAATAAAATTTTAGCACCTCAAATCCATCAGTTAATTAAAAACAACATATTATCCCTAACTAAGGATAGGATTTGTTCCAATTAAAGAAGAAAAAAGCAAATGATTCTTTTGAGAGACACAGAGAACTCAGTTGACAAAATTTATGTCCGTTCCAGCTAAAATCAGCAGGAAATTTTTCCTTCTAAAATCAGATGGAAAGTTTTATTAATTTGATTAAAGGTATGTGATATTTATTAGCGCTTTTCTCTAATATTTCTAGTTTTCCTCTTCCCAAGCACAATACATGGTATCAGAAAGATTGACTATCCATTGAAATAAAAATTGAATTAGACTCTTGTTTTGCGCTGCAATTAAGGCTGAGGCAGGAGAATTGCTTGAACCCAGGAGGCAGAGGTTGCAGCGAGCCCAGATCGTGCCACTGCACTCCAGCCTGGGCAACAGAGGGAGACTCCACCTCAAAACCAAAACAAAAACTAATTCTCTGTAAAGAACAAAACTAGTAAATAATTGGGAGAAAGTGCAGGAAAATATGTTTATAACTTCTGATGGTATTATCAAGCAAGATTCATACTCAACGATCCATATCAAAAATGACTGATACAGTTGCCTCCATAAAAATGTATTCCTCTGTACCATAAGAGAATGTATACAAAAGTTAAAATATAAAGAGAGACTGTGGGGAGGGGAGAAGTGAGGAGAGAATGGGAGGAGTGTCTTTGTCTCTTTAATGGCACTTGTCAAATGTGGGGCTTCCATAGTAATTCTAATCAGTTCTAAAATTCCCTGCTCTATTCGATTTAGGCACTAACTTTAAACACATGAAGTCATAAAACATATCTTTAATTGATAACATTTTTCTAATAGTTACACATACTTCTATTCCAACCTTTGTGCTTACATAGAACTTATATTCTAGTGGGGGAAGACAGTAAAATACTCAGATACATAACGTGTCAGTGTTTAGGGCTTTCAAAAAATAGAAAGGACAGGAGAACATGCGGGGAGAGGAAGGAAACTTGTGATGATATCTAACGATGATTGATATATAATAAAAAGGTAAAAAAATTAATTCATAAAACATGTCAGACCATAACCTAAATTCTTAAGAACCTGCAACTGGTGAAAACAGAAGACAACTTATCTACTAGTTTGGTTGTCTTCATTGATTTAATTCATAAAATAATTAATTAAACTTTTCATTTTGTTTGATCTCATGTGACCTCATGACTTTAGTTTCTTCAGCCAAACTTGAGAGTGGTAACAAAATCTCATTTAGAAAGCTTTTGAAGGACATTGTTATTCTCATATGGAAGGTGTTTTAATGTCAATTGAGCAAATACGTCTTCCTTACTAAGTTTCATTTACTCATTGAGTCTTTCAGATCTATTTGATGCATTTAATATTGCAGCTTCCTATTATATCTTTTTCTTTCAGTACTGATATTTATTCATAGTACATGGTAATCAAGCAATTTTGTATATGAATGATTTTGAAGACTTCCAGGCATTTGGAAATAAAATATAGTTTTTTGTGACACCATTCTCTCTCACTGAGTATATAGTCACCAGGCTTTTTTGGTGGTAATTTAAGTGGAATATTTCTCACTTATCTTTTTAACTCAATAGATGGTATTAGAGAAAAGCTAATTCTAAGGAATCGACTAAAATATATAACTTTTTAAAGTAGAAATAGAACAATTTTGGTTAGAAATAGTAAATGTTCTCACATGTTAAATGTTATTAACTTTTCTTCAATATTACATTCCTGAAAAATAATTTCCAGTTAAGTCAAAAAAGTACAGGATGCGGTCACCTCTGTGTTCAGTACTTCACAGACTTTCTAAGTCTTGCATTTGCTTTTGTAATAATGATTTGTTGATGTCCAAATTTTTTAACACAATAAAGTTATTTACCTATCACATGACCTCATAAATATTTTGTAGAAAGGATGTTTTAATCTACTTCTGCACTTTGATTTTGCAGAATCTCTTTCTATGCATTTTATGTGTTTATTTTTAAAAGTACATTTTATGAGTTTTTCCTTATCATAAGATAAATTCATGGTTATTGCAGAAAACTTGAAAAAATTATTCAAAATGTTACTCTGCAAGAAAAAACTCTTTGGGGATGTATTCTTTCATCTTTCGCATAAATGTTTGCATTTAGGGTTTGAATTTTTAAAGGCTTGTAAATTATTTTCCTGTGTCATTAAGTCTATATGAATTAAAATAGTAGCCAGCAATGAAGACTCCAAAGTGAGTTTAGTGGCACACTGTTATCCCACCATTCATAGCCTATCTGATTTTTTTCTCTCTTTTATTCTTCATGAGTCTTGCCATAAATTTGACTTGTTTTAGCTGTTATAATAAACATTTACTGGTATTTAATCTTACTAAATTTCATTGATTTCTACCCCATCTTTATTATTTTCTTTTTACTTGTTTTCTTTTTTCCTTATTTCTTTTTTCCAAACCATGAGGATGCTAAAAAAACATAACAAAAATCTCTTGTATATTAGTTTGCCAAGATTGCTGTAATAAAGTGCCAATGATGAGTGGCTTAAAAGAAAAATGTATTACCTCCCAGTTCTCAAGTCTGAGATCGAGATGTCAGCCTCTCGGTTCTTTCTGAACATTGAGAGGAAAGGACCGTTCCAGGCCCGTTTCCTTGGGTGGTAGATGGCCATCTTCTCTCTGAGCCGTCACATCATCTTCCTTCTGTGTGTGTTTATATCAAGGAGTTCCATTCTGAGATACTGAGGGTTAAGCCTCCAACGTATGAATTTCTGCAGGAACACAACTCTCTCTATAACACCCATCATAGAAGCATTTACAAGATAGTGGGGGAGGGGCCTGTGGTAAATAAGGACATCAGATGACAATAAGTGATATGACAAAACATAAAAGCAGAGGAATGGTGAAGGTCAGAGCAAAGGAAGTGAACTGGTGCATAACGCTTTGGCAGGGGGTTAGATATTTCTCTAATGTACAGAAATGTAAGTAACCAAAGTCAGGGCTACACTGGATGGGCAGTATTGCCAATAGATTGGATAGTTTGTGCTTTGTGGGGTGGCAATAACTGACATTTTGGTGAAGACTTGTCTTTTTATCTGGTGGGGGCAGTTTAGAGGGCCTTTCTTTGTGTAAAATTAAGGCACAAAGTCTACTCATGAAGGGAGAGGCTGAGACAAAATAATGATAGATTACACAAGCAGGAGGCCATTAGCCTGAGGCTGCCTTTGCCCTTTGAGTTCCTACGTTACAAACTGTAACCTAACTTAGTAGGTTCATAAACTGAAAGCCTAACTCAGGAGCATAAGGAACAGCCAAGTCTTGGCCAATCATGAGCATCCAAGCTCCAGCCAATCATAGACAGCCAACTAATCAGACCATTTCCAAATAAGGCAAATGCATAGCTGTAACCAACAAAGTTATTTTTATACTTTACTTCCTTACTCTGTCTATAAATACTCACTGTCATGTTGCAGACAGGAGTTCTCTGAACTTTTTCTGGTTCTGAGTGCTGCCTGGTTCATGAATTATTCTTTGCTCAAATAAACTTTGTTAAATTTAATTTGTCTAAAGTTTTTCTTTCAACATTGGCTATACTGTTTTTAATAAAAATAATATTGTAAATGGCTATTTTGAAGGCCAGTAAAGCAGTGGCTCTAGATAAATTATGATAATGTTATATAATTTATTTTATAGATTTATATAATGGGGCCAGGATAAGGCATAGGCAGCTGAGGCTATGAGACGCTGGGGAGAAATGAGATGAGAGAGAGGACTCAGTTTAGAAGAATAGTCCCAACACTTCTGAGCTAATGAAGGGAGTAGCCTACAGGGGAATTGTCTGGGAATTGGTCTTTTATTGGATTTTGGAAAAAGTGATGCCTAAAAAAGAATTTTCTCTCTCTGAATTGTGCTTTACAAATGATATTTTCAGGTTTTCAGAAGCTCTTTGGAGAACTGTTGCCATCCGGCCTCATTTTTTGTGAAAGTGTCTCTGTGTCTTCTGAAACCTGAGTTTTAGGGACCTCATTGACTCAAGAGAGACAAGGCCCTGAGATTGCAGTAGTCTCTGGAGGACCTTGACCAACAGCAAATGTCAGCATGGCTCCTGGGCAAGCTTTGTGGAACTCTTGCAAGGAAGAAAGCAAGTTCTGAATACTAAAAGAAAGGAATCCTTATTAACTTAAACTCACCAGGATGGAAGTGTTGGAGTATTGTTATGTGGTAATAGATTGATCACGGAACATGTGAAGTCTTGAAGACATATGATTATGCACTGGAAAGATATGGAACACGCCATTTCCTTGGCATTAGATTTCCCTATAGCATGTTGATTTACCAAAAGATATGTTTATGAAATAGCAAAATGACACACCCAGTATTTTCACAAACATTGTTTGTTTCTCTCTATTAGTACGTTTAAGCATATCAGTCCCATTACAGTAAGTGCTTATACAAATTTGTTAATAAATGAGCACATATTCTCATTAAATTTATCATTGTAAAAATCATGAGGAGTCATACTCAAAATGTATATACAATTTTAAAAATATATTTTTAAGATACTTAGGAGCTGATGAATTTATTAAAAATTATCAGGTTCATAATTTAAGTGAATGCAAAGCCCCAAAGAAGCAAGCTGAGTGCTTCTTTAACAGTCTTAACTTGAGAGCACTTGCTAATATAGCTGAGCCTGAGTTTTTGTTTTGAAGGTCTCTTGGTGTTATGGGGATATGAGTCTAAACCAAGAGCCTATCATCATGTTCAATCTAGTAGGAAAACTGGCTCCTCTGAAGGGAGGATTCCCCCCAAAGCCAGAGCTTCAGGGAAAAAGTGAACTCAAAATAAATGCACCCCAAGTGCACACCTGTTGGAGGCTGCCCAGAAGACTGCCTTGCAGCCGTAGTTAAAGAACACTCTGCAACTTGTGACTCAGGCCGCCCTTTCACATGCCTGGAGAGTCCAAGTATACTCAACCTTAACTTCAATTTTAAGGCATTTTAGACATTTTCTAAATGCCTTTTAAAATCAAAAGTAAAGCTCATCTGTAGGAGTGCACCTTTATTCAAGGTCTTAAATAAATTTCACAAATTTCCTGGAAAAATATGCAGAAGAGTCAACAATAAACATGCAAGAATACAAGACAATATAAAAGAAATTGCTTTTCTGCAAAAAAAAAAAAAAGATAGAACAAAGACTTTATGTATTAAAATTATGAGGCAGCTAATAAATCTACCGTACTTCTATATTTTAAAGAGTGCTAGGTCTTAAGAGTTTAAAGAAATTTTAGGGAAACAGAAAGCTGTATAAAGCAATGTAACAGATTTGAAGAAGAGTCAAATGGAACTTTTATAAATAAAAAGATTAATGATGCAAAATTCAGAAGAGAATAGACAAAAAAAGTGGCGAACATATGGGGGAATCTAAACAATAACTGACTATAACACTGCAATAATTATCATGTCCCAAGTTGTTTTAGAAAACATAGAAACTATGACAGCCAAAATAACATATAAACCAGGGGGAGTGCATGAAGGTATATTGTTTTAAGGTTCTTGTTGTTATGTAGTTGGAGATAAAAAGATTAATTAATTTTAGATATTGACAAGTCAACATATTGCTAAGATATCAACTAACAGAAAAGGAAATAGCTTCTTAATTAATAAAGAGAAAGAACAAAATGATAAAAATTATCAAAAAAGTTAAGAATAGAGAGAAAACATAAAAATAGGGAATAAATAATAAAAAAACACAAGACATAATATATTTAAACATAGTTTTTTTATTAAATGCAATATGGCAATTACACTAAATAGAAAGGAACTGAGTGCTATAAGACAAAAATTTCCAGACTAGCCTTTTAGAAATTCAATTATATACTGTTATAGAAGACATATCTAAAATATAAGATGTACCACATAAATCCCAACTACAATTTTATAGACTATTAATAGTCCTTATGTGAATAGACTATCACATATATATTGATTTGTTGCTGCAATGACAATACACATTGATATAAGCCATATCGATATTAGAAAATTAGACTTCAGAGAGAAAGACATTCCTTGAGATGAAGAGAATAACTGTGTGACCCATGATAACATCATTCATACTGCATGCGGCATACCTTCAGAATACACATGTAAAATCTCTCATCCACAATGATGAAATTCACAAAGCTCTGAAAATTGAAAGACTTGCAAATTTGCTGTCAAAACCTGAGCTGAAATTATGTAATGTCATTTATAGTCTTCATTTGCTTCATTTCGTATGAATGGTGGCGGCTTTGCTGTAGAATATTAACGTGTTTCAACAGAGGATGCTACCCTGACGCTGCTCCACAAGTTATATAATTTACGGCACATGCTCTGTATTTCAAAATGGATTTTCCCCTTTTATTCACAATCATGATAATAATGACAGATTTTTAACCAATATATTTCAGTAATTGATAGAATCTTTAAAGAAAAATTGCCGTTAACAAGCAAGAGAGAAAAAGAGATTGACAGAAGGGGGAAAAGAGTAAAAAGAGAGAGAGAGAGAGAGAGACCACTGAAAAAAGAAACAGACAATGATAAACCCATGATAATAATGATGGTGAAAGATTTTTAACCTGTCTCCCTGAGTAATTGACAGAAACTTCAGACAAAAACTATGATTCATAAACCTGGTTGAGTATGTATAAATGGCATGTAAATGACATGGTGCCAAACTACTGCAGAAGAAAAAATGCCTTTAAATGAATATGAAACATTTTTTTCAAAACTGAATATATAAATCAAACTTCCACAAATTTTATAAGATTCAAATTATACTGAATGTATTTCAAAATGGAAATATGGATTACAAGATGACAAGAAAAAAACTAATCATCTCAGCCTAAAATATCCTGAAGCTGATAAGCAACTTCAGCAAAGTCTCAGGAGACAGAATCAATGTGCAGAAATCACAAGCATTCCCATACACCAATAACAGACAGAGAGTCAAATCATGAGTGAACTTCCATTCACAATTGCTACAAAGAGAATAAAATACCTAGGAATACAACTTATAAGGGATGTGAAGGACCTCTTCAAGGAGATCTACAAACCACTGCTCAAGGAAATAAGAGAGGACACAGAATGAAAAAACGTTCCATACTCATGGTTAGGAAGAATCAATATTGTGAAAATGGCCATACTGCCCAAAGTAATTTCTAGATTCAATGTTATCTCCATCAAGCTACCATTGACTTTCTCCACAGAATTGGAAAAAATCCCCTTAAACTTCATATGGAACCAAAAAAAAGCCTGGATAGCCAAGACAATCCTAAGCAAAAAAAAAAAAAACAAAACCAAGGCTGGAGGCATCATGCTACCTGACTTCAAACTATACTACAAGGCTACAGTAATCAAAGCAGCCTGATACTGGTACCAAAACAGAGATATAGAACATGAAACAGAACACAGGCCTCAGAAATAATGCCACATCTACAACCATATGATCTTTGACAAACCTGACAAAAGCAATGGGGAAAGGATTCCCTAGTTAATAAACGGTGTTGAGAAAACTGGCTAGCTATATGCAGAAAGGTGAAATTGGATCCCTTCCTTACACTTTATACAAAATTAACTCCAGATTTATTAAAGATTTAAACGTAAGACCTAACACCATAAAAATCCTAGAAGAAAACCTAGGAAATACCATTCAGGACATAGGTGTGGATAAGGATTTTATGACTACAATGCCAAAAGCAATGGCAACAAAAGCCAAAATAGACAAATGGGGGATCTAATTAAATTTAACAGCTTCGGTACAACAAAAGAAACTATCATTAGACTGAACCAGCAGCCAACAGTATGCAAAAAAATTTTTCAATCTACCCCTCTGACAAAGGGCTAATATCCAGAATCTACAAAGAACTTAAACAAATTTACAAGAAAAAAACAAACAACCCTATCAAAAAGTGGGCGAAGGATATGAACAGACACTTTTCAAAAGATGACATTTATACAGCCAACAAACATATAAATAAAAGCTCATCATCACTGGTCTTAGAGAAATATCAAAATCACATTGAGATATCATCTCACACCAGTTGCAATGGTGATCATTAAAAAATCTGGAGACAACTGCTGGAAAGGATGTGGAGAAATAGGAATGCTTTTACACGGTTGGTGGAAGTGTAAATTCAACCATTGTGGAAGACAGTATGGAAATTCCTCAAGGATCTAGAACTAGAAATACCATTTGACCCAGTAATCCCATTGCTGGGTATATACCCAAAGGATTATGAATCATTCTACTATAAAGACACATGCACACGTATGTTTATTGCAGCACTGTTCACAATAGCAAAGACTTGGAACCAACCCTAATGCCCATCAGTGATAGACTGGATAAAGAAAAGGTGGCACATATACATCATGGAATACTATGTAGCCATAAAAAAAGAATGAGTTCATGTCCTTTGCAGGGACATGGGTGAAGTTGGAAACCATCATTCTCAGCAAACTAACACAGGAACAGAAAACAAAACACTGCGTGTTCTCACTCATAAGTGGGTGTTGAAAAATAAGAACACATGGGCACAGGAAGGGGAACATCACATATCAGGGCCAGTCGGGGGTGGGGTTAGGGGAGGGATAGCAGGAGTTGGGGGTACAGGGGGAGGGGATATCATTAGGAGAAATACCTAATGTAGATGACAGGGTGATGGATGCAGCAAAACACCATGGCACGTGTACAACTATGTAACAAACCTACACATTCTGCACATGTACCCTAGGATGTAAAATAAATAAATAAATAAATAAATGTAGGGATAGTGACCCCTTCAGTGGGTAGAGGGATCCATGTTGAGAAAGGAACACAGGAACTTCTGATGTACTGGTAGGAGAAAAGATAAAGTATGTCCTGCATCTCAGGATTTGCATATTCAAAAAGACATAAAAGGTCGGGTGTGGTGGCTCACGCCTGTAATCTCAGCACTTTCGAAGGCCGAGGAGAGCAGATCATGAGGTCAGGAGTTTGAGACCAGCCTGACCAACATCATGAAACCCCATCTCTACTAAAAATACAACGAAAACAAAAATCCCAGCTACTTGGGAAGCTGAGGCAGGAGAATTGCTTGAACCCGGAAGGCGGAGGTTGTGGCGAGCCGAGATGGCACCACTGCTCTCCAGCCTGGACAACAAGAGGGAAACTACATCTCAAAAAAAAAAAAAAAAAAAAACGACACGAAAGAATCATTGGTCATATCATCAATGGTTAACAGAGGGTCAGTTGTTTGCTTGAATCAACCCTGTAATATTTTATGGTATACAACAATCACTTAGAAGCAACTTTTGATTATAAGGTATCACTGTATAGATTTGTCTCAAAAAGCATTTATTTACACGTTATGTTCACAGTCCTGCACTAGATTCTTTTGTATATATGAAAGCACAAATCATTTCTTTAAGGAACTTACACCTTAAAAGGGAAAACACATCAAATGATAATCTGAGCATGGAAAGCAAACATAAAAGCTGTTGAATATTTAAAGCAGCCCCTACTGTTCCTGGGAATAGCAGGACGGAATTGGTCATATGTGCTAAACTAATGGAGACAAAATAGTTTAAGGAGAATCAGAAGTCACACTGGACACTACGAACAGGAGAATTTTTGCAGACAGAATGGAAATGGCAAAGGTGGCATTGTGGGCAAAAATAACTTCTGAGCAAATGCAGGAGGTAGAAACCTAGAAGTCTTCTATGTGAAGAAATTCACGTTGGAAATAGTACAGAAAGAAAAGAAATAAATCGTTGAGTTGGTTTCTCTGTTGGTAATATATTTTTAAAAGGCTGAAAAACAATGTAGATTGGTTTAGATGTTATATTATCTACCAAGAAAAGACTGGTTTCTTTCTTTTCGCTATGTAATTCTACATATATTGAGAGAAAAGTAAAAACAAAAAACTACAACTGATAATTTTAACTCTTCTTATTTTTCTGCTGCATAGGAAAAAGTATACTTAACTGAGGATTTTGCAGAGTTTTACTTGTTTTCAGAACCACGTAACAAATTAGAGAGAGTTAAGTATGTCTTCCAAAAGTTACTCATTGCATCATCATGTATGTCATTTTGCTAATAACATTTTTATTGTTAGTATTTATTACAAGTTCAAACAAAGGAAAATTAAAATATCAGATTTGAAGATTAATTCCTGACAAAGAAAAAAAAGAGAATGGAGAGGGAAAGAGAAAGAGAGAGAGAAGGCCACAGGAGAAATAATTAACTTCCTCTAAGTTTATTTCTGCAGGTGTTTACTAACATTTAAGGAGGTACATTTTATAGGAGAGTTTCACAAAACCTCAGAGAACCTGAAGCCATAGGTCCCAGTCAAGTCTTTCTACAGTCCCTGTATAGCTGTGTGTTCTTTTAATTTACTTGAGGCACATTTTTTCCTAAAGACATTTTCATGTCTGTGCGAGCAGAGATTCTGGGTTCAAATCATACCTACCTCTACTGTTTGTTAGCTCTGTGATCTAGAACATGTTTCCTCAATGGCAAAAGGGAAAAAAAAATTCCACCTACTTCCTTAGAATTGTTGAGTGGGCTAGACTTGGGCCTCATGTATATTAAGTGCTCTTTATGCTCTAGCTATGACTATTAAGGAAGATTATGGCTAACACCTAACATAAGATTGTGAGTAAATAAGATGTGACATTTACCAACTCTGTGAAAGCAAGATTCATTTCTCTTATTTATTAATTTTTTATTCAAATATTTGAAGAGTTTTATTTTGTGCCACATGTGAGGACCATGGTCTATGACACAGTCTCAGGAGGCTTAGGAGGTTCTGAGAACCCAAGGTAGTTGGGCTGTCACTTTGTTTTGTAAATTTTAAAAGGGCAGAAGTTACAGGCAAAGAGAGAAGTGCTGTGGTTAAGATAAAAGGGGGTTGTGGAAGCCAACGTTTAGAGAAAATAGTCGGTAAATGTCACTATTGGATCCCTACAAGGTGTCAGACTCTCAGGAAAAGACCTGAGAAGGACAGGGATTCCCTACAGAATGCAAATGTTCTCCATAAGAGGCAACTTTGCAGAGTCATTTTAAAATATACTGAAGAAATAGATTTTGGGAGTAAAATACTTTGGTTGCTTGTGTTTTATTTCTAGTTCACCACTTACAGCCAACCTGGGCTGGCAGGAGCTGGGACCAACTCGGCTGCACACGTGGTCCCTCACGTGAAGGAGGTCCTGTCACCCCACAATGCTGGAGTCATTGCAGGAAACTTTGGATTTTACCGTGGTAAACAGAGCCCCAAGAGATGCTCACAGCTGTACACATTGCATCGCTCACATCGCATTAGCCAAACTAAGTCATGTTGTTATCCCTCATTATAAACAGTTTTCTAAATATGGATAGTTGGAATAGTGTGAGGAGAATGAAGATATGTGTGATAACTGGGAATGCTGTCCATGATCACCACGGAGGCTACAGCCAGATAGACTCAGGCTCTCACAGTTTATTCTGCTAACTTAATCATAACAAAATGTAAGTTATGACTTCTTTAGACAACTTTTTCTAAATTGCAATCAGCTGCTTGGTAAACATATTGGGAAATATGCTGGTACCTTTGTGACTTTGAGATAGCTGATTGTCCCAAGTGGTTCACCTAATACCCTCTCAGTATTATGTTCCAATGAGAGAATCGTTGAAGCTCAGGTTAGAACTAGCTAATGATGCCATTGGTTAATTGAGATTTTAGAGTCAGATTTCATGAACTCAAAATTCAGATTCTTTTTGAGACCCCAGGCTGGAGTGCAGTGGTGTCTCAACTTCTGGGGCTCAAGTGATCCTCCCACCTCTGCCTCCCAAGTAGCTGGGACTACAGATGCCTGCCACCACACCTGGCCAAGTTTTTGTATTTTTATTAGAGATGGGATTTTCGTGTTGCCCAGGCTGGTCTCGAACTCCTGAGCTTGAGCAATCCACCTGCCTTGGTGTCCCCCAAGTGCTGGGATTACAAGTGTGAGTCACCATACTGGGCATCAGATCTGCAACTTAATAATTGTGACTATACGTATTTACTCCCTTCTCCAGGGAGGAATTTCCATATTGGACATGGTACACCTAACACACAGGATGTTAGGAGGATAAAGTGAGATGGCTTTTGAAAGTGCTTAGTAAATTGTCCTTATGAAGTTACAATAAATGTTACTTATTACTACCACCACTTTGAGGCATGTGGCAAACAGGGCTTTTTAAAATACAAAATTTATTTTTCATACAAGAAATAGAAATTGGTATGGTCAAATACTACTCTGGGTTTAAGGGTTCTGCAAGTTTTTAAAGACAAGCCATTTCAGAAATGATACAGTGTAGTCATTCGGCCCAAAGAAAGACACAAGGAGAGTAAAGTGAAATTAGGTTTGAGGAGGTGGGGCGTTATTACATGTGTTTGTGTATCACATGTATATATGGACATGTGTATATATATATTTCTGTATTATATGAATCTTGGCATGAAGAATATATTCATCCATTTTTTTATATAATCAAAATAACAAGTGGTATACAAATTAATGACATATGTTAGTCTATCAAGAAATGGAAGTAGTTTTTAGGATAAGCATTATAACATACATTTTAGTTAACAAGTGACAAAAAGATTGTATATTCTGACTTAAGTTGTTAGTTTAACAATTACTTCTTAAAACTCTTTTGTGAACAGCATAGGAGACTCAGCAAAGGTAAGGTAATAGGAGAAAACATTAGCAGATAATCTACTCAGGATCAAATATAATCTTGAAGACCTCTTTGTATAGATTAAAATCCATGAAAACTCATTTCATGCCTCTATAAAATAGCTTTCAATTACTTTCAAGGATTAGTAAACACTGAGAAAAGTGAACAGAGCAGCCCAGTGTAACAAAGATTTAACAGGATGACTAAAATTAGCTTTTAAAATGAATACTGCATTTTTGAATTAAGAATTTGGACAAAGTCCTACTGAGGCTTATCTGGGTTTGGCTTTGAGCCTTCAAAAGTACTTACTCTGGTCAACCTCTGCTGCTGAAACAATTATTACAGCTGGATGGAGTTGGGCTTGGCCAACAAGAACGATGCTTTTAATTGCATTCACTCTTAATGCTTATGTTTCTCACAGTATTTTAATTCAAAATAGTCCATTTTACGGCAAGACAGACTTTTCTATCCCTTTTACCATGTATAATTTTTAAGCAACATTTTTATCGAGCATGTGTAGAGTTAGATTAAGCTTTAGAAAATAAATGTTTATGTACCAATGGTCAGATCAATACATAAAAATAGACATTAGTTGCACACAGGAAGGCCTCCTCATGCTCCATTCCTCTGTCTACTCCTGAAAATAACCACCCCCATGGTTTATAAGACCATGTATTAATTTACCTGTCTTATAACTCGCTAGAAAAGAATTGTATATTATAGGTTCTTTATATTTTAGATCCAGACGTATTTTGGCATGTGGACGTTATATTTTAGATCCAGACATATTTTGGCATGTAGCAATACTTTATTCATACTCACTACTGTGTATAATATTTATTTCATCAATATATCACAATTTATCTATCACATAGTCTAATGACGGGCATTGGGATTTCAAGTCTAGGCTATTATGGATAGCGCCATTATGAATTTTTAAATATCTTCTGATGAACATGTGTATGCCTTTAGTTATTCATAGTCTAAAACATATCCTAGAACTTGAATTCCTGAATATACAAACATATATTCAGGCTTAATAGATATCGCCAAACAGTTTCCAACAGTTTTGCAAAGAAGCTATGACAATTTGTATTCCCACCAACAGAGAATGAGTTCCTACTACTTAAATTCTTGCCAGCACTTGTCACTTTGTCTTTTTTTTTTAAATTATTTTAACCACGTAAGTCCTTCAGGTTTGTTTTTCTCCCCTCAAAACTGCCTTGGTTATTCTTGGTCTTTGCATTTCCATGTAAATTTTATGATTAAGTTTACAGATTTTCAAAAGATCTACTCTGATATAGATTGGGATTGCACCGAATCTATCTACTAACGTGGAGAGAATGCACATATTTACAATAGTAAGCCTTTCTATTCACAAACATGGTGCACCGTTCCAGAAGCATTGAGGTGATTTGGAAGTGCTCCTAGTAATGTTTTCTCGTTTCATTGCAGAGGTCTCCACATCTTTTGCTAGATTTATTCTTAAGTATTTATTTTTATACTGTAGAAGATATTTTTAAATTTTATTTTCTATTTGTTCTTGAGATGTAAAAAATATATATTTATTTATTTATTTTTAAATATATGTTTTATTGCGTTTTAGGTTTTGGGGTACATGTGAAGAACATGCAGGATTGTTGCATAGGTACACACATGGCAGTGTGGTTTACTGCCTTCCTCCCCCATCACCTATATCTGGCATTTCTCCCCGTGTTATCCCCTCCCCAACTCCCCACCCCCCCCGCTGTCCCTCCCCTAGTTCCCCCCCCCACAGACCCCAGAGTGTGATGCTCCCCCTCCCTGTGTCCATGTGTTCTCATTGTTCAACACCCACCTATGAGTGAGAACATGCGGTGTTTGATTTTCTGTTCTTGTGTCATATTATGCTGGCCATTTATCTAGCAATTTTGCCAAATTTACTTATTAATTTAAATATTTTGTCTATAGATTTTGGGAGCATTTTCTGTATATGTCATCATCTTAACTCTGAATAATTATGTCTTTTTATTCTGCCTTTTATAATAAATCTTTGAAAATTTATTCTTATTGTACTCTCTCTCCTATAACACGGCGAATAAAAGTGCTAGCAGGAGAATCTGTGTCTTGTTCTGATTTTCATGAAGAAAGCTTTCCATAGTTCCGTATTTGGTGTAAAAAAAATGTTAGATACTCATTATTCAGTCAAGAACATTTCTTCCTAATCCTAGTTTGCTAAAAAGCTTTCATGATATTCATCTATTGAATTTCATCGAATGTATTATTCTGCAAATGCTGAGATTGTCTTAACATTTTTTTTCTCTGCATTTTCCAACAATATGGTGAATTACACCGAGTGACTGGAACATGTAAACACTTTCGCCCTTCTTGTATAAACCACATTATTGTTGCAATGAATTATACTTTTTTGTATTGCTAATATTTTACTTATAATATTTTACTTCTGTTTCATGAGAGAGGTTGGTTTATAATTTATTTGTCTTATATATCCTTTTTAGGTTTTATATCAAGGCAAAATTAGGCTTCTAAAACACATTTATAAGTATTCTCTCTTTTTCTGTTTTCTGGAAGAGTTTGTATAAGATTGGCATTGTTGCTTTTTAATAATTGGAAAATCATTAGTACAGCTTTATCTCAGAATTTTTTTTTCACCTTTACTGAGGTATGATTGACAAATATTGTATTTGTTTAAGTTGTACATCAGGTTTTTATTTACAGATACACTGTAAAATTGATTACCACTATCAACTTGATTAATGTATCAATCACCTCACGTAGTTACCTGTTTTTGTTTAGTTTTGTTTTGAAGTGAGAACACTTGAGATCTATTCCCTTAGCAAATTTCAAGTATACAATACATTATTATTAACTATAGTCACAAGGCTGTACATTAAATTCCAGAACTCATCATCTTATAACTGAATATTTGTACCTGTTGACCAACTTTTCCCCATTTCTCCCACTACTAGCCCCTTCTAACCACGATTCTATTCTGCCTTTGAATTCAACTTGTTTAGATTCCATGTGTAAGTGAGACAACGCATTTTCTGTCTTTCTGTGTCTGGCTTTGTTTTACTTACCATAATGTCTTAGGTGTTTTCTTTACAGGAAGGTTTTCAGTAACTAATTTGATTTATTTAGGAGTCTTCAGATTTCTTAATTCTTCCAGTCATTTTGATTTCTTGTGTTTGTTTAAGGAATTAGTCCATTTCCCCCTCAAATACTGTTGTTGTTTCAATATCTTCAGAATCTGTAGTGATGTCTTGTTTTTCATTCCTGGTGTTATTTGCTCTTTCTCTCTTTTTGAACTTTCACTAGGGTTTATGTATTTTTATAATTTATTTTAAAAACAATTGGTTTTGAGAATTTTCTCCATGATGTTTGTTTTCTACTGATTGTTTTTTTCACTTACATCTATGGCTCCATTCCTTTTGTTTTCTTTGGAAGTCATTTAGCATTCTTTTTCCTGTTTTTCAAATGGGAGCTTAGGTTACTGGTTTTCAATCTTTCTTCTTTTTTTTCCCATATTCCTTCTATTTACCTCCTTCTAAGTAGTGCTTGCTTTATTTGTATACTTCATATTTTGACAGGTATTTCATAAGTAACAAATATTTTCTAATTTTCATTTTTAATTCTACCTTGACAGAGGAGCTATTTGGAAGCTTCCTCTTACTCCCCAAACAGTTGGATATATTATATTTATCATTTCATTATTTATTTCTATTTTAATTACAATGTGGAAAGAGCATATACTCTGAATTATTTGAATATTTTAAAATGTACTAATATCAGTTTTGGTAAATTTACAAATGCTATTGAAATGAAGTTTTATTCCATTGTCGTTAGTTGTAGTATCCTGTACATTACAATTAGAATGAGTCTGTTAATATTGGCCAGTCTTTTGGTTGCCTTTTTAATTACTTATTGAGAGAGAGAGAGATGTTAAATTCTCCCACTATGATTATAGATCTGTCTTTTTTATTTCTATCTAACTTTACCTCATATTTATTTATTGTACATTTCATTTTATTTATATAATGTATAACCTATTTATATTATTTATATTCTACATATTTAAAGTATTAACTGGTGCATAGAAACTAATAATTGTTGGACTTCCACCAAGATGTCCAAATAGGAAAAGCTCTGGAGTGCAGTTCCCAGCAAGAGTGACACAGATGGTGAGAGATCTTCACATTTTCTTCCCCACTGAGGTACCAGGTTCATCTCAATGGGACTGGTTGGACAGTGAGTATAGCCCAAAGAGGGCAAACCAAGGCAGGATGGAATGTTGCCTCACCCAGGAAGTGCAAGGACTGCAGGACTCCCTCTGCTACCCAAGGGAGGCCATCGGGGACTTTGCCGGACACTCTGGCACTCTGGCTCAGATACTCCGCTCTCCCACAGTCTTTTCCCACAGCCCACAGACCAGGAGATTCCTGCTGGTGCTGCGTGGGTTTCCAGCACAATACTGGGTGGCCATCTTAGCCCTCACCTAGAACGCCTGTGAGACAGAAATGCCCATTCCCCTGAAAAAAAGGGGGCTGAAGGCAGGGAGCCAAGTGATATGTCTCAGCAGGTCCCACCCCCCACAAAGACCAGCAAGTTGAAACCAACTGGCTTGAGATTTTCATAGCCAGCACAGTAGTTTCAGCTCAACCTGGGATGGTCCAGCTCAGTAGGGGAAGGGGCGTCCACCATAACTGAGGCAGTCCGCCATTAACGAGGCATTTCTAACCTTGCCTGTGTAAACAAAACCACAAGGAAGTTTATACAACAGCTGGATGGAGCCCGCAGCAGCTCAGCAAGGCCTTTACAGGCAGACTGTGACTAGACTCCCTCCTTGCTGGGCAGGGTATCACTGAAAAAAGGCAGCAGCCCATCAGGATCTTATATATGAAGACCCTGCTTCCCAGGACAGAGCACCTGGGAAAAGGGGTGGTTGTGAGTTCTGCTCCAGCAGACTTAACATCCCTTCCCAGCAGCTCTGAAGGGAGCAACAGAGCTCCCAACACAGCATTTGAGCTCTGATGAGGGACAGACTGCCTCCTCAAGTGCTTCCTGACCCCCATAAATCCAAAGAGACACCTCATACAAGAGAGATCTGACTGACATCTGGCGGGTACTCTTCTGGGACGAAGCTAACAGAAGAAGTAACTGGCAGCAATCCTTGTTGTTCTGCAGCCACCGTGGGTGATTCCCAGGCAAGCAGAGTCTGGAGTGGACCTCCAGCAGTCCTGCAGCAGAGGGGTCTGACTGTTAGAAGGAAAACTAAAAAACAGAAAGAAATAGCTTCAACATCAACAGAAAGGAAGTCCACTCTGAGACCTCATCCGAAAGTCACCAACTTCAAAGACCAAAGGTCGATAAATCCAAGAAGATCAGAAGAAACCAGTGCAAAAATGCTGAATTCATCAAAAACCAGAACACCTCTTCTCCTCCAAGGGATCACAACCCCTCACCAATAAGGGAATAAAACTGGATGGAGAATGAGTTTGACGAATTGACAGAAGCAGGCTTCAAAAGGTGCATAATAACAAACTTCTCTGAGCTAAAGGAGCATGTTCTAACCCAATGCAAAGAAACTAAGAACCTTGAAAAAAGATGAGATGAAATGCTAACTTGCATAAACAGCTTAGAGAAGAACATAAATGACTTAATGGAGCTGAAAAACATAGCACAAGAACTTCATGAAGCATACACAAGTTGCAATAGCTGAATCGATCAAGCAGAAGAAAGGATATCAAAGATTGAAGATCAACTCATTGAAATAAAATGAGAAGGCAAAATTAGAGAAAAAAGAGTGAAAAGAAATGAGCAAAGCTTCCACGAAATATGGGATAATATGCCACCAAATCTACATTTGATCCGTGTACCTGAATGCGATGGGGAGAATAAAACCAAGTTGGAAAACACTCTTCAGGATGTTATCCAGAACTTTCCCCAACCTAGCAAGGCAGGCCAACATTCAAATTCAGCAAATACAGAGAACACCACAAAGATATTCCTCAAGAAGAGCAACCCCAAGGCACATAATCATCAGATTCACCAGGGTTGAAATGAAGGAAGACATGCTAAGGGCAGCCAGTGAGAAAGGTCGGGTTACCCACAAAGGGAAGCCCATCAGACTCACAGCGGCTCTCTCAGCAGAAACCCTGCAAGACAGAAGAGAGTGGGGGGCCAATATTCAACATCCTTAAAGAAAAGAACTTTCAACCCAGAATTTCATATCTAGCCAAACTAAGCTTCACAAGTGAAGGAGAAATAAAATCCTTTATGGACAAGCAAATGCTGAAAGATTTCCTTACCACCAGGCCTGCCTTACAAGAGCTCCTTAAGGAAGCACTAAACATGGAAAGGAACAACCAGTACCAGCCACTGCAAAAACATACCAAATTGTAAAGACCATCGACACAATGAAGAAATTGCTTCAACTAATGGGCAAAACCACCTACTAGTATCAAAATGGCAGGATCAAACTCGCACATAACAATATTAACCTTAAATGTAAATGGGCTAAATGCCCCAATCAAAAGACACAGACTGGCAAATTGGATAAAGAATCAAGACCCATTGGTGTGCAGTATTCAGGAGACCCATCTCACGTGCAAAGACACACATAGACTCAAAATAAAGGGATGGAGGAAGATTTACCAAGCAAATGGAGAGCAAAGAAAAGCAGGGGTTGCAATTCTAGTATTTGATAAAACAGACTTTAAACCAACAAAGATAAAAAGAGACAAGGGCAGTACATGATACTAAAGAGATCAATGCAACAAGAAGAGCTAACTATCCTAAATATATATGCACCCAATACAGGAGCACCCAGATACATAAAGCAAATTCTTAATGACCTACAAAGAGACTTAGACTCCCACACATTAATAATGGGAGACTTTAACACTCCACTGTCAATATTAGACAGATCGATAAGACAGAAAATTAACAAGGATATCCAGGACTTGAACTGAGATCTGAACCAAGCATACATAATAGACATCTACAGAACTCTCCACCCCAAATCCACAGAATATACATTCTTCTCAGCACCACATCGCACTTACTCTAAATGTGACCACATAATTGGAAGTAAATCACTCCTCAGTCAATGCAAAATAGTGGAAATCATAACAACAGTCTCTCAGACCATAGTGCAATCAAATTATAACTCAAGATTAAGAAACTCACTCAAAACTGCACAACTACATGGAAACTGAACAACCTGCTCCTGAATGACTACTGGATAAATAATTAAGTGAAGGAAGAAATAAAGATGTTCTTCGAAACCAATGAGAATGAAGACACAGTGTACCAGAATCTTTAGGACACATTTAAAGCAGTGTCTAGAAAGAACATTTGTAGCATGAAATGCCCACATGAGAAGAGAGGAAAGATCTAAAATGGACACCCTATTATCACAATGAAAAGAACTAGAGGAGCAAGATCAAACAAATTCAAAAGCTAGCAGCAGACAAGAAATAACTAAGGTCAGAGCAGAACTGAAGGAAATAGAGACACAAAAACACCCTTCAAAAAAATCAATGAATCCAGGATCTGGTTTTTTGAAAAGATAAACAAAATAGTTAGACCACTAGCCACTAACAAAAAAGAAAAGAGAGAAGAGTCGAATAGATGCAATAAAAAGTGATAAAGGGGATATCACCACCGATTTCACAGAAATACCAACTACCATCAGAGATTACTACAAAAACCTCTATGCACATAAACCAGCAAATCTAGAATAAATGGATAAATTCCTGGACACTTACACCCTCCCACGATTAAACCAGGAAGAAGCTGAATCCCTGAATAGACCAATGACAAGGTCTGAAGTTGAGGCAGCAATTAAGAGCCTACCAACCAAAAAGTCCAGGACAAGCTGAATTCTACCAGATGTACAAAGGGGAGCTGGTACCATGCCTTCTGAAACTATTCCAAACAATACAAAAAGAGGGAATCATCCCTAACTCAATTTATGAGACCAACCAAAACCTGGCAGAAACACAACTAAAAAAGAAAATTTCAGGCCAATATCCATGATGAACATTGATGCAAAAATCTTCAATAAAATACTGGAAAACTGAATGCAACAGCGCATCAAAAAGCCTATCCAACACAATCAGTAGGCTTCACCTGGGGATGCAAGGCTGGTTCAACATATGCAAATCTATAAACATAATCCATCACATAAACAGAAAGAAAGACAAAAACCAAATGATTCTCTTAATAGATGCAGAGAAGGCCTTCTACAAAATTCAACAGCACTTTATGCTAAAAACTCTTAATAAACTAGGTATTGACAGAATGTATCTCAAAATAATAAAAACGTATCTCAAAATATGACAAACCCACAGCAATATCATACTGAATGGGCAAAACCTGGAAGCATTCTCTTTGAAAACTGGCACAAGACAAGGGTGCCCTGTGTCACCACTCTTATTCAACATATTATTGGAAGTTCTGGCCAGAGCAATTAGTCAAGAAAAAGAAATAAAGGGCATTTAATTAGGAAAAGAGAAAGTCAAACTGTCTCTATTTGCAGATGACAAAATTGTATATTTAGAAGACCCCATCATCCCAGCCCAAAATCTCCTCAAAATGATAAGCAACTTCAGCAAAGTCTCAGGATACAAAATCAATGTGCAGAAACCAGAAGCATTCCTATACACCAATAACAGACAAATGAGCAAACTCCCATTAACAATTGCTACAAAGAGAATAATGCCTAGGAATACAACTAACAAGGGACATGAACGACCTCTAGCAGGAGAACTACAAACCACTTCTCAAGGAAATAAGAGAGGACACAAACTGATGGAAAAACATTCCATGATCATGGTTAGGAAGAATCAATATTGTGAAAATGGCCATACTGCCCAGAATAATTTCAAGATTCAATGCTATCACCATCAAGCTTGTGACCTTCTTCACAGAACAGGAAAAAACCCTTAAACTTCATATGGAACCAAAAAGAGCCCACATAGCCATGACAATCCTAAGCAAAAAAGAGCAAAGCTGGAGACATCATGCTACCTAATTCAAACTATACTACAAGGCTATAGTAATCAAAACAGCGTGGTACTAGTACCAAAACAGAGATATAGAACAATGAAACCAAACAGAGGCTTCAGAAGTAACACTACACATCTGCAATCAGCTGATCTTTGACAAACCTGACAAAAACAAGCAATGGGGAAAGGATTCCCTGTTTAATAAATGGTGGTAGGAAAACTGGCTAGCCATGTGCAGAAAGCTGAAACTGGACCCCTTCCTTACACCTTATACAGAAATTAACTCTAGATGGGTTAAAGATGTAAACATAAGACCTAACACCATAAAAACCCTAGAAGAAAATCTAGGCAATATCATTCAGGACATAGGCATAGGCAAGGACTTCATGACTAAAACACCAAAAGCAATGGCAACAAAAGCCAAAACTGACAAATGGGATCTAATTAAACTTAAGAGCTTCTGCACAGCAAAAGAAACTATCATTAGAGTGAACCAGCAGCCAACAGAATGTGAAAATTTTTGCAATCTACCCATCTGACAAAGGGCTAATATCCAGAATCTACAAAGATCTGAAACAAATTTACAAGAAGAAAATAAAAAACCCCATCAAAAAGTGGGCAAAAGATATGAACGGAGACTTTTCAAAAGAAGACATTTATGCAGCCAACAAACATGAAAAAATGCTCATCATCACTGGTCATCAGAAGAATGCAAATCAAAACCACAATGAGATACCGTCTCATGCCAGTTAGAATGGCGATCATTAAAAAATCAGGAGACAACTGATACCAGAGAGGATGTGGAGAAATAGGAATGCTTTTACACTGCTGGTGGAAGTGTAAATTAGTTCAACCATTGTGGAAGAGAGTGTCACGATTCCTCAGGGATCTAGAACTAGAAATAGCATTTGACCCAGCAATCCCATTACTGGGTATATACCCAAGGGATTATAAATAGTTCTGTTATAAAGACACATGCACATGTATGTTCATTGTGGCACTGTTTACAATAGCAAAGACTTGCAACCAACGCAAATGCCCATCAATGATAGACTGGACAAAGAAAAAGTGGCATATAGACACCATGGAATAGTATGCAGCCATAAAAAAGTATGAGTTCATGTCCTTTGCAGGGACATGGATGAAGCTGGAAACTATCATTCTCAGCAAACTGACACAAGAACAGAAAACCAGACACTGCATATTCTCACTCATAAGTGGTTGTTGAGCAATGAGGGCACATGGACACAGGGAGGGGAACATCACACACTGGGGTCTGTTGGAGGGTGGAAGAGCTAGGGGAGGGATAGCGGGGAGTTTGGTTGATTGGGGAGGGATAACATTAGGAGAAATACCTAATGAAGATGACGGCAGGGATGGATGCAGTAAACCACCATGGCATGTGTATACCTATGTAACAATCCCACACAATCCACATGTGTACCCCAGAACTTAAAGTATAATAATAACAAAAGAAGCTAATAATTGTTATACTTTCCTGTTTATCATAATAAAATATCCTTCTCTATCTCTGTTTATGTGTGATTACTGCTTTTTGTCTTTAAAAAGAAGTATTCTACTTTGCCTAATATTATATAGGGACACTAGCTTTCCTTTAGTTAGTGATTATATAGTATACCCTTTTTCTATTCCTTTACTTGCAAACTTTTGCCTGCATCTATTATATTGATTCTCCTATAAGCAAATATAACTAGATTTTGTTTATTCTATCTGCTCTGAGAGTCTTGGACTTTTAATTAAATTTAGTCCACTCACATTTAATCCAATTGCTGATATATTTGGGTTTATTTGCATCATCTTACTTTTCGTTTTTCTCTTTGACCCATCTGCATATTGTTATTCCTTTTTCTCTTTTTCTTTTCTTTTGTGTGAATCAACTACTTAATTAATTTCCCTTTTCCCTTTTAAGTGGTTACCTATGATTCTCCAAGCTTATTATTCCCTGAGACATGCTGTGTCCCTGACATTATACCACCTAACAGGGTTTAAGCACTTCTCCCTTTCTCTTACCCTTTTGCATTACTGTTATCTTGTGTCTTAACTTCTATTATTTTTTAAAACCCCAGAAGACCTTATCATTTTATTATGGTTTTATAGGTCATAGGTATTGATATTTACCCACATATTTACTCTCTCATTATTCCTAATTCTTTCTTGCATTTCCATGTTTCCATCTGAAGCCATTTTTCTTTTTCCTGAAAAACACATTTTAGTATTTGAGTGCAGGTCTAGTTTCTCCATTATGGCTTGTCTTAAAATGTCTTTATTTTGTGTCAATTTTTGAAGGATTTTGATGAATATAGAATTCTAGATTAGAAGCTATTTCATTTCAGCACTTAAAAATACTGTGTTTACACGATGATGTGGAAGTCTTTTTGCAGTTTCAGTTGCTTCTGTAAAAAGGGTGTGTCTTTTTTTCTGACTGCTTTAAACGTTTTTCCACTTTGTCTTTGGTTTCTAGTGCTTTCACTAAGATCTGCCTTACAGTGTCTTTCTTAGTATTTATTCTATTTCGGTTGTCTAAACTTCTTGAATCTCAAAGTTGATGTCATAAATCACTTTGGAAACATTCTCAGTTTATCTGTTTTTATATAGTTTTTGTCTCATTTTTCTCCATTTGTTCTTTCTGAAACTGCAATTTTACGTATTATAACATTTTATTGAATTTCATGCATCTCTTTTATTTTGTTCATTTTTAAATTTTTTGGTCCTCTCTTTGACTCAGTTTTTCTCTCTGATTCAGCTCCTCTCTGTGATTCAGATCAGTTTTCTATTGATCTGGCTCACAGAATTAACCCTCTTGTCTCTTATAAACCAAACTATTAATTTATCAATTTCAGTTATTTTGTTTATTTTCATTTCTAGGATTTCTACTCAGTTCTTATTACAGATAGCAATATTCTGTTAAAATTGCAACCTTTATTCTATTCTTTATCTATTTCTCCATCTTTCTCTTTATTTCCTTTAACTTAAAAACCAGAAATATTCTCAAGACTTTGTTTCCAACTCCAATATTTAGATCACCCATAGCTCTGTTTCTTTTGTTTAATTCTCCACTCCCCTCTGTATTTTTTTGAGATAGAGTCTTGCTTTGTTGCTCAGGCTAGAGTGCAGTGGCATGATCTGGGCTCACTGCAACCTCCGCCTCCTGGGTTCAAGCAATTCTCTTGCCTCAGCCTCCTGAGTAGCTGGGATTACAGGCGTCTGCCACCACACCTGACTAATTTTTGTATTTTTAGTAGAGACAGGGTTTCACCATGTTGGCCGCCTAGTCTTGAACTCCTGATCTCAGGTGATTCACCCGACAAGGCCTCCAAAATGCTGGGATTACAGACATGAGCCATCGTGCCTGCCCTCTTCCCCTTAAATTTTGTTCTATGGTTCCTTTCTTAAGCTTTGTAGAAATTTTTGGTTAAATATCAAGCAGTGTCTTTACAAACGTTTATAGCCTCCTAATTATTTTACATCCTACAGAGAACAGTCACTGTTTCCTTGGGAAGGTAATTGAACGAAGGAAAGATCATTTTAATTTAATTCAATTTGAGATTAAACTGACTCTCAACTGGACTGCCAACTCATAAGGTTTCTTCTGCTTTTGATGTGGTCATACTCCTGGCAGAACCTGCTGAAGGCTTCGAACTCAGAGCCTGGAGAATTTCCTGGGGCCTCTTCTCCTGGTGAGGTCTCTACTGCAATTTCTAGATCTGTACTCTTGACAATTCTGTTCTGCCTTTCAGAGGTTCTCTTCTGCTTAAACTTGATGCTTCAGAATTCCTCAAATATCTTTAGGGAAAAAAATACACAGGGGATGTATGAAAAATGTATGTATCTTCTGCTTAATTTTGCTGTGAACCTAAAACTGCTCTTAAAAATAAAGTATATATATTTTTAAAAACCCCAAAACAGTGACAGGCTCAGTTTTTTACTCTCCTTCTCACTGACATGCTGGCCTTTCAAGTTTCTAAATTTGTCTCTCCAGCTCCATCGGACTACCAGAGACTCTGCAGGTTCCTGTGTACTCAGTGGCAATCCTCTGACATGGAAAACCCTGCATTTTCACCTCCTTCCCTTCACCTAGATAAAGCTAATGCCTCCAGAGTAAATATGTTGCAGAATGTTAGTCATCCAGCACCCCAGCAGTGTCGTGTCCCTGGGATCTTAATCCCCAAGTCATGTCTGATTTAGTAGCTCTTCCAAGGCTTTAAATAGATTTATCTGCGTGTATTTTATCCAATTTTTAAAATGTTGTTTTTCTTGTAAGGACTATAGGTCTTATCCTAAACTATTCTGTTATACTTGAAAATGGAATTTCTCCTAAATAACAGCATTATTATTTATTTTCTTATACACAGATCTGTTATAAACCTTACTTTTTGGTTCTTTATGGAGTTAACCTTGTTTTTTAAGAGCTACTTGGATATCAGTTTAACATTAGATTTCCACTAAGAATTTTACCCATATAAATAAGCTGCAGATAAACACTCTTCTTCTTTAGCAACTAAGAATAAATTGTGAGGTACATGAAAGGTAGTCATAAATTTAAAATATTTAGCATAATTAATGTTTAAATGTTGTTGGTAGAAATTTTAACACTCAAGAAATTTAATTGATCTTGTAATTTTTACATAGTACTGTGCATAGGTTCTAGAAGAAAACTGTAACAAAATGAATAAACAATGAATTCTAATTAGATTTTTTAAATTTCATTAAATTTTTTTGTGAATATGGATTAGGATTAGGAAATAAGATTTTGGCTGACAAGTAAAAATAAGTCAGTAACTATGAAATGAAATACTTTGGTTCCAATTTGATTGGTAAAATAAAAAACATAGTACTGCATTATTACTCAAAACATAAAATAAATATCCATGAGTCCATACTCATACATAAGTGATAGAATAAATAAGTAGAAAGTGAACAAGTGTCCTGTGCAGCACAATCTCAAATACTTTATGTAGATACTCTGAAGGAAGCAGACTGTGACTCCCTATCCCTGAAATGTGGGCTGTGCAGAGTGACATCATTTTTTCAATAAGTGGAGTAGGGAAATAGTGAAAGAGTAAACCTTTAGTGGAAAAGAACCTGACAAATACTACCTGAGCCAGATGATCAAAGTCAACTCTGACAGTGGTAGTTCATATTGATAGCATGTACTTTTGATCTCATACAAAGAGAAGGGCACTTTACTTCTGCGATCTTCTTTGCAAAATACATAGCCCCAGTCTCAGCATAAGAAAAACATCAGACAACCCTCACCCCCAAAAGGGGCATAGTACAAAACACCAAGACTCCTAAAAACCATCAAGGTTATCAAAAACAAGAGATGTCTGAGAAAGTGTCACATGGTACCGGGGCCTACAGAGGCATAACAACTAAACATAATGCAGTATCCTGGATGGGTCCTGGGGCAGAAAGAGGACATTCGGTGAAAACACAACGAAATATGAATAAAGTATGACTTTGGTTAATAATAACATGAATATTGTTTCATTAGCTGTGGCAAGCATACCATAATAATGAATGATGTTTTTATAGGGAAAACTGGATGCAAGGTATATAGGAGCTCTCCATACTGTCTTTGCAGCTTTTTTGTCAGCTAAGACTATTCTAAAATTTTTAAAAATTTTTTTAAAAAAATAGTTTGGTTTCACTAGTAAGATAATGACATATTATGCCTGTTTTCCCTGTTCCTAACACACATAACTGGACATAAATTTTTGAACAGCTAGTTGCGAGGCTAAAGTGAGTTTCTGATTAGAGGTTGACGTAGTTATTTACTAATTGTTGGCAAATCTGAATAAATTACATAAATATAAACTACACAAGACCAAAGCCAAACAAAATGGATTATATTTTTACTCTAAATTTAACCTACAATTTTATGAAGTATGCTTCACACCCTGAGTACGTTGGCAATAAGATAAAAATGATACATAGGTTGAAGAAACATTTATTGAAGTATGTTCAATTTGCAAATTTTTTTTTTTTTTTTTTTTTTTTTGCAAACATTTTTAATAAGTTCCTACCTAGATGCTACTTCTAGCTTGGCAATTATTTCTCCCACCATATAACCGTGCTTCATAGTAAAATCTTCTCTACGTAGAATGAATGAATTTTTTTCGTAAAAATTCCCTTTGTCTTTTATAAAGATATATTATATTCCAAGAGCAAAATCTAAGTTTATTGCTTATTTGTTTATTGTTTATTAAAATGGCATTGTTTTGAATTAAGCTTTCAACTATAGTGATCATTGGGATGACAATTTTGTGACTAAGAATTTCAGCACCATTGTTCTTAGTCTAATCACTTACTTTCATAATTAGTAGATCATTAGGTCACTTCCTTGTCCAGTTAGATTTTTGTTCATTTTTATATTTTAAAAATGCCATTTCAAGAAAGATTATAAAACTACTTGAATTTACAGTACACCTTTGACATTTAAAACCACAGAAAATATTTATAATTTTTACTACATGTGCAAACTGCATGGGTGAATTTGCAGAAATCTGATAGTTTCTTTCCTAGCCCTATAGTGACTTGTCTCCAAACTCTCATGACCTTCTGTCTTTTTATACATTATGCCTAAGATATCATCTCTAATTAAATTTCTGTGTAGTGTGAATAATTCAATTTATCAAACTCTCATCCATGAGACAACCAATTCACCACATTCAATGTAGTTATTAATTTAAATTCCTCCAGATAATATCTTCAATGACAGACAGCATCCCTTCATTTTTGTGGTTCTCGCAGATGATTTACACAAGAGAATTTGATATGTTTTTATTTTTATTTATGTTTTCCTCTAGAAAAAGAATCTTTTTGTTGACATGTTATGCCTCCAAGCAACATAATTTATGTTTGGGGAAACGCCCAGTGTTGGGTTCTGACCATCAATATTTCTGAAAAAAATATATAAACTTTACAACAGAACAGTTTACTTTTTTAGTATAGATTATCAAATAAAAAGGATGGGTTGTGCAATTATGCAGCCTCTAGCAACTTACATCAGAAATAGAAATAACCCAGATTCAAAAATAACTTACAGGCCCATCAGTCAATCAAATAAGGGTGCTACTGAAAAAGACCTAAATATCTCAGTCACAACAAAGACAACTATTTTCAGAGAGGGCACTGTAGACAAAAACACTGTTTGCAGCTGCAACCCAGCCCTAAGGAGGGCTACAGACTGGGTTGGGAGAGAGGCCGGTAATGAGCAAAATGAACTCTGTAGCCTAGCTCTCCAGTGAGAAATTCAGGCCAATCAGACCATTTTTAGCCTGCCACAATTGTCCAGAGAGCCTCAGGGCACAAAGGTTGCACAACTGCACCCTTGAATAAACACATATTTGGATTAGTGTCATAAGAGCATGCACGATTGGCTTTTCTCCAAAGCCCCACATTTCAACTGCTGAGACAGGGAATAAAGCAATGCATTATATGGTAACCGGTGGGCCCAGGGGAAAGAGAAAGAATCCATCCAAGCGTCTCAGAGCACAAGCCATAAAGCTGCCTGCTGGAACTGCAAGCATCCACAAAGAGCCTATCACTCCTTCGTCTGCCTGAGAAAACTTGCAATGCCTAGTGCTAAGAAGCAGAAAGAGCTACACTGGCTAGGAGGGGGCTAGTGATAGAATCTGAGGAAGATGAATGAACCACATGTTAAGCTGCTTCACTGTGGAGGCCAATTTAAAAGCCCTGGTAAATAATTTGCCATCTACTGTTACCTGGAATAGGATGAAAGACACTGTGTGAGTTGATCCATTACACTACTTCAGATAACTTTTAAAACATGGGAAAATAGGTGATTCCATTGCCTTTGAAAGTAAAATCACCTTGCAAAAAAACTTTGGTTCTTAAATAAAATATAAATTGGATGTTGTCATTTGCAATATGAAGCAAGGAATTATGATGGGAAAAGTTCACGTGACTGCATGTATCATCAGTCATAAGAAACTAGGAACAGCTTTGGAAGACAGCATGGGGAGGATGAGAAGCCAGTGCTTTTCCATCATCAGAGCCCTCAGATTCTGAAAAAGTGGCCCTGGGAGCAATCTGGAGAAAGGTGGCACTGGCATGGCCCCAAGGTAGTGTCATCTGTTTTCACTGTGCCCCTAAGTAAATTCCGAGGTTGAAAAAACATAATTTGGAATCTTCTCCAGGCCTTCTAAAACCATGGTGCATAAGTTTCGGAGAGTATTTATAAGTGACAGACATAATTCCAGGTACCATTAACTATAGTAATCTATTAATGACATATCCTACTTAATTTAGATATGATAACTCAGCAATTCATTTACTTATGCACTCATTTATTCAGCTAATGTCTATTCATTATTCAGATCCAGCTGTCCAGAATACAAGATATACATCTAAAGTCTGACTTTCATTTGCAGTCACATGGATGAAGAAAACATTAAAAAGAGAAATCATTAAAATATAGCTGGATTATAACCTAGCTCCCATTTGCACAGAGATCTATGGAAGTCAGCAGCTAACACAGTTAGCTTTGGTGCAAAAGATTCATAAAATGAATTCTTCTTGGAGCATGTCACTTATGCAAAGGCTAATCTTAAATATTTCAAGTCATGGAACTACTGAGGACCTCTACAGTTGCTTTACAAAGCTAGATGTGTGTTCTGTTTAGTAGAAATATTTCTCAGCTACTAGTTTATTGGCCCATATACTTTCTAAATCATCCCAAGCCATTGCCCTCAGGCTGGAGGATATTTGATAGTCACTAAGGACATACAATGTGATAAAGTGTATATAGGTGAGAATATGTTTCCTTTCTCT
Organism: Ateles fusciceps; assembly: GCA_036589455.1. Classification (NCBI taxonomy): domain Eukaryota; kingdom Metazoa; phylum Chordata; class Mammalia; order Primates; family Atelidae; genus Ateles; species Ateles fusciceps. Next base: position 1,683,956 of record JAZHEH010003213.1, on the reverse strand, counting down.
GTCAGCTGAGAGAACCCAGAAGGAATAACACCCCAGTAGTAATGAGCACACCTCCTGCCCAGATCGTGGCTTCTAATACCATTCTCCAACAAAGGAAGCCCAAACCCTTTGCAGAAAGGTGATTCTAGGGCTGAGGCAGAAAAAGGAGGATTAGCCTGGGGAATCTGGTAGTGTCAGTATGTAAGACAGCATTTAAAATAAACAAACAAACAAAACACCCCAAAAAACCCACCTGACAATGATAGAGGTTATATCCAAGGGACACAGGAGCCAATTGAAAGAGCCCAAATTGCCAACTACACAGCAATTTGCGCAACCAAAACCTAATACAGAATTGGATCATAACCCAAAGTGTAGGATCAATATCCAGGTGTCCATGTTGTTCTAAATTAATGGTTGAATAAATAAATAATTGAGAAAGAAGAGATTCAAACCCTGTGCAGAATCATTCCATTCAATGCACAATTTATATTCTCTCTGCCCTCCAGGAAGTGGAGCATCATATCTCACCCTGCAAGTGTGGGCTGTGCAAAGTGCTGTTCTGCTGAGGAATGCATGCAGAAAGGTGAGGAAAGCAACCACACGGTAGATAAAGTTGAGAAACACTACCTCAGCCCTGTGGCTAAGGTCAGTATCAACATTGACACGTTATGTTGATGGTATATACTCACGTGATGTGATGATGTGATGGGGTGAGAAGAGCATTTCCTCCCCAAACCCATAACCCAATTCTAATCATGAGAAAACCTTCAGAAAAACCCAAATGGAGGCATAGAGTGCAAAGTGCCTGACGAGCACTCCTCAGAACCGTCAAGGTCACCAAAAACATGGACAGACCCAGCAACTGACACAGTCCAGAGAAGCCTAAGATGTGACGAATAAGTGTTATATGGTATCCTGAATACCATCTGTAAACAGAAAAAGGACATTGGGTGAAAACCAAAGACATCTGAATAAGGTATGGAGTTTAGTTAATAATAATGATCTGTATTGATTCATTGGTCACACCCAAAATACCATAGTAACATAAGGTGTTAGCAATAGGGAAAAGTGGGCATGGGGCATGTGGGAACTCTTGGCATTATTTTTGTGACTTTTTTGTAAATGTATAACTAGTCTAAATAAAATATTTATTTAAAAAAAGATAGAAACTTGGAATTCCCTCTGGTAGCCTCTCTGTTGTCCCATTCATGACAAAACCAGGAAGACAGGAAGGAAAGGGAGGTTCTTTAGGTGGCAAGGGTGAAGGGAGTGAGAACTTCATTCCTCCTTCATCCTTCTGTGAGAGAAGGGGCTCTTGCTGTGCCGGGTGCCTGAGTCTGAAAGGCACTGTGGCTCTGAGAGGGCATTTGGCTTACATACAGTGAGCAGGGAAGTGGGAAATTCAAAGGGGCCAAAATGGCAAGGGAGGAACCCTGAATCAGCTGCCAGAGCTGGGATGCCTGTTCCTGTAATGATTACACTGAAATTACTTCCATCCAGAATGGAATACATGTATACTCTCACCAAAGAAAGGGGGTGGTTTTTATGCGAGACTTGTTTTTAAAATCATCACTTGCTCTTTATGAGTATGCAGTGACATCATGGTGCTAATCATACAAATATAGCGAAAGTAGGAAAGACATATCATCTTTGTCCACACTTAGACAAACAACAAACATTTAGAAAATTTCAGGTTGTTGCTGTCAAGTACTAAAGGCACCATCTGCATAAGCCATGGCAACCCAAGCTTAAACCTTAAAATGGAATCTCTCTTAGTCAGGGTCTCTGCCCACTGAACCAGCCTGTAGGTTAAGCAAGGTCAAGAAGCAGCTGCAGAGAATGAATCATCGGCTTCGTCCTCACCAGCAGGGGCTCCAGGCTGCTTGCCGTCTCATTTTATGCCTGTGTACCTGCTTTCTGGTCTCAGGCTACCTCTGCTTGCAGCAACACCTTGAACTCCCTGGACATGCATGTGTCTCTTTGCTGGCCCCTGTCCAAGTTTGTCCTCTGACATGAAGTGTGATTGTGTCCCAGCAAACTGACCTTATCAGGTTTGATTGCTTGACCCTCTTTTGTTAGGAAGTAGATGGCCTGAAAATGCATGGATTCAGGCAGTTTTGAGGATGTTGGACAGATCTGCAGAGATTAGAAGGCAGGTGTCCACACTCAAGGGGACAGTTGTTTGCAGAGCTAATTGTCCTTACTGAACTCCAGAGGGTTGGCAGCAGGTGGGGTTTGGTGGAGAGAGATCAGAATCATCTAGAGTGCCTTTTATACTCCCTGCACATGCTCCTGGAAATAATGCTATACTGTCTCCCAAACAGGGGGTGTCCAAACCCTCAACAGGGGGGAATACTGTTAATGTGAGTCACTGTTAATTATGAGAGCTTCTTATTCCACAGAAGTGCTGAGCACAGGTAATCGGGCCACATTCCTGGTGCAGCGTGGTGGTTAAATATCACAGTCCCTTCACAGTGGTTGGTAACCAGCCACTCTTCCGAGGCTTGATGTGACTGGACTCCGTCTTTCCCAGGCCCTGTATCACCCAGACCTCACCAGGTTTCCAAGGCAACAGATGCCTGACACAGGGTGCAGGTGCAAGGGTGCTGAGGGTCCCTGCTTCAGTGCCTCAGCCGCTGTTCTCACTGGGATATGCCAGAGTCAGCTTGTTTAGCATTTTGGCATTGCTGCTGGCTGTGCTGAAGGTAGAAAGCTGCTACAGATGGACTGAACCAGAACCTTTGAGAGGGGGGGCTGGAACTTTGGTATTTTTTAACGACTTGTCCAATTGGGAACCACTAACCAAGAATTCACTATTCCTGTTTTCTGAATATTTGTTAGTAAAGGGGTGTGTGTTTGTGTGTGTATGTCTGTCTGTGTGTGTGTGTGTGTCTGTGTGTGTGTCTGTGTGTGTGTGTCTGTGTGTGTGGATCTGTGTGTGTGTATCTGTCTGTGTGTGTCTGTGTGTCTGTGTGTGTGTGTGTGTGTCTGTGTGTGTAATTGCAGATTTTTTCTGGGTGTGTTGAAGCAGGACGAGGTAAGCCAGTTTCAAAAATATAATATGCAGACATCAAGAAAGATGGCAGTTTACCTGAAGCACATCTTATGCTATCACTGAGCTTGTCCCTGCCTTTTAAAAATGTATCATTAGTTAAACATATGCAATAAATATCTTTGATACATTCTTTGGCTTCCTAGGTATGTTTGCAAACTTGCCCCTCTTTCATTCCCTTTGTCATTGAGTTTTGAGGCAAGGGTGGCTTCAATAAATTTCTCTTTGCATCTCTATATCAAATGTCTCCCTCCCCCCAGGCCAACCTCCTCCGCAGCTATCAAAGCGATGCTTACAAGACCCAAAGCTGGTCAAGCCATCGACCACTTAGATTCTGCAGGCTCTCTCTACCACATCAGGGCAATGCATTAATCTTGAAGCATGACCAGGAGGTGCTGATGACGTGATGTGTCTGTTCTTATCTCTTAGCAATGCCTTCTCTCCACCCGCATACACAGGCCTTCTTTCAGATGTATCAAATATTTGAAGTTGTCTGAGCAAACCATGGTCTTGTTGGTGATGCTCTGTCTGCACAGGCCATTCCCTCTCCCTGGGAAGCCTCTTCAGCCTTTCTCTCCTTCCTGCTGTCCACCCTTGTCCCAAGTAACTTCCACTGTGCTGATATGGTCGACCACTTAGCTTAAGACTGAACCCTTGGTCACTTCTTGTGAAAGCCTACTCTTAACATCCCTGTAGAAGCAAGGCCTTTTTGTCTTTATAGGCCAAACAGTGTATGTACACCTCAGCCATGCAGTCACTACCCAAGATTTCACACCTTAAGGAAACTCCAGGCCCTCTGTACAGTGCAGGGCAGGTGATCAGCTGGTGATCATCGAATATACAAATGAATGGAGAGAACGGAAGGAACTGACTGGTAAGTCCAATTAGATTTTTTTTATCCACTTGGATTTCAATCCCTCGCTTTTTATATGTTTTTTCTTTTTTCAATAAGTATAAATTTTTAAAAGTCGCCTTTAACCTATCTTTCAGGATAAATAATTCTATTTTTATTAAATGAGTTAAATTGTTAAATAAGAATCCTTGCTACCTAAGGCTGCAAGTGATTACACATTATCTGAACCTTAGTGAAGAAATTAATAACTTAATTTCGAAAATTTCATGGAGTATTGAAAAATGTACCATGAGAATATACTAAGTCTAAACTGAGACATGCCACTGGAATGTTAGTCACATGTCATGTCACTCATATGAAGGTCTGAAGTTTCCTTTCACTAGTAGCAAACAGACAAAGCCCACATAATGAAAAGCAGATGAAATATACCTGCAGGAACCCCTTTTCAAAATGAGGCTTAGTTTGAGGATGATTTTTGGGGAAGACAATGACCTCTCCATGGTTAATTAGAGTAAGAGATTCTGACTAAAGCTACTGTTTACCGTGGAGCACCTGTCCTTAGGTTATCATCATATTCCTCAGCCTAAAGGATTCTATTCTCTATGTACCTCAGTTGTACTAAACATTTCATAATGTCATACAGTAGATGACTTAAGATGCTGTGACTTACTGAAAACTCTAAATGACTTGGGGTACTTTTGTCTTCAGTGGTCATCCTTTACGTGAATTTATCAGGTAAGATGATAATTTATGAGGTAAGACGAATTTATTAGGTAAGATGATAAGTTATATCATCTGATGATAAATTATATCAACATTTATAAAGTAGAGTAAGGGTATTTTCTAGAGAAAAGCTGATGAAACAGTATCTGTGCAAGCCCATGGTGGCAGGGTGGAGAGAAATTGTAGTGCTCAACTCTTTTCCCGACCCCAACTCATTTTACTCCTAGAGTTCTGCATGATGCGTGAATTACAGGTTAATGTGGTCATTAAAATGGACTCTGAAGCCCAGTTGGTTTGAACTAACCCCCGTGTCTCCATGCCTTTGTTTTTTCAAGCTGTAAAGTAGAAATAATAGTAGTAGCTACCCCGCAGAGTTATTGGGATGAATACATGAGGTAAAGTATGTAAAATATTTAAAGCGACACCTGCCTAGCCATTATATAAGTAGCTGCGGTTTGAGGTTGGCCTGTCTTTTAGAAGTTGGAATGTATTTGAGGTGATTGTCCTCTTCCATTATTCCCTCATTGCCACTGCCTCCAACTAATAGCATCATTAATTTGCCTTTCTGACTGATTGACAAGGGCTATGTCAATATTTGAGAAATGCTAAATATTGATAATTACTAAAATGCCACTGAAAATGATAGCAATGATGATGGCATCCCTTCATTTATTCAACAACAAAAGTCTAATTCTTTTGATTTAAAAAGTTAAAAATATTGCAAAATGAATAGAATCCCTTAAAAAAACCATAATGTTTCAGCACTTCCCTTGGACTGCATGGAAATAACTAAAACTGAGGAATTGAGAACCCCAGTGTACATGTGGTATAGGCAGCTGCATGACAGCTGTATTAGTCCATTTTCACACTGCTATAAAGAACTTCCCTGAAACTGGGTAATTTGTAAAGGAAAGAGGTTTAGTTGACTCAGTTCTGCATGGCTGGGGAGGCCTCAGATACTTACAGTCATGGAGGAAGGGGAAACAGGAACCTTTTTCACAAGGCTGCAGGAGAGAGGAGAGCAGGGGAAACCGCCAGTTATAAAACCATCAGAACTCACTCATTATCACAAAAACAGCATGTAGGAAACTGCCCCAATAATCCAATCACCTCCCACTAGGTTCTGCCCTTGATACATGATTACAATTTGAAATGAGATTTGAGTGGGGACAGAAAGCCAAACGATATCATTCCACTTATAGCTAGCCCCTCCCAAATCTCATCTTTTTTACATTTCAAAACAAATCATGCCCTCCCAACACTCCCCCAAAGTCTTAATTCATTTCAGCATTAACTCAGAAGCCCACAGCCCAAAGTCTCATCTGAGACAAGGCAAATCCCTTCCACGTATGTGCCAGTAAAACAATAAACAAGTGAGTTTCTTCCAGGATACAATGAGGGTACAGGCATTGGGTAAATACACCTGTTCCAAATGGAAGAAGTTTGCCAAAACAAAGGGGCTACAGGCCCCATGCAAGTTTGAAATGCAGTGGCACAGTAATTAAATCTTAAGTCCAAAATGATCTCCTTTGAATCCATGTCTCACATAGGGTCACACTGATGCATGGGATGGGCTCCCCACAGGCTTGTGCAGCTCCTTCACAAGCCAGTGTTGAGTGCCTGTGGCTTCTCCAGGCACACAGTGCAAGCTGTCAGTGGATCTACCATTCTGGAGTCTGGAGGACATTGGTCCTCTTCTTACCACTAGGCAGTGCCCCAGTGGGATTCTGTGTGGGGGCTCCAACCACACATTTCCTTTCTAGCAGAGGTTCTCCATAAGGGCTCCACTCCTGAAGCAGACTTCTGCCTGGGTATCCAGGCATTTCCATACATCCTCTGAAATCTAGGTGGTGGTTTCCAAACCTCAATTCTTGACTGCTGTGCACCCAAAGGCCCAATACCGTGTGGAAGTTGCCAAAGCTTGGGGCTTGCACCCTCTGAAGCAATGGCCCAAGCTGTACTTGGGCTCCTTTCAGCATGGCTGGAGCTGAAATGTCTGGGACATGGGGCAGCAAGTCCTGAAGCTCAACAGAGCAGCAGGGCCATGGGCCAAGCCCATAAAACTATTTTTTCCTCCTAGGTCTCTGGCCTTGTGATGAGAGGGGCTACTGTCAAGATCTCTGATGTGCCCTGAGATATTTTTTCCCATTGTTTTGGTGATTAGCATTTGGTTTCTCGTTACTTATGCAGATTTCTGCAGTGGCTTGAATTTCTTCTCAGAAAAAGAGTTTTTATTTTCTATCATATTGTCAAGCTGCAAATTTTCCAAACTTTTATGCTCTGCTTTTCTTTTAAACACAAGTTTCTATTTCAGATTATCTCTCCCAAGTTCAAAGTTCCACAGATCTCTAGGGCAGGGCCAAAATGCCACCAGCCTCTTTGCTAAAGCATACCAAGAACAAACTTTGCTCCAGTTCCCAAGAAGTTCCTCATCTCCATTTGAGACCACCTCAGTCTGGATGTCATTGTCCACATCATTATCAGCATTTTGGTCAAAACTATTCAACAAGCTTCCAGGAAGTTCCAAACTTTCTCACATCTTCCTGTGTTCTTCTGACCCTTCCAAGCTGTTCCAACCTCTGCTCATTACCCAGTTCCACAGTCACTTCCATATTTCCAGATTATCTTTATAGCAGTACCCCACTCTGTGTGGTACCAATTTATTGTATTAGTCCATTTTCACATTGATATAAAGAACTGAGATTACATAATTTACAAGAAAAGAGGTTTAATTGACTCACAGTTCCACATGGCTGGGGAGGTCTCAGGAAATTTACAGTCATGGTGGAAGGGGATGCAAGCACCTTCTTCACAAGGCGGCAGGAGAGAGAAGAGCAGGGAAAACCGCCACCACTTATAAAACCATCAGATCTAGTGAGAACTTACTCACTATCGTGAAACAGCATGGGGGAATTCCCCCCACCCCATGATCCAGTCAGCTCCCACTAGGTCCCACCAGATACACAATCTATAGCTTTATCATCTCTCTATGATATATGGCAGTCAAACATTCTTTAGGGATAAACGTTTCCTGTTAAATATTTGGAAAGACAAGTAGGAAATAATGTTAGTGCACCTGACGAATATCCCTCTTTAATAACTCCATAAGCCGTGTCCCTCCTCAATATATAACCTCACTATCTCATTCTGGACTGGGGAAAAGCTGACCCATCCCCTACACAGCTGCAGAAAGATCTTCCTAAAATTCACATCAGATGTTATCACCCCTATGGTTTAGCAGAAACAAAACAAACTTCCTATGACTCTTGCTACCTTGAATCAATGTTTCACCAAGCCCTTTGCTGTGGAGCTCAAACCTGCTGCTCCAGAGTCATCTCCTTCTTCTCCTTCCCCTCTTCTGTGCAGCTTCTATTTCAGCAACACTGCATGACTAACCATTCCCAGAACACTCTACATTTGGGCATGTCTTTGTGTCATTGCCTAGCAAGCTTCTTTTGCCTGGGAAGCCTATCTTCACCTTTTCATTTACTTGGGCCGGCACCTTGATCTTGTACTTGCCAGTCTACAGAACCACGAAAAATAGATTTCTGTTGTTATAAGCCACCCACTTTATGATATTTCATTACAGCAGTCAGAACGAACTAAGACACGTGTGAATGTCAAAATTTTGCTCTGCCCCTTACTTTGGCATTTTAATAGTTAAAACGAATAAAAGGTAGGCACACCTCATCAGCCTGTGTAATGACTGAAAATGTTCTTACACAGGCCTTCCAATCCTCCAATCTGGTTCCATTCCTCCCACTTCCAACAATTTCTGGCCTCTCCATAGAGAGGCGGCGTGAAACTCAGGGACCATTCTGCCGGCTGTAGCACCATGCAATATATGCCCTGGTTATTTGCTCCTGCTTTAGTTCTAACAGGAGCATCACTGTTGCCACCAGGGACAGTCCGCTCATGCCGTGTTGGCATCTACCAAACCCACAAAGCCACGTTTATCAGGATGTGAGAATGGGATGGGAGTTTTGAGCATAGGTGGCATGGCCCAGGGAACCCTCCTCCTTCTGTGATTGCCTGTGTCCCCAGGTGGGTAGCCCTGTGTTCAAGATCTCACAAAATCTCTCATGAAAATAACTGTGAGCTTCAGACTCATTCCATGCTGCCAAATCAAAGTTTAACACAGATCATGGGCTCTTGTGTGGCTCTGGCATGGTTCATCCTTTGACCCCAAAGCCAATGTTCTTTCCACCATCACCTACTGCTTTACACATCCACAAAGCGAGTGACACATAAATCTGCCTAAACACAAATACACAAATCTGTGTTTCTTGTTTGTTAGGACTGGCAGCATGCTCAGTAACATTTGCCCTGGATCATCTGTTCCCTACAGTGTCTACACCCAAAAGCCTCACAGGCAGAGCTCTGATGGTTTTAGGAACTGCTCTCAAGTCATCCTGCACATTACCAATCCACTGACTTGGCATTGTCAAGGTTGCCTGTTACCTTCCAGTGGCCCATCCAATCGGACCCCTGGTCCTCCCCCGATGCCTCACTCCTCAGCATCCCACACAAGTGGTTATGCTCTTCCTCAGAATGCCGGCTTTTATGACACCGCCTTTGTTAGCCTTACCTCTCAGCTCCACTGAGTGCCTCTCAGGAGCTTTCTCTTTGGGTTTCTAATAAAATTCGGATTCCCCAGGATTGTCTGTGTTTCTGTTACTTTCTTTCTCAGCTGCATGTCCGTACTCCCCCTCTTAATCTAACACCCTCTGCCTGCTGAGAGCTCCATGTTGGTGTGTTAAGTTCAGGCCTTTCTTCTGTGAGCAATTTTATCTCATCTACCTCGACATCCTCAAAACTGAGCTCCCTATCCCACCCTTGCAGTCCTGTTGCCCTCAAAGTCTCTCTTATCTCTTTCAATGATGCCACACGCTTCAACTTTCACATTCAGTTTACTGTAAATTCTGCATAGCGAGTCTTCTGAACACACCCCACATTTTCTGTATTCAGTGCTTCTACTTTAAGCTGAGCCATTATTATCATATCTCTTCCCTCTTGCCCTGACTCCTTACCTTCACTCAAGGTCAATACGCCACATTGGAGTCAATTTTGTCTTGATTGAATATTATCCTACCATTCTCTGACTTAAAATGCTGCACTAACATTACATTTTCCTGGAGTTAAGTCTCGTCTCAGACTGCAGCTTACGATGTCTAGCTTATTCGTCTAAACTTGCCTCAGTTTACCCTTTCTTCCCCACACTCTATCCTCACTACACTGAACTTGCAAGGTCTTGACCAACGTTTCCTGACTTAGAGCTTGTATACGGTGGTCTTTCTACCTGGGATACCTTGTCCCTTGTCCTTCACATGTGCTTTCCCTGACATTTCACCTAAATAGAAACCATGCACAACCCTTCATTAATTTTTTTACCTAAGCATGGCCTTTATAGCATATTTCTAAGTCTGTAATTACCTGTTTGTTAATCTGTTTATGATCTGTCTCCCTCTACTAAGCTATGTGCTCTGCGTAGATGAGGCCCATGTCTATTTTGCTCTGTATTGTTTATCCGTGATCTGCATAGCGTTTGCTTGGCTAAATTTTTTTAAATTAATTATTAAAATATTTATAATTAACATATTATAATTGTACCTATTTATGGGGTACAGTGTGATGTTTCAATGCATGTACATGATATATAATGACCAGATCAGGGTAATTACCATATCCGTCACTTTAAACATTTATCATTGTTCAATAATAGAAAATAATAGAAAATGATTCAAATCTTTAGTCATTATCATATCAGGATATTATTTGTCATTTAAAATGATATCAGAATGAGAATTAACGCACAAGATATTTATGGAATATGGTTACTAAACAGACTGGGGAAGCTTGGCATCGCTAAGCCTCTGCCTCAGGAAAACTTAAACCCACCCTGCCTGTGGCCTCAGCTCCACACAAACCCCAAATCCCTTTAGTCATTCAAATCAATTAAGTGCGCTTATCTCTTACCCAAATCAAATGTACCATAATTTGGTGTGCGTGAGAGTGGTGTGTGTGTGTGTGTGTGTGTGTGTGTGTGTGTAAGTATATGAGCATTCACAGATAGAGAGAGACACACAGACATAGAGAAAAAAGTCTGAAGTGACCTCCAATAGAATATAACAATGCTCTGGGTTAGAATAATAGTTGACTTTTCAAATCATATTTAACCTTTCAAATTTTTTTTTTTTTGCAATAGGCCTGAATTACTTGTTTGATCAGAGAGAAAAACATCAACAAAAGCAACAAACCATTTAGAAAACAAAAATTAGGCAGTCGCATTTGGAGGAAAACAGATTAAGTTCACAATGTGGTAGAAAGGATGTGTGTGTGTGTGTGTGTGTGTGTGTGTGTGTGTGTGACATAATTCTCGTTATTTTCTGTGACTATTAGTACCAAATGAGCCAAAGTACGATACATTAGCCAAAAAATACATATGAATATAGAACTTTTTTTTTAAAATAAGACAGCGTCAAGATCAAGGGTGTTAATAATCCCATTGTTCTTTGCGCAAGTGAGACCACACTTGAAGTATCATTTTCAGTTTTGTTACTACAAGAGTTCAGAAACTAGCTGACACGTTCCAGGGATACCAGGAGAGGATTTATGCATTTGGAAAGAGATGGAATTTTAAGACTTCTGAAACTTTTTTCCCATTTAAGATTCTATAGTTCTCTGATTTTTATGTTGCTCTTGGACATTGAAAAAGAAATTATATTATAAACAAAGAAACCACAGCTCTGAGAGCTTAAGTGACATGCCAAGGCCGTACAATCGGTTACTGGCAGAGTTTTGTCCAGAAGCCACTTCATGACCCACACACTCATTAAAGAGGAGTAGGCAGATGAGATCCATCCAGAGGACAGCAATGGGGATGACTTGGGCAGAACAGATCATTTCCAAATGACTCATGCTTAAAGAACCAGAGAACCTTGGGAGGGAGAGAGCATATAATGTTGTTGTCAAATCAAGCTGTCACGGCAAGAAGAATGCCATTTGTGATTCGCTGAAATAAAAAGAACCACACAGAGCTGATGGAGAGCTTTCTTTTTTTTTCTTTCATAATACTAAGTAAGGATTTTCTGATGTGAAGAAGTGTCTACAGATGGTCTAAGGTGACTTGAGAGAGTGAGAAGGGAAAGTGGCAAACGCTTGTCACTGCTCCCAGGTGTCCCTTCTTCCATTCTTCATGAGTAGACACAATGGCTTTTTAGTTAGGCACCTGGCTGCCCAGGTGGAGAACACACTGCTTCGTCCCTTGGCAGTAAGGTACGACCTGTCACCGAATAATTTAGTTTTTTTACAAATTAGTTAAAGGTTCGCAGCCACATAATGAGTTTATTTGCTATGTATTGCAGGGCTTATACGATTCAGAAAACAGAGCCACACAGCCTGGGATGTCCTCCCTGGGCCTCACTTTTGAACGGCTTAGCACCTAGAGAGACAGCAGCCTCTACCATTCAGTTGTTAGGGGTTCAAGTAACTGCTGAAAATGTACCACGTAGAGACTTAGGAAAAAAACAAGGAAAAGAGGCACACGTGTTATCTAAAGTTACAAAGACAGGGGGAATCAACATAGAAGTTTGTTAGGAGCTTAGCTAAGTTAAATTCTCACGGGCCATTAAAGTAAGCCAACAGGTAATGAGTATAATGGATTAATGAAGAATGAGGAATAAAAATTCATATTTTCAGAGAAATGAAGGTCACTGCCAGGGGAAGCTGCCAAGCCAGTGAATAGTGGTTGCCTATTTGGAAGTGGAGCTGGGTGGGGTGTGCATGAAGCAGGACATTCTTGTTTTCAATTTTAAATGCTAAGTACTTTTTTATTTTTAAATATGAGCTCACATTAGTAAAAATATGTGTGTGCACACGCGCGTGCACACACACACACACACACACACACGGCTCTGGCTCTGGTTCTGAGGGATGCTGAATGATTTTCCAAATGTGGGCGGGGTCTGCAAGCAGTCTGTAGATGGGGCATCAATATGGAATGGATGGGATTCTACCCAGAGGCTAGAGTGTTTTTAAAAGTACAGAAAATCATGCTGTCTTTGGTCTGTTCCATCTCTGACTGTCACGGGAGGCAAACGTTCTCCTCTTTAGCCCAGCACACAGAGAGTGTTTGTGACTTATACCCAAGCACTTTACTTCAGCATACTATTTTCAGCTTTCCTCATAAAAAGTGATTGGGGCTTTCAGAATATTAGAACATGAGTTTTTCTGTTACATGAAGATTGAGCTTAACACAATTTAACAAAATGATATGTATTTTTTATTTGAAAATTTTCTTGCAGTCTGCCATTTCACTCCCACCAAAGCAACGTGTTGAATGTTTAAAAACCTTTGTCAATATACATAGCACAGTACTCCACCATGAGAGAGTGAACTGCTGGTTGCTCATGTGAAAATCTCCACTCTGAGTATCTGGTATGTTTCTCAAGATCTTGTTGAAATTGAAAACTACAGAAAAAGATTTTTTTTTTTTTTTTTTACCACACATAACTTCTTGCTTACCCTCCCCACAGTAGTTAATGTCAGTACATCCTGTCTTCAAAACCATTTTCCTTCAGCATTCTTTCTTTTGTATTGCATGACTCACAAATCAACCTTTTTCTTTTCAACATCAGAATCACAGCTTTTCTCCTATTATTGCCAAGCTGAAGGTACAGGGGGAGCAAAATAACATGTTTTCTACACCCAGCTCCCTAAAGGGTAGAGGGGGAATGGTGCTTCAAGCTCCAGAAGAATCTGCTCTCCCCCTCATGGAATGGGACTGCAGAACCCCATCCAGGAGCCGCCAAGACGCATCTGCAGCAGGTTCCAGGGCTCAAGACATTTGGCAGCACGGCTCACGTGGACGCTCAACTCAGAAGACCAGATCTTGGCTTAGCTTCAAGGAGAGTTAGGTCTTTGTTGTGCTTGGATGGAAACTGGCAGGGATCTTTGATAGGTGTGAGGGTTTTAAGGGAATGAAATAGTAACATTAAATTTGCAACAGTTATTTTGCAAAACCTTCAAATTCAAAGAAATAGCTCTATTTCTGCTACAAAATGAAGTTCTGAACAAGGAATAGGTGACCTCGGCATCACTTTTACATTTCTGCCCTCGTATTTGTTTTTTCCATTTTTTTCTCATTCGGGTTTCCGGTTCTTGGAGGGTTCAATTTTAAATTATTGTCAAAGGTCAAGCCCTGGGTGAATAATTTTCAGAACCCTCTGATAGCTTGGAATTTCTTTCTAACATAGGGAGCGTTTGTTGGTAACATTCATTATCGGAATTCACATATTCTAAAAAATATTTTTATTTAAATTATCCAAGCTCTGGGATCTCATTTCCACATATCTAAATAAAGGAATCCTAAATATCATTTTATATTTTGTTTTCACTAACAAGAAGCCTATCTTGTGGCATTAGGAGGGAAGGCATGGACTGCATTGTGGTATTCTGAGGTTTAACCTGTAGTAGTGCAAGTTGTTACTGTTAGCCATTTCCACAGGTATTTGAAGCTTACACCTTGACCTGATTTTGTGTTGAGATAATACACCCACTTTTTTTCCTGAGGGACTTTGGTATTTCTTTCTGTATTCACATTTTCTGTCACTATGACTCTTGCATCTGACTCCAGCCAGCAGTGAGCCTAACACATTGCCACCACATTTCCAAAAAGAATTCAGTGTGTCTGAAAACAGAGATGTAATTGAGTTCTATGGATTATCTGTGGATTACCTAGTTATTGGAATGAATGCTATCCCACAGCCATACTAGCTCTTACCACAGCCTCACAGAACCACAGAGAGCCAGGTGTTTCTTCCCCGACTGACTAGGCCTCCCAGCCACTTTGTATTAACTGAGCATTAGAAGAAGTGTGCACAAAAGAGGTAGAGGGGACCCATAGCAATGGCACAGGTTGTACTATTGCATATTTATTGTTTCCTAGGAGCCTACAACAAAGGCTTTTTACATTCCATACACTTTGAATACAGGCTAATGGGGCAACATTAGTTTCTATGGCTCAAGGGTATTAATGAACATAAATGCTAAGGTCTTAATTATGTCTGCCACTTAATATACTGCATTTGAGGCACTGATATTCTGAAAATCTATGAGGTAATAGGCTGTTTCTCTCAAAGCTAAAAAGAAAGACTTGCTAAACATTTAAAAAATTGTCTAGATTTTTCTTTTCCTCTTCCTTCCCACCAATCCTTCCTATATTGTATTTCTCCCAATTTATTACTGCCAGTCTTCTGTGGATATAGAGATTAAACATCAAAGCTTGTTAGAATTATTCATAAAGTAGGAACATAAAGGTTCTGATCAAGGAATTTTTAAATAATTTCAGACTCTATAACGTTCATTTTAGCTTCTTAGAAATCAGCCCCACCCCTTTATTTTGTATATTTCTTTATTCTTGGCTAGATTCTAGATCAAAGATTTATAAATTGTATTCCATAATTCCACAGGAGTGCTTAAGAGCTACCTTAGACAGGAATGAAGGTCCTATTTTTCCTGCTCCCCACCTAACTATATTGTGAATCTATATGTGATTAATTTGTTTCAAAATGTCCCTATTGGTTGAATGGTTTGAAAAACCAGTTCTAGATGGATCAAGGTAATAAATGGTTAAATTCCATATAGATAAGTAGATCAGTCTTGTGATATATGCAGCAGCTGTAATGAATTCTTCCATTGACCGATATATTATCTACTGGTAGAATTATAGATAACACAGTACCACCTAAACCACAAAACTCTTTGGACAAAGAAAAATGGGTGATGATGAAGGTTTACAGGTGTTACAAGTTGGTCTTAAAAAATTGAGATTGACTAGTCTTTGGTGGTTTTATTGAGTTACTTCTCTCTTAATATTAAACTCTTATGAATTTCAAGAAAAATTTCATCCATATGTTTCTGATTCAATTATGATTAACTCATTAAATGCTTTTTAAAAGTTATTTGAAATTTGAGAAGCCTTTTTATGAGATTTAGTAATCCTTTGTTCTTTGAATTAGGAAGGAGAATTTTGCCAAAAGTTAATGGTACTTGAACCTCAATATGCCTAAGGTGATTCTAAACTTAGCAAAAAGTCCAGCAGCCCATCATGACCAATGACACCCATACTTCAAACTGTCTGCCACTGGCTACCTCTTGCCACATGCTTGATGATGTTAGATTGTATCTTTTACATATGACAACGTTAAATAGCTATTGCTGCTAAAGAAGGGTAGTCTACAAGTGAAGTACAAATCCTAGTTATCAGCACCCTTCATAGAAAGCTGATTAGCTACAAATCTAACATTTGGAGAAGCCAAAATCACTACTCTTTTCTGTCTCTTATAGTTACAGGTCAGAACACAGATAGTTTAGGTTAACTCTGGGGCAACTAGCATATAAGAGTTGAACAAAAAGAACAAAGGGAGTAAAGCATTTTGTAGTTTAAGAAACACTAAGCATTCAAATACAGAATTTGCAGAAGTGCTCAGAACATGAACTAAAAAGAACTAAGTTTATGCACAGAACACAGGCTTGCTGAATAATATGTTCCACTAACATGATATAAGTACAAATGCAGTAGCTATAGATCTTCTTCACACTTAGGTTATTATTATTATTATTATTTGTATCAGAACCAGCAATGGTGACTTCTAAGTCATCTTGAGATGGATGGCAGGATGCAATATTGCTGAAACAGCAGTGGAGAAATGCTCTCTGTACCTTCAGAATGGGAAGTTTTTGTCGATTAGCCTTTTGTTTGTTTCAATAAGTTGAGTCATGAAAACTATTCCTAAAAAGAAAAGAAAAATAATGAGGACACTTGGAAGCCACACTCTAGAACCATGGGTATGGGAATAGCATTTCAACAATAGGAGCAACCAATAGAGTCCTTAGAAGCTACAGACACAATGGCCCACTTATATCCAAGGTTTTGAAGAGCTCCTGAGAGAAATGCATGGAAAAGCAAACGGTGGCAGGTATGTGATGGCAATTGCTACTGCCTTTAATCCCAAGAAGGAAGATGCCAACAGCACTCTGCTTAAGCATTAGAGTACCTCTAGTTATCAACATTATATACCCATGTCAAATATTGTATAACACGGAGTTGAACCGCATATTGAATTCCTTCTGAGTAAGGAGGAAGAAATCTATTTTAAAAGATCCAGTAAGACTTTTCTACCACCTATCTTTGGGAAGGTTCCTGTGTAGAAAGAGTTACATTATGTTCGCTCAAGTGACTAAAGGTTTACAAGGAAGTAATACAGAACAGCTTCAAAGAGTAGGGCTTCCAAAACTGTAGAACTAAACTTAAAACACATAATCTCTTAGTTCCATTTGCTTCCATATAAACAGAAGTTTGTATTGCATTGGCAATGTTTATCTTACTTTATTTGTCTGGTAATTGTACAAGAAGGTCAAGGATTTCTTTTGAATGAAGGTCATAACTGTTTGCACAGTACAAGCATCTACTTAGAAACACATGTTTTCAAATAAAATTTCCTAGAAAAGTTCATTTTAATGAAGAGTAAAGGTGTAGAAGAGTTTCTTGAAATTTTTACAAAACCTTACACCTAGTGGAATAAACTCATAGTTATAAAATCTATTCAATGCCTCTGCAATCACATTCTGATTTGATGACATGAGTTTACACAAGGAAATAATAGTCTGTTAAGTTTCACCTGCATCGACCTGCTCAATTTCTCATCTCCAAACCTTGCAATCAAGGGAAAAATTGTACTACAGATTATTTAAATTTAAAAAGTATACTCAACAAATGAGGCATTTACAGAGATGGGGATTTTTTTAAGAAGGAAAATAGATACCTGGCACATATTAAAAATTCCTTCTCAGTACTGTGACTTATATGTGCTGTAAAAGAATTTTTTAAAGGCCTACTAGCAATTTTGCTTCACTTCTTTTCTTTTTTTTCAGTCTTACCCTGTGCTAAGATCTGAGTGTTTGTGTGTCCCCAAAATTCGTATGTTGATATCCTAACCCTCAAGGCAATAGGATTAAAAGGTGGGGGTCTGTGGGAGGTGATTAGGTCGTGAGGGTGGAACCCCTATAAATGGCTTTAGGAACCTCATCAAGGAGGCTTGGGGAACTTTCTCTCGCCCCTTCTGCTATGTGAAAGCACAGCAAGAAGATGTGGTCTGCGAGCCAGAAACCAGGCCCTCGCCAGACACTGAATCTGCCTTGATCTTGAACTTTCCAGCCTTTGGAACTGTGAGAAATACATTTGCGTTATGTATAAGCTCCTCGCTTGATGGTATTTTGTTACCACAGCTGAAATGGACTAGGACAGCCCGTGACATAGACAGCATGGAAGAAGCCCCGCTAGGCTACCTGAGAACGCATCAGGCTCCCTCTCAGCCCAGAAGAATGATGTGGGGAAGACACTCCTCTGGCCAAAGAGACAGACACAAGAAGCTTCCAAAAACAAACATAAGATATATTTATCTTTCAAAAAGAGTATCCAATTTTTCATGTCAATATAGATAATCTGCTTAATAAAATATTGAATTTTGTTATTTTTCTTTTCTTCTACTCAAACGTAGGAGTCGTACTGAAGTATTTGAAGTATGTGAGGTATTGGAAAAATAAGCCCGCATGGAGCAGAGACACAGATGGTTTCTGTGTTTAATGATTTTCCTTTTTCTTCTTCTTTTCATTGTGTTTTTAATTTTTTTATTTGTGGTTACCGCCCTTTGCTGGCTGACACAAGCTCTGGGTCCTGTGGGAACCAAAGTCCTTTGGAGATCATGGTAGGGGTGTGAAAGCTTTAGTTCTTAAATCCACTAATGTCCATGGGGGAAACAACTGCCTTCCACTGCTTCAAAGCCAAAACAGCGACTCAGCTCATCTGATTCTTTATCTCTGGCAAGGATATTAATTCATTGCTTACTCAAAGAACTAAAATTAAGTTAACTTTATGTTTGCTTATATATACTTTAAATAAATTCCTTGAAGAGGCCTAGGAGGTGAATAAAATCAAAGACAGAATCCAAAAAGTTTGGTCCCTTCTTGATTTTATTTTAAAATGTCATTTTTTTCTTCCTCTTCTCCTTTCTTGTTTGGACATACACTGAACTCACTCCAGTGATAGCTCAGAACAATTCCCAGAACAGTCTAAGTTAAGTGTGACATTTAATCCTCTAAACTTTCAGCCAATCTTCATTGCTAATGTTCATTTAGTTTATCAGTAAGAAACTGGGGTTAAAGTAGAGGACTTAGAGAGGAAGAAAGAAAATAATGTGGTATATGATAATTTGAATAAATTTACAGGCTCTAATTCATTATTTCCCAGCCAAATGTGTCTGTCACCATGCTAAGCACAAGAGAAAGAGAGACATGTAAAGTGGAGCTGCTGCTGTGAGGCTGTTGGGCAGAACGCAGAAACAGACCCAGGAACACATCGGGGGGGGTGTGGTAGTCAGAGTCCCCTCGGGCTCATCTCAGGGAGCAGGGATGCTCAGGGAAGCCTTTCTGGAAGAAGTGCTAAGCACAGGTCTTAGTTCTTTTGGGTTGCTATCACAAAATACTGTCAAATGAACAACAGAAATTTATTTCTCACAGCTCTGGAGGCCGAGAAGTTCGAGAGGCAGGCGCTGTCAGATTGGGTGTCTGGTGAGGGTCACTTTCTGGTTTGTAGATGGTGCCTGCTGTCGGTGTCCTTGCATGGTGGAAGAGGTAAATCAACTCCCTCGGGCCTATTTTAAAAGGCACTAATCCCATTCATGAAGGATCCTCCCTCCTGATCTAATCACTTCCCAAAGCCCCCTCTTCCTAGTCCCAACACCCAAGGGGTGAGGATTTCGACATGCGCATTTTCTTGCAGGGAGCATAAACATTCAGAAGAGAGTAGCCCAGAAATGCTTCTCTCCTTTCTGCTGCCAGCCCTGTGTGCCTATTCAGGCTGCATCACTCGCCCTGAACTATTGCAACAGTCTTCTGAGCCCCTCATCCCGTTTGCTTCCACTTTTCACTCAAAGACAACCAATTGCATCATGTTTATAGTCCTTTATAAAGGAAAAGAGGGCAGAAACCCTCAGGAAATAATTAGACCTGGACTCTGAAAAGTAAAAGGAGGTAATCGTTTGGTGTTGAAGACATTAAAATGCCCTGAGTTATCTCCTGGACAAGAAGTACTGGGAGAGACACTTTCCAATGGATCCTCTCAGAGGCCAGGATGAGGCCCCAGTAAGGAGTCTGTGCTCTTTCATTCCAGGGCCGGTAGGTCTGAGCAAGGCATGAGAATTTGGAGAGAAGGAATCCACTCACCTTTACAGTATTGACTGCTGTTGCCACAGGAAAGTGCAGAGTTGGGGTCATGGAGGGTATATACCGTGAGGCCATGGCCAATGACCAGCCCAAACTCAGTGTGAGTGTGTAAAAATGTGGGGAGAGGAATTGGGAAGTTGCAGTAGCAAGGATGGCTGGAGGCCAGGCAGAGTGCTGAGAGCTGCCACGTTCCCCATACTACCCCCTTTAGATTTATCTTGTCAATCAAGAAAACTGGGAAACACTTCAACCCTAATACTGCTTTTTACTACACGTACTGTCAGCGCCAGTTCCTACATCTCACATTCTCAGCCTCTGCCTCACACAGGGTGTCTCTGGTGATGGATGGAAGAGGACAAAACGCAACAATGTCACACTGGCATTTCTTGCTTCACTGGCTCTCCTTGATCTAGGGAGGTGAAATGCCCAGATTGGTCCTCTGAGCTCTGGGTGATGTATTTTTTTTATTTCAGAGATCTTTACCTTTCAGACTGTCCTCAAACGTGATGGGACCTTTTCAACACAAGGTCTCATTCCAGTTGTCCTGTGGGATTCTGGAAGGCACAGGGCCCCACGCACAGTGGCTTAATTACATTCTAGAGGTAGCACCCCCTGTTCCTTTGCTGATCAGTTTTGACCTCGTGTCTGTCTGAGCTTAGGTAAAGGGTGGTTGATCCTCATCTCCTGCCATCTGGAGTGGTTAAATAAGGAGCACCTGGAAGGGGAAATGCATTCAACTTGGGATAGTACAGGTATGGTAAATAAAGCTTCCAGTGGCTTTCATTAGCCAAACCTTTATCCAGTACAGTAGCCAGTAAACACATGTGATCATTTAAAATTAAAGTTACTAACAATGAAATACAATTAAACATTGGGCTCCTCAGTTGCATCACGCACATTCAAGTGCTCAATAGCCACTGCCATATTGGGCAGCACAACAAGCCATCAATGCAGGAAGTTCTACCAGCCATCGCTTTCTTAGAGAGCTCCTATTGAATGTGGTTGTAGAATCTTGCTTTGTCTTCCAGCTAGCACCGAGTCCTATTTAGAAAAAAAAATTCTTTTGAATGAACAGTCTCTTCCACCTTTTATTTTTATTTTTAGTAGAGTTCAAGTTGTGTTTTAGTTTTTAATTTGATGGTAAGAGGAGAGGCGTTTTTTTTAAAAAAAATTCTGGCTCTGTGCTTGGAGTCCCTTTGACTTTTAAAATGATAATTATCACAATGAGATCTCAAGTGGTATAGAATGTCTCTATTTTTAAGGACACCTGCTTTGTGAACAGAGTCACCATCGGGGCCTGTTGTGTTAGGTTATCATTGCACTTTCATATTGGAGAAAAATGAGATAAATAATATTTTACAGTCTGCAATCAATAATAAGCTAACAACACTTTACATTTGGATAATTATTTTGAGTCTGTAAGTTAGCATTAAACACTCAATGCATAAAGATTTCTGAGCAAATATGTGTTCAGCCCAGTGCTAAAAGTCCATCTGCCCTTAGATTCACTGGTCTTAAAGGAGAGAAAGGTAGGAAGAGGCAAAAGACATTCACATTCCATTTCAGAATAGCTCCCACAGGAAGCCTATAGGTGAAAAAATAGGTGTCTAGAAAGGCAAAAAAAAAAGCAGGGCACAGTGGCCCACATCTGGAATCCCAGCACTTTGGGAGGCTGAAGAGGGTGAATTCCTTGAGTCCAGGAGTTCAAGACCATCCAGAGTAAGATAGAAGGATTCTGTCTCTACCAATAAATTAAAAATATTTTAGCCAGGCATGGTGACCTGCACCTATGGTCCCAGCTACTCTGCACACTGGTGTAGGAGGATTCCTTGAGTCTTGGAGTTGAGGCCGCAGTGAGCTGTGATCTTGTAACTGTACTCCAACCTGGGCAAAGAGCAAGACCCTCTCTCTAAAAATATAAATAAGCAAGAAAAGGTGAGTATAGAACCAGCAGCATTTGAATACATTTTTAAATGATTTTACCTCATTATTAATGAAGCTTTATATACAGCAAATGGTAAATCTGAAGGACACAGGGGTTAAGACACCTGAGTTTGGATGCATACACACCTGAGATTGGGTACTGGATCTATTTCTACAAGTGTGTGGCCATAGACAATGTCAGTTTCCTCTCTATAAACTCAGGTTACCACTTGCACATACTTCATATTGTTTGAGGACTCAATGACAATACATATTATGCCCTTAGTATAGTGCCTGGGAGTGCACAAAGGGCCCAATGCCTACTCTGATAATGATGAGGAGGATGGTGATTACTTAAAGTTTAAAAATAAAATAAATTCAGTAAAATCACAGGATGCTCTGCTGATAAGCTGGGCTCCAAAAATGTATGTGTATGTGGGCAATGCACGGGGTAGCAGGGGACAGAGTACCATGGCTACACATGATAGGCATTCGATGTGTTTAATACATATAATGACAGCAAGAAAATATTTTCTAATTTATCTCCATAGGCTGAGTTTTTGTGGTGGTTGTCTTTTCAAAAGTTGATGATATAAATTTATCTAAAATAGTAAGGTAAAGAGGAAAATTACTTTAGTCCCCATCCACCCCCCAGTCAACACAGCTTCTATTGGTAAACTATAACAATCTACCATCTTGAAAATATGACCTGAGCCCAGCTGGAGCTTCCGTGTCTTTCTGACATAGATGCCTTCCCTGAATTAGCCATGTATCTGTATCTCTCTCTGAAACATTCACACGTCTTCTCATTTGTCCCCACAGTGGCCTTTGCTTTTCTGTGACTTGTCACTCTAAATTTCAGTTTGAAAATGCTGTTGACAAAATATGGCCAGTAAATGAGTAAACCAAATATGTTAGTTTTTAGCAAGAAAGTGATAGTAAAGTGTGATTATAATTTTAGAAAGAAGTACAGTAGAAACCATACAAGTGGATGAGTTTCTCAAGAAGGTTATTCTCCTTGTTCAAATTATTACCCATACAACTTGGATGAGGTATTTCATTTCTTTTTTAGGAAAGAATTATAATAATAATTAAGAATTATCACAGTTGAGATAACAAATCATAAACAAAATCAAACAATAATGACAACTGAAAGCACTTCATTTTTGAGTATTTAAATACTACAATACAATATTTTTCAGTATTTAAATACTGCAGTACTATGTAGGAATGTACTGTCAAGTGGTACTAATACATAAGCACATAGGTTAATTATAGGAGATTACATAGATAGACAAAATAAAAACGTTCAATGCTTTTTTTTTATGTGAATAGAAAATACAGACTATAGAATTGATATAAAACAATCATTTCGGCTGGGCGCAGTAGTTCACGTCTGTAATCCTAGCACTTTGGGAGCCTGAGGCAGGTGGATCACGAGGTCAAGAGATGGAGACCATCCTGGCCAACATGGTGAAACTCCATCTCTACTAATAATACAAAAAAAAAAAAAATTAGCTGGGTGTGGTGGCGTATGCCTGTAGTCCCAGCTACTTGAAAGGCTGAGGCAAGAGAATCGCTTGAAACTGGTGAGCCAAGATCCCATCACTGCATTCCAGCCTGGGGAGAGAGCAAGACTCCATCTCTAAAATAAAAAATAAAAAAGTCATTTCATAGAAAATTGATAAATAAATCAGATTACTGTTTCATCATAAGACTTCCTTTTAATGTTATGTTTTATAAGTATATTTCTATAATACTGAATTCAGCCAAGGTCTCCAAATGACTTTAGATTACCTGGAAGTTTCTAGTAACTGGAGAACATTAATTACACCTGAGTTAAACTTCCTGCTAAATGAAACTGTCTTCGTGTTAGAAAGAGATGGATGCTAAAGGTAAAAGTTGCTTTATTTTTCTTCTTTAGTGAACATGTTATAGCGGGTTGAGACTAATGTTTATATTTTTAAAATAGTGAGAAAAGTCCTGAAGTAAGGCGTGATGTTTACTTTGGATTTCAGGTGAGTTTAGGAAGCTGTTTTCTCACAGGGGCTACCCATGATCAGGACGCATAGTCTAAACAGCCATGCGTGGTTAACCAATAAATGCACTGTTATTTTTCTTTGTATCATCATTTAAGCAGTATTAAATTTACATGAAAAGAAAACAGTAATGCAAATGTTATGACATTTTCTTACTGTATTAATACTGGTAAAAATTAGAGCAAGAATTAAGGAAAAATGCAAGTACTGGTACAATGAAATAATTTAGACTTCTCATGAATCATTAATTACTACTTAGTATAATTCTAGTTTTTATATATTTTTGCTTTAAATAGGATTAACTCACTATAAACCTCTTTAGAACTAGAATCTAGGTGTCTAATTCTAGAAATCTAGAAAAGGTTTCTCGATAAACCTTTTAATTTAGAATCTATAACTCACTATAAACCTTTTATTCTAAAATCTGCATGCTTTCCAGGATGAGTGCAGAGCTGTGGAAGATTTCTTCCTACAGGTCCTGTACAGCCCTCACCCGTCACGTTTCTTTAGCTTTTGATCTTCTCTCTCAAACCAGAAACCAGACCACTTCCCATTTAACCAAATAGCAAAAACAATAGTGCTGCACTCAATCATAATGTTTCACTTTTACTGGAAGAAGGTCAACATGAAAATTAAAGTCTGTAACATCTTTCGTTTTGCCAGTGTGAAAAACTGTGATTGTTTCCAACTAAAAAATACCCAATGATCCCAAAGCATGAACATAAAAGACAAAAAAAGGAAAAACTGAAGTTCTACCAAACTAAAAACTTTTGTTCTATGAAAGACCTTAAGACAAAATATAAACTAGAGACTAAGAGAAAATATTTGTAAACCACAGAGCTGACAAAGAACCTACCTCTAAAATATATAGAGTTCTCAAAATTCAACATTAAATAAACAACCTAAGTAGAAATTGATGAAAGACATGAAGAAAAGTTTTACCAAAAATAATATACAGATAGCAAATAAGCAGATAAAAAGATATTTGACCTCATTAGCCATTAGGGAAATGCAAAGCAAAACCACAATTAGACAGTTATACCTATCAGTTACCTGTCAAAATGGCTGAAATTAAAAATAGTGATAGCAACAAATTCTGGGAAAGATGTGAAGAACTTGATCTCTCATACATTGCTGGTGGGAAAGTAAAATGGCACAGCTTCTCTAGAAAACAGTTTAGCATTTTCTTGAAATACTCAACATATACTTACCATCAGGTTCAGAAATTGCACACGTGGGCATTTATCTCTAAGAACTGAAAACTTATGTTCATGCAAAAAAACACTCTCCAGTGTTTACAGTAGCTATATTTCTAGTAGACAAAATCTAAAAAACCAAGAAACAAATGTCTTTAATTAACATGAATGGTTAAACAACTGTGATCCATACTACTTAGCAATAAAAATAAATAAACTATTGGTACACATAACAATTTGGATGGGCTTCAAAGAAATTTAAACTGAGTAAAAATGCAAATTGAAAAAGGTTACATATTGTATGATTGCATTTACATAAAATTATTTAAATGACAAAACTACAGATTAGTGGTTCTAGGGATGAAGAATCGGTGGAGAGAACGGCTGAAAATAAAGCGGGTAGCACTGGGGAGCTTAGCGGTAATGGAACAGTTCCTTACCTTGACTGCGGTAGTGTTTACACAAATCTACAAGTGCCATAAAGTTAAATGGAACCATACACACACATTTGGGTGCATTTATGAATGGCGACATCTGAATAATATCTGTGGATTGTATCAATACCAATTTCCTGGTTTTGATATCATGATATTGTTTGTAAGCTCATAGGAATTGACGATTATTTCAAAATTAAAAATTAAAAAGCAAACACATCAATGAAAACATCTACACATTTCCATTTTTTTTTTCCAAGAAAGAAACACTACATACCCATTAGGTAATGATAGATCTTAGTGTGTGGTTACAACGTGAAGACATTAGGCATAACTACACCGCTTCTACAACATGCACAGTGATTTCATTAAAACATTTGTTGTCAACCTTTCTTCCCCTTGAAGACACCTGAGTACTTCAAGTTCTCGGTTCTTAGGTACTACAAACTGCCATTTATAGGAGTGGCTTGCTCTTGCAGTGATTCTAAAAAGTGGGACATGATTTTGAAAAAAAAATTATTATCCCGCCTCTCATCATTACTTCTCAGTTGAGAAATTCAAATTACAAGTAAACGTTTAATAAAAGTTTTAAATACCTTATTTAAAAACAATACTTGTGAAGGCATGAAACTATGTGAAATTTTGCATTTAGAAAGTTAAGGTGTTGTGTTCGCTTCGGCAGCACATATACTAAAACTAGAAAGTTAAGGTGTTTTCTTCTATATATACAAATATAGTAAGACATTAAGTTTGATTACAGAAGGTGGATTTGTTCAGTGAGTCATTCATTCATTGAGCAAATATTTATTAAGTGTTACATTATTTTAGCCGCCATCTTGGGTTTTGGAAATGTAATTTTTTTTTTTCTTTTGGAGTACTCTCAATTTAGTGAGGAGGACTGAAATGCAAGCAATACATGAAAATCTTAACTGAACCTCGTTATGAAATCCAACACTTGTGTAAGTATTTTTGGAGCTTTAAGTACAATGCCTTTAATTGATAAAAATGCATGATGAAGTAGAGATGTATATTTAATTAACTTAAATGACTTATTACACTTGACAATCATGTAAACCAATCAAAATGAGAGAGGTATAATCATTCTTTGAAAAGTAAGTTGGAATTTAATCATTAATGTTGAGAAATAATTTTGAGCAATAAGCTAATATAATACAATACATAATGTTCAGGACTAGCAAACTCTTTCTTTCCTTCTTTCTTTTTTTTTTTAGTCCAGGACTTCTAATGGAGCACTCCAGGAATTAAAGATAGAGTTTAGTAAGTAAGCTGTATATGTGCCATCTGAGAGAAACTCTCATCCTATTCCAGCTTTTTTACATAAGGTCTTAACAACTTCTGTCTGAAATATCTCCTTTGCTTTACTTTACATATTACGTGTTCACTTAGTTCCAGTTACTCCAGTCTCTTCCTGGTGTGATCTTCAATTCCCTTTTGCTAAAGAAAATGGCCCAAAGAAACCAACTGAGTGACAGTAAAAGGAAAAGGGGGGTTGAGTTAGTGAGGAGACAGGCACCTGATCGGGTTTGGATGTCCCCTCCAAATCTCATGTTGAATTGTAATCCCCAGAATTGGAGGTGGGGCCCCATGGAGGTGATGAAACCATGGAGTGAGTTTCTCATGAACGGTTTAGCACCATCCTCTTGATGCTGTCCTGGAGATAGTGACGATAGTGAGTGAGTTCTCGTGAGATCTGAATGTTTAAATGTATGTGGCACTCCCCCCCACTCTCTCTCTCTCTCTTGCTCCTGCTCTGGCCATGTGACATGCCTTCTCCCTCTTTGCCTTCTGCCATGATTGTAAGCTTCCCCGAGACCTCCCCAGAAGCCAAGCAGATGCCAGCATCATACTTCTCTGTAAAGCCGCAGAGACATGAGCCAATTAAACATCTTTTCTTTATAAATTGGTCAGTTTCCAGTATTTCTTTATAGCAATGTGAGAATCGCCTAATGCCCATTCATCCTGCCTTTTGTGCTTACACCAGAGTGTGTTGTCTTCTGTCTCTTCAGTTGAGCAGAAGTGACATCAAATAAAAGGATTTTTTCCTGATATGTGATTTAATAATTACAAATTATTATGATAGTACTTTCCATTTGCTTAGAACTTCAGAACTTATGTTCACATATGATTCCTTTATCTGATCTCAGCTGTGTTTAGAGGTGGATGTAGCTGTTCAGTTAAGAGACTGAAGCTCAACAGGTGAAATTGCGTGCACAAAGCCACACACACAAGTACAGTCATGGACAGGGCTGTGGTCATATCCTGTGATCCAAACGAGGTCTCTTGCCACTGTAGCATATTTTTATAAGTTATTTTAAATTTTGAATTAGTTTTAAAACAATTTGTGATTGCTGATTGGTCTTGAACATACCATTACTAAATGAGATATCTTCCATCTGAAAGCAGAGAACAGAGGTTTTCTTTGATCTCCATTCTTCTGAGGAGTCTGTCACTCTGAGAATGTGAGAGTCGTTCCTAACACACACTCTGTAATGTTGGGTTTTAAATATATCAGCACTCCACTCTTTCTCTTCCTGTCATTTCTTTCTTCCAAAACACAGGAACTGAAACCCATGTCTCATCTCCACAACCAGCTGTCAAACCTCTGAATCATTCCCCCTCAAAGAGTATTTTTAAGGAACTCTGTTTTTGAGGTAAATGTATCTTAAAGCTTCCTCATCATCTCAGATGGCCTGGAGCCTTCATCAGGGCCCAGTTTCTGTGAACTTGAGGTTGAATGGACCAGGGCTTTGATTTTATGTCCCTTACGCTTGTTTATGTTCATAATCCATGCTCCTCCTCCACCTACATTTTCTATCCTTTTCTTTGTGAAAACTCATCGAGAGTTTTTTGAAACACTTGCCTGCTGTCCCAGTGTTACGCTATTTGTCTCATGTCGCACTTGGGAAAGATTTCCTTCCCTTGTATTAAATGTCAAGGTCATTGAGAATTAGCTTTGTCTCACCTCTGCCTCGAGACATTTCTTGGATGTTGCTATTCAACCTATAGTGGTGATCATTTTAACATTCCTAAAATCCCAGACATTTAAACCAACACTATTCTTGCTTCAGGACAGAATCCAAAGAAAGAATTGAATACCTGGGGATGATATCATATGAACATGTTTGAGAAGGGGGAGAAATGTTACATTTGTCAGCACTATTAACTACAAAAAGGGTGACCATAAGGACCATTTCCAGCCTGTCAGTCTGCACTATGTGCACTGTATTGAAGGCCGATGTCCAATTAGCTTCAGCCAGACTTGGATCAGTATGACTGGGGAGAACCACAAATGCCTGAAATACACCAGGAGTCTGATTATAGTCAACAGAGAATCAATGCCAAGCCTCCATGGATCCACAAAAACCTGTCCTAGTTGGCAATTCACCTTGCATTTTTCTGCACAAGATAAACCTTTGGCTCTCTGGAGTGTTTGATCTGACCTGTAGATGGGAAATGCAATCATCACTCCTTATCTATGTTAGACTTTATGTACTATCTGTATTGCTAGGCTTCTCCATAACGCCAGACACAATTGCCCTCCATTGCATGTTTTGATTACAGCGACAGCTTTGGGCTTGTATGAGTCAACTTGAAAATTCCTATTTGCTTACCTAGCTCATACACCAGCTCAAGTAATTTATATAGACTTATACATCTTACATATGGTATTTTCTGTTTTCCTACCTAATGCAGCCTTTAAGCAATGAGTCATTATCTCATCTCAACCAAATTATTACTTTTAAACAGGGAAAGTGTCAGCAATCATCCTAGAGAGAACTATTGGACGACTCTCAAGAAAGGGTCATGAGCCAGCCTCAGAGAGGGCCACAGAAGCCCAGGAGGGGTGGCTCTTCTAGGGCATTCCTGGGCACAGGAGTTTAGTTGCCTCTTTTTTCCAGTTTCAATGCTGCATTTTCACATGATGCATTTTCTCAATTTCATTTAAAAAGTTTATGTGTAGTACTTTGGAGCCAACTTGTCTTACTAATGGAAAATGCAGACAAGAAACCAGGAAATCTCCACCTGTTTATTAATTCATTTTCTTTTCCCCAAATAAATTTTTCTACCCTTGCTCACAATGAGATTTGATAGAAATCTATCAAGTAATAAATTGTAAATTTCACTTTTTATTAAAATGTGAATCAAGGGACTGCAGAGGACCCTGCCCTATTGTCAAGATCATCCCCCTGCCATAATGCATACATCTAATGGTCAATTCCAGGCCACCAAGACTAGCTATTAAGAAAACTCAGATTTGGGGGTAAAATCTAAACAGTATATTTAGGTTCTGAATTAGGAATTCAAAGTTTAAAGGCCAAGTAGCTTAGTTTTAGATAAACTGAATGGGATTTTGCCTCAAATGGGAGGAAAAAACTATGCCTTCAAATAGGTGGATTTAACTCCATTGTCTAGAAGGCGTAAGGGTGTAATTTACAAAAAGGAAGCTAAGTTTAAGGAGAAAATGTGAAGCAAGAATGACAAAGAGGAGGAGGACACAGCTCTATCTGAGGATGGATATCGACCGGGCCCTCAGAAATGGTGCTAGGTGGGAATATTGGCCCAGAGTCAAGGTGTCATATTTTATTTCCTAAGAGAAGCCAGGGATTCCAATTTTATCTACAATTTCATCGTTTTTATATTTTTACTACTTACTTTCTTTGTGAAATTCAATGAGGGTCCCATCTTTCCAATGAGTTACTACTTTCCAGTCTTTGTCATAGATCCAAAAAATATATTTTTAAGTTTTTAATTTATTTTTATTATTTTCAAATTCCTTATTTGGAATTTGATGCTCACCTTCTAGTTTTTTTTCTCCTCTACTCACCTTCCCTCCATGCTGAAATTTGGGAGTGTATAAAGAATGGATGACCTAAATTCTGAAAATGAGAGAAAAACTGCTTGTTAATTCTTTTGGAGATGAAATCCAAATCCACTGGAAGATTCATGGGACACAGTCCTGAAAATCTAGCTTCTTATTTCAAAATTAGACTCCCCATCTTCCTCTTTTGAGGTTAGCTTTCTTATTCAAGTAGAGTAGAGCATTAGCCAGCTAGAGGTGTAATAAAACTTTTTCTCAGAAAGATTTATTGCTGTGAGAAGAACATTTGCACTCTGGAAGGCCTGCTGATTGAACTTCTGAATTCTTGATTAAGTCTAGGAAGAAGACTGTTTGTCAAAGACAACATTACACAACATTCTTCACAAGGTTCATCCTGCTGTTCAAAGCCCCTTAATACCAGAATAGACCCAACAGCTTCCTCTTTCCACTAGGGACATCCCCCACCCATGAAGCTGGCACTACTATATATTCAAGCATATGTCACTCTAAATTATGTACCCACGTAACCCAGAGCACTTGAAGGTAGAGACTCTCCCTGAAAAGAGAAATGAAAGAATCTTGTTTAAATAACCTCTATCTCTAGATGATTTAAAATACTTTGACAGATATATATTTTTATTTAAAAAATGAATCAAAAATAATTCAATCAGAAAAGCAACATCTGTTACTAATCAATAGTCTTGCAAGAGAATTAAAATGGTCTTTTTCTCTCCCCTGAAATCTACTGATAAGTTTTTAAATCCTATGCCATTCATTGAGATCAGATGCATTCACTCTGCATCAGATCTTGCAATTACATAAATAACAAAGTCCTCAAGGAGGATGGCATGGGAACAGTGGAATGTGTAACAATATAATCAAGAGAAAAATCTATATTTAATATAAAGCATTCTAACACTGTAAAGTAAGACGTATTTTAAACCTCTTTGTTCTCTGAGGCCAGGTTGTTCCATAGCTAATGTTTTTTGCTTGTATTAAATCTTGTGCCATTTTATCTGAGATGATGTCTTATTTTCTTTGTTTATGACTTTGGAAATTATTATAACAAGAAATGTAGAAGAGGCGACGGAGCAAGTACAAATGGATAATACAGCATTCACTACCCAACACAAGTGTAAATGGGGCCAGTAACTTTTAACTTGACAGTCTCTTAATCTTTTCTAGGGAGCTCAGTGATGATTTTTCTTGTTTCAAAACCTGTCACAGCATTCATCTGTGACCATTTTTATTGCTGGGATTAGTTGAGGTCTATCAATTCTAAAACTCCAGCTCAGCCCAATGAATGTCAGCTTTAATCACCAAGCGCCAAGCAATGTAAGAATTCCAGCATGTACCTTTGTGGTTATGATTACATTTTGAAACAGCGCTATAGTTCATGGACTGACCTAAGCCAGCAAAAATTCAAAATATGGGAGGTCCCTGAATAGGGACCATGCCTTTTATTCTCTCTAAAACCTTTAGCTATGTTACTTTCCAGCCCCTAAAGTCAAAATAGAGAGCAACGGTGTTAAACTTACCAAAGAGGTTGTGATTCATACGTACACACTGACCACCTGCCCATGTCCTTGGCTTATCTGGATATGAAAATGTTTTCACTGGAACCTCACTATTGAAACCTGGTTTATTGCTGACATTTAGTTTGCATATTTACCAAGGCATGCTATAAGATTTGTATGGCTATTCCTAAAGCTGGATTTACAGATGTCTTCTGGCATACTGAGGAGGTCATCTGGTAGAGATTTAGAGAATATGCCAAGTGCCTTTTGATATCTGCTTTTGGATAATGTCAAAAAGGAGTGATGGGGTTTGCCCTGCTCCACCCAGGAGGGCTAAATTTGGAAAATAAATGATTGCTTTTGGACCAGGGAATCTTACGGGCTTCTGCCCTGTCCTCCTGCTCAGCAGAGAAACAGAGCTGGAATGCAATGCTTTGTGGTGAATCTAGACTGTTCTATGACAATTCCCAGAAATAAATTATCTTCTGAATAAGTTGGAAAATTTTATAATTGCCTCTGGAAGGTTTAGCAGAGGCACGGCACCTGGATTGGCCATTAGAGGCTCTAAGAAGAATGGCCATCAGCTGAGGGTTGCAAGAGGGAAGAGTCTTTTTAAGACACTGACTTGCTGCAGACTTGTAGCATGAGTCCATGTTGGAGGAGGCAGGTAGAGGCCAGGCATCCAGACACCCAGACACGTGCATGCATGGGACTGCCAACCAGATAGGGTTGCCAGCCAGCAGAGTCAGACAGACACTGTCACCAAGGGTATTTGTGCACCATAAGGGGCTTCAGACAACTAAAAGACAGTGGTGGTCTTTCATGCGGAAGTGGGCTCATTCTAAAGGTGGTGCTTCTCCTCCTCTCTCTCCCGAGTCACAGCTAAGCTTTTGAAGCACATGTCCACCCCTGCTTCAGTCGTCATGAATGTGAATTTGTGGTCTGGGATAGGGGCTGGGCATTGTTTATTAAGTTTCAGTGATGATTCTGACAATGCAAGCTGAGTTTGAGAACTACTACCCTAAGGCATAAAGTCCCAGCAGAACATCATGTATTAGAAGAATCAAACTAAAACAAAACAAAAACAAGCTTTAGTGAGTGATTGAAGAGGCTATGGGCCAAACAGGAGGAGGAGGGAGGATAAATGAACATAGATTCCTAGGAAATTAAGCTATGATTAAAAACAAAACAATGGCTTCAAACATTAGGATCTATAAAATCCCTGAGAAGCTTGTTTAAAATACAGATTCCTTGGCACATGTCCAGAGATTCTGAATCAGTAGATCCGCTCTGGAGTCAGGATTCTGATTTTTAAAATATGCATTCCGGTAGAATCTGATGAAAGTGTCATAAAGTGGACACTATATTTACCCAAAAAACACTGTGATGTAAGCATTTTCTTAGTTTTCATATTGTCAGAGGATATATCTATATAGAGGACAAATGTATTCTCTATATCCCATACATAAAATACAATTCTGCAATAAAGATTTCTTCCTCATTTAGATTAATCACATAGGGCATTCAAGGAATGCCTTACAATTCACTAAAATATTGCCCACATATGGGGTATTATTATGACATGCACCACAAAAACAGTATTCCACTAGATTTTGTGTTTTCATTCTGATTCTGTCATAATTTTTTGAACTAAGTCCCAGTGGGTAATTTATATTGGTTAGGTAAGAACTTCAAACCTATGGTGAAAAATCCATTCAAAAGAGAGTTTCGACCAGGCGTGGTTGCTCACGCCTGTAATCCCAGCACTTTGGGAGGCCGAGGCAGGTGGATCATGAGGTCAAGAGATTGAGACCATCCTGGTCAACATGGTGAAACCCCATCTCTACTAAAAACACAAAAATTAGCCGGGCATGGTGGCGTGTGCCTGTAGTCCCAGCTACTCAGGAGGCTGAGGCAGGAGAATCGGTTGAACCTGGGAGGCGGAGGTTGTGGTAAGCCAAGATCGTGCCATTGGACTCCAGCCTGGGCAAACAGTAAAACTTGGTCTCAAAGAAAAAAAAAAAGAGTGAACTTCAAGAGTATGTACACCTAAGTTAAAACGGTCATCGTTAGTTCTTCAACTTTTGCATACATTGAACTCTTTGGTTGGGTTAAAAGTTATTCAGAAAACTTAACCCACCCTATTTGACTTACAACTGAAAAATTATAAATGAGGCCTTCAGAATGATTGTAAAACATGTCACTACTGTTACTGTGACACCTATTCATCCACTTCTAGAATATTTTGTTATTTTTTTGAACTAGTTGGGGAGTTTGGAGAGGCTAAATTCAAAGTATAAAAACAGGCCTAGATTTCTTCCTTGAGGAT
Organism: Ateles fusciceps; assembly: GCA_036589455.1. NCBI lineage: Eukaryota > Metazoa > Chordata > Mammalia > Primates > Atelidae > Ateles > Ateles fusciceps. The sequence continues at coordinate 1,649,786 of JAZHEH010003213.1, read as the reverse complement.
ATTATAATCTGAGAGATCAGAGTCACATGTGTGAAACAATTGTGAATAATTTACAAGCATAATTAAGTATATTATTTGTAAGAATAATTAAGTACTAAAATAAAAGTTATTACTAAATTGATTGAAACAGAAGCTACATTATGTTTGGAACTCACAGTGCAAGAAAGATTAGTGAAAGCTGGGTCATTCAGGAAAACTTCCTAAAGGAGGTAGGGCTAGAGATGCCATCAGATTTATATTAGCTACTTATTGAGTACATGCACTGCACGTAAATGCAAATCTTAATTCATTCAATTGACTTGAATCTCTTTTTTTTTTTTTTTTTTTTTTGAGACGATGTCTCACTCTGTCGCCCAGGCTGGAGTGCAGTGTTGCCATCTCAGCTCACTGCAGCTTTCTCCTCCCAGGTTCAAGCGATTCTCCTGCCTCAGCCTCCAGAGTAGCTGGGATCACAGGCACCCGCCACCATACCCAGCTAATTTTTGTATTTTCAGTAGAGATGGGGTTTCATCATGTTGGCCAGGCTGGTCTTGACCTCCTGACCTCAAGTGATCCACCAGTCTCGGCCTCCCAAATTGTTGAGATTATTGATGTGAGCCACCACGCCCTGCCTGACTTGAATCTTTGAATGAGTTCCTAACCATTCCTATCCTGGGCAACAGGAACTCTGCACTTGTTATTTACTTCCTCTTTCATCATGGATATCTTTGATATTATCAATGTTGGAAATTTTAGGTCACCTGCTTTTTACTAATGACCAGAAATTTCTGGCTGGTTAACTCCTGTATGCTTTCTCATCATTTTAGGGCTCACCTCCCATTTCTAGATATTTTACTGCCCATTCCCTGTCTCTTCAATCCTGTGGCCCTTATTCAGCCTCCCTGATATCAAGGTTGAAGAGTGTAAGAAATTATTTAGCATAGCATTCTGGCAAGGATTAAACAGTGAGTATATCTACTATTCTTAACTCTTAGTAAATGTGGCTAAAAATACGTACTTTTGACACAGCTATATCAATGGTCAGTCTGGCTCGTTGTGGAGCTTAGTGAATAACAAGAGAGGAGAAGAAATTCATCAAGAACCACTTCCTTAAGGATTTTACATATGGCATCTCATGCGGTGCTCAAAACTAGTCATAAAAAGTAGAAAACCCAAAAGATTTTATAGACGAGAAAACCAAGGTTCAGAGAGAGGAAGCAAGGGGTCATGGTCGTATCAGAATTTGTACTCAGTGCTATCTGACAAACTCCATCCTCCTTCTGGTGCGTCGACACACCTAGTGACAATCCAAGGAAGCACTCCCGCAAATCAGCATTCCACAGTTTCTAAAGCACTTTTTAATTTTATTTGTTTATTTTTTAAATTTCAACTTTTATTTTAGATACAGGGGATACATGCACAAATTTGTTACATAAGAATATTGTGTGATGCTGAGGTGAAAGACATGAATCCTGTCACCCTGGCAGTAAACATAATACTCAATAGATAGTTTCTTAACCCTCCTTTCCATACTCTAGCAGTCCACAGTGTCTACTGTTTCCATATTTATGTTCATATGTGCTCAATGTTTAGCTCCCACTTATAAGTAAGAACATGCAGTATTTGGTTTTCTGTTCCTGAGTTAATTTTCTGAGGTTTATGACCTCCAGCTCCAACCATGTTGCTGCAAAAGTCATGGTTTCATTCTTGTTTATGGTTGCATAGTATTCCATGGTATATATATATACCACATTTTCTTTATCCAGCCTAACATTGATGGCCACCTGGGTAGATTCCTTGTCTTTACTTCTATGAATAGTGCAGTGATGAACATACAAGTCCATGTATCTTTGGTAGAATGATTTCTTTCTTTTGAATATATAATCGGTAATAGAATTGCTGGATCAAATGGCAGCTCTGTTTTAAGTTCTTTGAGAAATCTCCAGGCCACTTTCCATAGTGGCTCATTTGACTGGTTTATAACAACCACCCAAAAAAAAAAAAAAAAAGAACAACGGATTCTCTGTTTTATTTTATCTCCATTTGCCTGATGAAAAAAAATGAAGGCTTAAAGATGTTAGGAAACTTGGTTGAGTTGTGAATTATTCAGAAAAGGGCAAGGATTTAAATAAGAGTCTGCTAATGCCAAGGTTAATGTTCTCTTTTCCAGTAGATTGCATTGCTAGCAATTCAGTTGGACTTGAGGATGACTCAAGTCCTCAACAGAAAAGAAAAGTGATTTCCATCCACTGAGCTGCTTGAAATTTTATCACTGGAGACTTGTCATTTGGGTTTCCTCTAATCTTTAAGAGTGCTATCATCTAATTCATATGTTCCCCAAAGATGTACATGCACTATTGTTCATCACAATTTTATTTAAATCACAAGTTATTGTTACTGCTTAACAATTAACTCCAAACATAGTGTTTCAAAACTATCATGATTGATTTATTTAAGATTCCTCCATTTGAGCCAGACTTAACTGGGTTAGGCAATTCTCCTGATGGTCTCTCCTGAGATTCCTCATGTGGCTGTAGTCATTGGACAACTTGACTAGGCCTGGATGATTCAAGATAGCCTCCCTCAATGGTCTGGCACTTTGCTAAGACCATGACACTCCAATTCTTCTCCAAATGATCTCTCCATCAGATTTTGCATATGGTGGCAGCACAATTCCTAGAAGACAAGCCTCAATGCTTGAGTGCTTATCCAGTGATAGCTTGCATTATATTTGATGATGTCCCAGTAACCAAAGCAATTCATGACGGACAGGATAATGCCTCCTTCCCAAAGATACGCATGTATAATTCCCCAAAACTCATGACTATTAACTTACATGGTGAAAGGGACTTCGCAGATGTGATTAAGTTAAGGATCTTGGAATGGGAAGGTTAACCTGGACTACTTGGGTGGACCTTATAAGGGTCCTTACAAGAGGCAAGTGGCAGCCGGGTCAAAGTGAGAGAAGGAGATCTGATGACAAGAGCAGAGGCTGGAGTAATGCAGACACAAGCCAAGGTACATAAGTGGCCTCTAGAAGTTGGAAAACACAAGGAATGACTTCCCCCTAAAACCTCCAGAAGGAAGGCTTCTCTGCTGATATATTGATTTTAGTCCTGTTAGAGCAAGTTTTGATTTCTGACATTAAGAACTATAAAATAATGTATTTGTGTTGTATTGAGATTCTCAGTTTGTGGAAATTTGTTACAGGAGCAATTGGAAACTAATACACACATCACATATCCAAGTCCAGAAGCAACATGGAAGACGACCATCCAAGAACCTAAAAGTTAGATGTGATTCACTGAGGCTCATTAATGTAGCAATCTACCACACAAAGATCTAAATTTTCAATAAGGCACGATTTTTAAAAATAGAGTATTTCCCAATGATAGAATACTACACATTTTTTTAAAGGGAGTTAAGTCCAGTTCAAATGGAGAAATCTTAAATTGATGTCCATATCTGCATTGTAATAATAATGATAAAAGTGATAAGTCATAATAATAATAATAGTAAATAAAAAGATAAGATGCAGAAGACTGCCATAAATTGTTTACATGTTGTTAAATTTCAAAAGCAAGCTACAAAATAGCAGCTACAATATTAATTCATATTATTAGAGGAATATATAAATAAACATCTTATTTTCAGAAAGAAAAATAGATATAAATAGTGTGCGGGTTAATATATGTATAAGCTCTAAGAACTAGAAGCATACATGATAAAATGTCTATTGAAGTTTATGGGTAATGTTTTTTGTTTTAATTTTTCCACATACTCTCAAATATTCCACAATGATGAGAATTTGTATTTTTGTCACAGAAGGAATATGCTATTATTTAAATATAATACATGTTTTTAAGAAAACACTAATAATGCTTTTGGGAGGGCTTTAGTAATAGGGTGTATTTTTGATGGCGTACATTGTGTTATCACTTTGACAAAATAAAGGCTGCATAAATGTCTTCTTTTGAGAAGTGACTGTTCATATCCTTTGCCCAATTTTTGATGGTTTTTTTTTTTTTTTTCTTGTAAATTTGTTTAAGTTTCTTGTAGATTCTGGATGTTAGACCTTTGTCAGATGGGTAGAGTGCAAAAATGTTCTCCCATTACATAGGTTGCCTGTTCACTCTGAACAGAAACTCTGATGCTAGTTTCTTCTGTTGTGCAGAAGCTTTTTAGTTTAATTAGATCCCATTTGTCAATTTTGGGTTTTGTTGTAATTGCTTTTAGTATTTTTGTCATGAAAGTCTTTGCCCATGCCTATGCCCTGAATGATATTGCCTAGGTTTTCTTCTAGGGTTTTTATGGTTTGGGGTTTTACATTTAAGTCTTTAATCCATTTTGAGTTAATTTTTGTATAAGGTGTAAAGGGTATAAGAGGTCCAGTTTCTATTTTCTGCTTATGGCTAGCCAGTTTCCCCAGTACCATTTATTAAATAGGAATCCTTTCCCCATTGCTTGTTTTTGTCAGATTTGTTGATGATCAGATGGTTGTAGATGTGTGGTGTTATTTCTGAGGTCTCTGTTCTGTACCATTGGTCAATATGTCTGTTTTGGTACCAGTACCTTGCTGTTTTGGTTACTATAGCCTTGTAGCATAGTTTGAAGTCAGGTAGTAAGATGCCTCCAGCTTTGTTCTTTTTGCTTATGATAATACGGGCTCTTTTTTGTTCCATATAAAATTTAAAGTAGTTTTTTTCCAATTCTGTGAGGAAAGTCAATAGTAGTTTGATGGAAATAGCATTAAATCTGTAAGTTACTTTGGGCAGGATGGACATTTTCTGATATTGATTCTTCCTATCCATGAGTATGGAATGTTTTTGCATTTGTTTATGTCCTCTCTTATTTCCTTGAGAAGTGGTTTGTAGTTTTCCTTGAAGAGGTCCTTCATGTCCCTTGTAAGCTGTATTCCTAGGTATTTTATTCTCTTTGTAGCAATTGTCAATGGGAGTTCATTCATGATTTGGCTTTCTGTCTACTGTTGATGTAAAGGAATGCTTGTGATTTCTGCACATTGATTTTGTATCCTGAGACTGCTGAAGTTGCTCATCAGTTTAAGCAGTTTTGGGGCTGAGATGACAGGGTTTTCTAAATATAGAATCATGTCATCTGCAAACAGACAATTTGACTTCCTCTCTTCCTATCTGAATACCCCCTTATTTCCTTCTCTTGCCTGATTCCCCCTGACCAGAACTTCCAGTACTGTGTTGAATAGGAGTGGTGAGAGAGGGCATCCTTGTCTTGTACTGGTTTTCAAAGGAAATGCTTCCAGCTTTTGCCCATTAGGTATGATATTGTCTATTGGTTTGTCATAAATAGCTCTTATTATTTTGAGACATGTTCTATCAATATCTAGTTTATTGAGAGTTTTTAACATGAAGGGATGTTGAATTTTATCAAAATCCTTATCTGCATAGGACAAATACCTGATGCATGCTTGGCTTGAAACCTAGATGACGGGTTGATAGGTGCAGCAAATCACCATGGTACATGTATACTTATGTAACAAACTTGGACATTTTGCACATGTATCCTAGAACTTAAAGTAAAAATAAAATTAAATTAAATACAATTTAAAAAGAAACAAAAATAAAGCAAGATGAAGAGTTTCTGCTTCTACAGAAAGTATAATCTACTGCCCTTGAAGATGATCTATTTTATTCAATGAAGCAAAATATGCACTTATGAGAAAATTAGGTAGGACAAGAATGCAGTAATGTTTGAGTGACAATCAACTAGGTAGGGAAAATACATAGAGCAGAAAGGGCCACTTATCAAAGCCTGGTCTTGGGGGCATGTAGCTTTGAACTGACATTGACGGTAAGTGAGGATACATGTGTTCATGGAACACAGGACAGAGTTTGCAGGGAAAGGCAGAATCAGCAGAGGAAACAGTCCTGATAGAGACATAAACAAACTCAGAATATACAGTAGGCACACATTTACCTGAATAAAACAAGAAGTTTGTGTATTGGAGTAAAAGATAACTGAGAATGGAAACTTTGAGAGAAGCAACAGAGGAAGAGAGCTGCAAAAACTAAGCTGAAAAAGTCAGAATGAAATTTTTAAAAAATGGTTTTTGTGTCTTTGCTTTATTTTGTTTTGCGTTTAACCATCTTGACAGCAAAAGAGGTAAATGCTAAGTTGTTGTTTTTTGTTTTGTGTTTTTTTTTAATCATTCCTTTGGAAATATATATTTTTTAAAACTGTTTTAGTGGCTCCAGATCTCCTACTGGTCCAAGATAAGTCTACTCAGGTCACACTATGTGCAATTTTGGGGCCCTGCCAACATTGGAAACAACATTAGAAAGATACCTACTTAAAATAAACCAAATCGGATTTAATAGAAAACAAAAAGACAAACATTTTGGCTGCATAACTCATTGCCCTAAAGATAACATCCCGGCATTGCTCCCTTGCCTACTCTCACTTTCAGCTTTTTACAAAGCTTACTCTTGCAATGAAGAAATGCAAATGACCAAACCTACTTTCTCTGCTTGTCTTAGAATGGGAGCACAATAGGAACAGAACAAATGCTGGTGCAAAAGTTAGGAATGCATTGAACCCTGGTCCCCAAAGGGGAGGGGAAGCACATATAGGAATTTCCCATTTGTAAACCAGACTTTGAATCTAAGACACTTGGGAGTTAAGGTGGAAAAAAAGAGGAATGTGATACTATTCCCTCCAGAAGATTGTTTTAAGTGTTAAATCTCCCACCAAGAAGGCCTGATACAATTAGGGTGGAAATAAAAGAGGCATCTGTTCTAGTTCATCAGACAGACCACCTACCACACTTTACTTTAAGCCTCCCAGCCTCTGACATGTCCAACTTTTTCTGTTTCAAAGGAAGCATTACTAGGTTCAGCAGCCACAGATGGAGCTCTGACAATTGTGATGCGCCTGCTGTCACTGTGCAAGTCAGGGTCATCTATCAATGGTGTTTTAGTCCCAATATTGCCTGCAACTAAGGGACTCCACAGGCTAGAGGCACTAGTGAACAGCGTAGGAGGCAGAGGACCCTTGTTCTTATCACCTCCTGTCTTTAGCATTTACAATAGGTGCCATGGGGCAGACAGAACAGGGGCACTCCTCACCTCATCCTTATCCTCTGAGAAGCAAGAGGTGGACTTTGCACACTCTGCTGTGATTGAAAGATATTTTTAAAAACTAAACTTGTTCTTAATTTTGATTTCAATTTGATGTTTTTGCATGTTTGATTTTTTTTTTAAAGTTAGATCAATTAAAGCAAACATGGTTCTGTGGTAAAGCATGTGAAGTGAGAAAGAAATGGAAACTGTGATTCCGTGGTATTTTGCTATTCAGACCCATATTTCTTTCAGGGGAATTGGGAATTTGAAGAGGGAATTATTGACTATAAAGAGATGGTCGCACTTAGGGCTCTTAGCCTGACACCTCCCGCTGCTCCATTTCCTCCGGATACGTTTTTCCAGCTGCTTTTCTGTTTTAACTGTGATTTAGCTATTGTGCCTAAGATTAATTATTATAGTGAAAAGAGATTTATTATTATAACTCATATTTGAATATTTTAGGAAATTCTGTGGTAGCAGTTTGAATCTTTTAGAAACTAAGAGGAGGCCCTACTGAACAACAGATACACAAGCAAACAGTTTATTGAGAATATCCAGAGAAAACTAAATTTTAAATGTCCAGTATCTTACACTTTGAAATACATTCAAAACTCAAAATTATTTTAACCCTGGAAAAACTGATTTCTACTGCAGAGTAGCTTCTATTATTTTAGATGATCTAGTCTTGGGGAGGGTCTGCACTCACTCCAGTGGCTCCACGGGATCTTCTCTAGCCATTTTCTGGAGCACAAAAATGGGGCCCCACTCTGAGGAGCACTGCATGAGCCCCGGGGCACTGTGACCCTGAAGCCGCCTGCCCCATTCCAGCCCAGCGCAGCCTGGCAGGGAGAAGCTATAATGGTGCATCCCTCTAGATGGGCACATTAAAAATACACACAGGAAAACCACATCATCCATTGTCCCGTTTTAGCTTTCTCTCAAGGGAAAGTAGTATTTTCAAATCATTTCAATGAAAAGCATCAATTTTAAGGTCAGATAAAATATCTTCCTTTAGATTTCAGAATGGTTCATCCTATCTTACAGCCTGCTGCCAGGCCGTGCTTTCACTTGAACAGGGCCACGGGTGATTTTAATTACTCTGCTTGCAGGAGGGGCCTGTGTGACTGTCCATACTCAGCTCTTCAGGGCTCTGCTAAGACAGCTATTCTGGTAGAGACTTCTCATGGCCATGTGATGTGACGTGAAAAGATCAACAAGGGACATTCAGTTACTGAGCTCTTAGGGAAAATTCTACATATTGCTATGAATATTTATGCCAGAGGAAATGCGAACCTGCACAGATATAGTGTCTAGTCCCCTAGCTGTGTTATATGGTTCTGAACTAGCATTTTCACAAAGAGAGCAACTCACAGTTTCCACACATAGAAACGAAAAGGTTACCATCAGAGATGAATGAACGCCTCATTGTCTTATAATTGTCTTATGATGAAACACTGTAAGAATGTAGATATCCTTAGCATGTCCTCACTAGCTGCTAATTTCAGACAATTTGATTTCCGAAACATCTACAGAAGACAAAACGTGAGATTTTTCCCTCATCATTAATATAATACATTTCTTTATAGCTAAGTTGAAAGAAAAAGCATAAAAAGAATTTTAAAATGACTCACAATCTTATATCCAACGGCCAGCGCTATTGTCAACACTATTGACATGCAGGTGTATTCCTTTCCAGCTTTAAAAATAATCTGTGCATATATTTTCGATTACACAGAAATATTTTTTTAAAAAGCTGTTTTCAAGACAAACTGATATCACAATAATGGTCAAGTACTGAATGTTAAAAACAAAAATCTACAAAATTCTGTCGAACTCCAAGTCACATTTGCAGTATCTTCTACTTGCTCCAAAGTGGGAGCTGGGGGAAAGAGCCTCCTTTGCACTGGCTGTGGCAACATAAATGCTGCTTCGCCCGCACAGATCAGGTTCCCGTCACCTGCCTCAGCTTAATTATTAATAGACTCCTGTCTCACCCTCAAAGGTATCCCAATTGAGACAATAAATTATACAGTCACCCTCTATAAAAGGCAGGCTGCTTTTAATGCCTCCACACACTTTTCATGGGAAATTAAGTGTTCACCTGGGTATTGAATCTGCTTATCCAGGGAAAAATCTTTTTCTCCTGTAGAGGGTTTTGTTGGTGGTCTCTTAGCCACACTGTCACTTATAATTGCCTCTCCCTAGAGCAAAAGAACCATTTAGTCAACTTTGCTTTATTCAGGGGCAGGGGGGTCGGGTATGGGGGTTAGGGAAAGAAAGCCCCACCGTAATCCAGAAGAGTTCTTTTGAGGAGACGGGGTGGGAAGGGAAGGCGGAATGAATAATGTTGAAGTGTATACACTGAGAAATGGATGGATTGGGTTGCTTGCACCGGAGAGGTCATTTTTCAATGCTGCCGAGTGCATTCGGTCCATCAGCTCATCTCTTAACTTTGTCTCCACTTTAAATTTTTTATGGATCAACCCAAGGGTAATGAACCAGAAAATTCTACGGCTATTGTGTGTTTGTTATGAATTCCTGTTCCTAGGAGTTTGCAACTCAGGTGCAAAAAAAAGTTGTTCTGACTTGAAATGACTTGAAAATTGAGGTAGGAGGTTCAAACGAGGGGGCAAATATTTTCTTAGAGGCTGCCTGATGAATAGCTAGGAAAGGAAAGTGTCAGGAATGTGATATTTAGATCTTCTGAATTCTAATAAGAATGAAATTTGGAGAGAAGTAAGGGAAATGTGCTATCAACCATCAGTTTCACTATTGGTATCTGTTTCGATATGGACTTTACCTTAATTTGACTCACAAAATTATTCTTACACTTCTCTGATTGTTTCTTTGTTCCACGAGTGTCTTTTTCCTCTGGAAAGAGTTTCATGAAGGTGGATAACTTTTCTCTGTGTCGGTTCCCTGTTTGGTTCACTATGGTGATGCTAATGCCTTTTTTTTTTTTTTTTTTCTGAGACAAAGTGCAATGGTGCAATCTTGGCTCACTGCAACCTCCAGCTCCCGGGTTCAAGCAATTCTCCTGCCTCAGCCTCCTGAGTAGCTGGGATTACAGGCATACTCTACCACGCCTGGCTAATTCTGAATTTTTAGTAGAGATGGAATTTCACCATGTTGGCCAGGCTGGTCTCAAACTCCTGACTTCAGGTGATCCACCTGCCTCAGCCTCCCAAATTGCTGAGGTTGCAGGCACGAGCCACCGTGCCTGGCCAATGCTAATGCCTTTCTAAGGACCCAAAGCATCGTGGATTCTTGCATGTTTGTTGAATTCTCAAGCCTTAGCTGAGACTCTCTATGAAACTGGTCCACAAGAGTAGTCTTCTTTGTCAGGTATTAATAGCCTTAACTTCACCCTTTCTGTCCATTCTTTCTCTTTCTCTCTGGTTTTTTCAGATCTCAAGTGTCCAGTATTGAATTAATCATAGTCAATGGTTAATGATACACACAATCACACTATAATCCTGGGTCCATGCATAGCTCTGTTTTAGTCATTTACTTTAATTTATTCATTCATTTAATAAAATATCAAATTCCTGTGAACCACTACCTCATCAAAGACCCTCCCATTCACTTACATGCTTTTCCCCCAATCCCTCATAAATTGGCCTAAACAATACATTGCCTACATTTACATGCATCAGGGAATTATTTTGAATGTCTCTTCTGATATTTTCTTTTTGACTGAATGTGACTTTACAGAGATGCGTCTATGTTGTTGCTTGAGCTGCCATTCTTTAATTTTCACTGCCCATGACATTCCATTGTATGTGTCGTAATTTCTGTGAACAGGCATTTGGGTTATTTCCAGGTTTTGATAGTTAAGGTGATTAAGGACATGGTTTCTATGAGCATCCTTGGAATGTCTCTTGATAGACACATATCTGGGTGTTTTGCTAGGCATGGAATTCCTAGCTTCTAGAGTGTGCTGATGTTAAGTTTCACAAAATAGTGCCAAAGTGTTTTCCATGTGGTTGTACAATTTGTCCTCTGACTAGTTATGTATGAAAGTGTCCATTGATCCACATCCTTTCCAACATTTTGTATTGTCAGACTTCTTAATCTTCAACAACTAAAGGGATTTAAAATGGCATTTTATTTGATCTTGATTTACACTTCCTTAATTAATGCCTTTGAATGTCTTCTCATGTTTGTTACCATTAGTGTTTCCTCTTACATGAAATACCTGTTCTTGAGTTTTGTTCAGTTTTCTCTTGTGTAGTTTGTCGTTTTCCTTACTCCTTCAAAAATGTGTTTCTTTTTTGTGTGTGGTTGTTTTTTGCACATTCTGACACTATCCCTTGGTCACTTTTACGTGTTCCAAATATCTTCCCCCATTTTGTAGCTTGTCTTTTCCCTTATATAAGATGTCTTTGACGAACAGATTTTTTTTTAAATCAATATAATCAAATGAATAATTCTTTTTTGTTATGTTTGGCACTTTTGGTGTCATGTTTAAGAAATATTTCCCTACCCTGAGGTCATCAAGCTGTTCCCTTAAATTTTATTCTAAAAATTTTAAAGCTTTACTTTTGACATTTAAATTCTTAATCCATCTGGATTTCATTTTTGTGTATAGTTAAAAGTAGGAAATCCATTTCCATTTTTTTCCATATGAATAACCAAATTTTCCAGCTCCATTTGTTGAACTACATTTTTACCTTTTATCAATGTCATAGTAGCTACACAAAAAATCCAGGAAAACCTCCCAAGAGTTTCTTCTCTCTAATGTTAAAAAATAATAGTAAGTAACAACCGTCATTTTGAATCAGTACGTATGAGGTAGCGCATCAGGAAATTTTCTCTGTTTAATCATAACAAATTTATTGATTAGGTATGCTATTTATCTACATTTTGTAGAAAAGCCAAAGAAGGCTACAAAATGTTAAATGGATGTTATATATGTATAGTAAAGGGATGGTAGGTATTTCCCCGAGGTCCTGCAGCTGACTGGGGCAGAGTAAGAGTTCCAGCATAGGCCCTAACAGTTCATGCTTTCACCATGTTAACAGAAAGGGAATTAAATGGAGCCAGCTCTTTCCTTGCTCATTGTCCACCTTTAAAAGCGAAAAGGAGGGATTGTCCCACTGGTAAATAGGTAGATTGAATTGCCCTTTGGAAACTGACTTTTTCTTCTTTTTCACAAAGTTCATAAGTTGACGCTAACCATTTCTCTCTTTGCTACCACACGGTGTACATTCTTCCAGTGTACCATGTTCACTGGAAGAATTTGTTTTTCCTAGAATAAGAAGGAAGCATAGCAACTAGGATATCCAAGCACTGAGTCAAGGCCATGAAGCCTTGTCTAGAATGGGTGCTGCCCTCTCTCTTCTCAGGGAGCGCTGATTGGTCATGACCTCTGGATGATCAGCATTTGTGTAAATGAGCAATTTCCTGATCACTTGTTTAATACTGCAACAATCTCCTCCTCAAATAAGCTCTGTGGCATATAAGTAATTTTGAAAGAAGGAGATAGCTCTTATTTTAGAAAATTGTTTCAAATTTTCTGCAACTTTAAAGAAGGTAGTCAAAATCGGTGAGGTGTGGTGGCTCATGCCTGTAATCCCAGCACTTTGGGAGGCAGAGGCTGGTGAATCATTTGAAGCCAAGGGTTTGAGGCCAACCTGGCCAACATGGTGACACCCTGTCTTTACTAAAAATTCAAAAAACTTAGCCAGGTGTGCCAGGTGCCTGTAATCCCAGCTACTTGGAGGCTGAGGCAGGATAATCACTGAACCCAGGAAGCGGAGGTTGCAGTGAGCCGAGATTGTGATTGTGCCACTGCACTCCAGCCTGGGGACTGAGCGAGACTCCACCTGAAAAAAAAAAAAAAAGACGAAGATACTCAAAATCAACGTTGATGTGGAGCAATGGGAAACACAGACTTAGGACCAATTTGCTCCAGGTTAGACTCCACCCTTCTCCTTACTAGCTATATACCTTTAGACAAAAATTCTAAATTAGGGGTGGCCACACTTTTTCAGTAAAGGTCTAATAATAAATAGTTTATGCTTTGTGGACTACACAGTGTCTGTCACAGCTACTCAACTCTGCTATGGTAGCATGAAGACAGCCTTAGGAAGATACATTAACAATGAGTGTGCTGCATTCCAACAGAAATTTATTTATAGACACTGAAATTTGAATTTTATTTAGTGTATCATAAAGTATTATTAAAATTTTTCCTAACCGTTTAAATGTAAACACTTTTACTTCTTGGACTACAAAATACAGGCATCAGACAGTAGATTTGGCTCTAAGACAGTAGGTTGCTGAGTCCTGATCTAAACTGTCCTCAGTTGTCTCATCTGTAAAATTCACATTACAGGAGTTGTCTCTTGGCATTAAGTTGTGGATGGTGTGAAATCAGTGAGCTGCTTCATTTCACCTAAGTAGAAACTCAATAATTTTTTAACATTTAAAAGTTATAAATTATTATTGCAATTATTAATTGCAATAAAAGGCTTTATTAATTGTAATAAATAGCTTTTATTATTAATTGCAAAAAATGGATATTTGATAAACATTTATTGTCTCTGAGTGTCTGGTGCTATTCTAAGTGCAGTAATCACCATGACACACAAAGTTTGTGTCTTTCAAATGCTGACCTTCTAGTAGAAGGAGAAAGATGTTCATACAATAAAAAGGTAGGATTCACATGTCAGATTGTCATAAACGAGAGGAAAAAGAATCAGGGAAGGAGTATAAAGAGAATATTTAGTCTGTGGTTTTAGACTTTGGAGTCATCAACACATACATGGAATGTCCAGCTATCAGATTTTGAGATCATCAAGAGAGTGAGTGTAGATCATGAAGCAGATAGGTCTTCATTTTGAGCAGGGCTACTCTATTATTTAGCTGTCAGGGAGATCAGGAGGAAACACCAAAAGAGACTGAGAAGGAGGAAAATCAAGAAAAGCATACTCTTCTGATTGCCAAGTGTTAACAAAGGCTGGGGACAAGAGGAGGAGGACATCACCAGATCAAAACTCCCATTTGGTCCAGCAAGATGCAGCGTGAGCAGGAAATTGAGGATTCAGTAACACGGAAGTCTCTGGTCCTCTTCACAACTTAGGTGGAAGAGTGCTGGTGGGTGAGGGAGGTATCACAGAGCCTGACTGGTTCCAGAGAAAACAAGAAGAAACAAGCAATTGGAAAGCAGTAGAGACATTACATTTAAGGATTTTTCCTGTTAAGCGAAGATGAAAATGCACCAATAACTGCCGATGGGAGGGAGGGTTTAGATGAGGAAGTGTTGACAGCTTTGTTCGCTTGTTTTAAATTACTTTTTTAAAATAAGATAAATAGTTTGTTGGTAGGCCCATGGGAAAGATTCAATAGAGAAAAAAAAAAATAATGCAACAGAGGGACCAGCAAATCACTGGAGATCAAGACCATGATGGTTCAAAACCACTGTGGAGATGAAGGAGGTAGGCTTCGCTGGGAGCACCAAGAATCATCCATAAAAACAGCAGAGCAGCCAAGTAAACAGACAGAGAGCCTGCCAGGTGGGTTTGTGTAGTGGTGGGAGCCCACAGGAGATCTCTCCTGGTTCTTTCTATTTTCTTAGTGAAACAGGGCTGCAGCTGAGAGTGATAATGAGTGTCTGCAGTTGAAGGGCAAGAGAAGATCTAAATAACCATGTATGATTATTGTTTCACGATGGTTGGACATTATTTACAGCACAGTTTCTTAGGTGGGGTACATGGATTTAATAGTGTATGGATGGCGTTTAGACTATCCATAGATTCTATTCCCTACAACTGTGTAGGTAGATATTCTCCAAATACGCATTTTTCTGGAAGGAGTTCAAAGCTCTGTTCAAATTATCTAATGGGTTTATGACTCAGACAAAATTTAAATATATATAGAATAAACCTACTGATGAAAGATTGCAGCCAGGACCAAGAATCAGGAATACTTCTGCTCAAAGCCTGGCTGCTGTGATGGGAAAGTTGACAATCACCTTGCCTTGGGTGCTGGTTGTCTTACGTGGAGCAAGAAAAGTAATTATGGGAAAAGTCCAAGTGCTATGGTCCAGCTATGGAATCGTATTCAGAGGGAGTCGTCAGAAGGAGACAATGCCCTAGGTTGCTGTCAAGAGCAGACAACTCAAACATGGGCCATAGAAATTTAGGTCCGAGTGAAAAGTCTCAAGGATCAGCTGACAGCCGCAAGCTTACCTCGGCTGCTCTCTGGTAAACCCCATTCCTCTACCATGCCCTCTTACCTCTGCTTGCTTTTGAGAGTGATTCACAATGGAGAAACAATATTCAAACCATAGACATTCAAGACAATTTGATTTCCTCAAAGTTATAGAATCAATTTATTTTAAATATGCAGCTATGGAAGATGAAAAAGTAATAGAGGTTAAAAACTGAAACACATTTTCTATTTCAGATTATGTAGTATTGAATGACCCATTAGAGTAATCAAATTAAGAAATTATTTGTTTTTTTTTAGTTTTTTGGGTTATTTAATTTAATTAATTTTGCACTCCCAAAAGATAAGGTACAGAGAAGTTATTCTATATAGAATAATCATATAGATTGGACTAAAAATCTAAATTGTGATGAAGGTAAATTGTGTCACATATAAACTAATCATTTGAGGAACTTAATCTTAGATTTTTCATGAAATTCAAAATAGGTAACTTAATTATTCAATTAGTAGCCCTTTTTAATTAAAATTAAACAAAAAAACCCTCTAAGCTGATCTTTCTTTGACACTGATACGTATCTTCCTAACTTTTACTTCAAAGCCAAAGGGGAAAAAGAATCTGCTTTGCCTGATTTTTGCCTTTAGTATTATCAAAAGGAGGGGGAGAAAGCCTGTCCCAGCCCTGAGATGTTATTTACCAAGTTAAAGGATAAAGCCAACTGTCATGTCCAAGTTATAAAGTCCTTAAGAAAACAGTAACTTATAATGGAAATTTTGACCCACTTAAGCTCTGGTAAGGCAATGTGATTCAAGAATAATAACAATAATAATAAATCTGGTTTTCCTATATTCAAGCTCATACCACATTCTTGCTGTGAGGAAAATCAATTTATATTTCCAGGGAGGAATTCCAAAGTAGAATTGGGTATTTATCATGACTGAAATGAACTGACAACCTCTTCTTATTTTATTTTGGAGATTTTCTACATGTTTACATTTGTTATTTTTAAAGTTAATAACTTAATGAAAAATATTTTCTGTTAAAATTGACCTTTCCACTTATTCCTAAAGAGAGTTACCACCATTTTAATTAAATTAAGGTATGACTGAAATTTATTTTATTAAATATTCCATTTAGAAAAAAAACAACTCTCTTTCATAGCAAAGTATGCACTTGCTTTAGTCTTGGTATTTTTCTCTTTAGCTGCCGTCATCCGATTGAAGCATTTGCTTTGAAATGCCTGCCAAATATTTTTGCCCAATACCACAATAACAATGTAGCCATGTATGAGTGATTTATCCCAGTCGAGTTTACAACTGCCAGGGCGATGGAATACTCTGGAGTTCAAACAAAAGTTTTGCTTTTCTCTCTAAATTGCAAATAGACTCTAACAGTGCGTTTGTGTGCCAGGTCTGACAAGACGTGCCCTATGCAGGTGTAAACACTGTCAAGTAATTAATTGGTTGTTTTAACTGAAAGAAAATAAAAGATGAGAGTGCAAATATTTATGCACATGTCCGTCCGTGACTGCATAGATATGTACAACTGCACATACATATACGTACGTTAATCACTTTTTTACTCATTCCAATTAAGAGTTCTTTACAGACAATTAAAAAATTAAGTAAACGAAAACATCATTTCTTTGCTTAAGTATTTTAGAAACCCATTTTTATTCATACCGTTAATTAGTGTAAGCATGCCTTCTTTGCATTACCTATTAGACTTTACTCAAAATAACCAGAATGAATGCATTTTCAAATTTGTCTCTTGTTTTACTTCTGTGTGTGGCTTTTGAAAGAGATCCACAACAAAGGAAAAAATGCTTGTACGCTGCAGTTCCAAAGGCTGAACGCTTATTTAGAAAGGTCGCTGTATCCAAAGGACAGATTGCCAGTTCTTTTGAATTTTCCTTATTTGCTCCTTCTATGGAAACAGAAAGAAACACGAATCATCAGCTGGGAGGCAATAGGTAGAGACCACCCAGGGCAGAGCTCATTTAGTGTCTAGTGACCTTCTGTTAGACACACAGAAAAGCACGAAGGAAAAAATCCAGACGCAATCCCCACAGAGTCCTGAAGTAGTCTCTGCTTCATCTTGCTCTTTCAAGGCTTCAAAGACACAGAAGCGACTGATTATTTTAAAAACAAAGCAAGACCAAACTGAGCCTGACCCTGCAGAGAGCTTCAGCCAGTGTTCTCTGACCTCCTTCTTCCCACATCACTTGCCGTATTCTCGAGAACTACGATCTGTTTTTCTTTCTGAAAGAGCCTGTCAAGGAAGTGGTCTCGTGAAATATTCAGTCACGAATGGTGGACTCTTGACAAATAAAAATGTACCTCTACACCCAAGTACTAGGCCTGGTGAAGCAAATTCTTCTGCTCTGTGCAAAGACGTTTGTGTGATGCAGCTCTGGGATAATGACTTGGACGTTGGCAAAGACCCCTCCTGGATTAAACTGAGATCCACCAAGTTAAATGGACAAGTTGCTGTGCCCGGAACTGCTAGGGCAACAGAAGTTTCGTTAAGAAGTTTTGTAGTAACATAAACTGCAATAAGGAAATTAGGTGATTTCAAACACACTTCACATTTTTCAGAATGTTTTGTGCGGATTTTTTTAAATTTAATTTTGTCTGTATTCATGTTTGTGCTGGTATCAGTAGTTGATTTTCTTTCTTTCTTTTTTTTAATTTACTACATAGCTTAATCAGTGGACCTCCTTAGAAAGGAACTGGTTTAGGGTTCAGGTAAAGAACATGCTTATTCTAAGTGCAGGGTGGGAGAGTTGGCAGGATGGTATTTCAATTAAGAGTAATGCATCTGTGCTAGTCATTCACCTGTCTGCTCTCAGATTTCAACCCCATTTTCCTTTTTGCTCTGCTCTGTATTCAGGATGTTTAACTCTGCAGGATGGTAGCAAATAGACAATCAAATAGATAAAAAGCAAAACTGTGGGTGAGACTTGGTGATAGTACAGATAAACAGATTTAAGGTAGACAGTGATTTCTTGGGTCAACAATAATTATTGATTACTTTGCATTGGTTAGACACTGAACTAAATGCTGAGAATTCAAATGATAAATAAAGCAGAGCCCCTATCTTCACTGAGCTTAGAGTGTAATGGAGAAGGCAAGCCTACCCATCAGATTTTTATCTTTAATGCAGCTAACACATTCCATTTATTACCAGGCTGGCAATTAGTAAGTAATCAATACATGTTTGTTGAATAAATGAATAAATAAATTGTCTAGCACAGGGGGTTCTTTAGTAGATACCTAATAAAAGTGTTTTCCCTAAATAGTTCAATATTTGTTTTGCAATATTTTTCATATGTGTGTTTTAAAAATGTTTTTGTTCCTTTTTTTCTCCCTAAAAGTCAGTAAGTTCACTGAGACCAGACACCATGTTTAATATTTCTTGTTTGGGGCTTGGTACAGTGACTGAGGTCTGGCAGTAAGGATTACATCCTTGGAAGGAGAAGATTTCTTTAGATTTCATTTTCTGTCTTCAAAAGTCATGTGCATTTTACATATATGACTATTTGAATATTAAAACAACTTATTGACATTAAAATGTTTAATGATTTACACATTGTTGTCTTAAAGTCCTTTGATTTAAGAAATCAGGCTGAATTGATGTATACTGACAGCATGTATCAGACTCAGCTCTGGGTAATTTGTAATCTTTAATCTGGTGTCACAGTATTTTAAGAATCCAAATATATGTCTTCAGACATCCACAGAGTTTACTGCCTTCATGGCTTCCTCAAACTCCTGAGGTATCACAACATATCCCCAGGGCACACACCTAAGAGTGAGATATGCTCCCTTAGACCTACGGCATTACATAGTCATCAACTAAGAGTAACACATCCGTGCTAGTCATTTGCCTGTCTGTTCTCATATTCAACCCCATTTTCCTCTTTGCTCTGCTCTGTATTCAGGGTGTTTAACTCTACAAATGCTTTGTCAACTGGTATTCATCTGGGTTTCTGAAATAGAAACCCTGGTATGAAACTGTAGGTTGCAAAGGAAAGAGATTCCAGGGGATTGGCCCTGTCTGTTCTGTTCATTCTCCAGCAGTGGTTGTGATTTCTTCAGAGTCCCACCTCCTGCCAGTAAGCCCTGGCTCCTGGAGCAGGAGTGTAACAACACCCTCTTCCCATTTTTCCTCCATGCCTTGAATGAGTGGTAGCTTCCTGTAGCCCCTCGTAGTCCTCGTGGCTTTTCCAATTGTTTTATCATGAGTTCCCCATATTAAATTCCCTCTGTTGAAATACGAGGCTTGGACTCTTTTCTGGACTTGACACTGAATGCGATTAAGACTTTGTTTAGAAAAACCTTGCTACTATTTCAAACCATTTACTGGTAAAATTTCCAAAGAACTTACTTCACTATATAATATTCTATTCCATAAAAATAATTTCATAACTTTGTTCACATATCTACTTTCCCTCCTTTTCTCCTTATAAAACAGTGATGAAAGAAGCAGCAGTTTGATAAACATTTGTCTTAGTCTGCTTGGGATGTCAGAACAAAATACACAGACTGGGTGGATTAAACAACAGAAATCTGTGTTTCCTCACAGCTCTGGAGGCTGGAAGTCCAAGATCAAAGTGCCAGTGGTCTAGTGTCTGGTGTGGGCTCTCCCCTTGGGTTGCAGACCACTGCCTTCTTGCTGTGTCCTCACAAGACCTTTCCTTGGTGCACTCACAGAGAGAGAGAGAGAAGAGTGAGCTCATGTGTTCTAATAAGGCCACTGATACTGTCAGATCAAGGACCCACCCTATGATCTCATTTAACCTTAAGTATTTTCTTACTTCAAATAGAGCCACACTGGGGGTCAGGGTTTCAGCATATGAATTTTGTAGGGATGCATACATTCAGTCC
Organism: Ateles fusciceps; assembly: GCA_036589455.1. Classification (NCBI taxonomy): domain Eukaryota; kingdom Metazoa; phylum Chordata; class Mammalia; order Primates; family Atelidae; genus Ateles; species Ateles fusciceps. The sequence continues at coordinate 1,629,651 of JAZHEH010003213.1, read as the reverse complement.
ATAACAACATTCACACAGAAAGTTATTTATGAAGAATTTATTCCTTTTACATGAAAAACACAAATGAAGTAAAATATTTGCATTATTTTAGATTTATTTGGCAGCAAAAGGAAAGGAAAGATAGCTTTTCAGGTTAGCACATCAACAATTACATACTAGAATAGAACAGAGCTAATCCAAAAGGTTATCTTTCTTTTCCTTTGCTGCCAAATAATTCTAAAATAATGATGATTCTTGTATGTAATTGTTTATTAACATGTTAAAAATAAATGTTATAGCAATTACAAATATGTAATAAATGCCAGAATAGAATAGTGCTAACCCAAAAGGCTATCTTTCCTTTCCTTTACCACCAAATAAATCTAAAATGATACAGATGCTTTACTTACTTTATGTTTAATATTTGCATCTTTTTAGACTTAATAGTAATTATTAGTAATGTTAATTATTAGTAATAGTCACATAATAATCATTAGCAATACGTATTGTATATGATTATTAGAAATAATTATTATTGCATCTAATAATTATTGGCAATAATTTATTGTGCATAAAATTATAAACAATTTACTCATTTTAAAATAAAAGATACAATGTTAATTAGAGCAAAAAAAGATCAGGAAGGATGATAGAGAATCAGAAAAATATTATATGCTAACTTGATATTATTGCTATCCTGATATTATTACCAAGGTGGACCTTGGTAAACATTTCTCTGCAATTATGCAATATGCGGGGGACATAATAAGGTCTCAATAACTTTTAAGAGACTGAAACTTTACAGAGAACATTCTGGAGGCTAGAAGTCCTAAATCAAGGTGCCAGCTGGGTTGGTGTCTGGTGATAATTAGATGGGAACTAACTTAATAGATCTAAGATATGTACAAAAGCTCCAAATATTTGGAAATTACGTAACATATTTCTAAGTAACTTCGTTCAAAAATGAGCCCAGAGGTAAATTTTAAAAGATATTTCAAACTGATTAATAATGAAATCATAATATGTAACAGTTTATGGGATGCAGCCAAAGCAATAGGGAAATTTATATATTTAAGTGCCTATATATGAAAATATTAAAAGTTTTAAAGTCAATGAAATTCAAGTTTCTAGCTTAAGAAGCTAAATAAAAGAAAAAAATAAATATAAGGAACATAATAAGAAATGATAACAATCAGAGTAGATATTGATGAAGTAAAAGATACAAAGAAAATGTAAAAATCCAGAAGTTGCATCTTGTTAAGGATCAACTAAATGTTTAAATACCTAACAAGGTTAATTTTCTTAAAAAGGAAGAAAATGCACACCTTCTACATATCAGAAAAAAAAATGGAGATTCTACAATTGAAAGAATACAAAGAGAATAGTATCAGAATTTTATGCCAATAAAGTTAGTAACTTAAGCAAAGAAACCAGTTTTTAGAACGACCAAACTTATCACAACTGATTAAAAAAGAAATAGAAGATCTCAACAGCCTTTTATCTATTAAAAATTAAATTCCTACTTTAAAATTTCCCCACAAAGAATACTTCAAATCCATATGATTTCATTGGTAAAGTTTGAAAAATTAAGGAACAAATAATATCCATCTTACGCAAACTCACTACCATGATACCAAAACCAGAATATGACATTAAAAATATTAAAGATCAGAACAGTTCTCTTCATGACCATAGAAGCAAAAATCTTTAACAGAATATTAGCAAATCTTATCCAGGATTTCATAAAATGTGTACCAGATCCACACCAAATAGAGTTGTTCGAAAAATGCAAGGTTGGTTTAATACTGAATATCAATCATAGAATCCAATCAATAGACGAAGAAGAAGCCTCAGACGAACTTCAACACCCATTTATCTTAAAAACTTCTCAGCAAACAAGGAATCATAGGATCATCTTAAAACTACTAGAGAGCATACATGAAAATCTTGCAAATATCGTACATAATGATCAAAGACGAAATTGAGGAGACCAAGTTGAAAAAGATAAGATTTCACTTCGATCCTTATCAGGGCAACAAAATAAGAAAAAGAAATGTAATGTATAAGGGTAAGGAAGAAGAACTGACCAATCTGCAAAAGACGTGGTTATCTCAACAGAAAAGCCTGAATAGGAAATAGGTTAAAAAAATTCAAGTACCAGAATTAATAAGTGAATTAGATATGGACATAAGAAATAAGACCAATAAAATAATTAGTTAATTTTGTACATAATGGCAACAAAAAATTAACAAACACAATTTTAAATGTCATTTTAAAAACATAAAATACTTTATAATGCAGAAGACCTAAAATAGCCCAGATTATTTTTAAAAGTAAGATGAAGTTTGAAGATCTAAACTACCTGAGTTGAAAATTTAATATAAAACTACTGAAATGAAGACTGTGGAACTGGCATCAAGTGAACCACATAGATCAATAGAATAAAATGGAGCTATGCTGTTGGATATAGTGACACAGTAGCCACTAAGTCCCATGTGGCTACTGATCCCTTGCCATGCAGCTGATTTTAATTGAGATTTACCGTAACAGCTGGTATAAATACACATCAGATTTTGAAGATTGTATAAAAAATGTAAACTATCTCATTAATGAAACTATCAATTGTGTTTATATTGATTGCATGATGAAATGATAATTTGAATATATTAGGCAAATAAAACATTTCATTAAAAGTAATGTTACCTGTATCTTTTTATGTTTTTAATGTGGCTACTAGAAAATGTAAAATTACATGTGTGACTAACATTGTGCCTCATCTGTTAATTCCACTGGACAGTGGTGAAGACAGAGGGTTAAAACTATGATTAATTGATTTCTTTAAATGTGGCCAACATAATACTACTGGGAAAAGATTGAATTTTCAACAAATGGTGTGGAGCAACTGGGTATCTGCGGTTCAAAAAAAATTTTAAAAAGACTCTTGACCTCCACTTCAAGCCATATTTTAAACTTAATTTGAAATGAATAATAGAGCTAAAATTTATACTTAAAACTATAATCCTTCTAGAAAAAAAAAGCAACAACAGGAAAAAGCTTTGTAACCCTAGTGTAGTAAAAACTACCAGAAAATCACTAATCACGAAAGAAAAATAATGCTAACTTAGAGTTCATCAAAGTTAAAGTTGTTTTTCAAAAGATACTATTCAGCAAAGGAAAACACAAGTCACAGACTGGAAGATAATATACTATGTATATTATACATAGTATATTATCAGTATACATACTGGACAAAGGACTTGAATTCAGCACATATAAGGGACTCTTAAATTCAATAAAAAGAAGAAAAGCAGCCAAATATAAATGGGAAAAAGACTTGAATAGACCCTCAACAAAGAAAATGTAGGAATGGCGAGGAAGGACCTAAAACAATACTCCACATTACCAGCCCTCAGGGAAATGTAAATTAAACTACAAGGAGATCTTTGCATACTAGAATGACTGAAATTAAAGTGACTGACAACATCACATGTTGGTGAAGATGTGGAACTACTAGAATTATCTTATATTGCTGATGAAAATGAAGAGTGTAAAATAGAACAACCAGTTTGTAAACCAGTTGGGCAGTTTCTTATAACTCTGCAATTTCACTCCTTATATTTCCCCGAAAAGTAGTCCATAAAAGAACTGCGAAGGAATGTTTATAGCAGTTCATTTGTAATAAGCAAACACCGGGGAGCAATGCATATGCTTATCAAAAGGTGAACGGGTAAACATTAATTTGCCCATGCTACATTCACAAAGGAAAATTATTTGGGACAAAATGGTAATGTATTACTGATATACATAACAATATAGAGGAATCTCAGGAACATTATGCTGAATCAAAGAGAAGAGGGAAGACACAAGAGTACATTCTGTATGATTCTGCTTATGTGAAGCCTTCTAGACTGCCAAACTAATTTACAGTTAGAGAAATCAGATCGTTTTTGCCTATGCAAGAGGCATTGATTCTAAAGGGTCACAGGGGATTTGGGGTGATGTGGCTTTTTAATATCTTGTTTGATAACTTGATTGAGGTTGTAGTTGTGAAGTTGCATCAATTTCCAACACTTATTTCACTATACACTGAAAATAGGTGTATTTCATTGAATATAAATGACTTTTCAATAAATTGTGTGTATAAAGCAGATTAAGAGCCGATACTTCTTATTCATTGTACATCTTTGTCAAAGAGGAAAAGTGGAATTAAAATTCCCAAGAATCCATTCTCAGACACTTCCCTGGCTCTCTAATTAATGAGTTACAAAGATTAGAAGTATAACTAAAATGTTAGATTCACTTTTTCTAGAATTTGATGTATTTTCTTTTATGATTTGAAGAAAAATATATATTTGTCTTTTAAAATTATCTATTTCGTGAATCTGAACTGTTTGCAAATAGTTTATTTCCTAAAAGTTTAAAGAGCCAAAGAAAACATCCTCGAGTCAGGTGAAGGAGGCACAGCTTTGTAGCTATGTTTTATTTGGGCATAGATTATTAAACATATGTGGCAGAAAGATGATTTCTTCATCGTCGTCAGCAAGGCAATGCGCTGATATCTCTTCTTCCAAAAGCACAAGTCCCTGTACAAAAATAACACCTTTCTCCAGAGAAAAACTTGCACATTTAAAACAGCTCAGTAGCGTCTCTTTGTTTCCTGGGTGTTGACTCATCTCCTGGTTTGTTTTGAGTTGTTTGTCTTGGTTTTCTGATGTAAGACGATCTGATATTTGCTTTGGTTTACCCAGTCGGAGTGCTGCATACAGAAAAGCATGAGGCCTAGGGAACAAAATTGTCTTTCTTTTGCGATGTGCTGTATTTTATAAAGCAAAATCAGAAAGGACACCATTGGAAACCCTACCCTGTACGGAAAGTGTCTCACAAGAACTGAGACATACCAGCAGAGCTTGTTGGGTGCCCGTCTCTAACTCTCTCTGATGTGGGCGCCTTTGGGAGGTGGTGCTCTGCAGTCAAAGCACTATCTTGATCCTACCTGTGTTATTTTGTGAGTCTGTGGTATGAAACATGTCATAATTTTGCAGACTTTTCTCCTGGTCTGTTTCCTTTTATCACCTCCTGACACCTGTGAAGTCAGTCTGCCCAGCTCTTAGAATGATATAATTATATTTTTTAACTGCTAGCTTGAATTTTCTACTTGACTGTGGAGACCTTGTATTATTGTATTTCTTTTTTACCCATAAAACTCTCTTTAAATCTTGCTTCCCTTAACATAGATGCCAGTGGGAAGAGATGGCAAACGTGAGAAGAGAGACAATTTGTCTGCAAGTGTTCTCTGGTAGCAGTCAGAAGCACATTTTGAAAAGCCTGGAATCCTTAGGGCTTTGTGTGAGGATCCTTTTACCCCCATTCCACACCAAGAGTGCCGTTATTAGGTTTTAGTCTTAATTTTAAACACCTAGTCACTCTGTTGGACAAGCAAACAGAAATCTTCATTAGCCCCAAACCATAATTTTGAATATAATATCAGTGGATGTCCAGCAGGTGGTGGTGACCTGGCCAGTCACCAGCTTGAGCTTGACACACAGCAGCATGGCAGGAAGGAGGCTTCTCGTGGGAATTCCCCGCACAAGGAGTCTTGCAATTCTATATCACTTGCTGTCAGCCAAGTGCCTGGCTAGGCACCACACACGTTCCCACGCATTAAGTGGAACAGGCCAGTTACTGCATGGTTTCTTTCTACGGGGAGTGAGCAACAGGGTGGTGAAGCAACCCGACTAAGGTTGCATGGCCAGCAACAGGTGAAGCAGGGAATTAGACCCAGCTCCAACATCTGCGTCTCTGACAACTGCGCCACACCTGTCACCTCGCATCCGTGGCAGGTGAACTTCATATCAATTTTTTTAGTTTGAATTGAAAAACCATGTCATTATTTTTAGGTCAAACATAAAGCAGCTGTAGCCATCTGCAAAAAACCTTCATTGCAAGCAGACAAAACCCTACAGAGCTGGCATATATTTCAAACAGAGTGTATAGAAGTGTTAAGTGAGATACTTCATGAAAAGCCCTTAGAATAGCTTGGTCTATGGCAAGCATTCAATAAATATGAGCTAATATTAATGCTAATAACAGTGAACACAAGTCAAAACTGGCCATTGGGTTACTTCCTAGGGTGGTGAGGGGCAGTGTCTGATCATAGACGAGCTCACAATTTAGATATCAGTGGTTTCAGGTTTAAATCTGAAAGTGATCAATATAGAATATATAATCAGGAAGTAGGAAATAATAGCAGGGTAATCTTTCCCAGTGGCTAAAATTGTAAGATAGGAAGTGTGGGCACTGACATTTTAAACTCTCACTTTCAGACCTGTAGCCTAAAGAAGCAGAATTCGTCTGCAGAAGAAGGAATGAAACATGTGTTGAGAAACAGCCCCGTTTGTGATGAGATCCACGGTCCAGTTCATCTCTGAGACCCGCCTATGCCTCCTCTTTCTGGTTCTTGGAAGCCTAGCATCTTTTCAATGTACAACAGAGGCCTTCTCTGACTGCCCAAGGCAATTTTAACATCTACTTATCCTGCTTTATCTTTCTTCTAGAAGGTACCTATCTTTTATTGATATTAGACTATATGCTGTTTACTCTCTGAATCCCCCTGTAAAAGGACAGATACTTGGCCCCCTCTCCTGTATCCCCAGAATCTAGCACAGTGGCAGATTCAAACACAGTGCTTGCTGATGATATCAATGCTGTGAATGAAATAATTTGTCTTTATATCTAAGCTGATTTTAGCTCAATTTCTAATTCTTGCAAATTAGTATGCTAGCTGACTACAAGAGTAGCAGTTACACTGAAACGCTTAGACAACAAATAGAACCTAGGCCAGGATGGGGGGTAAGAGGCAGTAGAGGTGAGAGAGAATATACTAGAATAAGGAGTCACACACCTTGCTTTTTTTTTTCTAATATGCACCAGATCCTAGATCTGGTCAGCAACATCCTACAATAAAACCTGCATGAACCGGGCGCAGTGACTCAAGCCTGTAATCCCAGCACTTTGGGAGGCCGAGGCGGGTGGATCACGAGGTCAAGAGATCAAGACCATCCCGGCCAACATGGTGAAACCCCGTCTCCACTAAAAAATATAAAAAACAATTAGCTGGGAGTGCTGGCGTGTGCTTGTAGTCCCAGCTACCCAGGAGGCTGAGGCAGGAGAATTGCTTGAATCCGGGAGGCGGAGGTTGCAGTGAGCCGAGATGACGCCACTGCACTCCAGCCTGGCGCCTGGCAACAGAGCAAGTCTCTGTCTCAAAAAGAAAAGAAAAGAAAAAAAACCTGCACCACGTAGTGATTCTCCATGTCAAAAATCCAGGATAGAGAAACAAGGCATGATTCTCATTCCAGCAGATGTATCCATTCACCTGTCGAAGTGGTAAACAGAAGTGAGCTCACAGGGAAGGGGAGTCACGGTATTGTCTATTCATTACCATCCTGCCTCTACTGGAGAGGATCTTGAAACAAAGACATCTCCTCAGTGAATTCTGATTCCAGGATGTGAATTTATGTTATGTATAATCATAATAGAGAGTTATATTATTGAATGTACTATCTGTGCCTTTGATACTCATTGATACTAATGTAATGACTCTAAGTAATTGAGAAAAATGAAATCATGTTCAGTATCCTCTGTTTAATCAGTAAGGAAAGTAAATACTATACTTAGAAAATTTCATCCTGTCAAACTGTTAAAATTGTATAAATGAGTTAGTTCATCAATGCAGAAACTGTTGGGTATCTTCTGATGTCTTTTCTCTTCTTCTATGATAGAACCTTCAACTTTTAGCTAGCCACACAATTATCCAAGAAAGATTACATTTACCTTCATCCCTTATACCTGCTGTGGCCATGGTACTAAGTTCTGGGCAACTTGTAAACATTCATGACAACTCCTAGAAAGGGAAGGAGATGTCATGCCTTTTCTCCCGACCTCCTCTTCTCACTTGCTGGAATGAGGACATAATGGCTGGAACTCATCTTGGTCCATAAATTGTCTTGGGAATAGAAACCTCAGAATCCAGGGTCCCTGACACTTCAGGTCCACAATAACATAGCCAGACTACCTTTTCCTGGAATTTTACATGGTAGATAAATTCCTAATTTATGTAAACCATTGTTGAGTTTTCTAACATTTGTGAACAAACCAAGTAGACAAATGTACCCCCAAGTAAGGACAAATAAATAAATTATTGATACAAAGCCTATGTTTATATGATTACCAAAACATGCTTTAACGATCAATCAAGCTACACAAATAGGTATCAGCAATAGTAGTCATATAACCAAATTATATTTTTTCTCTCAATTATTTCACCAAGATCCTTGTACAAAAGTGATGGATCGAAGAAAAGTTCTAAACCCAAAATGGCTTCATCTTGGCTTTTGGATTAGCTTACTAACTCCCTTCTATGAAAGAAGTCTTTCATGCATGTATCTTGCCTGATTGGTAGCTGGTGTTCATTCGGGTCCTTTGAAAGACAGATATTTGCAATGATAACATTAGAAAGATTATTTTAGTACAGACTAAGGAGATATTCAAAAACTCAACAAATTCAGGATCACATTGCCAGGTTTGGAAGGGAAAGTTGCTAGTTGGATGGATTACCTGTGTTTCCCAGCTTGCAACCCAACAATCCAGGGACTCATCTGAAAAATGGGCCAAGGACATAAAAACTCTCATTTGAATGTTCCCTAACTGATCCATCAAGCCCTGCTCAGGGGAAATATCAGCCATTATTAAGTAAGCAAATTCTTGCTGCTAATTATGTCACATAAAGCTCTCTACAAGAGAGGCTGCCAGGATAATGCATGCATTTATGCACACAGTTCAGAGGGCCTGTTCTTGTATTGTTGATTGGGACCATATCAGTGAAACCAATGTTTATTCTCCCTCTCTTAAAACATATGGCATGTTTATTTTATTAGATATTGCATACAGTTATCATTGGACCTCATAACCAAAAGTAGTTTCAGAAAGATAGCTGCTCTCTTTGAGGTTTTAAAATAGCATATTTTAAATAAAATCATTACCAACATAACCATCAAGTTTCGCAAAAATAATGTCAGCTGTTGTTTTGTGTGTGATCTACTAACAAATAGGAAACACATTTAACTTGTATAGATTAACTTTATCTTCTTGTAGCATAGGGTAAAGAACATAGCCTTGAAAAGCATATTAACTAAGATCAAAGCTCTACTTTTACACATTTTTCTGGCTATATCGTGTTAGTAGAAATGACACTGAAACATAATTTTGTTTCCTGCAAATGAAATAACAGTTACTATTTACTGAGTACTGACTACATGCCAGATATTGTTCTATATTTCTTAAATTTGTTACGTCATTTAATCCTTTAAAAAATTTTTATGAGGTAGAGGCTATTATTATCTCTAATTTACAGAAGAGAAATTAAAACATAGAGACTTGAAGTAATTTGCCGTATCAATTAATGTGTTTCAGGCTGAGCCAGAAGTGAAAAGCAGATGTCCGAATGTACAGTGATAAAGAAAACATGTAAGCCAGAGACAGGTCACTCAATTAGCTAGACTATCGATCAATACAGCAGACAGTGAGGAGATCTAAGTTGGAAGAAAACGTAATCATAAAAACATAAATAGAATTGAAAATGTATGAAAGAAAGCAGAAATTGGCCTGAAGGTTACATGTTCTTACCTACTCGGATAGAATCCAAGACAAGGTAAACCAAACATTGTGCCTAATGATGATCTCCAAGTCTTTACAGGTCTCGTCAACTTTAATGAAAATACAGAACATAAATAGCCAAGATAACCAGGAAGCCAATCAATAACCTCAACGGAATGCAAGAAATCTGTCTTCTAATTTAGAAAAATGAAACAAAAAGTAAACAGATTTTCGTTGCTGGGAAAGATGGAGTAGTCAGCAAGCACTCCCTCTCTCCTACTAGAGTAACCAGAAAAAAATTGACTAATTGCAAAAATCTTATTGTTAAAAGCACTAGAGACTTGCAGAAGCAAAAAGGGTCTAGATGAACTAAAAAGTTCCGGAAAGGGAAAAGCCATTTCAAGGTGAGCTGACAACTAAGAGTCATTCTATTTCCTAGAGGCAGTTGTGATGCTGGAAAGAGGTTGATGATTGGGCTCGGTAGAGGAGGAGGAACTCTCCTGGGGGAAAATGATGCAGACGGCTGGACAGCCAGAAGACTTGTAATATAGAGGAATTCCCAAGTGCATGTCCTATTTTTCACGTATGATGTGTGATGAGTGAGACAAAATTCTGGAGGTGTTAGCTGGAAATGCAGACTAAAATCTCTCACAGTCTCACGTTGCCTCGGAGACAGTGACCCACTCCTGTAAATAGCCTGCAATAAACACAGATTATATCCCCCTACAAAATATTTACAGGGATTTTCTGCTGTTTGTTGTATAATACTGAAATGTTGCACTTGAATCTTCAAAGGGCGGAACAAAATGTTTTGCAGTATTTAAGGCAGGAGAAAAGAAAAATATAACATCCTCTCCATCAAGAGCTGAGATAACCACTCCAAATGAAAGAGGACAAACACGAAGTACGCTGAGTCTAAATGAAACTGCAACCTAGCCCCAGTCCAGCTGAGTTTCTAAGTACATTGAGGCGATTATCCCCTTACACTATCGGCTTAACAGATCGCAGGACATTTCCATTTGTGATGAAACTGGATTGATTTCATGCTCTGCAGTTATTTTACACTATATCAGGCACACAATAGAATTCATGAGATATACGAAGACACAGGAAAATGAGGCCAAAAATAAAGACAAAACAAAATAGAAGAAACATAGACTATTCAGATATTCAAATTATCAGGCAAAGTCTATAAAATTATAAATATACTAAGTAAATCTTTTGCTTCCTTAAAGAAACTGTGGATGTCAGAAGACAGTAATTGACTTATTTTTAAATATATATTTTATTGCGTTTTAGGTTTTGGGGTACATGTGAAGAACATGCAGGATTGTTGCATAGGTACTTACATGGCAGTGTGGTTTACTGCCTTCCTCCCCATCACCTATATCTGGCTTTTCTCCCCGTATTATTCCTCCCCCAACTCCCCCACCCCCCGCTGCCCCTCCCCTATTTCCCCCCCAACAGACCCCAGTGTGTGATGCTTCCCTCCCTGTGTCCATGTGTTCTCATTGTTCAACACTCACCTATGAGTGAGAAAATGCGGTGTTTGATTTTCTGTTCTTGTGTCAGTTTGCTGAGAGTGATGATTTCCAGGTTCATCCATGTCCCTACAAAGGACACAAACTCATCGTTTTTTATGGCTGCATAGTATTCCATGGTGTATATATGCCACATTTTGCCTGTCCAGTCTACCATCGATGGGCATTTGGGTTGGTTCCAGGTCTTTGCTATTGTAAACAGTGCTGCAATGAACATTCGTGTGCATGTGTCCTTATAATAGAACGATCTATAATCCTTTGGATATATACCCAGTAATGGGATTGCTGGGTCAAATGGGATTTCTATTTCTAGGTCCTTGAGGAATCACCACATTTTTTTTTTTTTTTGGGATGTAGTCTAGCTCTGTCACCAGGCTGGAGTGCGGGGGTGTGATCTCAGCTCACTGTAACCTCCGCCTCCTGAGTTCAAGTGATTCTCCTGCCTCAGCCTCTCGAGTAGCTGGCATTACAAGTGCCCGCCACCGTGCCCAGATAATTTTTGTATTTTTAGTAGAGACAGAGTTTCACTTTGTTGGCCAGGCTGGTCTTGAACTCCTGACCTCATGATCTGCCCACCTTGGCCTCCCAAAATGCTGGGATTACAAGCGTGAGCCACCTCACCTGGCAGAATTGACATTTTAAAGTACTAAAAGGAAAAAAAAAATCTATCCATTTGGAGTTGTACATCTAAGCAAAAATACTCTTCAAGGTTGAAGGAAGAATAAAAATGATATAAGAAAAATAAAAGTTGATGGCAGCTGTGTATTAACAAGAGATGCTAAAGCAAGTCCTTGAGGTTAGAGGAAAATGATACTGGGTGGAAATATAAGACAACTAGAAGAAAATGTACCAGAAAAGGGAAATATGCAGGTGAATATGAAAATGAATTCGTGTTTGAAGCAACAATAATGATATCTTGTAGGATTTATAATACATAGAAGTAAAAATGATGTCAGCAATATAACAAAAGGCAGGAGGGATGTCTTTAGAATTAAAATGTTAGATTATTTTTAAAAATATAGATTTAGGGGATGCAAGGGCAGTTTTTTACATAAATATATTCTTAGTGGTGAAGTCTGGGTTTTTAGCGTAGCCATCACCCAAATTGTGTACACTATACACATCAAGTAATTTTTCATCCCACACCCTTTTCCACCCTCACACCTTCTTACCCTTTTGAGTCTCCAGTGTCTATTATTTTATTCCCTATGACAATGCGTACACATTTAGCTCCCACTTGTAAGTGAGACTACGTGGTATTTGATATATATCACATCTTCTTATTCCATTTGGCCACTGATGGACACTTACGTTGATTCCATGATTTTGCTGTTGTGAATAGTGCAGCAATAAACATATAAGTGCAGGTATCTTTGTGATATAATGATGATTTCTATTTCTTTGGGTAGATAGTAATAGGATTGGTAGATTGAATGCTAGTTCTATTTTTAGTCCTTTGAGAACTCTCCATACTGTTTTCCATAGAGGTCATCTTCATTTACATCCCTACCAACACTACATAAGTGTTCCCTTTTCTCCACATCCTCACAACCAACTGCTATATGTTCAAAAAGCTGTGAACATTCTTATTTACTGTAGTCTCTAAAATTCAAAGACGTACATCCTGAAAAGATATCAAGTATTTGCTCAGAATATAGAGCCACCTGAACATGCATACATTGTTGTTGGGGCTATAAATTAATATGTTCACTTTTGTTAACTGACAGTATCGACTAAAGCTAAATGTCTATCTGTTTTATTCTCCAGCTATTTGACTTCCAAGTCCACACCCAGGACTAATACCTGTATAAGTCCACCAAAAAACATGTACAAAATTTCTTATAGTAGCTTTGTATTTAGTAGCCTAATTTTTAATTCCCCAAAGCTGGAAACAACACAAATGTCCTTCAGCATAAGAGGAGATAAATATACTGTATTTTAAGTTACAGAATATCCACAGCAATATAGCAAATGTTTTATACAAATGACCTAGATAGATGTAAAAAAAAAAGAATGAGTGAAAGAATTAGGAAACCAAAAGTATACATCATATATAATTTTATTTATATGAAGTTCAAGAGTACAGGTGAAATAAATACATAGTGATAGACATCAAACTACTGATTACCTCTGGAAATTGTTACTGAATGAGATGAACCAGGAGATTTGCAGGAGTACTAGAAATATTCTATAACCTCATTTGAATGGTGGTTAAACTTGCTATGTACATGTAAAAAGTCATGACGCTTAATAATTTAGTTTATTTTATTGTATGTATAGTACATCGTATTTTTTTTAATAAAAATGTATATTTAAAGCACGTGGACTCCAGCACAACTGATCACTGTCAGTATCTAGCTAGGCAGTGGAATTCTATATCTCAGGGATCACAAAGTGAAACTGATGTGCAGACTGTGGAAGGAAGAACACAAGAAGGAATAAAGAGTGCTCCGAGTAAGGTTGTAAGATACAAAAATCGATGGCATTTCTATAAACTAACAACACACTGTCCAAAAGGAAAATTAATAAAACAATCCCATTACATTAGCAACAAAAAGAAAACAAAATTTAGGATTAACCCAAGAGGTGAAATACTAAAATTGCAGTGTACACAGAAAATTATAAAATACTGATGAAGGAAATTTTAAAAGCTATAAATAAGTGAAAAGATATCCCATGTACATAGACTTAAAGAATTATTATTGTTAAAATGTCCATATTGCCATTCTACCCAAAGCAATCTACAGATTCACTGTAATCCCTATCAAAATTCCCATGACATATTTTTACAGAAATAGAAAACACAATTTCAAAACTCATACAAAAAAGACCCCAAATAGCCAAAACATTTTTTTTTTCAGACAGGATCTTACTCTGTTGTCCAGACTGGAGTGCAATAGTATGATAACAGCTTGCTGCAGTATCAAACTCCTGGGCTCAAACAATCCTCTCATTTCAGCCTCCTGAGTAGCTTAGACTACAGTTACATGCAACCACACCAAGCTAATTTTTAGGTTTTTTTTTTTTTTTTTTTGCTAGGGACAGGGTCTCACTTTGTTTTACAGGCTGGTCTTGAATCCATGGCCTTGAGCAATCCTCTCTCATCAGCTTCCCAAAGTGCAGAGATTATAGGCATGCATACCACACTCAGCCCAAAATCAATCTTGAGCAAAAAGATCAAAGCTGAAAGCATCATACTTCTTGACTTCAAATTATATTACAAAGCTATAGTAATCAAAACAGTATGCTTTTGGCATAAAAACAGATATAGACAAATGGATGAGAAATAGAGAACCCAGAATTAAACTCACACATTTGCAGTCAATTACAATTTAACAAGGGTGCCAAGAGCAATCAATGGGGAAAGGACAGTCTCTTAAACAAATGGTACTGGCAAAATTGGATATCCACTATCTCTCACCAACTCAAAATGGATTAAATATTTAAACATAAGTAAAGCCTGAAACTGTATGACTTCTGGGAAAAAATAAGGAAAAACCTTCTTGACATTAATCTTGGCACAATTTTTTGGCTATGACGCCAAAATCATAAATAACAAAAGCAAAAATAAATAAATAGGACTACATAAAACCACAAAGCTTCTGCACAGCAAAGGGAACAATCAACAAAGTGAAAAGCCAACCTATGTTGTCTATATGGGAAACATATTTGCCAATAATTTATCTCACAAAGGGTTAATACCTAAAATCTGTGAAGAACTCATACAAATCAATACCAAAGATACTTATAACTAGATTTAAAAATGAGCAAAGAACCTAAGCAGACACTTCTCAAAATAGAAAAATGATCAAAATAGAAAAATGGCTAGCAGGTATCTGAAAATATGGTCAACATCTCTAATCATCTGGAAAACGTAAATCAAAGGCACAATGAGCTATCACCTCACACCTGTCAGAACAACTATTACTAAAAGACAAAAGAGTTGGAGGGGACGTGAAGAAAAGGAAACTCTTGTATACTGGTCTTGAGAACATATTCTAGTACAATCATTATAAAAAATAGTGTGAAAGTTTCTCAAAAACTAAAAATAAAATTATGATATGATCCAGACAATCAACTTCTGAGTATATATCAAAAAAAATAAAAAAGAAAGAAATCAGGATCATGAAGGAATCTCTGCCCTTCCGTGTTCACTGTAACATTATTCACAATAGCCAAGATATGAAAACAATCTAAATGCCCTTTGATGAATGAATGGATAAAGAAAATGTGGTACATGTATATACACAATGGAATATTATTCAGCCTTAAAACAATCCTTCCATTTGTGACAGCATGGATGGAGCTGGAGGACCTTATGCTAAGCGAAATAACCAAGGCACAGAAAGACAAATGTGGCATGATGTAACTTATCAGTGGAACCTAAAATAGTCAAATTCACAGAAGCAGAGAGTAGGATGGTGGCTGCCAGGAGCTGGGGGAAGAAAAATATAAGTGATGTTGGTCAAATAGTGCAGAGTTTCTGTCACGCAAGATGAATAATTTCTGGAGACTTAATGTGAAACAATGTGCATATATTCAACAAAAAAATGTAGTTTGTTAAGAAGACAAATCTCATGTAAAACTTGTCACTACACAGACACATACACACACACACCACAAACACACATAAGGGCAACCATGTATTAATAATTGATATGTACATTTTTATGGAGATGGAGTCTCATTCTGCTGCCCTGGCTGGAGTGCAGTGGCACAATCCCTGCTCACTGCAACCTCCACCTCCTGGGTTCAAGGGATTCTCCTGCGTCAGCCTCCCGAGTAGCTGGGACTACAGGCACATACCACCACGCCTGGCTAATTTTTGTATTTTTAGTAGAGACAGGGTTTTACCATGTTGGCAAGGCTGGTCTTGAACTCCTGACCTCAGGTGATCCACCTGCCTTGGCCTCCCAAAGTGCTCGGATTACAGGCATGAGCCACCATGCCTGGCCAAATTATTTTAATTATAGTGATTATTTCATAATGCATATGTTTATCAAAACATCATATTGTATGCCTTACAGATACACAATTTTATGTCAATGATATCTCAATAGAGTTGTCTTATAAAAAGTGTTTGGGTATTGAATTGGGACCCAAGCCTACAGAGAGTGGGATAAAGAGTCAGAATTTAAAGGAGAGAGTAGGTTACATTGTCTTCTCTGATGAGGATTTCTTCAATCTTACATGCTTAGGCCAAAATTAGAATTATGCAGAATAATTAGAAATATTTCATGCAAAAACCGTCTTTGCAACTGGTGCTCACAGATGTAAGTTTGACTTAACGCTTATGTGACTTTGAAGAAGCACTGTATATTCTTTTTGTTTTTATTTTACTTTAGGTGCATACTATCTCTGGCATTTCTCCCTGTGTTATCCCTCCCCTCCCTCCCCTCTCTCCCCACCCCCCCCCCGCTGTCTCTCCCCCACCCCCACAACTGCCCCCAGTGTGTGATGCACTGTATTTTCTTATAAAAATAAGATAGCTTGATACACACCACAGAACTAGTGTGAGGTTCAATATACATGGACTAGAAGGCATTTTATAAACTGTGGAGCCCTAGTAAAAGGTGGGAATTTATTACTATTATTAGCATCATTTGTAAAAGAAATTTTTAATTTTAAAAAAAATACTTTTTGTTGCGTATATTTGAGGTATACAATGTTATATTATGTGATAAGTTTTGATAATTAAAATCTCTCACCCCAAAATAGTTATCAGACTCTACTGAGAGCTAAACATCGGGTCACCTGGACATAAAGATGGGAACCACAGACACTGGGGACTAGCTGAGCGGGGAGAGAGGGAGAAGGGAGAAAGCTTAAAAACAAGCTATCGGGCGTTATGCTCACTCCTTGGCTGACAGGATCCCATACCCCAAACCTCAGCATCATACAATATACCGACATAACAAATTTGCACACATACCCAATGAATCTGAAATGAAAGTTGAAATTATTTTTTAAAAAAGGAAAAATTCACTCAATACAATAAGCAGTAGATTAGACACTGCAGAATAAAAGAATAAGTAATTTCAAGACAGTGTAATCAAAATTTTTTGAACTGAAGAACAGAGAGATAAAAGCTCAAAAAAACTACGAGGCCATGCTCGGTGGCGTAGACCTGTAATCCTGACACTATGGGAGGCCAAGGCAGGAGGATCACTTGAGGTTAGGAGTTTGAGACCAGCCTGGCCAACATGGTAAAATCCTGTCTTTACTGAAAATACAAAAATTAGCCAGGCGTGGTGGTGCACACCTGTAATCCCAGCTACTTGGGAGGCTGAGGCAGGAGAATTGCTTGAACCTGGGAGGTGAAATTTGCAGTGAATGGAGATCGAGCCACTGTACTCCAGCCTGGATGACAGAGAGAGACTCTGTCTTAAAAAGAAAATTTTTTTAATTAAAAAAATTGTTAAAAATTAGGAGACTCAGCAACATGTGGGACAGTATCAATTGTTCAAACATGTGCAATGAGAGACCCAAGAAGGAGGGTGCAGATGCAAGTGGTTGAAGAAATAAGGATCAAGTATGTACGATCGTGCATAAGAATATATTATGCAGGGCCTGGAAGCTCAATAAATGCCAAGTAAAACACACACAAGGAAAACCATACCAAGACATCATAACAAAAATACTAAAAACTGATGCTAAAAAGAATATCATAAAGGCAGTCCACTTCATACAAAACAGGAAACACTTTATAGAGACAAAGGTAAGAGAGACTGCTGACATCAGAAACCATGCAAGGCAGAAGAATCAAGCCACTTCGTTAGCCTAAAAACAAAAATAGCAACAAAACAATGGTCAACCAATAAAATTTAAAATATCAAAATTATTAAAAAACAAAAAAGATTTTCAGATAAAATCCAGGTGAGTTTGTCACTGGTAGATATACACCAAAAGAGATGTTAAAAAGAATCTCTTCAAGCTGAAGGAAAATGATTCTAATAGACTTCCAATCTATACAAGAGAATGAATAGAACCAGAAACAAGATATACATGAGAAGGTGTAGAATATTTTTGTTTTTCTGTTTTCTAAATCTACTGAAAAGACAACCGACTATGAAAAGGAGAGGTAACAGTGCCACCGTGATTCATATTACCTGCGGAAGTAATGCATGACTATGGTGCAAAGGAGGGCCATCACCTCCAGATTTTCTCTGATTCAGTAGATGTGGGGTGGAGATTGAGAATTTATAATTTTAATATGCTCTCAAGATATGCTAATGCTGCTTACCTGGGAACTATTTCTTTGAGGATCACTGAACTATAGATTCAATGCTATCTCAGGACAAAGTACAGCAAGCTTTTTAGAAAAGAAATGGACAAACTGACAAACTAATTATAAATAATTTATGAAAATTAAAAAAATGTAGGATAGCCCAGGAAAATTTTGAAAGAATGAATAGAATTGGAGGACTGACCCTACCTAATTTTCAGATGCATTAGATAATGATGACAATACACAGGACATAACTGACATAATGATATTTGTGTAAGGATAGGCATATGAACCAACAGGACTGAAAGTGGAGTCCCGAAATGGACCAGTGAATTTTGCGCCAATTAGTTTCCACAGACTTTGTTATAGCACTTCAGTAGGGGGAAAGGACAGCCTTTTCAACAAATGTTGCTGAAACAACTGGATATGCACATAGAAAAAAATTAAACCTTAATCTTTAAATTATGCCATAAAGTAATATAGAAAAGATCACAGGCATAAACATAAAATACAAGATTATAAAAGGAGAAAATAAAAATAATATCGGGATAGGCAAAGACTATATGGCACACAATACAAGCCAACCGTAATAGGAAAAATCGGTAGAATAGACTTCATCAAAATGAGAAACATTTCCTCCTCAAAGGCAGGTGAGAAAATGCAAAGGCAAGCCAATAGCAGGGATTCTCAATTCGAATATTTGAATAGTCTCAACTCAAATATTTCACAAAGTACTTTTATCTAGAATAAATAAATAACACATTAATAATAAGGAAAGCAACTCAATTTTTTAAAAGACAAAAGCATTGTACAAACTCCCTGAAAAAGATGTGTGAATGGTCAATGTACATCAGAAAAAATAATGCTCAAAATTATACAGGGGCTTGCAAAAACCACAGCGATATATTACTAGCTACATCTCAAGTAGAACAGCTACAATTTAAAAGACTGATATTGATTTACATGCCTATTCTGACTCAGTACCAACTATGGTTAAGGATATGAGAAAACTAGACCTCTCCTTACGTACTTCACTGGGAATGGAAATACTACAATTACTTTGAACTGCTCTTTGGCAGTTTTTGTAAATTAAATATACACTTTCCATACCATCTCACCATTCCACACCTATGTATTTACCTAAGAGAAATAATACCAGATAATTCTATATGAACATTGACAGAAGCTCTATAAATAATAGCTCCCAACTGCAAACAAGTCAATTGTCCGTGAACTGGAGAAGAGAACAATGTGCTGTGTTCATGCAATGGAATATTACTCAGCATTTAAAAGGAATAAACCATTGATACACTCAGCATCATGGGTGTCAACAATATTATTCTGAGCAAACAAAGCCAAGCAGAAAAGAGTGTCACACAGTCTATGAGATTCCATTTATAGGCAACTCTAGGAAAAACATATTTAATTTATAGTAATGGAAAGCAAATTGGGGGGAAAATTAACTGTTGAGGATATGAGGGAGGAATCTATTGGCAGTAACGGACATGTTCAAATGTCTTGATTGGGGAAGTAGTTACATGCATGTATGCATTTTTCAAAATTCACCTAATTATACATTTAGAGTGGCTGTATAATATTTTTGGTGGATACCTAAATATAAGTGATTTTAAAATACAATATACATAGGAGTATTCGGTAGCACCCCCTGTTATATAAGACATAAATACTACATCATTCTTTCTGGGATAACTAAACTTTATCTTAGTTTAAATGTTTTTGGATGATTAATTAAGTTACATCTTGAGGAATCTGTTCTGGAGTAGTGGTGCAATCACAGCTCACTGCAAACTGGATCTCCTGAGCTCAAGTGGTCCTCCCACCTCAGCCTCCAAAATAGCTAGCCCACAACACAAAGCTTGGCTAATTTTTTTAATTTTTCAGTAGAGACGAGGACTCCTTGTGTTGCCCCGGCTAGTCTCAAGCTCTTGGGATCAATTGATCCTCCTGCCTCAGCCTCTCAAATTGCTGCAATTATAGGTGTGTGTCACCACGCCCAGACTGTTCAATTTTTAATGACATATATTTTAATCTCTGTAGTCTACAATACATATCATTAGCTGTGGATATTTGAGAAAATATGTTTTATTAGCAATTCATATGTAAAAAATGTGTATATGTGTGTAACAGTAGGCACCATTCAAGTCTATCACAGTTGTAAGTTTATTAACATTATGTCTTATTATGTAAGCATAAAATACTACTTGATCTATATTCTGATGACTTTTGAACTGCAGCAAACCATCCAATAATAATGGCTTCCTGTGACACGTGTTTTATTATTCGCCTAATCTCTTTGCTGCAAGAATGTAATTATCATCAATAATTATAATCCAAAGCTTAAAAAAAAAGACTGAAGAAGGACCAAATTGTTCTCTGTCACTAGGATGCTCTTCGGTTTACTCTTTGGTTTGGTTAAGTGAAAATAGTTGATAGATTTTGATTTCATTATAGTCCTTAAATTCTACTGTAAATAATTAATCTTTTATGATGGAATGTTGTCATGTTTAATAATTCTGTCATTGTCTTTCATTGGAGCTCTGGTTCTTAAGACCTTTTGATCCTGAGATGAGGCTTTAGCAAATTTCCTTCAGATGTGCAGGCAGACATCTTTCATCAGATGCAGGATTAAGCAGGGTTAGCAGTCTTTCAGAGGCATGGACATCTGGGTTTCTGTTTTCTGCAGTGCTCCTTTCTTTATGGATTTTAGGGAGATGTAATATATGAAATACGGTTAGTTCTTTGATTTATGATTTCTTTAAAACCTAAGAAATCAGGACAAAGAAATTGGGAATGAGGAAGGAAGCTGAAAACATTTTTTAAGACCTGGAATGTAAACTAGAATCCTGAATTTGGAAGGAAACGGAAATATTCAGAGAGGTGTGAAGAGGAGAATACAGGGAGGATTTTCTGTGAAACTGTGTCTTACGTGAAGAAGTCACTGCACACCTTGCTTTAGTGGGCTTTTTGTGCCTAACACATATAATTCACTAGAAGGAATTTTGGAAGGAGTACATTTGCCAAATATGTTCCACAGGATTTGCCATGAAACCCCAGGAAAGAACTGTGTGGGCTCCCCCTGGAAGTCTAATCCTGTCTTCAAATCACCAATAATTTAAATCTTGTGAAAGGAGCAGAATGTTTCACAGTTCCTGACTTAAAAAAAAAAGGCTATTTTTAAGTTACTGTAAGGTGAAAAAGGAAATTGTCTTAAAACTTCTAATATCTCGGTGTTATCTGGTTCTGCCAAGTATTAGCATCGATACTATGTAGACGGTGTGGTAACAGTGAATGTGCACAGTATACACACACACACACACACACAATGCACACACTTGCACTCACCCAGGGTGGCTCGGCAAAGAGAATGGGCAGTCCCAAGGGGAACTCGACACAAACTAGCAAGGCCTGTGCCCTTTTGACACTTCTTGGTTTCATGAGCAACTCAAACTACAGCAAAGATCAAGGTGGCAAGCAATCATTCTCTGAGAAGATGCCATTTCCTCCTTGGGCTGAAGAGCTACATATGAGCTAATAACAAAGTGATTTAAGCCTGTCTCAATATAGGCATTTACAACAAAGACGTAGGTGGATCACTCAAAGAACCTCACCATTACAAACTCTTCCTAGAATTTAGACTACAGCAGTACAACAACACTCGCATTTACATTGTGTGATGTGGAGAGGAGGGTGGGGAAGTATCATGGTGGATGAAGAGGACAGATCAGGAACGATGTGATAAAGCACCTTACAAATGGGGCCCTGTCTCCTGCATCATCAGTCTCTACTATTAACTCATTCCCTTCAGCATACAACTTTGTAAAATTCCATTAAACTTACTTTGTCTTCCAGCTATAACTCCTTTCCAGTCCTCTTTGCAGAAAAATAACTCTAAAAGAACTCTATCATCTATCTATCTCTCTATCTATCTATCTACCTACCTACCTACCTATCTACATCTATGTACCTACCTATCTAGCTAGCTGCCTATCTATCCTTCTATCCAGTGTACATACATACATATGCTTATGTGCATACATAAATACATAAATAAATAGAAAAATTTTAAATTTAAGACCAAACTTATACTGGTCTCAGCTTTTCACCTTCCATTTCTCATCTTATCTCTCTTCTCTGCTATTATGTCATACAAATTTCATTTTAGCCAGCTTTAAAACCAAATATTTACCCTACAAAAGTTTACAGATGATAGTGTTTATATACAACTCCAGCTACGAAGAGAAATGAGGTCCAGCCGATGCAAAGCTGCCAGGCTGCGAGCCGAGGAACATGCAGACGTATGCACCGCACAGCTGTGAGCGTGGTAAGAAGGTGGCCAGCTCTGAGGATAAACTCCAAATCCATAAAAAGTACAACTTTGTTTGTATCCTGATTCAAACAAACCAATTCTAAAATGATACCTGCATATGGAGATCATATTAAGCAACATTTTGTCAGGCATTTTGGCAACCCTGGTAAACAAAATCAAATATCCTTATCAGAACACTTACAGGTGAATTCCATGATGTGCTATCATAGGGATGTAGACGAAATAAGATTAGAAAAATAATAATGATAAATCTTGCTAATCAAGATATGAGAATTTATTCCACTAAACTCTGTTGGATGATTGAAAATTTCCATAATATGAAGTGAACAAAAATAATGCAAAAATAAGGTATTAGTTCATTTTTCTCCATATATTAAACATAAATGAAACTTAATATAAGCACTTAATAATAAGTGGATTCCTGAATTTCTATTTGGCAGTCAGTAAAAGGAACAAAATATCTATTTATATCAGGAAGTCATATTTGCCATACATTATTCCACACAGTAGGTACACATAGTGATAGAGACTAGGAAAATTAAACGTCTAAAGTGACATAATTTTTCTTGAAGTGAATCTTGGTATTTGATTTAGTTACAAAATAATTTTAACATATTAAGTAAAATATATTCTAAATGAATTTATATTATACATAGCATAATTTATATATATATATATATATATGGTGCTACAATTAGGTCTTTGCATAAAAATACAAGATAGTAAATGAAATAGAACTATCAGCAAAAGAGACTACATAATGCTTATTATTTTAAAAAATATTTAAAAATAGCTAGTCACTAACCCTCTCTAAGACTACATTATATCTCAGACATTCACAAGTCGGCTGTTCATTGATACAGTGATAAAGTAAGTTTACTCCCAGGTTACTTTAAGACACTCAGGTTAACTGGGTAAGACCTATGTAGCTTCCCACCAAAAGAGTGGGATGGTCATTTAAATTCTTAGCACAAATCATATGTGAGCATTTGGTTTGTGAAATATGCAAATCAAGTTATTTTTATTCAAAGGATCAATATTAAAAAATAAGCCTTGCTTTGGATTTATAATTTCTTATCCTCTGAGGAATTTGCACCTTCTTAGAGAGAAGGGCAATGTCCAACACAAATATAACACACGCTACAGATGTTAATTTTAATTTTTCTAGTATCCACAGAAAAGGAAGTAAACACAAACAAGTGCAATTAATGTTAATAATATGTTTAATTTAATTCAATCTGTTGAAAATACAATTTCAGCACAAAACCAATATAAAAAAGATTTTAATGAGTTGTTTCTTGTATACTAAATTTTTTAAATCTGGTGTGTATTTCACTCATATAGAACATCTTGATTTGAAAGCTAAGATTTCATTGGAAATACTTGATCTGTATTTAGATTCAATAAAATTTATAGTTAAAAATATAAATTTATATACCAAATTTGTTCCAGATGTACTTAAAGTTTTTCAACAACTTAATCAAGTATCAGTTTTTAAATATAAATAACAAATTAAAATTAATAAATTTAGTTTTCAGTTCTTCAGTCTCACCTGCTGCAGTTCAATAGTTCATAGCCATGTGTCACTATGCCTACCACGTGGGGCAGCACAGGCCCACGGTCTTTCAACTTACCTAGTTGAGGCAATGAAAGTGAAGTTTGGCGAACACCAGTTTACATGGTATATTTTCAAATAAAAAAGGAAAATAAGAAGTATTTCAGACTTTCCAGCCTCCAAGAAAACAGCTAGGCACAATTAATCATTTTCACTTTTTATAACAGTAACCACAGAAAACAGAAATGAAAGCTTCAAAGTTTATCTAGTACCTGTACTTTTTTATCATTTTGAATATAAAATATTTGTGTTTGGATGAACAACCTGTAGCTATTTCTTTTAAAGATATAAAAATGTCCTACTAATAAATAAGTTGAATCTTTCCAATCTTTCCAGTTTTTATTGTATCACACTATAAAAACTGATATAGGACAACTTTAAGCCACAGATGTCCCACTAAATACAATTCCAGTGACATGTAGACACACTTTGCCAATTGAAATTCATTTTTTCCCACAAACATTGTAACATGGAATCCCTTCTTTGTACTGCATCCTAGATCATTTCTCGATTCCTCATATCTTTTCATTTACTTACTGTAATTCCAACTTTGTGCAGCTCCACACTTCAAATCCTGCTGAACTACAGGACACTGACATGTTCCTTAACCCAAATAACTTCTTTCAGTAACAAAAACCGAACACATTTTTAGTACATGGAATATGCCCTTCACTGATCTAAGAATGTTACATGTTCCAGTCTATTTCATCTTCTACACATCTCCATGAAGCAGACATTATTCTCTTTCTCATTTATAGACGTGGAAACTATCGTACAGAGAGGCCAGGTAAGTCATCCGATGCTTCACAGGGGGAAGTGGTGATGCTGGCGTTGAATCCAGGAGCCTGGTCTTCAAGCTGCACACTCTTCCACTACTCTCTTCTGCCTTGCTGAAAATCTGGCCCAACCTCTTGACAGTCACACCCTGCAGTCAGCTTCTTTCTCTGGAGTAACAGTTGGTTTGCAGCGACTGGTCTCATTATTTCAGGAAACATAAGTGGATCCTGTCTGTCTGGACCACATCTGGACTGAAGAACTGAAATACAGGGTGCTTCAGGCCAAGCTTCCTCTTAGCTCAGATTCATCATAGAGGCAATAGTTGCCACAAGGTCAAGGGCTGGCCATCAACCTCTGGAGCAGCAGCCTTTGTTATCAAGGGAAGGGTCACAGCAGCACTCTTCTGTCTTTAACTCCTGATTTAGGAGTTTTACTCCAATACTATGATCCAGGTGAAACGCTCCTGCCTTCTGACCACACTGTCCCTGAATCAGTGAATACCTGAAATTTGAGTTGTACCGAAAGTAACCTCTTGTTCAATGGCTGTTTACCTCTCTCATCAATCTACCTCTGTTTGCCCTTTCTGTAACAGACTCTTCATGTTGTCTGGTTTTTAGAAATTGGCTCTTACCACATCTAGAGCTGGAGACATCCCTTTTCCATTATTTGTAAATCCTGTGCCAATGGTTCATTTGCTTCTGTATTGAGAAAAATGACAATAAACGTTTTTCTGCAAAAAATTCTGAATACCAGTAAATAATTAAAATTTTTAAAATTCATAGTCCTGCCAATCACCATTGGGTGGGTAAATATCTTTAAAAACCTACAGCTGCTGTTAAGCACACTAATGCAGAAACAGAAAACATGATACTGCATGCTCTCACTTCAAAATGAGAGCTAAACATAGGGTACACATACACATAAACAGGAACGATATAGACACGGGGGTCTCTTTTAGTGGGAAGCATTGAGTTTTTTACCTTTAAATATCATGTTAGCTGTGGGTTTTCATAAATACAGTTTATCAGGTTAAGTTCACTTTGATTCCTATTTTGTTGAGTGTTTCTTTTTTTATTTTTAATCACAAAAGAGTTTTGGATTTGTTGAATGCTTTTTCTGTGCCCAGTGAAATAGTCACATGTTTTTTGTTGTTATTCTACTAATATGGTGGATTACATTATTTTCATATGTAAAACCTCCCTTGACATCCTGAGATTCATGCCAATTCATACTCATAAAAAGTATAAAACATTTTACATGTTGATGGATCACATGTTGATGTATAAAAATAATTTGTATTTTGCAGAAGATTTTTGCATCTATATTCATAAGAGATAGTAGTCTATAGTTTTCCTTCTTATGATAGTATTGTCTACTTTAGATATCAGGGTAATATTGGCCTCATAAAATGAATTGGTAAGTGTTCTTACTCCTACACTTTTTGATAGAGTTTCTGAAGAATTGATTTTAACTTTTTCTTTAAATGTTCGGTAGAATTTACTAGTGAAACCATTTAACACTGGCTTTTCTTTGTGGAAGATTTTGATTACTAATTGACTCTCTTTGCTCATTATACTTGTTTACTTGTTATGCTTCACTTGTTATTTGAAATTTGTATTTTTTCTTAATGTTTTTTGTAAAAGCTGTCTGCTCTAATTTATTGAATTTGTTGAAATACAGTTGTTCCTATAATAGTATATATAAAATTTCTGCAAGATCTACACTGATGTCTTTGGTTTTCTTCCTTTTTTCTAGGCCAGTCTAGCTACAGGCTTGTCAATCTGGTTGATATTTTTGAAGAATCAACTTCTGGTTTTATTGATTTTCTTTATTAGTTTTCTACTTTCTATTTCATTTACTTCTGCTCTAAAGTTTATCTCCTTTCTTTTGTTTTCTTTATGTTTCTTTTGCTCTTTTCCAGTGTTTAAAGGTAGACATTTAGTTTTTGATTTGAGTTCTTTTTAGACTTGCTTAGGCAATAAAAGCTATTAATTTCTTTCTCAGCTCTGCTTCAGCTGCATCCTATAACATTTTCTATACTGTTTTTATTTTCATTTTGCTCAAAGTATTTTCTAATTTCCCTAGTTTTTTGACCCATTTGTTATTTGGAAGTATGTTGTTTAATTTCCAACTATTTGTGAATTTCCCAAATTTCCATCTGTTATACATTTGTAATTTTATTCCATTTTGGTCAGAGAACAAGTTTCGTATGATTTCAATCATTGTGAATTTAGTGAGCTTGTTTTATGGCACAGTATATACTCTGTCCCAGAGAACATACCATGTGAACCTAAGGAGAATGCATGTTCTTCATTGGTGTGTAAATGTATGTACGTTGTGCAAATTTTCTATTTCCTTGTTAATTTATTGCCTAGTTTTTACATCTATTACTAAAAGTGGCATACTCAAGTATCCAATAGATATGTCACATTACTGATTTCTCCCTTCAATTTAATTAATTTTCCCTTTAGATACTCTGGAGTTCTGGTGTTAGGTACATATAAGATTATAATTGTTACATCTTCCTTAAGTATTGAAACTCTTATCACCACAAAATGTACCCCTTTATCTCTACTAACACTTTCATTTTAAATATCTTTTGTCTAATATTAGTAGAGCTGTCCCAGCATTCTTACGGTTGTTGTTAAAATGATATGTCTTTTTGTATGTATTTACTTTCAACCTATTTGTATCTTTGAATCTCAAATGTGTCTCCTGTAGACAGCAGTTAAATATATTTTTGTTCAATCTGACAATCCTGCCTTTTGATTCAATTTTTAAATTCATGGACATTTAGTGTTATTATTGATATAATTGGATGCATGTCTGACATTTAACTTTTTTTACTACATTTTTCATATCTCTTCTATTCCTCGGTTCTTCATTTCCTGCTTCCTTTTACATTAATTAGTATTTCCTATTGTAACATGTAAGTTCCTTTAATGATTCTTAATATACTTTTTAAAAGTTATGACTGGCTGCTCTATGGCTTATAATATGCTTCCTAATTAGAATTACCTGCAGATATATAGTAATTTAATTTCAGTGAGGTATAGAAACATCACTCGTACATACAGCTATTCTTTCTTTTCCTTTTTGTTCTACCTTTTATACATAATATCAGTATATGTTAAAAGTCCAAAAATACATTGACATAATTCTTAATTTAAATAATTTTATTCCTTTTAAAGAAATAAAATCAAGCCTATATTTACAGAGTTTGTTATTAACCATTTGTATTTACTGTTTCTGATTCTTTTCACTTGTTCCTCTGGATTTCGTAAACCATTTTGTTGTATTTTCTTCTTCTAATAGAACCGTGCTCCACACATCTCCTTTGTACTCTCAAAGATATTACATATCTATACTTTAGAGGTCCACTTATGTAAATATTACTTTACATAACTACTTTTAAATAAGTTAGCAGAAGAAAGAAAAAGTATGCAAAGATAAATAAAGTAATTTTGGGATAATTACTATCAGCAGTGATTTTTGTTTTTCATGTAGATTTGAATTATTGTATGGAGTCATTCACTTTTAGCCTAAGGAACTTCTGGATGTATGTCCTGGAACGTGATATGCATCTAATTATTTCGATTTTTGTTTATCTGACGAGAGCACTGTCAAATTGCCAAGTGTTACTGAGAGCAGGCTCAAATATTTTCTCATCCACTGAGGTTAACATAGGAAACGTAACCATTTAGCATGAGTTACCCTCAACAAGAATCAAGAAAGAAAGAACAGAAAGGGACAGGTATTCTCACAAACCAAAATTTTAGGAATGACAAATTTTGGAGAAATAGCTAAATGCCATATGTATATGTTGATGGCAGTAAAGGTGTTCTCTACTAGAGGAGAGAGATGTTCCTCCACCAGGGAGAGGTGTTCATTGAGATAGTCTCTATCCAGTGGGATGTACCTGGAGGAATCAGTGGAATGTGGGCTACCAGACCATATTACTGAAGGAGAGCAGGAGCAGGCCACACTAATAGCAGCACCAAGATCAATAAACTGATACCATTATTAAATTACTTCAAACCCTTTTCTCCTGATCAATAAGAGATTACATTCGTTTGTTTGTTTTATCTGAAAAAATGGCAGGCATTTAAATGGGATCATCACAATCCTAACAAGTCTATATACCCACAAGGTACTACCCTGGGCTTCTTAGTTTCATCTACCAACTATTTTTATGAGTATCTCAATGGTTTTCTGATTCAATAAATCTAACCCATCAGACACGTGTATGCTGGACAGTAAGGAGGGAAAGGGGAATAAGAGAGAGTGGGGTTCATAAACTCCTTCCAAGTTGCTGGCATAACCAGTTGAGGAGATGAATAGGACACTTACTGGAATGGGAACACTGAACGAGGAAAGAAAAATCATATCAGGAGAAAAAAAGCTCTATCTAGAAGCCATTTAGACTCTTTTGAGATTTTAATGGGATAATGTATGCAAGGAGGCCTAATAAAAGTAGCGCACAATACAGACATTGATGATGATGATGATGATGATTACCACCTAGCAGTCAGTGGATTTCCATGTGTACAGAATTTCAGAACCACTTCTATTACCTTCAACTATGTATTAAACCCTGCCAAAATGTTTCTTGTTTTCTAGCATATGTTTTGGCCCTAAATATAAATGTTAATGTTAATTCTCTTCTTTTACTCCCTGGCATCTGAATCTTCAGCTCTTTCTAATTTCCCTCGGATAAACATAGCCAAGTAGTTTCTTCCAAACTATATCTACACTACATCCAACGGTTTTCCTACAGACAGATTCCCAGAACACCAAGCAAAAACTAAAAGAAGTAGTATAAACAAAAGCAACTTTATTTACAAAAACTCAACTTAAGATCTAACAGAGGAAGAGTGAGTCAACACGGCTCACCATCAGCAGATGTCGTTAGGGGTCACTGTGGTTGTGTTTAAAATTTCTCAGTTGTTTTCAAACCTTAGTGTGTATGAGAATCATCTGGTAGGCTTACTAAACTGAAGGTTCCTGGGACCCACCTGCAGAGAATCTGAGTCAATGACTGGAATGAATTATAGGAATTTGCATTTTTAGCATAATCCTAATATAATAATCATTTTGTCCATGGGTCACACATAAACTGTTCATCTCATTGGTCATTGGCATTGGGCATGTTTATTGTCTCTCTATCTACTTTTGAAGATTGCTACGGTTAATAAGATTAAGCATACCACGATGCCTAATGTCACAGCTAGGTAAGAAAACCCCACCTTCCCTGAATATCTATAGATTTCAGCCTCTTCCTCCTGTTATTGCTTTCACAGAATGCTCAGGAGTTGCCTTCTTGCTCATATAGCTGTCTTATGTAGAAAATAACTCAGAAATGTTTCTAATTAGGCAAATCTGGTGATCAGTTATTTTAAAAACATTTGAGAAACTGTTTACCAAGGAAATGTGCAGATTTAAGTCTGACTTAATGGAGTTTGTTCAGAGGAGTGGGTATCAGGGCCAACTTTTACATATTGCTTACGATTTCCTTCTGTGTCATTTAGCTCTGCCTCCTTGAAGAAGGTTCATATGGGAAAAAAGAAAGTGTTGCCCCAACCTTCATTTCACCTTCTCTTATGTCTTATTGGTGAAGACATACAAATATTATAGCTATCAGAGAGTTACAAATTTGGGATTGTGTGAAGAGGAACACGTTAGCTTTGGGGAATCACAAGCTTTGGACATTTCTTCAGAGAAAACATAGCTGATCTTCGATGCAGAAACTCTCCCATCCAGCAAAAATGAAGTAGATTTAACATTTGAAAAATTGAAAGTAATGAAAAAACTATAATATAACCATTTATAACCAAATGTACTTTACAAAGAGCCTTTCATAATTCAACCTGCTAGTTGATCAGAAGTGCTTCTAAATGTTATTAATTAGGCCCAGATTAATTTTCTCTCATCCTATTTTGTTTCTCAGTTTCTTCTATATCTATAACTATAACTGTAATTATAGTTAAGTGACCATTTCCAAGGCTGGTGTAAGTATTTAGATATGAGAATTTTGTAGAACTATGGATGAAATGTTCTTAGCTGGATAGACAGATATATCTAAATAAGGATGTAGGGATATAGATATATGGACGTATATAGTTTTACAGATAAACATCTGGGTAAGGAAACACCCGCACACATATATAATATCTACATATATCATATTATAATTATATGTGTGTGTCAGTGTTTATATAATAAATATAATATATAAACATTAATATATAATATAAAATAAATGTAATATATAAAATAATATATAAAATATATATAATAAAATATAAATAAATATAAATATATAAATATAAAATATAATATTATATTATATATATTATATAAAATAATATATAAACATTATTTATAATATATAAATAATATATAAAATAATATATAAACATTAATATATAATATAAAATAAATACAATATATCTCTGTATGATTTTGGACAAATAGACAAAAATAATTTTTGTTAGGTCATGGGTTAGGTTTTGTTAGGTCATTAATGAGCAACCACTGTATTTCTAGAACCAAAGTCATTTTTATTACAGTAATAAGAAACAAAAAATAAGTCGTTACAAGAGCAAAAACTAGAATATATTGTTTGTAGCTTTGGTGGGAATCTGAGCTTAAGAAGCATGAAGCATTATAATATGTGTATTGTAAACAACCTTAAAGTAAAAACAGCAGCAACTTCACCGTCTTCTTGAGTGTGATGCTGTCCTTTGATGTACAGTGTGGTATCTGTTAGTACTGCAATGCTCCTTGCAAGGGGATGTGTGCCTTAGCTTCCTCGAGGCTATGGTAAACAGTTAATCTGAGTAGCTTTCTGGGAGAATGTATGCATGGCTGTCACTCTTAGTAATATGATCCTTAGAATCTTTACCTCAGCAGAAAAAGGAACTTCTAGAGCCATGAGGGAACATTTGCAAACATTTCAAGAGCACTGAGAAAGTAGCAAATAACTTTTTAGAGAAAGTTTCGTTTTCTTTTGTTTTTGAGGCAGAGTCTCACTCTGTCACCCAGGCTGGAGTGCAGTGGCGCGATCTCGGCTCACTGCAAAATCCGCCTCTTGGTTTCAAGCGATTCTCCTGCCCAGCCTCCTAAATAGCTGGCATTACAGGTGCGTGCCACCATGCCCGGCTAATTTGTGTATTTTTAGTAGAGACGGGGTTTCACCATCTTGGCCAGGATGGTCTTAATCTCTTGCTTCAGGATCCTCCAGCCTCAGTTTCCCAAAGTGCTGGGATTGTAGGCGTGAGCCCCACGCCTGGCCTAGAGAAAGGTTTGTAAGTTCCAAATGCCTGTTTTGTTTATTCTTATTATTTCAGTACCCTGATATTGTAAATTATACATATTTGATAAATAAATTAAATTTCCTGGTTATATGATGACTTTGATTGCCTTTCTCTATCCAAATACGTCTAGGCGCTTACCATTCATCTTGTCCTTTGAAAACATCTGCGTCCAAGTGCCCAGAATATGTCAATGGGAAAACAAACAAACAAACAAGCTATAACTAAAGCAGGCAGATTCTAGTCTTCCTAGAGTTAACTTCCTAGCTGGGGAGAGGTAAAAGGGGATTAAATGCATAGAAAAACAATAAATATGGTAAAGAATATGGTAGAATATTTTATTCCGGGAAGTGATCAATATAATGGATGAAAAAAAAGAAGAAAGTAGAGGAGGTGAAGGGAGTTAAAGTATCAGGCTAGAGAAGGGTGAGGAAGGATGTATTTCAGTAAAGTGATTGGCATAGGTTTCTCTGAAAAGATGACATCTAAGCAAGGAGTTGAAAGAGATGAAGAAATTAACCATTGTTTACCTGGGGGAAGGATGTTCTAGGAGGAGTAAGCAGGCAGGGCACAGGCTTGACAGTGGAAGGGCGCCTGGTGCTCCAGGAACTGTCAGGAGGCCAGTGAGGCTGGAGCAGAGTGGGACAGGGCAGAGTAGGACTATGGTGGAAGGATGGTGGAAGGTGTGGAGGGTCTTGTAGATCTGTGGGGGGGGCGCTTTTTCTTCACAATGAATGTTGTGTTTACTCTGAGCTCAGGGGGAGCCTATTGAACTACCTGGTACAAACTGTTTAACCTTTTGAGGTATCTCTCTGGCTGCTCTGTTGAAGATGGATTGTAAGAGGGCCAGGTGGACACAGAGTGACTGGTTACGAGGCCACTGCAGCGCCCCAGGTAAGACACAATGGGCACTCACATCTCATGGTGGCACTGGGACTGGTAGGAAGTGGCCAGCATCTTTGCCTCTGGCTCTGATGGAGAAGCTTTTATAAGACTAACTAGCATGCCTGGTACACTATAAAAAGTTGCAAAATTAAGACAGCAACAACAGCCTTCTGAAGATGCTAGGGAACAGCCAAGATACCTGCAACTTGAGTGGCCAAGATGCCCTGAGAGGGGGAAATGGCATTGAGTTGACGCCAACGTCACCCATCACTTCTCTTATCCAGACACTTACCAAGTTCTAAGGGGCACGAGCCTCGGAAGATCAAATGAAAGCAGTGGCAGAGACCTCCAACAAGCTTACAGGTTAGGGGAGACAAAGTTGAAATGTAGAGCTACCAAGGCAGCCCGGATATAGGAGGAGCCAAGCCTGTAGTAGAAAAGGTAACCATGGACAGGTGAGCCTGAAATTCCCCATGTGTAGGCTGGATGGGAGTGAGGGAATATGGTGCAGGTGGAGAGGCCAGGAAGTCAAGCAAAGCAGTCGCCAAGTATCCACTGGGAATGCAAACACTGGAAATTAAGGCAAGATCAAGAGAAAGGTCCTGCAAATACTAACAAGCTTTCAGGTAAGGCTCCCAGTGTATTATTTTCTAGGAGAGAAAGCAAACTAGAAAAAGTTTAGTAATTTCAGGCTTTGAAAAATATAGAACCAGGTGACCAACTCCAAGAGAAAAAATAGAAAGTAGTAGCAACTCCGTAGATGATAAAGAGCCATCAGAGTCATATGTTTACATAAATAAATGGTAAGATGGACGTTTTCACCAGAAAATAGGAGTCTAGGAAACAGAATTAAATGGAAATTTTAAAGCTGTAAAATAACTGAAATCAGCAACCCAATAAACAGTTTCAACAGCAGGTCAAATGCCGGAGAGTGGGTTAGTGAGCTGAAGGACAGATCTGCAGAAAATATCCTTATCTGCAACACAGGAAGAAATATTTACAAAAAGAGAGAGAAAGAAAAACAGTATGGAAAACAAAGGAGATTTTGAAAGATATAAAATGTGTATAATTGGTGTCCTAAACAGAAAAGAGAGGCATGGGGTAGAAGCCGTGTTTGAGGACATAATGGCTGAGAATTCTCAAAACAGACGAAGGACCCAAGTCAAAGATTAAAGAAAAACTACAGACCACAAGAAAATTAAATTAAGAAGAAAAAAATGAACAACTGCATATTTAGCAGCATTGTAAAACTGCTAAAAGCCAAAGCCAAAGAAGAAATTTTTCAAAGAAGCCAAGAGAAAATAGCACATTACCTTAAAAAGAGCAACAAAGATACCCAGAGCGGAATTCTTAACAGAAATTATCTGAGCACAAAGAAAATGCAATAACAACTCTAACATGCTAAAGGAAAATAATTGCCAATCGAGAATCCTTGATTTAGCAAAAACAATCCTTTGAAAATAAAGATCTTTGTAAACAGAAACTGAGAACATTTATTGGCAACAAATTCGCAATGAAAGAAATAATCGGGGAGTTCTTCAGGCAACAGAAAAATGATGAAAACATGGAAGTACACGGAGGAACAAATAATTTAAAAGTTATTATATGGGTAAATCTAAATAACTGGTTCCCTTGTATAACAATGTTAATAATGTCATGTGCTTCAAAACATATGTAGAATGGAAGTCCCTGACACTAATAATAGCAAAAATACGGTGAGGCTAGTAAAATTCAACTCTTGTACTGATGAAGTGATGGAAAGTATCTGTTTTTAGAGTGGCCCTAGTCAGTTAAGGATTTATATTGAAACACCTAAGGCAATAATGATGATAATGATGAAAGGCTACATTACTAATAAACTAATAAAAAATGAAATAAAAATAAAATCATAAATATTTATTAAACTTAAATAATTCCAGACAGGTACAAAATGAACCAGGGAATACAAATTATAAATAGGGCATAGATTTAATGTCAAATACATCAACAAATGTTTCTATTAAAAAACATAGAATCAGGATTTTTTAAAAATCTCCAATGTACAGTGTTTTAAAGAGATATGCCTTAAATGTAAGGGCATAGAGGTTAAATTTAAAAAGACATAAATGATTTAACAGGTAAAAACTAATGAAAACAAACTGTGATAGCTCTGCTGACATCAGACACAGCAGACTTTGAGGCAATGCTCATTATTAGAGACAAAGATATTTCCTAATGGTAAAATGGCTAGTCTGCTAGAAAGATAAATTCCAAATTTGTTGGCAGCTCATAGAATAACATTAAAATATACAAAATTAAAGCCGAAAGAACTGAAAGAAGAAAACAGACAAGCCTGCACTCATAGTGAAAGACTTTAATATCCTACTCTCAATAACCAATAGGACACTAAAAAGAAAAAAAAAATGATGCATGGAACATTTAAACAGCATGCTCAACAAATTAGGCCTAATTGGTATATACAATCACTGCACTTACCTTTTCAAGTGTACATGAGCTGGACCATGAGGCAAATATCACCAAATTTCATATCACTGAAATCATACAGCGTGTAGTCTCTGCTACAGTGGAATTAAACTAGATATAAATAACAAAAAAATTATTAAGAGGAAACCTTGACTTAACCATAAACAAATACAGTCCAATGCTATATAAAAATGTCAAAATCAAAAAACCTGAGGAAAGAGGTAGAAAGAAAACGCCCTCAGAATCAAGGCCAGAACTGGAGGTGGCAGGAAGACCAGTGCCTGTCTAGCATGCATGAGGGGTTCTTATTTCCCTTCTTTTCAGCGAGCATTCTGTACCCAGAACTGAATGTGCCAGAAAGAAGCCGCCTTTTTTAATTTGTACAAAGGCACGTAGAGGTAACTTCTGAAACTTCAAAGGAAAACAGGCTAACACAGATTGCTTTTAAAGTGTTCTTAAAGCATGAAGGCTACAAACCAACTGGGTCAAACACAAAAAGAATTCAGGTAATATTGTTCCTATGAGCCCTTGTTAGTGAACTGAGGGTGTTTCCTGTGACTGGTAGAGTTTTGAACCAACCACACAAAAGATGGGAAAACTACCCTGCAACAATCTGACTGATGATAAGCAATAAATATATGTATGTATCTATACAACTAAAAGAAATGGGATGATGAAGGCAAAGATGTCAATGTTATATTGAAAATACAGAAAAGTTACAACCAACAAAAATAAGGAGATACAAAGATACTGAGAAGTAGAGATGATTTCATCTCTAAAGCTGAGTGATAAAGATCATAGATCATATAAGGCTGAAGACACATAATAAAAGTAAAAGGGTAGATACTAAAAGAGATTACGTATACACACACACACACACACACACACATATATATATATGTATATATATATATATATATATACACTTTTTTTTTTTTTTGAGATGGAGTCTTGCTCATATCAGCCAGGCTGGAGTGCAGTGGTATGATCTTGGCTCACTGCAACCTCTGCCTCCGAGATTCAAGTGATTTTCCTTCCTTGGCCCTGTGAGTAGCTGCAATTACAGGCGCACGCTACCACACCCAGCTAATTTTTGTATTTGTAGTAGAGACGGGGTTTCTCCATGTTGGCCAGGCTGGTCTCAAACTCCTGGCCTCAGGTGATCAGCCCACCTCGCCCACCCAAAGTGCTGGGATTACAGACATGAGCCACTTCAGCCAGCGAGATAATATTTTTATGTAAAATTAGGTGATAAAGGACAGGAGGAGGAGAAGGCATATGGAATGTGGTGCTTTAGAAATGATTATAGTTCAGAAAATAAAGAAAGCTAACTACAAATATTTTATATAGTTCTAATACTAATAATGGTTACCACTAGAACAAAAATATAGCCTTTCCAAAATATCAGGACTCCATAAAGAAAAAAATCAAAGAGAAGAAAGAGATCACATTATAAAATGATTTAAAATAAATTCAATGTTTATAGCACAGTAGAACAGTATTTTGAAAAAAATTGTACTTGGATGATGAAAACCCTGAGTACCCTGTCTTCACCACCACATATTATACACATGTAAAAAGTTTCTCAAGTACCCCATTAATTTTGACACATTTTTAAAAGATTATAAACAGAAATTTAAAACCAAAACACAACAGTAATGGCCGTAATATACATAAACTAAATAAGGCACGTTCACATGTTAAAGAAAATTGATTTTTAATGAGTAATTTTATAAATCAAAGTTATTAGAAAAATTGAAAATGAAAAGAATGGCAAAAATTACACAAGACAAATGCAATAAAACAAAGCATAGGCCAGGAGCAGTAGCTTATGGCTCTAATCCCAGCACTTTGGGAGGCTGAGGCAGGTGGATCACCTGAAGTCGGGAGTCTAGACCAGCCTGGCCAACATGGTAAAATCCCATCTCTACTAAAAATAAAAAAATTAGCTGGGCATGGTGGTGCATGCCTGTAATCCCAGCTCCTCAAGAAGCTGAGGCATGAGAATCGCTTGAACCCTGGAGGCAGAGTTTGCAGTGAGCCAAGATCGTGCCACTGCATTCCAGCCTGGGCAACAGAACGAGACTCTGCCTTAAAAGGAAAAGAAAATAAAAAAAATATGACATAGGTGAGGGGTGTCA
This sequence comes from Ateles fusciceps, assembly GCA_036589455.1. Taxonomy (NCBI): domain Eukaryota; kingdom Metazoa; phylum Chordata; class Mammalia; order Primates; family Atelidae; genus Ateles; species Ateles fusciceps. Next base: position 1,591,707 of record JAZHEH010003213.1, on the reverse strand, counting down.
CTTCCTTGATTATATTATGATACATTAGCCATCTTAGGACACCAGAGCCAGAGATTCCCTTTATTGGTTTGTTTGCTTGAAGTAAGCACCCAAGTTGAGGAAATCCAAGTGATAAGCAATAAATATATGTATGTATCTAGGGTGTACTCTAGGACCTGGAGAAAGGCTTTAGGGCCTAGGGGTGGCCTCTAAGACCTGAAAGAGGCCTCTGAAACCTATAGGTGGACTTTGGGACATTGCGGGAGGCCTCTAATATCTGGAAGAGGCTCTGGGGCCTCAGGGAGGCTCCTGTGGGCAGCATCTTGGACCTACCTGAGACCACTGAAACCTGGGGGCTTCCTCTAGGACCTGCGGGAGGCTTCTAGGATGTTGAGAAGGCCTTCATGACCTGAGGGAGGCCTCTGGGACCTGGAGTATACTCTAGAAAATAGGGAACGCCTCTAGATCCTGAGGGAGGTCTTTAGCACCTGGGAGGGACCTCTGGAACCTGGAGTGTACTCTAGGACCCAGGAGAGGCCTCTAGTACTTGGGGGAGGCCTTAAGAACCTAGAGTGCACTCTAGGACCTAATTATAGCTTCTAGGACCTGGGAGCCCCCTCCAGCAAAAAGCCTCAGTGTTAAGCAAGGGATTAAATTCTGCAGACAAGGTAAATAAACCTAAAAAAAGATTCTTCCCCCAAGAGAAGGCTCCCGGGAGAACACTGCTTGGCTTACACCTTAATTACAGTCTTAGCAAAGAACCCAGTGAACCTGGGCCCGATGCATTGAAAATGTGAGATAATAAATGTGAGCTGTTTTAAGCTACTACATTTGTCATCATGCTCTGCACAGCAATAGAAAACTCACATGCTGGCTGTTTATTTATATATACATTCAAAGAAGTGAGTACAACTTAATTGTAAGTGCCGATGAGAGATTTAGGGAAATGGGATATATAATAGGCAAGAATAAAACAATACATTCAAAAACTATAAGTAGCATTGAAACAATTATCTGATCACAATGCCCTAAAACTGAGAGGGTAAAATAAGAAAATAAAAGGCCATTCTTCCTATAAGCTAAAAAAAAAAAAAGCATGTATCTTTCAGAAATAGCTTTGCTGACAGTAGAAACCTGAGATACATTGCTAATCATTTTGAGCAAAATGGAATTTATTCCAAGAATGTGTGTGGTTCAGTATTAAGAAATCTATTAATATTGTTTAGTATATTGATAGAACTAAGAAAAATATTATCATGCCTTATTTTTTTGTATATATTAACAAAAATAGATACCAATGGCTGCTTTCTTAACATGATGAAATACATGGACTCCAGTCAAAAAAAGACTGGCACCTTATTAAATGGGTCTACCTTTCTGACAAAAGTCAGAAAATAAGGGAAATGAAGAAAAAGGAAAGGAAAGGGAAGAAAAAAGGAAAGGAAATGGAAGAAAAAGGAAAGGGAAGGAGAGAAGAAGGAGAGGAGAGGAGAGGAGGGGAGGGGAGAGGAGGCGAAAGGATGGGAGGGGAGGGGAGAGGATGGGAGGGAATGGGAGGGGAGAGGAGGGGAGGGGAGAGGAGGGAGGGGAGGGGAGAGGAGGGGAGGGGAGGGGAGGAGGGGAGAGGAGGGGAGGGGAGGGGAGAGGAGGGGAGGGGAGGGGAGGGAGGGGGAGGGGAGGGGAGGAGGGGAGGGGAGAGGAGGGGAGGGGAGAGGAGAGGAGGGGGAAGGGAGAGGAGAGGAGGGGAGAAGGGAGTGGGGAGGGAGGGGAGGGGAGAGGGGAGTGGGGGAGGGGAGGGGAAAGGAAGGGAAGGAAAAGAGAAACCAGGCAAGCTGACCTTCCCCCCACCAGAATTTAACATTGAATTACACACATTTCTCAGTTCAATAAGAGAAAATAGAGATGACTAGATACTGTGACTCATGCCTGTAATCCAAGAGCTTTGAGAGGCTGAGGTGAGAGAATTGCTTAAGGCCAGGAGTTTAAGATCAACCTAGGCCAATACCATTCAAGACATAGGCATGGGCAAAGACTTCATGACTAAAACACGAAAAGCTATGGCAACAAAAGCCAAAACTGACAAATGGGGTCTAATTAAACTAAAGAGCTTCTGCACAGCAAAAGAAACTATCATCAGAGTGAACAGGCAACCTACAGAATGGGAGTAAATTTTTGCAATCTATCCGTCTGACAAAGGGCTAATATCCAGAATCTAAAAAAAACTTAAACAAATTTACAAGAAAAAAACAAACAATCCCATCAAAAAGTCTGTGAAGGATAGGAACAGACACTTCTCAAAAGAATATACTTGTGCGGCTAACAAATATATGAAGAAAAGCTCATCATCACTGGTCATTAGAGAAATGCAAATCAAAACCACAATGAGATGCCAGTTAAAATGGTGATCATTAAAAAGGCAAGAAACAACGGATGCTGGAGAGGATGTGGAGAAACAGAAACACTTTTACACAGTTGGTGGGAGTGTAAATTAGTTCATCCATTGCGGAAGACAGTGTGGTGATTCCTCAAGGATCTAAAACCAGATATATCATTTGACCCAGCAATCCCATTACTGGGTATATACCCAAAGGATTATAAATCATTCTAGTATAAAGACACATGGACACGGATGTTTATTGCAGCACTATTCACAATAGCAAAGACTTGGAACCAACCCAAATGCCCATCAGTGATAGACTGGATAAAGAAAACGTGGCACATATACACTATGGAATAGTATACAGCCATAAAAAGTGATGAGTTCATGTCTTTTGCAGAGACATGGAGGAAGCTGGAAACCATCATTTTCAGCAAACACACACAGGAACAGAAAACCAAACACCATATGTTCTCACTCATAAGTGGGAGTTGAACAATGAGAACACACAGACACAGGGAGGGGAACATCACACATCTGGGCCTGTCAGGGAGTAGTGGGCTAGGGAAGGGATAGCATTAGGAGAAAAATGTAATGTAAATGATGGGTTGATGGGTGCAGCAAACCACCATGGCAGGTGTATACCTATGTAACAATCCTGCACTTGCTGCACATGTATCCTGGAACTTAAAGTATAATTTTTAAAAATTAAAAATAAATAAATAGATATATCAGCCTAGGCAACAAAAAGCTAGACCTCATCTCTACCAAAAAAAAAAAAATTAAAAATTAGCAGGGCATGGTGGCACACACCTGTAATTTTAGTTTTTCAAAAGGCTGAGTTGGGAGGATGGCTTGAGCTTGGAAGTTCAAAGCTGCAATGAGCTGTGATGGCTCCGCTGCACTCCCACCTGGGTGACAGAGGGAGATCCTGTCTCAAGAAAGGAAAGGAATAAAGGGAGGAAAGAAAAGAAATAAAGAATTAAAGCTAAGAGGTATACCTAAATAACCCAATAGAATCGATTAAAATTTTGTATAATCAATAAGACAACTCAGAATATACTCTGAATGAATGGAAAGCCACCTCATGGTTTTGTACAGGAAAACTCTTCCTAAGTATGTCAGTTTTCTCTAAACAAATTTGTAAGTTTAATGCAGTGTCCCCAAAAGTAACACTAGTATTGTTTCTATAATTTGACAGGCTAATTCTAAAATGCATAAAGTCACCAAACACAAATAACCAGGAAAACTCTAAAAACAAAAAGTTATAAAAGTGAGATTCTTTTTCTAGTTATTTTAGGCTACAAAACCGTCATAATAAATTCAGTAAGATACTGTTGTGTTATAGGCAAATGAATGCTAAGGGAACAGTTTAGTGTTTTAAAATAGACATGAATACATAAGGGAATTTAATGTACAATAAAGGCAGGATCTCGAATCAGCACAAACAATAACAGACATTCAAATAAATAGTATAGGAATGACTGGGAAGATACCCAAAAAACGGTAAAGCTGCATTCACAGACAATAAAAAACACCAAGATGACCAAGGATTTAAACATAAAACAAAAAATTCAAACTACCAAGGCACAAAAATCCAAAGAAAAGTTAATTCCTTTATAGTCTTTCAGTGGGAAGGTTTTTCTCACTTTGGTTCAAAACTCAGAATCCATAAGCTAAAAGAATGATGAAACTGACTCCATTTAAAAATTCATAAATGAAGTGAAAAGAGAGTTGAAAAAGTAGGGCAACTATTGGCCACTTACATCACAAAGAGCCAACATGCTTAATATACAAAGAGCTCAGAGAACTTTAGAAGGAACAGACTGATCACAGTAGAACATGGCAATGGATGTGACTAGAAAAATTTTTAAAAATAGAAACAGTTTATAAACATATAAAAATAATTCTCAGTTTTACTCACTGAAAGATAAATGCAAAATACAAATGAATTAAACTAAGACAACATTTTTTATCTTTCAGATTGATAAAAAAATTCCAAAGACTTGGTAACACAGTGTTAGTAAGCTGTGATCAAAATAAGCACTCTCACCCTGTGCTGATTGGATTGTAATTGTTATAGTCATTATGAATGACAGTTTGCAACATCTACTAAAATTATATATACCTATCCCCTTTGACATAATAATGCCGTTTCTGGGAATTCATGACAGATTCGTCATGATGACATTGTTTAGAAGAGCAAAATATGGGACCTAACCTGTGAATACATCAAGAGGGTTTAATGAAATACATTATGGTAAAAAACAGAAATATCTTTTATAATATGCAATAATCCCCAAAAGTGTGGTTAGCTAAAAACACGTGCAGAATAGTGCATAAAGAATCCCATCATTTTTATAAAAGAAAGGGGCAGAGGATAATAAAACATTGTATACTTTCTTTATTTGCATAAGAACCTCAGGAAGGATTAGGGTTGCCAGACAAAATATAGGAAGCACAGTTAAATTTTGATACCAAACAATAATTTTTAGTATATGTATATCTCTTGTAATATTTGGGAAACACATACTGAAAAAGTATTAATTATTTATCTGGAAATTAAATGTAATCAGGAGTCCTGTGTTCTTATTTGTTAAACCTGGCAATGCCATGGAATATACCCAAGTAACTTTTAACAAGGTTTAGCTGTGTGGGTGCAGAAAGTAGCGTTCCCTGAGGGCAACATGAGACAGGGCTGGATAATGACTTTTTCCTTTATGCATTTTATACCTTCTGAATTTTAAAACATGTAATTGCATTACTTTTTAAAATGTAAATACATAAAAACAAATATGAATAAAGTTAAATATTCCTATAAGTGAACTACTAGAAACCACGTGTCATTAATTGAGATTTCTCTTTTATATTCTGTTTATAGTGAAACCAGACTCCATCTATCACCTTATAATTTGAAAATGTAAATGTCTTCAATTCAGTGAAAGCTGAAACGTTCTGTGATTTTTATGTTTTTAAAGAATTCTAACTCCACCTAGCCTTCTTGTTGCCACTATTTCAGCAGTGAAAAAAAAATCAAACATCTGAGGTTTGGGATTGAGAATAAAAGTGTCATAAAGTATTATTCTTGAGAAAGCAGGCTCAGCCAGGTTTTTGAAATCTTCCCAAATCTTCTCAGCCTTTTGACAGCTTCTCAGATAACTCAAATGGCCAGTCAGACATGTTGCTGTAGCAAGTACCAGCTGGGGAAAAAAAAAAAATCAAACGAAGAGTGTATCTTGGGACTTCTTAGTGTGGTGGTCCTCACACCTGGTAGACACACACACACACACACACACACACACACATACACAAACACAAACACACACACAAAAATACATGTGTAGATGAGCCAATGTATAGAAGTCATTTAGAGTTTTCTTGATGGTTAAAAACATGGGTTCTTATTATAATGTTATATGTAATAACTCAAATAATGAGAATGATTTTTAAAAATTAAGTAACTCTGCCTAGCTATGGTCTCTAAGAAATAATAGCATAAGATTACACAATGAGATATTGATTTTTTGACATAAATATCCTTATTGAGTTATTTATTTGAAAGTTAATTTTCCTCCTTTTTTTACGTAAGAAGTATGACAAAATATGCAAAATGAAACTCCGGGCTCCTTAACTTTAATACATTTAAAATTTTTCCTCTTACTTTTTAAAATATAAGTAAATGACTTGTTTAGGGGTTCAAGTAATATGAATGGAAAGGAATATTTTCAAAGGTAAACAATTTCTGATGATATTGCTTGGCAAAATTGTAGGGCAGCCAAGGTAGAGATTTTCACTGTATGTCATTTTGAAAGTAGAATTTATAAAAATGTCCTCAGCCATGATCATAATCAGCTGAGAGATTCCCACCCTCCAACCCATGCCAGCTGGCTCATGTAGCCACAGATTTTTTTTGGCAAATGGTCAAATACAACACACATTTTAAGCAGCTGGATTGACCTAACAGCCCTTTCATCTGTTTTACAGAGATAGAAGCCTGCTATTTAATTACAATCTAATTGGAAAATACATACACGTGTATTCCTAATCAATGGGATTAATATATAAAAATGTAACTTTGAAATTCCAAATAAACGTTGTTATTAAAAGCAAAAGCTCCTAAAGTTTATCATTTTCTCCTATATATTCTTTTTTATTTTTTGGCTGTAATTTTATTCAAAAAACACATAAAAGTCAACTGTTATCCTCCTGTATTAATGGACATTCTTAAATGTAAACATCAAAATAACAATACAACATAGAATATAAATTTTTATGATAAGATACTGGGATTCTTAGCTTAGCGTGCAGGGTGTTTTTTTTTTTCCTGCCTGAGATTATAATCAAAACAGTATTGGTCTTTCTTAACATTTCAGTCTCCATCAGGTTGATATTTGCAGTGTTCTAAATGAGAACCATATGCTCTTCCCTAACCTATTTAACTGTGGTAGCCAGATGTTTGAATAAATTGTGAAGGACAGCTCTACCAGTTTAACAGTTAAGCATAAGGCTGACCACTACCAGCTCTCACACTTTGTCCTCGCCTTAAGTAACAGGAAAAAAAAAAGGGGGGGGTCTACATTTTGTAACATATCTGACTGTGCCTCATTATTTTGATCAATGTTAAATGGTGACACACTTTCTGTGAAATAAACAAAAATATCTTTTAAAAAATTTATAGGGTTCAAATGTATTATAAAAACAAGTATCCTGGTTGCAATTATACTAAAGTCATGGTGAAATTCACAATAGTTTTATTATCATCCACAGCCATAAGTTTTCAGTGGGCATTCTTTTGATTCTACACGTTTATTACAATAATGGATTCCTTAATGCTGAAGACTTTTGCTGTCAAAGCCATGCAAAGCAGATAAAAGAGACTAGATATTATCTTTTGAAGCAAATTTTTAAGGTATCCAACTCACTATGTAATATATCTGAGTTGACACTCTTTTCTTCATATTAATAATTGGTTAACTTGAATCTGTAACTAATTGTAACTGGTTGCTTATTACTGTTTTACGGGAAAATTCACATATTTAACATGCACTTTTACAATAAATACAAAAGCAAATACCCTTATATATGTGCTTATAAATATCTCTGGACAAATAAGCTAAATTTCTTACAATGATTTCAGATTTAAACACAACACAATTATGTATCTACTCAAAGAATAAAGAGAAATCAAAATTGTAATTAGGTGGAATAATATAAAATATTGTTTAAATCTGGAAAATATCTTTGAATGGAATTCTTTAGAGCAAGGACAATATCATACAGCCTGTATGCAATATGTAATATGTAAAAGTTAGTTACATGTGATGTGGTGTAACATTATATGAAGGTGGAATGTGGCAAACTAAAATTGCATTTGGAGGATGAAATCACTGAAAACCATATGAAGACCTAAGAAGTTAATAAGATAAGATGGATGGCAAAAAATTCAAGGAAAATAAGAAAAAAGAATAAAGTATTATAGAACTAGTAGAAAACAAATAGCAAGATGATAAAATTAAATCCAACCATATTGAAAAGCACATTAAATGTAGACGGCCAAACACTATAATTAAAAAGCAGAGATTGTCAGAATGAATTAAAAAGCAGGATCTAACCATATGCTGTCTATAAAAATTTTAAGAAAACACATTTTAAATATACAAACCCAGATTGATTATGAGTCGGATAATGTCAAAAGATATATCATACAAACACCAATCAAAAGAAAACCAAGGTGGTTATATAAATGTCATAAAAGTTAGTTTTAGAACAGCAGATATTATCATAAATAAAGTTGATATTTTATAAGTATGGAAGTGTCAATTTGTGAAGAAAATAAATGTGAAAGGAGATAACAGATTCAAAGCACCTGAAGCAAAAACTGATAGAACATGTAATATGTATAGACAAAATATATGTAAATTTTCATACATTTCTCTCTCTCTCTCTCTCTGTGTGTGTGTGTGTGTGTGTGTGTGTGTGTGTATACTTTAAGTTCTGGGATACATGTACAGAACGTGCAAGGTATACATGTGCCATGATGGTTTGCTGTATCCACCAACCAATCATCTACATTAGGTATTTCTCCTAATGCTATCCCTCCCCTAGCCCTGCACCCCAAAAGAGGCCCTGGTGTGTGATGTTCTCCTCCCTGTGTCCATGTGTTCTCATTGTTCAACTCCCACTTATGAGTGAGAGCATGTGTTGTTTGGTTTTCTGTTCCTGTGTTAGTCTGCTGAAAATGATGATTTCCAGCTTCATCCATGTGTCTGCAAAGGACATGAACTCATCCTTTTTTATGACTGCATACTATTCCATGTATGTGTGCCACATTTTCTTTATCCAGTCTATTATTGATGCACATTTGGTTTGGTTTGGTTCCAAGTCTTTGCTATTGTGAATAGTGCTGTAATAAACATGTAGGCATGTGTCTCGTGTCTTTATAGTAAAATGATATATAATCCTTTGGGTATATACCCAGTAATGGGATTGCTGGGTCAAATGGTATGTCTGGTTCTAGATTCTTGAGGAATCACCACTCTGTTTTCCACAACGGTTGAACTAATTTATACTTCCACCAACAGTGTAAAAGCTTTCCTGTTTTTCCACATCCTCTCTGGCATCTGTTGTTTCCTGCCTTTTTCATGATTGCCATTCTAACTGGCAGGGGGTGGTATCTCATTGTGGTTTGGATTTGCATTTCTCTAATGACCAGTGATGATGAGCTTTGTTTCATATGTTTGTTGGCCATAAAAGTGTCTTCTTTTGAGAAGTATCTGTTCATATCCTTCACACACTTTTTGATGGGGTTGTTTGTTTTTTTCTTGTAAATGTGTTTAAGTTCTTTGTAGATTCTGGATATTAGCCTTTTGTCAGATGGATAGATGGCAACAATTTACTCCCATTCTGTATGTTGCCTGTTCACTCTGATGATAGTTTCTTTTGCTATGCAGAAGCTCTTTAGTTTAATTAGATCCCATTTATCAATTTTGACTTTTGTTGCCATTGCTTTTCGTGTTTTAGTCATGATGTCTTCACCCATGCCTATGTCCTGAATGGTATTGCCTAAGTTTTCTTCTAGGGTTTATATGATTTTTGGTCCTACATTTAAGTCTTCAATCCATCTTGAGTTAATTTCTGTATAAGGTATAAAGAAGAGGTCCAGTTTCAGTTTTCTGCATATTGCTAGCCAGTGTCTCCAACATCATTTATTAAATTGGCAATTCTTTACCCATTGCTTGTTTTTGTCATGTTTGTCAAAGATCAGATGGTTGTAGGTGTGTGGTATTATTTATGAGGCCTCTGTTCTGATTGTTGAGTCTATATATTTATTTTGGTGCCAGTACCATGCTGTTTGGTTACTGTAGCCTTATAGTATAGTTTGAAACTATATTTTCACACATTTCTTAAGGGAAAGTAGAAATATTTTGAAATAAGGTAAAAGTAAAACATTTTACAATAAATACAAAAGATTCCGCTAATTATATGTTTAGTGGGAAAGATCTAATATTAAATCCTGAAGCTTTTACCTTAAGAACCTAGAATAAGCATAGTAATATGAACCCAAATAAATAGAATAATAAATATATATATATTTATGGAGCCAAATTTGTTTCTTTAAAAGGTCAATTAAATCAATAAAATTGATCAAGAAAACAAGAGACATAAAACAAATTATCAATATCTTATAGATTTTATGCCAATAAGTTTGATAACTTACATGAGTAAAGTCATTGAAAGATGCAAATTACTTAAATTGACAAAAAGAGAAATATAATTCTAAATAGGCTTATGCCCATCAATTAGGTTGAATTCATTAATAAAAGCCATACATAAAGAAATTCCAGACCCAAGTAGCTTCAATTGCAAATTCTACCAAAAAATATAAGCAAGAAATTTTTTTAAACCTTATAAACTCTTTCAGAATATGAGAAGAATGGAATACATTTCAAAAGTAATTTTATGAGGTCACCATTACTTAGATAGTAAAATCAAGGGAACTTACAAGAGAATAGTACAGACCAAAATCACTCATGAACATATATGAAATATCCTTAATAAAATGTTAGCAAAATCAGTACAGCAGTTACTAAAAAGTGACGCTATATCACTGTAATGTTGATTATATATTATACGGTTGGGTAGTTGTCCTAATATTTCAAAATAAATCACATGACTATATAAGCAGGTGAATATATTCAGCACAATACATGTAAAACACAAGGCTTTGATGGATTTCCAACATAGATTTATTATTACCAAAAAACCACTCAGCAAGGTGGAAGGAAGGGAATACAAGATAAATATCTACAATTAATTGTACTTCTAAGTACTGGTAACATGAAAACATAAAATGTTAACAGCATGTCTCTGAAGGAAGTCTGTGTAGCACAAGGGAGGTGGGAGTGACCTGTGCCTTGCCTGCCACCCCAGCTGTTACTCCTCAGTACCTCATGATTGCTTTAGCTGAGAACAGTTTCACTTTGGCCTGACAAATTCCAGATAACTCCACTTTCATGCATTGTTTCAGTAACCTTTTTTCTCCTAAGTATTTTAATAAGGTTATGGACTAGGGAAAAATGGATCCTAAAATCAAGTCATGATGTTAATATGAAAGAATAAGATTAATCAAGTTGAATATGTTTATGGTAAATTGTAATTCTAAACTTTTGATTTTAATATTTTACACTTATGCAATGAGAAAAAAACAACAAAAATGAAGTATTCATGAACTGAAAATGAATGTGGTATTACTAGAATATAAGATAATACTATCATTAAAATTGAGATGTGAAATTTTTGACTGACAGAAGAATCAGGTATTGAATGAGTCCCAGTGATTTAATAGAATAAAATGCATATTTTTAATTTAACACAGAGTGGAATAATAATACTGTGATTATACTAAGATTTACTATTTTCGCCAGACTAAAAGAAAAAATAAACATAGTAATATCAGAAGCATCAGCGAACTATACAAAAAGTTATTCTATTTGTAAGTGTTGTTTACATTTTCATTCAAATATCTCTTTGGGGCTTGTACCTGATTACATATTTTAAAATCAGCTTTAGTAAAGTATAATTTGCATAAAATAAAACTCATTCAATTAACCATAACCATGTGTAAATATAAAACACTCTCATCACTCCAAAACATTATTTAATTCCATTTGCAGGCATTTCTCTCCCTCAGCCCTGGTCTCTGGCAACCACTGGTCATCTTCTGAAATAATAGTTTTGCCTTTTCTGGAGCTTTATATAAAAAGAATAAGGTAATTCATGCTTTTGTGCCTTTCTTCTTTCAGTTAACATAGTGCTTTTAAAATTCATTCATGTCGCTTAAGGAACATACATGCATATTAATGTCGACATGCATTCCATTGTATGGATATATCTGTATATCACACTATATCTATTTACTAGTTGATGGACATTAGTTTCTTTCTTGGTTTTTGGAAATTATGATTGAAGCTGTTTAATGACTCTAATACAAGATACAAAGTTATATTTACAAAGTTATAATATACAAAGTTATATTTTCATTAATATTTGGTATATACCTAGTGGAATTGTTGGGTCACCTGGTAAATAAAATTTATATAAGAAACAACATTACTACAAGCAAAGTATGAGTGCCAGTTGCTCAACATCCTCCTTAATAATACTTGATATAATCAGTCGTATTTTAGCCTTTTTAGTGAGTATGTACACATTATGGTTGATTTGTTTTCCTAATGACTGATGATATTGAGCATTGTTTCATGTGATTATTTTCCATTTGAGTCTTTTCTTTAGTGAAGTGTCTGTTCAAATACCAAATTCTGATAATTTGTTGTAATTATATAAAAACACAATTCATTTTTGCATATTGGCATTGCAATTGTAACTTGCTAAACCATTGTGCTTGTTCTGGTAGCAATTTTGTAGATTGCTTAGGATTTTCCACATAGATGATCATGTCATTGGTGAATAAACAAGTTTTACTTATTCCTTTTAAATAAATATATTTTTTTAAATTTGCTTTCTTAATAAGTCATACTTCCTTCTGAATTAAAGTGATGAGTGTGAATATTCTTGCTTTTTTCTGGATCTTGGGGGTGGTGGAGAGGAAGTATTCTGACTTCCATCATTACATAGGGGTATACTGTAAGTTTGCATAGGTGCTCTTTATCAGATGAAAGATTCCTTCTATTTCTAGTTTGCTAGTGGTTATTATCACAGATGTGTGTCAATTTTTTTGTATTTTATGCATTTGTTGAGATTATTATTCCTTTTAATTTTGGTTCACTAATATGGTAAATTAATTTGATAGATGTTTGCATGTTAAACCAATCTTTATCCACTGTGGGTGGAAATGTAAATTAGTATAGCCATTATGGAAAAAAGTATGGCAGTTTCTCAAAAAACTAAAAATAGAACTACCATATGATCCAGCAACCCAACTACTGGGTATTTATCCAAAGGAAAGGAAATAATTATATCAAAGGGATACCTGCACTCCCATATCTATTGCAGCATTATTCACAATAGCTCGTATATGGACTCTACCTACATGTCTATCACAGATAAATGAATAAGGAAAATGTGATTATACATACACAGTAGGACACTATTCAGCCATAAAAAAGAATGAAATCCTAACTTTCCTAGTAATATCGATGAGCCTGAAAAACATTATGTTAAACAAAATAAGGCACAGAAAAATGAATACCACATGTTCTTACTCATATGTGTGGGCTAAAATATAATTTTGAGCTCATGGAAGTAGAGAGTAGAATTGTAGGTATTGGAAGTTAAGAATGTTAAAGGGGACAGGAAGATGGGGTAATATTTGTTAATGGCTATAAAATCACAGGTGGACAAGAGGAATGAGTGGTGTTTGCAGCACTGCAGGCTGAATATGAACAACTATAATTTACTGTATGTTTTCAAAAGTTAGAAGAGAGGATTTTAAATATTTGCAACACAAAGAAATAGCAAATGTTTAGGCTGATGATAAGTTAATTACTCTGATTTGATCATTACATGTTGTATGCGTGTATCAAAATATCACTCTGTAACCCATAAATATGTACAATTATTATGTGTCAACTAAAATTAAAAGGAAAACATTTCTTGTTAATATGGTAAATTAACTTGATAGATTTTGGAATGTTACACCAATCTTTTATTTCTGGGATAAATCCCAATTGAATATGCGTTATTAATTTTAATCACTGCCAGATTTGATCAGCTGCAATTCTGCTAATCATTTATGTGTCTGCATTTATGGGAAATATTGATTTGTAGTTTTAACTAATGTTTTCATCTAGTTTTGATATCAGGATAATGCTAGTCTTCTAAAATTACTTGTGATCAATTCCCTCTACTTCAGTTTTCTAGAAAAGGTGTTTGTAAAAATTGTATAATTTCTTCTTAAATATTTTATAGAATTGCTTAAGAAACCATCTGGGCCTAGATAGTCTTTGTGAAATTTTGTAAATGCTATATGCAACACTTTCAGTAAATAAGGATTGATTTGTGTTATCTCTTTCTTCTTTATTGACTTCAGCACTTGGCATTTTTCAAAGAAATTATTTAATCTAAGGTATTGTATTTTTTGCCAGGAAGTTATTTATAATATTTTCATATTATATGATATGTCTGTAGAAGATGTCATGATGCTGTTATTTTATTCTTGATATTTGTATTTTTCTGATTAGTCTAAAAATATGATTATCAACTTTTTAATGTTTTCAAAAAACCAGCATTTGATGCTATTCATGTTTCCAGTATTTTAATTTTTTTTCTTTTTATTATTTACTTCGTTTTGACAAATTCAGATATAATTTACTCATCTTGATCTAACTTTTGGAGGTGGAATGTTAATTCACATTTTAAGACTTTAATCTGTTATCATAATTTCATACTAGAATATTCCCCAAAGCACTGTTAGATATAGCACATATTTGTACATGTTGCATTTTAATTTTCATTAAGCTAAAATATTTTTAATTCCTTTTCGATTTTCTTTTGAATCATGATTATTTAGAAATATATTGCTTACTTTCCAAACATTTGAAAATTTTCCAGATATTTTTCTGTTATTTGTCTCTACCTTAATTCTGTTGTAATCTGATAACGTATTTTATGTGATTTAAATTCTCTTATATGCATTGAAACTAATTTTATGGCCCCAGACATGGTCTATTTGATGAATGTTTCCTGTATATTTTAAAATAATGTACATTTTGCTGTTGCTGGGAGCAGCACTCTATAAATATTAACCAGTTTACATTGGTTGATGGTATTATTCAAGTCTTCTTCACCCTTGCTAATTTTCTGTAGAATTGCTTTAATTAGGCAAAAGGCAAATATAATTCTGAATTTGTCTATTTCTCTTTTCAGCTCTTTCAGTTTTGCTTCATATATTTTGAAATCTATAATTACATCCGTGTGCATTTAAGTGTATTATGTCTTCTTGATGAGTTGACTCCTTTATCATTAAGAAATAATTGTCTTTATTCATTGTAATGTATCTAGTTCTAAAATCTACTCTCTCTGATCAATTTAGCTACTTCAGCTTCCTTTTGGTTAGTGTTCACATGGCATAGGTTTTCTCAACTTTTCAAGCTTTTAACCTATGTGTGCTTTTATTTTTAATGGGTTTCTTATAGATGGTCCTAGTTGATCTTGCTATTTTTATCCAGTGTCATAATTTGTTTTTTACTTGTGTTTAGATCATTTAGATTAAATGGAATTATTGATCTGATTATGTTTCAATCTACCATCTTGCTTTTCGTTCTTTTTTCCTCACTTTATTTTAGACTGATCATTTTAAAACTTATTATTGCCTTATCAGTACTAATAGTATATAAGTTCTCCCTTTTTGTTTTATTTTGTAGTGGTTATTCTTGATTTTGCAATTTCTTTTTTTTTAAACTTGTAACTGCCTATGTTCAAATAATATTATAACACTTTACATGTAGGGTAGGCGCCCTACAATGGTGTTCTTTTGTTTCTATGTTCTCTTCTCCTTTAAACTATTTAGTCCCACATTTTACTTCTATGTATGCTATAAATTACACAATATATTGTTACTATGTTTGCTTTATACCATAAATTGTCCTTACAATAAATTTTAAAGTGTGGTAAATATATTTTAGATTTACACTTCAGATTTTGAAAAATTTCAATGAGTTTTCATATATTTTGTTCACAACCCCATTTTTCAGGGACTCCACTTACACATATCTTAGGCTGCTTGATATTGTACCACCGTTTCCTGATGCTCTGTTTATTCTTTTGCAGTCTTGATTCTTTCCATGCTCCATATTAGTGTTTTTTATTTCTGTATTATCAAGGTTACCAGTCTTTACTTTTGCTATCAAATATCAAACTGATAACAACCCAATTATGTATATTTTTATTTCTAATACTGTATTTTTATCTCTAGACACTATATGTCTTTTTATGTCTTTCATTTATCTTCCCATCATGCTCTTCTTTTCCTCCATCTTTGCCTCCTCCATCTCAATTTCTCTAATTCAGAGACTCAGAATATAGTAATAAAAGTTGTTTTAATATTCTCATATGCTGCGTCCCTTCTTTGTCATTTCTGGGCATGTTTCTAATGATTAATTTTTCCCCCTGGTTATCAGTCATATTTTCCAGCTTTTACACTTGCTTAGTAGCTTTTAAATGGATAACAAATGTAGTGAATGATACATTGTTGGTGGCTGGATTTTGTTGTATTTCTTTAAATAGTGTTGAACATTTTTCCTGGCATGTAATTAAATTACTTGAAATCAGATTACTTTAAGACTTGCTTTTATGCTTTTTAAATCAGGATCAAGCAGCTTTTAGCTTACAATTTAATTAACCCCATTGCTAGGACACTAATCTTCTGAGAAGTCTACTCACTGTCCTATATATTATAACATCTTACCACATCGGTGGAAACATAAACTATTTCCAACTTTGCATAAATACTGGGAATATTTCTACCTTTTTTCACCTAATTGTTCTTTCTCTGATCTCGAGTTGTTCCCTGTCCTGCATACACAGATAAGTACTCAGCCAAAGCCTCTGTAACTCTCCGAATATCTCCGTGTGCAGCTCTTTGCTTCATGATGTCCTTCTCTGCAAATCATAGGTGCCATGTTCCCCCTAAACTCCCAATTCCATCCCCTCAACTCAGAAATAATAGCAGGATCTGTGTGGGTTTTTCTCTCATGTGTACAGTCAGAAAACTACTTCCTGGAATTTAGCTAATGCAATTATGGGTTTTCCTTGTTTGTTTCTCCTTTTTCCCCAATTTAATACTTAACTTGTGAGTGTGTGTGTGTTTGTGTGTGTGTGTGTGTTTTGGGCAGGGGTTGCAAAAATCCAGTTTCCCTTACTTCATCTTTGCAGGAACTTAACTGATTCATCTTTCAAGTAATAAAACTACAATTCTAAAACCATTAAAATTCTATAGTCTCTGTGTAATTCAGAATAATATCCATTCACTCACAAATTCATAAGTTATTATTTGTATTTTTGAAAACTAACATTGTGCTTTGCTAATGATAACAACATGTCTCCCCCCCATTAATTACACTGGTCTCACACCATATTTATTTGTAATCAAGAACTAGGTTAAAGTTAAAATATACATCATTAAATTTCCATAGACCTACTTTTTACAACTGTATGTGCAGTATACATATAAATTTAATCCATAACTGTGGTTGCCAAACAAAACCTAGGAATGAAAAGAAAAGAACATTAGAAAAGTTAATAGGGTCAGCAAGTAATAGAATCACATAAGATGAAATAGAACATATCTGCTTTATGATCAAAATGGTTTTCCACATTCTGTGCATTTTAATTTCTAATTTGGAGGTGAACAGACCACCCTCTAGTGGGATAAAGAAGCATGTCAACCATCATTCTCAGCAAACTGACACAAGAACAGAAAATCAAACACTGCATGTTCTCACTCATAGGCGGGTGTTGAACAATGAGAACACATGGACACAGGGAGGGGGAGCATCACACACTGGGGTCTGTTGGGGGGGTAATAGGGGAGGGACAGCGGTGGGTGGGGAGTTGGGGAGAGATAGCATGGGAAGAAATGCCAGATATAGGTGATGGGGAGGAAGGCAGCAAATCACATTGCCATGTGTGTACCTATGCAACAATCTTGCATGTTCTTCACATGTACCCCAAAACCTAAAAGGCAATAAAAAATGGCAAAAAAAAAAGAAGCATGTCAATTAACCAAATTTAGTATTCTTTGACTTCAGAAGTAAGCAACAAAACATTCTGCAGGATTTTTTAAATAATCTTCCTTTAAGATATTTTACTTCAAATTTAAGAGATTAATTAGCTTAGAACTTTCAAAGTTTTACATTTTCCAAAATGTCTTAGTGTATTATTCTTATATAACATTTGTAACAGATATACAACAGGAATTCATAATTCTACTTAAAAATATTGAAGCTGAGGTTTGAATATAGCTCGATCTACCTGGATAAGCTATATTAATGGCCAAGTGATGGTATTAGAACTCAAAGTCTGATGTTGGCAGTGAGGTTCTTTGTATCAAGATAACAATGGTAGAAGTTTCTACATGACAAAGCTACTGAGGCTGCTGTTAGATTGTTAATGACTACCATGTTGCAGAGTGTCCATTCTCATCATTTGAGAAAAACTTTTCTAGATATTTTAGCATGTAATCTTGATAATCATTACTAAGATCATTGCAGAGAAATATAAACAAAATCTTCATGATTTGTTAAATGAGTTTTCATTTCAAAATAACTAAACCAAATAGCATAGCTATACTTCCTGAAGATAAAATTGCCAAGAATTGCTGGAAGGAAAGTTTTCAGTGTATGAAAAAAAAATCATATCCTCTTAATTGTATCATTTTCCAGTAAGTACTAGAAAATGTCCCACTTTCAGGGTATTAGGGAAATTTCTAAATGCCTCTTTGGTTTTGTGGTGTGAATTTATTTAGAAGCTCCATTAACTTTTTATTTTGCTAAGAAACTCTTTGGTCCCATTTATTCATTGTGGATTTTTGTTTTAGTGACTAAGATGGAGGTGAAGACTAACCCAATCCCCTAACTTCTAATTTTATCTCATTACCTCAAAAACATATTTTTACACTTATTACCTAAAGGATAATTAGAGGGAATGGTAATGTGGTTTAGTGGTTAGAGACTTGGGCTGAGAATTAAAGAACCTAGTTTCTTTCCTCCCACTCCCAGCGCTGACTCTATGGCATCGGGTTAACCTTCGACCTCCTATAAATGCAGAGTTTTCAAAAGGAAAAACCAGCACTTCACCAGAGATGATGAAGCTAGTGTTTTTCAGAATAGAGCTGTCACGTAATTGTGTTGGGTGGCTATAATTTATTTTGAGGTTTACAATTAATGGCAGATTTGAGTTCAGCTATTAAGAGATCATGATCTAGAGTGAGCAAAAGGCACATTATCTGGCTGGCCTTGGTTCACTATTGCATGGCTGTGAAGGCAGATGGGAATCTGGAAGACCTGCTTGATTACAGAAAACAACCCAGGTACTAACAACGGTTGAAGGTATCAACTTTATTCTACTGTTGATCTAATCTACAATGCTCTCCAGATACTAGTATGCTGTTGTAGCTGCTGTTCATTCATAAGTACTAGCAAATTTGGTGAAAAAGCAGAATATGTGTCTCTACCCCTGACCCCTACATACCTTCAAATCCAATGAAAAGAAAAAAGGAGAAGATATTTCATGCACACTAAGATTGAGATAAGAGCTAAGTTCATGTCTCAAACTCCAGAAAATATTAACTGTCAATAGTACAATTTGAACCAGGTTGAAGAAGAACATTAGGGATCTACTAAAAATATTTGAACATGTTAAGCAAGGACAAACATTTTCGACAGATGCTACCTGTATTCCCCAACGTGTATTTTAATCTACACAATTGTTGCTAGTAGAAATTAAAGAAAAAATGAACTTTCTGGCATAAATATAAGACAACAAGATGACATAAATAAGAATTGACATATAAAAAGAACAAATTACAGGAGAAAAATAAAATATTAAAACATGAGCAGAATTGACCCTGGAGAAAATAAAATTATTAACCTTGAGATCTAAAACAATCAGAGCAAGCATAAAGAACTCTTACAAGTCAACAAAAAAAAGATAACATTTTCAGTTTAAAATTGAGTAAAGTTGGTCAAGACACCTTGGAATCGAAAAAAAAAGAAAAAATGAAGAAAAAAAGAAAATTGAGCAAAGCATTTGAATAGACTTTCTCCAAAAAGGTATGCAAATTGCCACAGACACATAAAAAGATGTTTTTCATCATTAGTCCTGAGGGAAATGCAATCACAAAAAAACAAAAACACTTCACATTCACTAGAGCAGCTAAAATTTTTAAAAGACACACAAGTATTGATGAGGATGTGAAAAAAATGGAAACCTCATATATTGTTTGTAAGAATGTAAAATGACAGTCACTTTGGAAAGAGTCTGGTGGTTTTATCATCCAGTGAAGATTAGACCTAGCAATTCTTCTCCAGTATATACCCAAGAGAGATTAAAACATAGGACCACACAAAACTTACACACAAATGTTCATAGCAGCATTATTCATAATAGCCAAGAAGTGGAAACAGTTCAAATGCCCATTAAATAATGAATGGATAAACGAAATGTGGTATATGCATACAATGGAATATTATTCATCCTTAAAAAATAATGAAATGGGGGGAGGGGAGAGATGAACAGTTGGAGCACAGAGGATTTTAGGGAAGTGAGACTATCCTGTATGACAATATAATGATGCATACGTTAGTTATTATACAATTATCCAAAACTATAAAATGTACAATACTAAGAGTAAATGCTAATGTAACAATAGACTTTGGGTGATTATTATGGGTCAATGTAGGTCCATCAATTGTAACAAATGCACCACCCTAGTATGGAATATTGATAGTAGGGGAGGCTGTGCATGTCTAGAGGAGTATATGGGAAATCTCTGTGCCTTTTTTTCAATGTTGCTTGGAACCTAAAAAATTGTCTGTTCAACAATTAAAAAGAAATTAAATTCTGACGTCTGCTGCAGCCTGGATTAAGCTTAACGACGCTATGTTAAGTGAAAAAAAAAACAGACGCAAAAGGACAAATATTGTATAATTCCAAGGAAGGTCACATTCTGAGGTTCAGGATGGACGTCCATTTTGGAGAGACAAAACCCGTGTTCTCTATCTCCTACCTCTGTAATCTCACTTTCTATTACTCTTTTATGGTCATTTGGTTTCAGCCTGGCTGTTTTTTGCCCTTCCTTTAACTTACCAAGCAAGCTCCTGCTTCAAGGATTTCCTGCCTGTTTGCATTCTTTCTTCCATCCTTGAGTTAGATGGCACCTTCTCAGTGAAGACTTGTTTGATTAATAAAAATTGCAGTCCTGCTCAACTCTCCCAATTCTCTTTCCATGTTTTATTATCAGCATTTTTATTTTTGTACATTTCTTGGTTAATAGAGTAAGTGAGAGAAAATCAACCATTCATATAGATGCCCAAAAGACAATTGATACAATTCGACACCTAACTTATCATTCAAAACTTATCTACCATACATTGCATTCCACAACAAATAGATATACTTATTCAGTATATTGTAAAAAACATGCAAAAATGTATAACTGACCTAGCAGAAATACAATGTCATCTCCAGGTGCCAGAAAAAGGAGGGAATCTGTAGCCCAAAAGCAAGCCAGCAAGTTAATGAATTATTCAGTTGTTCAAAGGGATATTTCAGACATGGACATAAGCCCATTTTCTATGCTTTTACGATTAGACTGTACTCTTGAGAAATCTTCAGCCTAGAGGAAGAGAAAGGTACGTAATTAGCAATAATACAAAACATTAGCCTCTAAAATACAGACTCTTCCAAGTACAAGTTGTAATGGTAAATTCCCAGATCTCAGAGGGCAGGCAATATATTATGTAGCAGTAGTGTTTAAGCAACAGACAATGGAGGGAACAGAAGTAAGCTGAAGAGGGTGGCCTATATAAGATACTTAAAGTAAAAATGGGAGACAATTAAAAATGGGAAACAAATCAGTACTATCTGTAGCTGATTGAATGCCTGGCTGGCTTTGGCTTCTGAAGAACCCAATTACAATACCATGCAGAAACTCAGATTGTTTCTTGATGGTTTGTCACTGTCAGTCCTGTTCAACATTTGCACCAACCTCAGACAGCAAATGAGGACTCCTTCCACTGTCCTGCATCTCCTCAACCTCCTCGTGTCAATTACCTAATTTAAATCCGTGTTCTCTGAGTTCCCTCACAAACCCAGATCCCTGGGCAAACCGCGTGACGGTAGAACACAAACAATATCTATCTTGTCTGTTTAAAACATGGTTTGAACCCTTCAGTATTTAGAAAAATAGGAACCTTGATTTATTTATTTAATGTCACAGGTATATTTTTAAAAATTATTGAATATTTATTTAAAATCTTTGTATGCCAGGTCTATGCTAAATGAGGGATAAAATGGCAGAACAAGAAGGAGCAGTGAAGACACCACTGACCAAAGTGACCGGAGCTTATGATAAGAATTATGAAGGCAATTAGTGGAGTTCATTATCACAGAGAAAGAGCAGTACAGGTGACCTGTGGGAGTGTGTGTAGGGTCGGAGACTGCTTTAGCTAAGGGCTGTCAGGAGAGGCCCCAAGTCGAGAAAAAGCCTATGTTCAAGGTTGGTTTATGTCTTGTTTTCACATTAGGTCAATATGGCATTTTAGTATATTTAAATTCACTTGGTTGTTTAATGTTGCTATTAAATGGTCCTAATTACAACGTGTAAACTTAGCACAATTCTATCTATATTTTAAATGATGTTTTTGAGCATGATTATTTGTCATCTGAGAAAATACACCTGCTACAATTGCTCATAATTTTTTAAAAAATAAAACAGACTGCCAGAGATTTCTACCCAAGGTTATAATGCATTCTAAAACTATTATATATAAAGGAGAGTGATGGTGGTAGAAATAAATCAATGAAGCAAAAATTCTTGAAAGTTATCCAAATTACCAAGGGGTTATACAAATTTATTATAATTATTTTTATTTTACTTTAAGTTCTGGGATACATGTGCAGAACATGCAGGTTTGTTACATAGATATATGTGTGCCATGGTGGTTTGCTGCACCTATCAACCTGTCACCTAGGATTTAAGCCTTGCAAGCATTAGGTATTTGTCCAAATGCTCTCCCTTTCCCCACCCCACCAACAGGCCTGGGTGTGTGTTGTTCCCCTTAATGTGTCCCTGTGTTCTCATTGTTTAACTCCTACTTACGAGTGAGAAAATGTGGTGTTTGGTTTTCCGTTCCTGTGTTAGTTTGCTGAGGATAATGGCATCCAGTTTCATCCATGTTCCTGCAAAGGACATGATCTCATTCTTTTTTTATGGCTGCATAGTATTCTGTGGTGTATATATGCCACTTTTTCTTCATACAGTCTATCATTGATGGGCATTTGGGTTGATTCCATGTCTTTGGTATTGTGAATAGTGCTGCAATAAACATGCGTGTACATGTATCTTTATAATAGAGTGATCTATATTTCTTTGGGTATATACCTAGTAATGGGACTGCTGGGTCAAATGGTATTTCTTGTTCTAGATACTTGAGGAATCACCACACTGTCTTCCAAAATGTTTGAACTAATTTACATTCCCACCAACAAGGTGAAAACATTCCTATTTCTCCACAACCTCGCCAGCATCTGTCTGTTTCTTGACTTTTTAATAATTGCCATTCTGACTGGCATGAGATGGTATCTTACTGTGGTTTTGATTTGCATTTTTGTAATGATCAGCAATGTTGAGCTTTTGTTGGCCACATAAATGTCTTCTTTTGAGAAGTATCTGTTCATGTTTTGCCCATTTTTTGATGGGTTTTCTTTTTATTGTAAATTTGTCTAAGTTCCTTATTAATTCTGATTAGACCTTTGTCAGATGGATAGATTGCAAAAAGTTTCTCCCATTCTGTAGGATGCCTGTTCACTCTGATGATAGTTTCTTTTGCTGTGCAGAAGCTCTTTAGTTTAATTAGATCCCATTTGTTAATTTTAGCTTTTGTGGCAATTGCTTTTGGAAATTTCATCATAAATTATTTTCCCTTGCCTCTGTCCTGAATGGTATTTCTAGGGTTTTATAGTTTTGGGTTTTACATTTAGGTCTTTAATCCATCTTGAGTTAATTTTTGTATAAGGTGTAAGGAAGGGATCCAGTTTCTGTTTTCTGCGTATGGCTAGACAGTTTTCCCAGCACAATTTATTAAATATGGAATCATTTCCCCATTGCTTGTTTTTGTCAGGTTTGTCAAAGATCAGATGTTTATAGATGTGTGGTGCTATTTGAGGTCTCTATTCTGTTCTATTGATCTATATGTCTGTTTTGGTACCAGTACCACGCTGCTTTGGTTACTGTAACCTTGTAGTATAGTTTGAAGTCAGGTAGCGTGATGCCTCCAGGTTTGCTCTTTTTGCTTAGGATTGCCTTGAGTATATGGGCTCTTTTTTTGGTCCCATATGAATTTTAAAGTATGTTTTTTCTAATTGTGTCAAGAATGTCACTGGTAGTTTGATGGGTATAGCATTGAATCTATAAATTTCTTTGGGCAGTATCACCATTTTCATGATGTTTGATTCTTCCTATCCGTAAGGATAGACTATTGTTCCATTT
This sequence comes from Ateles fusciceps, assembly GCA_036589455.1. Taxonomy (NCBI): domain Eukaryota; kingdom Metazoa; phylum Chordata; class Mammalia; order Primates; family Atelidae; genus Ateles; species Ateles fusciceps. Next base: position 1,567,624 of record JAZHEH010003213.1, on the reverse strand, counting down.
GTTTGTGTCCTTTCTTATTTCTTTGAGCAGGGATTTGCAGTTCTCCTTGAAGAGATCCTTCATATCCCTTGTAAGTTGTATTCCTAGGTATTATATTTCCTTTGTAGCAATTGTGAGTTCATTCAGGATTTGGCTATCCATTGTGTACTATTGGTGTATAGGAATGCTTGTGATTTTTTCACACTGATTTTGTATCCTGAGACTTTGCTGAAGTTGCTTATCAGCTTAAGGCACATTTGGGCTGAGATGATGAGGTTTTCTATATAGTATCATGTCATCTACAAACAGACGCAATTTGACTTCCTCCCCTTTGTTTGAATACCCTTTATTTCTTTCTCTTGCCTGATTTCCCCTGGCCAGAACTTCCAATATTATGTTAACTAGGAGTGGTGAGAGATGACATGAGTGGTGACAGCATCCTTGTCTTGTGCTCGTTTTCAAAGGGAATGCTTCCAGCTTTTGCCCATTTATTATGATCTTGACTGTGGGTTTGTCATAATAGTTTTTACTATTTTGAGATACATTCCATCAATACCTAGTTTATTGAGAGTTTTTAACATGAAAGGATGTTGAATTTTATTGAAGGCCTTTTCTGCATGTATTGAGATAATCGTGGTTTTTGTCTTTGGTTCTGTTTATGCGATGGATTACATTTATTGATTTGCATATGTTGAACCAGCCTTGCATCCCAGGGATGAAGCTGACTTGATCATGGTGGATAAGTTTTCTGATGTGCTGCTGGATTCAGTTTTCTAGTATTTTATTGACTATTTTCACATAAACGTTCCTCAGGGATATTGACCTGAAGTTTTCTTTTTTTGTTGTGTCTCTGCCAGGTTTTGGTATCGGGATGATGCTGGCCTTATAAAAGGAGTTAGGGAGGAATCCCTCCTTTTCAATTCTTTGGAATAGTTTCAGAAGGAATGGTACCAGCTCCTCTTTGTACCTCTGATAGAATTCGGCAGTCAATCTGTTTGGTCCTGGGCTTCTTTTTTGGTTGGTAGGCTATTTATTACTGCCTCAATTTCAGAACTTATTATTGGTTTTGTCAGGGATTCAGGAGGGTGTATGTGTGCAGGGATTTATCCATTTCTTCTAGATTTTCTAGTTTATTTGCATAGAGGTGTTTAGAGTATTCTCTGATGGTAGTTTGTATTTCTGTGGGGTGAGTAGTGATATTCCTTTTATCATTTTTATTGTGTCAATTTGAATGTTCTCTCTTTTCTTGTCTATTAGTCTAGCTAGAGGTCTAACTAGTTAATTAAGTTTTTAAAAATTCCATCTACTGGATTCACTGATCTTTTTAAGGGATTTTTGTGTCTCTGTCTTCTTCAGTTCTGCTCTGATCTTAGTTATTTCTTGTCTTCTGCTAGCTTTTGTATTTGTTTGCTCTTGCTTCTCTAGTTCTTTTGCGAGGGTGCTGATGTGAAATCTTTCTAGCTTTCTGATATGGACATTTAGTGCTTTAAATTTCCCTCAATTGTGATGTGAGGGTGTCGATTTGAAATCTTTCTAGCTTTCTGATATGGGCATTTAGTGCTTTAAATTTCCCTCTTAACAATGCTTTAGCTGCATTCCAGAGATTCTAGTACATCATCTCCTTGTTCTCATTGGCTTTAAAGAATTTCTTGATTTCTGTCTTAATTTCATTATTTACCCAGGAGTCATTCAGGAACAGACTGTTCAATTTCCATGTAGCTGTGTGTTTTGAGTGAGTTTCTTAATCCTGAGTTCTAATTTGATTGCACTGTGGTCTGAGAGATTACTTGTTATTATTTCAGTTCTTTTCATTTGCCGAGGGAGTGTTTTACTTCCAATTATGTGGTCAACTTTAGAGTAAGCACCATGTGGCACTGAGAAGAATGTATATTCTGTTGTTTTCAAGTAGAGAGTTCTGTAGATATCTATTAGGTCTACTTGATCCAGAGCTGAGTTCAAGTCCTGAATATCCTTGTTAAGTTTCTCTCTTGTTAATCTGCCTAATATTGACAGTGGGGGTGTTAAAGTCTCCAGCTATTATTGTGTGGGAGTCTAACTCTCTGTGTAGGTCTCTAAGAATTTGTTTTATGAATCTGGGTGCTCCTTTAGTGGGTGCATATATATTTAAAATAGTTAGCTCTTCTTGTTGCATTGATACCTTCACCATTATGTAATGCCTTTCTTTGTCTTTTTTGATCTTGCTAGCTTAAAGTCTGTTTTGTCAGAGACTTGGATTGCAATGCCTGCTTTTTTTCAACTTTCCATTTGCTTGGTAAATATTCCTCCATTCCTTAACTTTGAGTCTATGTATGTCTTTGCATGTCAGATGAGTGTCTTGAATGCAGCACACAGATGGGCCTTGACTCTATCCAATTTGCCAGTCTGTGTCTTTTAATTGGGGCATTTAGCCCATTTACATTTAAGTTTAATATTGTTATGTGTGAATTTGATCCTGTCATCATGATACTAGCTGGTTATTTTGCACACTCCACTAGCTGATGCAGTTTCTTCATAGTGTCATTGGTCTTTACATTTTGGTGTGTTTTACAGTGGCTGGCACCGGTTTTCCTTTCCATACTTAGAGCTTCTTTCAGGAGCTCATGCAAGGCAGGCCTGGTAGTGACAAATTCCCTCAGCGTTTGCTTGTCTGAAAAAGATTTTCTTTCTTCTTCACTTATGAAGCTTAGTTTGGGTAGATATATGACATTCTGGGTTGAAAATTCCGTTCTTTAAGAATGTTGAATACTGGCCCCCACTCTCTTTTGGCTTGTAAGATTTCTGCTGAGATATGCACTGTTAGCCTGATGGGCTTCCCATTGTAGGTGACTTAGCCTTTGTCTCTGGCTGCCCTTGACATTTTTTCCTTCATTTCGACTTTGGAGTATCTGATGATTATGTGTCTTGGGTTGATCTTCTCAGTGGAGTATGTTAGTGGGGGTCTCTGCATTTCCTGAATTTGAATTTTGGCATGTCTTACTAGGTTGGGGAAATTATCTTGGATGATACTGTGGAATGTGTTTTCCAACATGGTCCGTGCCCTCCCTCTCTTTCAGGTACTCTAATCAGTCATAAGTTTGGTCTTTTTACATAGTCCCGTATTTCTCAGAGGTTTCGTTTGTTCCTTTTCATTCTTTTCTCTAATCTTGTCTGCCTGCATTATTTCAGCAAGGTAGTCTTCAGTCTCTAATATCCTTTTTTTCTTGATCAATTTGGCTATTGATACTTATGTATGCTTTCCGAAGTTCTTGTGCTGTGTTTTTCAGCCTCATCAGGTCATTTATGTTTCTCTCTAAACTAGTTATTCTAGTTATCAGCTCCTGTAAACTTCTTTTACCAAAGTTCTTAGCTTCTTTTCATTGGGTTAGAACATACTCATTTTCTTCAGCAAAGTTTGTTATTACCCACCTTCTGAAGCCTACTTCTGTCAATTCATCCATCTCATCCTCCATCCATTTCTGTGCCCTTGCTGGAAACGTGTTGCAATCATTTGGAGGAAGAGAAGTTTTCAGCATTTTTTTCATTGATTCTTTCCCATCTTCATGAGTTTGTCTAGTTTTGATCTTTGAGGCTGCTGACCCTTGGATGAGGTTTTTGTGGGGGACTTTTGTTGATGTTGTTGTTGTTGCTGCTTTCTGTTTGCTTGTTTTGCTTTCAACAGTCAGGTCCCTCTTCTGTAGGGCTGCTTCTATTTTCTGGGGGGTTCGCTTCAGGTTCTATTCATCTGGTTGGCTCCCATGCCTGGAGAAGTCACTCAAGGAGACTGGAGAACAGCAAAGATGGGTACCTGCTCCTTCTTCTTGGATCTCTGACCTTGAGGATCACTGACCTGATATCAGTAGGAACAATCCTATATAGGGTGTCTGACTACCCTTGTTGGGGAGGGGTCTCACCCAATTGGATGGCACAGGAAGCAGGACACATTTAACTAAGCACCTTTGCTGTCCCTTGGTGGAGGGGGTGTGCTGCACTGGGAGAAAACCCACTCATCTGGGTTGCCAGGATTTCTCAGAGCTGAGAAGGAGGAAAGACTAAGTCTGTTGGTCTGCAAAGACTATGGCCACTCCTCCCACTAGAGGCTCAGGCCCAGGGAGATCAGAGTTCTGTCCCTGAGCCTTTCATGGAGTTGTTGGAGTTCCTGCAGGGAGGCCCCACCCAGTGAGGACAAATGCGTCAGGGTCCAGCCTGAAGAAGGAATCCAGTTGCAGCGTGCCACAGCCAGTGTGCTGGGCTGTGGGGAATACCTCTTGGGACCAAGCTGTCCAGCCTGCCTGGCTCTAGCCAGGGAAAAGCACGGCCTGGAGGTATAGTGATGGCTGGTTTTACAAATTTAAAAGGTGGAAATGGTTATTTCTATGTGCTATGATCATAATAGTTTTCTACATTTTCTCTATTTCCTGATACAGGTTGAGTATCTCTAATTCAAAAATTTACAATTCAAAATATTCCAAAATATGAAATTTTTAGGAACCAGCAACTGCAAAATTTCATATGTAAGTACTTAACACAAAGTGTTTCATGCAGAAAATTATTTAAAATATTGTATAAAATTACCTTCAGGCTATGTGTATAAGGTGCATATAAAACAAATGAATTTTTTATTTGGACTTGGGTCATCTCCCTAAGATATCTTATTTTATATATATATACACACACACACACACACACACACACACACGTTTTCCAAAATTAAAAAAAAAATAAAAGTCAGAAACACTTTTTAGTTTCAAGCCTTTTGGATAAGGGATACTCAAGCCATGGTTTGTAGATTGCATCAAGGGGCTTCCTTGAATATGGCTTTCAATTGGGTCCACTAATAAGAAGCATGAACAGGAGATCAAGGGTCAGAGGGAGATGGTGAATTTGGGGTATTTTATTCCCCCTGCTGTTTTCCTGCTGGGTTGCTAGGACTTGGTCCTGTCCCTCTGCTGAAAGTCACAGCTCCTATCAGGTGGTACTCTCTTAGCTACTCTTTCACAGTTCTGGCACCACTGTCTCCCTATGCCCCATCAGGATATGCATGGGGACCCACTATTGCCAGCCTCAGGGTACTACACTAATCTTTAGTTTCCCTTACTTCTTTGTAAATGGTACTTTTATTAAACTTCTGTCAATTTTCTCATGTGATTGCACCATCTGTGTCTTCGTAGGGTTTCTAATTGATACAGTACTTTTCAGCAGAAAGGTCCTCAAAAAATAACCCTTAAAATGGGATTCTAAATTGAGTTTCTTACAGGATCAATGAAGATAGGGATAATCTCATTGCTGGGTGGGGGTGAGACACTGCTAATTCATGTGATGGCGTGCAGTGACGTTGATTATTTGTAGAAGCACTTCCATAGGAAGAAGTGCTGGTGGACATCAAGGCATCAGGAATTCGAATGGCTATGGCAGTGAGTGTTTTGGCAATAATGGTAATTATTGTAGTAAGGGCAGAGAGCTAATGCTGCTGGCTATAGCGATCGTACACAAGGAAGAGGACACATTGACGGCCTTGAATGACTGGCTTGTAATGTGGTGGTGGTAGAAGGGAGAAGTGTACTCTATTATGCCTGTGAAGGACTCCCTCACACTGGAGTTGCAGGGTTGCAGAGATGTGTTACTCAACCCTGTCAGGCTGCTTAGGTGATGGTTTGGGAAGAGGTGGAGCAAAAGAGGGATCTTGAGCTGCTGGAGAAAGACCGCTGAGCACATGCAAATAAGCTGAGCTCTTCAAAACCCCTAACCCTTCAGATCCCCTTGCTGGTTAGGACAGTTATTGAACTTAATCAGAGGAAAGAAGTTTCTCCCTCCCTCAGTAGCTGTTTCTGGGGTGATTGCCGGAAAGAGATGCCAGTTGTCTCCAGGAGTTGCCCCCAATTCCTCCCTGACTACAGGTTCACAGAATCATGTCACAGAAGAACCCAGACTTGAGAGTGTGAAGCCAAGTCCTGCTAAGGATTTTGGGACTTCCCAAGTTGTACCAGTAGGAATCGGCAGAGCAACGTGGGAATCAATTCTCGGGTGTTACACCAAGAAAGATGAACTCTTGAGCTAAATTTATTGATATAAAAGGCATACCTAAGATTTGGGATGTAACGCCTTAATTAAGCCCTTGGGGAATTGAGTTGGCTCATGGTTGCTTGGACTCAATGGTGGCTTACAATCAGTGAGGTGCAATGCTGGAACTCCCCTGATGCACTGTGGAGGAAGATGTCTGAGGACTCAGGAAGTGGAAGATGTTGGATTGGATGGATTATGTGCATGCTTCTCAACTCGCTTATCAGTTTCTAAAAAGGCTTGGAGAGCACTCCCTTCTCCCCCATTAACAAAAGTGTTAGGAGGAGGGGGGGAACAAATGCTCTGTGGTGGTGCCCTCTCCATGCTGGAGGCGATGCTGAAGGATTAATCCAGGCACACACTGTGATCTCTTTGACAGTAACACATTCTGGTGTAGAAGTCAGAGCCCAAGTGGTTCAATTACCACAATAAGCCCCAGGGACAGACTTATAATCTGACATTTTGATAAACAGGGGTTCTGTAGTGGTAAAATAGTTGGGGCAACCTACCAAGTTGTTGCTTAACACACATATGTTTTGAGGTGTGATGGGCAGAAACATTATTTGAGGCACTATGGAGAAAATTCACATCATCCTACCTGGTCCTGAGCAGAAACAGTTGAAACTCAAAGCACCTGGAATGAGAAGGAAGACGCTGGGAGAAAGGCCCTTCAGTGCAGGTATAGGTAGATATGTTCTGAAACTTCCTGGTACCTTTACTGGAGGAATCTGCTGCCATTTGCCATGATGCACTGAGAAAAGGGAACAGGTCTTTCTGGGGGTTATTCTTATGAGATTTAAAGGGACAGAAACTCCCAGAGACCCACAAAACCACTGCAGCTCCCCAGTCAGCACAGAGTCTTGGCCTGAGTCAACTTCTCTCTGAATTTAGTGTGCCTGTAACCCCATCTCTATCATAATGTTATCTGAGAGGCTCTGATTGTCCTGATGTGCCGATGTGCCACTGAACATCTCAGTGGTCCATTCTCTGCATGACAATTTGCTACGTGGGCACAGGCCTAAGAATTCCACCAAACATGATGCTAGGAGCTAAGACCCTTGCACTGTCTATTCTCTGCAAGGCTGTTTTCCACACCACCACGCCCTCTAGACAGCCACGTGGCAAACTCCTCACTGTCAAGATCCCTGCAAGGTTAGAATGCCAAGCTTTTATTGATGCTACTTCAATCACAAAAGTCATGAGCTACAATGGAGTTCCCAAGGAGGCAATACTCTTTAATACTTCCCATTTACTTAGTAGACAGAGCCTTGGGCTCACAGGCTCAAGCCACTCCACAAGTCAGTCAATAATGCAAACCATACATAACAATATACTTCATATACAAATGTTATAGGTTAAACGTTCAACAACAAAGCCACATTTAGCATCAAGAGGAAAAAGAGTTAACAAATCAGTCCGGGGGAGGGAAAAAGACAAAAGGAGTTCTGGTCTAGGCTGGGCAGATGGTCCGGGTCTTTCAAGGAAGAGTTGTTAATGTGGTAGAGCCTTCCATGGCAGACGCCAAGTTCTTATCATGAGTGACTGCAAGATGGCATCAGTTAAGGTGATCATTTTGAGCTGCTGGAGGCCTGCTCTTTACAGTCACAGAGTCCTCTGGTGAGTACTAATAGTGGAAAAGTCTGCTTGTTGGTGTCCTTATATGGTTGGATGCAGTCTTTTTTAATATTTGTTTATTAAGCAAAACATCATATTCTTGTTGGCAAAGTGCACTATGAGATATAAAATGGAGTCTTTTTCTTTTTTCTTTTTTTATATATTTTTTTAATTGCATTTTAGGTTTTGGGGTACATGTGAAGAACATGCAAGATTGTTGCATAGGTACACACATGGCAGTGTGATTTGCTGCCTTCCTCCCCCATCACCTATATGTGGCATTTCCCCCCATGCTATCTCTCCCCAACTCCTCACCCCCCCTCTGTCCCACCCCTGTTTCCCCCGACAGACCCCAGTGTGTGATGCTCCCCTCCCTGTGTCCATGTGTTCTCATGGACATGAGAACATGCGATGAGTGAGAACATGCGATGTTTGATTTTCTGTTCTTGTGTCAGTTTGCTGAGAATGATGGTGTCTTTTTCTAAGATGAAGTTAGTTATGTCAAGGGTACTGTATATATATACTCACATTCATTAAGTCTTTACTTGAATATTTCTTTTCCAAGGAAATTTCCCTGACTAGCCTATTTAAAACCCTATTTCATGTTACATGCATATAAGTGGAGGCTCTTGTAGGGATGGGAAAGGGGGAAAATATGAAAATATTAAAATGAGATTAGAGAGAGGCTTTGTGTGAACTGTTACCAATAGCACGCTATAAATTGTCAAATATTATTCACCTAATTCTTTTCATCTGAAGTCCAAGTAAGAAAAAATATTTTCAAACTAGTCATGTGTTCTCATTGTTCATCTCCCATTTATGAGTGATAACATGCTGTGTTTGATTTTCTGTTACTGTGTTAGTTTGCTTGGAATTATGGCTTCCAGCTTCATTCATGTCCTTGCACAAACACATGGCGGGGAACATCCAACTCTGGGGCCCGTGAGGATCAGGGGCAAGGGGGAGGGAGAGCATTAGGACAAATACCTAATGCATGCAGGGCTTAAAATTTAGATGACAGGTTAATAGGTGCAGCAAACCACCACGGCACATTTATACCTATGTAACAAACGTGCACATTCTGCACGTTTATCCCAGAACTTAAAGTAAAATAAAATAAATAAATAAATAAATAAAAATAATCAAACATCGTATTACATAATTTTGTATAGTCTATTTTATACATGCATAGACATATATGTATAATAGAAGTATAAATATGTGCTTACAACCTTTAAGAACATTAATGTCTTTAGGAAAAGTGAAAAAGGAAAAAATGGCAGGTAGCCATTTCAGTAAATTACATATATTTACAGCAAATGTAGGAAAATCTTAATATCTCTTCTGTCTTCATGGTGAATACATAGATACTTCATATAGTTTTCCATATCTTTACCCAAGTTTCATTATGTATTTTTTTTAAATAAGGCAAAAAGGAGTTGTAGATGAGACAGGAGAAACAGCAAGAAGCAGTCCTCGAAGGCTCTGTCCTTCATTCCAGCAGGTTTAGACTTTGTCCTAAGCGAAGAGGCAGGGTGCTGAAATGTTCTCCCAGTAGTGAGCGACAAATGGAGTCTCCTTTTGGAGGCGTGAGTGTGGCTATCATGGAAGAGTGGAAGAGGGATCCTGTGGGAGGGCAGTGAGAATGAGTGCCTGGAAGGTGTAGTCGTCAGGAAGCAGAGAAAGAGCAAGTCAGAAACTCATCCTCACTTTGTGTGTGTGGCATGCCATGGCATAATTCAGTCCAGGAAGGAGTGCAGGAGTGGTGGCACCTACATGCAGCCTATGTCCTTGCATCAGCAAAATATGGAGTCATTTCACCAAATTGCACGTCCACTACCACATAGCAAAATGGAGTAGAGAACAATCATGAGAGTTCAGGAAATATCTTTTCTCATTGTATCTAATAAAAACGTAATCCTGACTTGCAAGATTTGGGGGAGGAAACTTTTTTTAATTTTTGCTCAAAACCTATAAAATATATAGTTACCATTTTCCCCCAGAGTGGGGCAACATAGGCATTGCACTTTCTTCAAACTGCACACACCAAATTGAACTAGCTTTGAAAATACATCTCTATTACTTAATGCAAACTTTTAAAATATAAAGTCATCATCCTAGGGCTTGACTTATATATTCCTTTAAAGTAGAATAAAAATATAGCAAAAATACGCATATTTAGGAATGCAAAAAATTGTAGTAAGTAATGGAAAAGTGAAATCAAAGTAGTGTCCCCGCGGTTTCAAAAAGATAGTTTTGGTAACCTTTAGCAAACAAATGTCAAGGAAAATACTGATTCATGCTGTAATAATTAATCACATGAAAGAGTCGGGCCAATTTTCCAAAGTGAGCTATAAGTTCCTGTTTTTATGACACATTAGAAACCTTAATTTTATCTTTCTTTAATTTTATATACATACTTCACAAAACTAGAAAATTTAATATGTAGAAAGCATACATGTGTATGTTTTTTAATTATTCAGAATGATGATACATGCAAGAGCTTGGTTTATAATCCATGCATATATAAAGGCCAAAGATGTTGGTGTTGTGTTTTAATCAACCCATGGGTCACCAAGGACAAACAAAAGTCAAGAGGGAAGTGACAGAGATAAATTGAATCCTTTACACCTCATTATATTCTGCTGGTGAAAATTAAATGCTCAAGGCTGACATCCTCTACCGGAACCTGTTTCCGTATATCCTCCTATGAAAGCACTATGGGTCAGCATTTCATCATGCACCTCCCCCACAAAAAAAACAACAAGCATCTTTGAAACATTAACTCATTCCTATGATTCATAACCTTTTGAGGAGAAAGAAAGTAAAAAACATCATATTCAGAAAGTCTTATTTTTTTGTCCTGAATATCTCTAAGCTCACTTATGTTTTCAGCATTTGGGAACAAATTAGAAACTCTGTAGGTCCTAAAGCACTGGCTAATCTCTACTTGTACCTGAAGGCAGAGGAAGACATATGAGAAGAACACAAATAGTTGATATTCACAAGTTGGTCCTCAGAGCCCCTCTTAAGAGGCCCCTTTCACATGAGCCACTGCCAGGCAAAGCTGCGAGGTCATTTGGCTGGTATAAAATGATATATATATATATTTTTTAATCTGCAAAGACAATTTTATTTTATTTTTTTACTTTCCAATCTGTGTACTTTTCTTTCCCTTTTCGTGTCTTACTGCATTAAAAGAACTTCAAATATTGAGTAGGAGTAGAGAGAGGAGACATCATTGCCTTGTTACTAATCTTAGGGTTAAATCATCTATTTTCCTACCATTAAATATGACGTTAGCTGTAGGGTTTTTAAAAAATAGATATTTATAATCTGGTTGAGGAAGTTTCCCTCTATTGTTAGTTTACTGAAAGTTTTTAACATGAATTGATGTTAGATTTCATCAAATGCTTTTTCTGCAGGTATTGATATGATCATGTTTTTCTTCCTAGCCTGTTGATATGTTGAATTGTATTAACTGAGTTTTCAAATGGTTGAATCAGCCTTGCATACCTGTAATAAATTCCAATTGGTTATGGTGTATAATTTTGTTTACATATTGTAAATTTGATTTAATAACTGTATAAAATGATTCTTAGAGGTGATGGCCTTGTGTCTGTGTTCATATCAGCAGAAGTGCCCGGCTGTGGTTTAAAAGCACCCAGTCCGCAGAGCTTTGGGAACTCACTCCTGATGACCCAATCCTAGTGTCCCCCTAGGGAGCACCTCTGGGTTCAACCTCATGGGAAGCCATGGCTTAGAAGCAGGGAATTACTATTTGTGCTGGAGTGTCAGAGGAGGAACACAGTAGCAAAAGGAGAATGGCAGAGCCTCAGACAATAGGACAGCCACTGCCGTCACCCCAGAAGAGAGTTTGGGGAATGGCACTTCTCCTGATGCTCTGTTCCTACTTTTCTCCCATCTTCAGTACACACAGGAGCAGCTCGTACCTTCCTCCGTTGAGCTGTATGCTCTGAAGATCTGCACTGCGCTCAAGCTATCCTGCATAGATGAGCCAGCTGAAACATGCCTTGCAGCCTTAACTTGTCTTGTCATCTCCTGGACGAACATAACTGGACTCTTGCACATGGGTTTTGAGATGCTGGCTTCAGGGAAGGGGTGCCCTGTGCTCTTCACTCCTTATGGGTTGATAAGTGGCTCGATAGAAAGTCACCTTGGTGGTTGTCACTCTTCCGTGACATAAAACAGCACGTGCCAACTTGTTCCCTGCATCCACATTGCAGAGCTGGCCCCGTAACAGTCCCTCTGGAACTCCTGTGACCCCCACTAGCAGTCTTTGTCAATCCCTTTTCATTGGAGAGGAGTCAAATTGGAAGTCTGAGGGAAGAGGCAAAAATGAGTTGTCTGAGTGACTCTCTCTGTTATTCTGGGTCTATTTGCATAGCAGTATGTTTGTCCCAGAAATCAAACTGTCTTCTTTTCAAGGGGAACAAAACCAAACAGAGCAAAATAACACAAAACTTAAAAATCATCTAGAAGCCCAGTTGAGCATGAAATGGACGCTGGGAAGAACATCAATAATTGTGAGAAGTGTTGCAAATGATCCAGAACTGACATGTGGATTAAGCTAAAAATATTAGTTTTCATTGTGAAACAGTCAACATCATTCTGTTCAAGCCTTTGTTTAAGCGATCCTTAACCAGGGTAAACTGCAGCTTGAGCTTGCTGGGAGTTGACACGGCAGGGTTGCCAATGGTGGAAGGTTTCCCCACGTCCTGGCGCTATGTTCTTGAGCTTTGAGCAGAAATGTGTGCAGCCTGCAATCCCACAGGAAGCAGAGGATCTGCAGGAACAGGAATTGAAAGGCAATTACCTGGCATCAGACTGGCACAATCTGTTCAAGGGACTTGTCCGCCGGCATGGGGTCACTGGGAGAGGGAGCCGAGCTGGTAACAGATCCTTCCTTCAGCCTCAGCAGTTCCCAGAGACACCGACATGTTCTTGCCAGGACTTAGGACCAGCAGAGCAGAGGGTTGCATTTTTTTATTTTTAACCTATGCAGAAGATTTCTATATCCACATGTGGAAAACCTACATTTTTCTAAAGCAGTATGCTTTGGGGATATTTATAATCAGTAATTTCCCTCCCTGCCTCTCCCTTGGTACACACTACATTAGATGAACAATTATATTAGCCACAGTCCAGGCACGAGGAAAGGAAAAACATGCAAAAACAAGACTTACATGAAAGAGAAAAATAAGAGTCTAGGTAGACAGCAATATGGATAGATTTCTACTTTGGAACTCCAGCTATTTCTGTTTCTGTTTTGGAAATGTAACTATATTTTTAAAAGTGAGCATACATCATTCTTTGTATAGTGTTACTATGTTATCCTGGATAAAAGACTTAAATGTACAAAAAAAATACAACCCTAGGAAAGATGGCAGGGATGTATTGATGAATTAGACAATCACAGAGCCTTCAAGCCATGATGCCTTAAGGAATCTTCAGTGACTGAGGTTTTAATCTTCTGGTGCCATCTGCGAAAAGAAAGCTTTTAGACATCTCTTAAAAAAGGGGAGCTACTGGGCAAGTTTGCAATAAATATTCATCACCTTGTGCATACTTTTATTCAGTATATAAGGTTTTATATAATAGGGCAAGTAGAAAAAGCAATGACTTAAGGACTGATCTGAATAGATAGCTTTCATGGAATACAAGCTGTACCTATTTTCTACAAAATATAACCACATTAGCAAGGAATAGCAGAAATGAGGCAGTTAATCATTACACTTGTACTGCACTGTTTTCCTCCATAATGACAATGAAAAACTTATGAATTTGAGAGCCTACTATGTGCCAGGCATAATCCACCCAACCATTATGTATAGAGACAAGAATCCCGTTTCTAGATGAGCAGGTTGAAAGCTTTACATTCATTTTACCTAGAAAGTTCACCTGGAAAAATATCAGGTATGTTGTTGAATAAAAACTATTTTTGCTAAATAGTAGATATAGATGCTTTGTAAGCACATGCATTAAAAATGTGAACTTTGACTTGTTTGGATGTTTGCACCCTGGAGAGCAAAGAGATAAGAGACTTTTAAAAATCCTTTGAATTACATTTGCATCTTATTTATTGTAACACCATAAGAAATAAAGGAAGATTAAAACAAATATAACAATCTGAAGGGACCATATATCACCCAAAGATTATTATTATAGAAGATAGGCTGGGTGCAGTGGCTCACATCTGTAAACCCAGCACTTTGGAAGGCCAAGGCAGGCGGATGGCTTCAGGTCAGGAGTTCAAGTCCAGCCTGGCCAATATGATAAAACCCCATCTCTACTAAAAATATAAAAATTAGCCAGGTGTGGTGGCATACACCTGTAGTCCCAGCTACTTGGGAGGCTGAGGCAGGAGAATAGCTTGAGCCCGGGAAGCAGAGTTTGCGAGGTTGCAGTGAGCCAAGATAATGCCACTGCTCCCCAGCCTGGGTGACAGAGGAAGACTCTGTCTCAAAAAAAATAAAATAACATAACATAAATAAAATAAAATGAGAATGACTACTGATCATTAGAGAAAAATTAGACTTTTTCCACCTCTGAGGTCAAAACAGGTAGTGCCATAGGCAAATGCTTCATAATTTCCTCTGTTGTTGTTGATGTTTGTTATGTTTTCCTGCTTTCAAACCTTTATCACATTTCTGCCTGCAATTCCTGAAAGTTTTAGAACAAAAAGAAAATTTACACTTTTGACATTTAAGTGAAAATGTTAGGTTTTACACACTGATGAACTTCATTTCAAAAGGAGTGGCCAGTCCAATTCTGGTCATGAGCAAATAGAAATAACACCATGTCTGCATTTCTCTCAGCCAGACAGGTTTTATGGTTTTAAAGGCTGTGATCCTTGTGAAGTATTCCCAGGAGGACAGCTTTTATCAGGGCATTCCATTAGTCATGGTTACTTTCAGAGGGAGCAAACTGCTTTCCAACACACAGAGTTTGGACAGAAAATAATCTCCTGCTTTACCTCTTGATATTTTGTGAGATTGTTACTGGCACAAATATATTCCAAGTTACCAAAGCAAAGGGCGGAAATAGATGAGATATTTACAAGGATTCCAAAATTTGGGGTGGAAATTCTTAGTACAAATGCCTTTGAAGATAAGAGAAGATAGAAGCCAAAATTCTTGACAACTCAGGGTCAGACTACTTTCAGAGATGCCATTGAAAGGTCGGATGACCACAGCCACGGCTATGGTGAGTGCAAACCTGTCTAAACAGCATACTTGAACCTTCTGAGAGGATGAATTCACCTTTTCCTGCTCTCTTCCCATTGATTTCAGGTTGCTGTGCTTGCTAACTTCCTTTGGTTTTCTCATCAATGTATGGATTCAATCCTCCAAGGAGAGATTGAAAAGAATAAGAAAGAAACTTGCTAGTAGAATATTCTCCCCCCTTTTGGATTCAGGACATCAATGAGCAACAGGAAGTAGATCCCAGTTTACTTCTGGCTCAGGAATTTACTTACTGGATGGCCTTCACCTCCCTAACACTCACATTTCTCACAGTGAAGTCAAGGGGCTTGAACTGGATCAGGAATAGACAAATTTCTTTCTTCAGTTTAGGAAATCCTTTATAAAAGAACATAGCAAATGAGATTGAATTATATGAAAGGTCTTCAGTACAGAGAAAGAAACTATCAACAGAGTTAACAGACAATGTGCAGAATGGAAAAAAAAATATTTGTAAACTGTGCACCTGACAGAGGACTAATATCTAGAATTACAAGGAACTCAAACAACTCCGACAACAAAAACATTAAATATTCCCATGAAAAGTGGGCAAAGGACATGAATAAACATTTTTCCAAAGAAGACAGAATGCCCAAAAAGCATATGACAAAATGCTCATTATCACTAACCATGAGATAGATAAAAATTAAGCCGGGCGCGGTGGCTCACGCCTGTAATCCCAGCACTTTGGGAGGCCGAGGCGGGCGGATCACGAGGTCAAGAGATCGAGACCATCCTGGCCAACATGGTGAAACCCCATCTCTGCTAATAAAAATATATATATATATATAATTAGCTGGGCGTGGTGGCAGGCGCCTGTAGTCCCAGCTACTCGGGAAGCTGAGGCAGGAGAATTGCTCGAACCCAGGAGGCAGAGGTTGCAGTGAGCCGAGGTCGCGCCACTGCACTCCAGCCTGGCGCCTGGTGACGGAGTGAGACTCTGTCTCAAAAAAAGAAAAAAAAAAATTAAAACCACAATGAGACATCATCTTACTCCAGTGAGAATGGCTGTTATTGAAAAGATAAAAAACAACAGATGCTAGTGAGGACATGGGTAAAAGGGAACTCTTACACGTTGTGAGCAGGAATGCAAATCAGTTCAACTTCTGTGGAAAACAGTATGGAGATTTCTCAAAGAACTAAAGATAGAATAATTATTTGATCCAGCAATCCCACTATTGGGAATTAACCCAAAGGAAAAAAAATCATGTCAAAAACATACCTGCACTTACATGTTTATCGTGGCATGATTCACAATAACAAGGATATGGAATTAACCTAAGTGTCCATCAATCAATGATTAGACAAACAAAATTATATGTATATATACACACACACATGCACACACAATAGGATACTATTCAGTCATGAAAAAGATTAAAATTACTTCTTCTTCAGCAACATAGATGTAATCAGAGGCCATTATCTTAAGTGAAACAACTCAGAAACAGAAAGACAGATATTCAATATTCTCACTTGTAAGTGGGAGCTAAATGATGTGTACACATGGAAATAAGAGTGTGGAATGATAGACAGTAGACACTCAGAAGGGTAGGGAGATGGCAGAGAGTGAGGGATGAGAATTACTTAAGAAGTCCGAAGTATGTTAGTTCAGTGATGTGCACACTAAAAGCTCTGGCTTCATCACTGTGCAGTATATCCATGTAACAAAATTGCACTTTGACTCCATAAATTTATACAAATAAATTTTTTTTAAATCCCATCATTTAGAATAAACAAATATAAAGGCATATCCTTGTTAAAACATTTTTCTCTGAAGCAGCCTGCAAGGACTTGGAGGAAAAGCAAGGTTCATAAGTGCAAGAATGAAAATGTCTGATTTCTTCCAACCCCCGCCCCCACCAGGAAATGCTTCTCTGCTGCACTGCCTTCTACTCAAGGGTGGTTCAGATTTAGAATCTTCTATAGAAGAAATAAGCAAACCTAATCAAAAGGAAGTAGGCATGTCTATTGCTAGAAATAAAAATGGCTGCTTGTGATCACTTAGAACATTTACCTATTTAATGAATTTGTGTTTTAATTTTAAGATGGTAAAGGAAAATGATTTCTATGTCGATTCTGATTCCTGATTCACATGATGGAATAAAATTATCAAATGAGAGAAAAGTAAGATAAAGACATACAGAAGAAAATGATAGATTAGAAGGGGAAAATAAAGCATTGAAAAAAATTTATGGCAACATTTAAAAAGTCAAAGTATTAAATATGTGACCTTAAATTAGTTCAGTTTCCTCTTCTGTATAATTGGCATTTAATATATCAGTCTCAATGTGCATTGAGACTATACTCAATGTCAGCTTTTAGCTGAAACTTTAGTACTCACAGGGCTGTGCTCATGTGAGCGTTAGTGTTTGAAGGTTATCACACAGTGGAGACATAGATGATAGCATTTTCTGCCTAACTTCACCTAAAATTGTGTTCAAAAGGTGCAGTAGGATTTGGTCAATCAGAAAAGAGGCAGAAAGCTAGAGGAGATACACAAAGATTGACTGTAGTGGTGGAGAGGTGGCTGGAGCTGAGAGCATCCTTTGTTTCTGGCAGATGCCTGGTTCAAATGGCAATCCAAATATGTCCAGGAAGTAGCCACACTATGTGAGCTCTGTAAATAGACTTCCTGGGTACAAAACCTAGCTATTCACTTATTGGTCATGTGTCCTTGAGTAAGCCTCCCTAGGCCTTGGTTTCCTCACTTGTAAATTGGACTAATAATGAGAAAGTGGCATTGGTCTGAGAAATAAGGTTGTAGGCACCTGCCAGATGTGCCACAGAGATATAAATGTGGCAAGAAGAGGACACACATGTGTAACTCCATCAGATGGAGAGGACTGAGGAACATCAAGGAATGGAAGGGCTCTTGGGGCTGCAGTAAGGAGTGTGGCATAGAAATAGCATAGCTGAAGCTGGAGAGGGAGGCAAAGCCACATGTAGGCTGTGGTCAGGATTTTATCCCACATCCAAGAAAGAGCCAGGAAATGCACTGTGGGTTAAGACCGCTTTGTCTCTCACCAGAACAATGCAGTAACCTCCAGCCTAGTTTCAAAGACTTTAAGCTTACCCTCTACTGATTTTATAGGCTCTGCCAGGTTAATCTTTCCAAAGTCATGGTCTGATTAAAACATTGCCCTCCTTAGTACAGAATTCAATCCAATACCTTGGGTAGACATTTAAGGTCAAGTGAACTCCACCTGACATATCCAGATTTATTTCTCAGAACTTTTGCTTTTAATCAACCTCTCCATGTTCTAGAACTCACTATTATGTAGGCAGAAATACCGAAAGCTGGTTCTTAGAAAAGATAATTAAAATCATTGAGGCTCTAGCCAGGCTAACTTAGAAAAAAATGGGAGGAAGGAAATACAAAATATTAATATCAGATATGAAAGATAAGCACTATTAAAAATTCAATGGACATTAAAATATAATCAAGGAATACTAGAAACAATTTTATGCCCACAGGTTTGATAACCTACATCAAATGGATCAATTCATTATGAGACACAATCTGCCAAACCTACTAAAGAGACCCATCTGTATTAAAGAATCAATAATAACTTTCCAAAACAGAAATCAGCAGATCCACGTAGATTCACTGGTGAATTCTCCTAAACAGTTAATGAGAAATTATACCAATTTAATTCCTTCCAGAATAAAGAAGCAGAGAGCATACTTTCTAACTCATTATATTAAAGCCATCATCATCCTAATACCAATGCCAGATCAGGACTTTACAAGAAATGAAACTACAGACCAGTATCTCTCATGAACACAGTGTAAAAATCCCCAACAAAATATTAACAAATTAAATTTAACAAAATATAAAAATAATTACACACCATGACCAAGTGGGATTTATACCCAGGTATGAAAAATGGATTCAATATTTGAAAATTGATTAATGTGATTCATTGTATCAACAAGCTAAAGAAGAAAAATCATATGACCATATTATTCAATGTAGCATTTGACAAACTGGAACCTATACATGATAAAATCTCTCAGCAGACTAAGAATAAGGGGACGTTCTTCAGCTGGATAAACATTGCTATGATTTAAATGTCTGTCCCTGCAAAACTTATGCTGAAATTTAATTGCCAATGTAATGGTAATGGAAAATGGGGCCTTTAAGAAGTGATTAGATCATGAGAGATCTGCCCTCATGGCTGAGTTTAATGCCTTTTAAAAAGGCTTTCAGGAGTGGATTTCCTGTCTTCCCCTTCTGTTCTTTTGCCATGTGTATGACAGCATCCCTACCCTCCAGAGGATATAGCACTTAAAGCACTATCTTGGACATGGACACCAGGCTCTCACCAGACACCAAACCTGCCAGCATCTTGATCTTGGACTCTCTAGCCTCTAGATCTGTGAAAAACAAATTTATTTTCTTTATAGATTACCCAGTCTGTGGCATTCTGTTGTAGGATCACAAAAATGGACTAAGGCAAATATTTACAATATGCCTAGAGCTAACATTATATTTAATGATAATAAACTAGAAGTAGCTTTCCTTCCAAGGTTAGAAATAAGAGAAGACTGTTCTTTCTCATTACTTCTTTTCAACATTATACTGGAAGCCCTAGATATTGCAATAAGGCAAGAAAATGAAATAATAATAAATACTGAGAAGGAAGAACTAAAACTGTCTTTACTCACAAATAACATGATTATTTATGTAGAAAACCTGAAAGACTTGACAAAAATCTCCTGGGACCAATAAACAATTACCGTAAGGTTGTAGGATACAAGGTTAATATCCAAAAATCAATCATTTTCCTATACGCCATGAACGAGCAAGTGAAATTTGAAATTAAAAACACAATCCCAATTAAATCAGCACCCCCAAAATAAAATACTTAAATATAAATCTAACAAAATGCATACAAGATCTGTATGAGAAAAATTATACAAATTGTCAAATCAAGGAACAACCAAATAAATGGAGGGATATTTTATATTCATGAATAGTAGAATCAGTGTTGTAAAGATATCAGTTCTTCCCAACTTGATTATAGACTTATAATTCCATTCAAAATCTCAGCAAGTTATTTTGTGGATGCTGACAAACTTATTCTAAAATTTACATATGTATTAGTCAGAGTTCTCCAGAGGGACAGAACTAATAGGATAGATGTATATATAAAAAGGAATTTATTAAGGAATATTAACTCACGTGATCACAAGGTCCCACAATAGGCCATCTGCAAGCTGAAGAGCAAGAAAGCCAGTCCGAGTCCCAGAGCTGAAGAACCTGGAGTCCCATGTTTGAGGGCAGGAAGCATCCAGCATGAGAGAGAGATGTAGGCTGGGAGGCTAAACCAGTCCAGTCTTTACATGTTTTTCTGTCTGTTTCTATTCTGGCCACACTGGCAGTTGATTAGACAGTGCCCACCCAGATTCAGGGTAGGTCTGTCTTTCCCAGTCCACTGACTCAGATGTTAATCTCCTTTAGCAACACCCTCACAGACACACCCAGGAAATACTTTGCATTCTTAGATCCAATCAAATTGACACTCAGTATTAACCATCACAACATGTGTATTAAAACTTTTTGAAACTTTATATTTTCCCTAAAATAGACTGTGAACACCCTGCCCGGGCAACCAGCTGCATCAGTTAATAAGAGTGGTCCTGCCAAAAGTTGCCCTTCTTGCCCTTCCCTGTCTGTGACCTAATGTCACTCAAATCCATCAATGAAACCCCCTCATGTCTTTTGCTTGTGTGCTCCCCTCTGGTCCCTAAGAAAGGCACTGACTCACAGATACTTTCTCCTTTTTGGTTCTCTACCTTCCTGGCTGAGCTTGCTCCCCTGGCACTCCGCACATATGGCCCCCTGCATGGCCTGCCATGCCACCCTCTCCAGGATCTGTGAGTATGATGAGTCCTTTAATTTCTCATGCATCTTAAGTGTAATTTCCATGGCTGTGTTGGTATAATCCTTAAAGATTCCTTCAAAAAAGGGACTTACTCCCCTCATTTGCAACATAATATGGAGGAGCAAAAGACCCAGAATAGCCAACACTATCTTAAGGAGAAGAACAAAATTGAGAGATTGACACTACCTGACTTTAAAATTGCTATAAAAGTATAGTAATCAGGATAGTGTGATATTGGCAGAATAATGGAAAAATGATCAATGAAAAAAATAAACACTCCAGAAATAGATTAATATAAAAATGCCAAACTGATCTTCAACAAAGAAGCAAAGGCAATATAATGGAGAAAAGATGGTCTTTTCAGCAAATGGTATTGAACCTAGCTGCACATGTACCTCCTGAATTTGAAAGGTGCAATTATTTAAAACAGCAAAACAAAAACAGGACATCCACATTAAAAAAAAAAAAAAAAAGAGTCCTAAGTATAGTCCTTACACTCTTCAAAGAAAATTAATTTAACATGGATCATAGACCTAAATGTAAAATGCAAAATTATTAAACTCTTGGAAGGTAATACGGAAGAAAATCTAGATGACCTTGGGTTTAGCAATGACTTTTTTTAGGTAAAACACCAAAAGCATGATACACAAAAGAAATAATTGATAAGCTTGACTTCATTAAAATTAAGAACTTCTGTGCAAAAGACAATGTCAAGAGAATGAGAAATATTTATAAAAGACATGTAAAGAGGACTGTTATCTATAATGTGAAAAGAAATCTTAAAATTTAACAAGAAAATGAACAATCTATTAAAAATGGGGCAAAACATAAGAACAGATAACTGACCAGAGATACACAAAGCACAAATGCACATATGAAAACATGCTCAACATCATATGTCTTTAGGAAATGGCAAATGCAAATAACAATGAGATGCCACTACACATCAATCAGAATGGCCAAAATCCAGAATATTGACAACACCAAAATGCTGGTGAGGATGTGGGAGCAAAATTACGTGGGAGACAATTTGCCAGTTTCATATAAAATTAAACGTATTCTTAACCCTACAATCCAGCAATTGTGCTTTTTGAGTTTTACTCAAATGAGTTGAACATTTATGTCCACACAAAAACTTGCACATGGATGTTTATGGCAACCTTATTCATCATTGTCAAAATCTGGAAGCAACCAAGATATCTTCTAGTGGGTGTATGGACGAATAAAGTGTGGTGCAGTGGATCTCTCAGCAGAAACCCTACAAGCCAGAAGAGAGTGGAGGACAATATTCAACATCCTTAAAGAAGTTTGAACCCAGAATTTCATATCCAGCCAAACTAAGCTTCATCAGTGAAGGAGAAATAAAATCCTTTACAGACAAGTAATTGCTGAGAGATTTCATCACCACCAGGCCTGCCTTACAAGAGCATCTGAAGGAAGCACTAAACATGGAAAGGAACAACCAGTACCAGCCACTGCAAAAACATACCAAATGGTAAAGACCATCAATACTATGAAGAAACTGCATCAACTAATGGGCAAAACAGTCAGCTAGCATCAAAATGGCAGCATCAAATTCACACATAACAATATTAACCTTAAATGTAAATGGCCTAAATGCCCCAATCAAAAGATACAGACTGGCAAATTGAATATAAAGGAAAGATCCATCAGTGTGCTGTATTCAGGAGACCCATCTCATGTACAAAGCACACATAGACTCAAAATAA
The DNA here is from genome assembly GCA_036589455.1 of Ateles fusciceps. Taxonomy (NCBI): domain Eukaryota; kingdom Metazoa; phylum Chordata; class Mammalia; order Primates; family Atelidae; genus Ateles; species Ateles fusciceps. The sequence goes on along the minus strand of JAZHEH010003213.1, from coordinate 1,545,112 downwards.
AGGGATGAAGGAAGATTTGCAAAGCAAATGAAGAGCAAAAAAAATAAAACAGCCTGCAATCCTAGTCTCTGGTAAAACAGATTTTAGACGAACAAAGATTAAAAGAGACAAAGAAGGGCATTACGTAATGGAAAAGGGATCAATGCAACAAGAAGAGCTAACTATCCTACATACATATGCACCCAATACAGGAGCACCCAGATACGTAAAGCAAGTTCTTAATGACCTGCAAAGAGACTTAGACTCCCACACAATAATAGTGAGAGACTTTAACACCCCACTGTCAATATTAGACAAATCAATGAGACAGAAAATGAACAAAGATTTCCAGGTCTTGAACTCAGATCTGGACCAAGCAGACCTAATAGACATCTACAGAACTCTCTACCCCAAATCCACAGAATACACATTCTTCTCAGCACCACATCGGATTTACTCTAAAATTGACCACAAAAGTGGAAGTAAAACACTCCTCAGCAAATGCAAAAGAACAGAAATCATAAAACAATCTCTCAGACCACAGTGCAATCAAATTAGAAATCAGGATTAAGAAACTCACTCAAAACCACTACACAACTACATGGAAACTAAACAGCCTGCTCCTGAATGACTACTGGATATATAATGAAATGAAGGCAGAATACAACTAACAAAGGATGTGAAGGACCTCTTCAAGGTAACTACAAACCACTGCTCAAGAAAATAAGAGAGGACGCAAACAGATGGAAAAACATTCCATGTTCATGATTAGGAAGAATCAATATCGTGAAAATGGCCATCCTTCCCCCAAGTAATTAATAGATTCAATGCTATCACCATCAAGCTACCAATGACTTTCTTCAAGAATTGGAAAAAAAACACATTAAGCTTTATATGGAATGAAAAAGAGGCCACATAGCCACATAACCAAGACAATCCTAGGCAAAAACAAAACAAACTGGAGGCATCATGCTACTTGACTTCAAACTATATTACAAGGCTCCTGTAATCAAAACAGCATGGTACTAGTACCAAAACAGAGATATAGACCAATGGAACAGAACAGAGACTTCAGAAAGAATACCACACAACTACAACCATCTGATCTTTGACAAACCTGACAAAAACAAGCAGTGGGGAAAGGATTCTCTATTTGACAAATGGTGTTGGGAAAACTGGCTAGCCATATGCAGAAAGCTGAAACAGGAGTCCTTCCTTATGCTTTATACAAACATTAACTCCAGATGGATTAAACATGAGACCTAACACCACAAAAACTCTAGAAGAAAACCTAGGCAATACCATCAGGACATAGGCATAGGCAAGGACTTCATGACTAAAACACCAAAAGCAATGGCAACAAAAGCCAAAATAGACAAATAGGATCTAATTAAACATCAGAGCTTCTGCACAGCAAAAGAAACTATCATTAGAGTGAACCAACAACCAACAGAATGAGAAAAACTTTTTGCAATCTACCCATCTGACAAAGGGCTAATATCAAGAATTTACAGAGAACTTAAACAAATTTACAAGAAAAAAAACAAAGAACCTTATCAAAAAGTGGGCAAAGGATATGAACAGACACTTTTCAAAAGAAGACATTTATGCAGCCAACAAACATGAAAAAAAGCTCATCATCACCTGTCATTAGAGAAATGCAAATCAAAACCACATTGAGGTACCATCTCATGCATCTCATGCCAGTTAGAATGGCAATCATTAAAAAATCGGAGACAGCAGATACTGGAGAGGATGTGGAGAAATAGGAACACTTTTACACTGTTGGGGGGAGTGCAAATTAATTTAACCATTGTGGAAGACAGTGTGGTGATTCCTCAAGAATCTAGAAATAGAAATATAATTCGACCCAGCAATTCCATTACTGGGTATATATCCAAAGGATTATAAATCATTCTATTATAAAGATACACGCACACATATGTTTATCGTGGCACTGTTCACAATAGCAAAGACTTGGAACCAACCCAAATGCCCCTCAATGATAGACTGAATAAAGAAAATGTGGCACATACACATCATGGAATACTATGCACCCATCAAAAACGATGAGTTCGTGTCCTTTGTAGAGACATGGGTGAACCTGGAAACCATCATTCTCAGCAAACTGACACAAGAACAGAAAATCAAACACCACACATTCTCACTTATAAGTGGGCATTGAACAATAAAAACACATGGACACAGGGAGGGGACATCACACTTTGGGGCCTAGGGGGTGGGCAGTTAGGGGAGGAATAGCAGGGGATGGGGGGATTGGGGAGGGATAGCATTAGGAGAAATACCTAATGTAGATGACAGGGTGATGGATGCAGCAAACCCCCACCACGGCACGTGTATACTTATGTAACAAGCCTGCACAATCTGCACATGTACCCCAGAACTTAAAGTTTGACAAATAAATTTTTTAAAAATCTCAACCCAATTTTTGAGTCAAAAAATGAATATGGTAGACTCAATCGGACATAAAATATGATATGCCTGTAAAAATACATTAAATATTATATATTAGTGGTTTTTATTTCCTTAGCAAGTTATTTGTTAAATTTTTGTATCAATACATGTTCAGGCTTTTTTGTTCTGTATCTTTCTGCTAATTTTGAAAATTATATCTACTATGTACTAAAAATTATATACAGCATATGTACTACATATATATGAGTGTGAGTGTGTATACATATATATACACACACACACACACTCACACTCTGTCTAGTGAAATCTATATAGAAAATTACATAGTCTACTGATAATGGTTGCAAGAAAAAGGACTGGTGGTCAAGAGGGCATGGCATGTATTTTATTTGTAATGTCTGAAGTTTTTACATTGAGCATCTATCCATGACTTTCTCATATACTTAAAATTAATAATAAAAAACAAAAAATTTTAAATTTCAGTTTTGCATTTATAATAAAATCTAAAATATATTGAATGTGTTTTACATATTAAGCATTAAGTGTTTTTACAGATGTTAATTTATTTGACAATCCTCAAAACAATACTGTGGATCAGTATTATTACCATCCCCATTTTAGAAATTAAGTGAAGCACAGAGAATTTCAACATATTTGTGAGGATCAAAAGACATGGATGAACCTGGAAACCATCATTCTCAGCAAACTGACACAAGAACAGAAAATCAAACACCGCATGTTCTCACTTAAAGGTGGGTGTTGAACAATGAGAACACATGGACACAGGGAGGGGAGCATCACACACTGGTGTCTGTTGGGGGGAAATAGGGAGGGACAGCATGGGGGTGGGGAGTTGGGGGAGAGATAGCATGGGGAGAAATGGCAGATATAGGTGATGGGGAGGAAGGCAGCAAATCACACTGCCATGTGTGTACCTATGCAACAATCTTGCATGTTCTTCACATCTACCCCAAAACCTAAAATGCAATTTAAAAAATAAAAATTTAAAAATTAAAAAAAAAATTAAATACTAACTTGCTAATAATTTTTGTCTATTTTTATTATTTTCCCTGGATTTATTTTTTAAACATAGTAGTAGTATGTTGCTACAATTCACCAACGGTACTTGGATTTTTATTTTTTTCTTTAGCAAAATTTTCTATCAGAAAAAAAGATTTTTAGAACACTATAAAGTATCAATATGTATTCCAACCATGAAACCTTTTTTGCTCTGTTACTTTTGTTCTAGGATTCATAATTGGTGGACTTGACTTAAGATCAAAGAGTAAAAGAAAAATCATGTAAATTCCTCCAAGAGAAATATCATATCCAGACTAACCTGTTGTTTTGGTTCCTCCACAAACTTTTAAAACAATCAAATGCATGATATGGTTTGGAATGAAAAACGGTGTAAATGTGCATTCCGGGGAAAATCCTGATGCAGACTTACTTGTCCTTGCTCAATTATTTTTGTTTATTTATTAACATATAAATTTATAAAATTCTCAGAAACTATGTGTAATAAAGTCTAATTATAGAGTAACATGTTATTATGGAAAATACGGTAAACCAAAACTGAAATGTTTGCAGATTCCAAGAAGATTATACTTTATGTCACTCATACACTTAACTCTTTATTCCTTGTATGATAGTATTTCTGTACATGTGTAGCTCATCTGTCTGTCAATTATCTGTTTCAAAAATTTGAATTTCCTTTATGGAAAGGACCTTTAGAAAAAAAATTTTTTTTCTGTCTCTCACAGATATTGATGATGTGCCTTGCATACAGTAAGAAAGGTCAATACCTATCGCTTAGCATGTAGGTTAAGGTGTGATGCAAATAATATCTTTTACAAGGGGGTAGTTACAAACCTACCACTGTTGATAAGACTGGCTGAATGCAAAAGAAAACTTACAAAATTTCTGTTTACTCCCTTACTCCACCAGCGTGCAATATAATCTGCATTGCAGGATTTCTCTCAAGAGACACTGGAGAGGTAATGAAGGGAGAGTAGCAGAGGAGGTGGAGTCTACTCTAAAAGTTTTACTAAGAGTGGGTCGTGAAGAGCCAGACCTGGAGAGGGGGAATTAATTTGAGGGATATGAATGGCAAAAACCCAGAGACAATGGAAAATAATTCAAAGCGAAAGCAGACGCAGAGAGATTTATAAGAGTTGCCTGTGGAATTGGAGCGCATGCCCTGCAATTGTTTCTATTGTCTGGAGCATTTGGTGTCTTTGTGGGTCACATGTTATAAGCCTCAGAGTCGGGATGGACTCTTCTACTGAACACTAGAATAATGGCCCACATTTACTGTAAGTGTTTTGCAGGTAAGGTGATTCTCTAGTTTAGAAGGCAGATGCCAGTGAATAAAATTTGAAGAATACTGCTAATGGAAGAATGGAAATTATCACAGGGTTTCTTGAATTGTCCTAAATATGCTAAATACAATGACAGAACATATAATGAGATGAGGACAGAGCTTTTCATGATCGGCACTACATGAGATTTTTTTCCCTTTACCACCAGAGCTGGGCCAAAGTTTAAATTATATTAAATCATCAGGGCAAAAAACAATTTTGGACTGTATGTTTTTCTATAATGTTTACTGAAGTTTCTTAAGAATGATTCAATGAATATTTCTTTATACTTACCTGTCTACTTTTAAACTCCTTTCATCCTTAAATATGTTGGCAGCATGAGTGGTTTTTATTTCCTTAGCAAGTTATTTATTAAATTTTTGTATCAATACATGTTCAGGCTTTTTTGTTCTGTATCTTTCTGCTAATTCTGAAAATTAGAGGAAGGTAAACTTTTATAGAATCTCAAAGAAGAATCAACTGCACTGTGTTAAGCAAATATACCATAAATGAATGACTAAATATGTTCTTCATGTAAGCATTTAATATTAAGCATTATTATTCCAAGTGGGAAGAATAGCAGGGTAAAGCAACACATTTCAGTAAAGGTTTTGAGGATATTAAAAATGGGAACTAGGATACAAATGGAGAGCACTTGAGTTTTTGAGTAAAGGTTTTAGATTTGAGGGATACGTAGTCTGTCTTAGGGAACCACTGGAGCTTTTGTAGGAGAAATTAACACTGTGAATACTGTTTCGGAAGGTTAATCTCATAGCCCTATAAAATGGATTGAAGCAAGGGAAAATTTTGGAAGAGCGGCCATTTGAAAGGCTACTGAGACAGCTGATGCAGGAACTGAAAAGAATCTAATCAGAGCAAACGTGGCAAGGCCAAAGTAAACAGTCTGTGAAAGAGAAACAGAAAGAAGATTTGACAGAATTTAGCACTGCTAAAGTTCTTTCTCCAGTCGTTACTTAACAATGTCCCTATTCATGTCTCTGTCATCTTTCATCTTCCTCATCTTATGTAATTTTGTTAACAACGGTCTTCAGCGTTTCACTGCTCGTTCGCTCTTTCTACTCCCAATTGAGCATCCTACTTCAGTGAGACTTGATTTTTATCATCCCATCTAAGTCTCCAAGTCTTTACCTAATCCACTCACTTCCCAGCATTCTTCTGCTCTACTGAAATGTGTAGATCCATCTTCTCAGAAAAAAAAAAACAAAACAAAACCATCCTTCCAATTCTATAGCATACTTCTTCCCATCCTCATATGCTTGCAGTTGTATTTGCAGACATTTATTGGTGCTGATTGAATTCCCTATTCTATAAGTTCAAAAGCAATATGAAAATAGGGCTATTTTTAGTAGCTCATGCTTGAACAAGCGACAAAGTGCATACCTACTATGTGGGATAAACACATTTTTAATTGGTAATTGGAAAATTATAATGGAAAGACATCAGATAAAAGTATAAAAATATCATCTTTTTTTTTTTTTTTGAGATGGAGTCTCACTCTACTGCTCAGGCTGGAGTGCAGTCTCAGCTCACTGCCACCACCACCTCCTGGGTTCAAGCATATCTCCTGTCTCAGCCTCCCGAGCAGCTGAGACTACAGGCACACACCACCACACTCGGCTAATTTTTTTGTATTTTCAGTAGAGACGGGGTTTCATCATGTTGGTCAGTCTGGTCTTGAACTCCTGACCTTAGGTCACCACCCACCTTGACCTCCCAATATGTTGGGATTGCAGGCATGAGCCACTGAGCCCGGCCTAAAATACTACCATATTTTATATGTCTTTTAATGTGAGCTATATAAATAAGTGCTGCACTAGGTTGAATAATATATTTCTAAAAACACATCTCAAAGGAGACATGAGAAATTTGAACCAAAGGTTTCAAAGTTCAAAAAGGGTGCTCTATTCCCAAAGAACTAAAATATATTAGAAAAAGCCCTACTTTAGCACCTTCAATTTTAGATATGATATTCAGGAATGAATTTGTAGATTTTCTTGTAGTCTTTAACTGTATTTCTTCAGTTTAACACTAAGCCATTGGCCTTGATTCCAATGAGTATCCAACTATGAATAAATGTTTTTTGCCTATGACGCACCTACAGATGTCCTTATATTGTTCATGTGATCTATGTTGCCCATTAATACTGGCACTCTTAATGTTTTTGTATACAGTGATATTAAGAATAATGCATTAAATTTTTTTGACTCATCGGGCAATTGAACTTTTATATAAAAATATGGCACTTGTGCCTAAGCAAAGCTACTGACACCTAGATGGTAACTTCAAGGTATTTTCAGCAAGATTGGTCTTCAAAATCTATAAACGGTCTGACTTTGTTTAAGAATAGGATTTTTAAAGAATATCAATGTATAAGAATCAACATCTAGATTGTGAACAAATTGAACATAGAAAAAATAAGCTTCTCCCAGAGAAAAAAACATGGCCTACATTGTCTTGGAACAATATGTTATCTGTGACTCAAAGAATAATACACACAGCTAGAAAGAATTTTAAAAATCAACTATCACACAAAACCCTGCTTTGAGAATGAAGTCACATGAAGCCAGCAGAGGTGCAGTAACTGATACAACATAATGCGTTTTGCCATATGTGTAATGGATGTATGCTAAAGCAGATGGGAAGAACACTGTTAACTACTACTTTATACTACCCAACGTGGTGCCTTCGAACATATAACTTTGATTTTTAATAATTGTGATAAAGAACACCTAACATAAAATTTCCTATATTAGCCATTTTTTTTCTAAATTTGATTTGACACACTCATGTTTTGAAAATTTGTCATAGTGCCTAAGAGACTGAGCCTGGGAGATGGGTACCATCTCTAACTCCACACTCTGCTGCTCAACAGTGTGCAATACATATTCACCAGATAAGTAAATAAGCGTGCTGGATGTTTGGCCACAGGGTAGAAAAGGCAGCATCTGGAAAACAACTCTGAACTCCGGTGAACTCAAATTCTGTCTGAGATTATACTCTTACCACAGTAAATATAATTTGACTTTGCAGTGAAACACGTGTCATTAACTCAGGGCATATGTGTTACTGGGAATCCTCAGAATCCTCTTTTCACCCCTTGCCCTACTGATTTAAATGGGTAAGCAACAGTGAGAACTACCATTTCCTCAGCTCCTGCATTTGGGGTTGAACAGATCATGTTAGCTGATGTTCACTACATATCACAAAGACCTCTAAATAATAAACTACAAAGGCATCTTGTGTTTTAAGAAAATGAAACATTACATTTCCTTTAGTCCACTGTTCAAATAAAAGTTTTTAGGTTTTTAAGTTTGCAAATGTATCAAATGTATTATCTGTAGGTTGTTACAAATTGTAGTGTGCTTTTTTTTCTGAAGCCTTTAACTAATTTGCCAAGGTCCTTCTCCATTGGTTTCAGGCCCCCAGTCATCCGTATGATCACAGGCTTACAGCATTATTTGAATATGCAAGGCAAGTCCTCCATGTTATTTAGGTTTCATTGTGGCCAACTGATCCCAAGTTGTATAGTTTTAGTTGGGAGTATTTTTAAAATAAATAAGTGCCTATGTTTACTAAAACGTAGGGTAATTGTTGCTCTTCTCCCTCAAAGAAAGCCCCAGGATAAAGTATTTTTTAAATTCAATATCTTTCTTCTATCTTGGAAGAATGGCATTCAGAGTAGTTTTAATGATGTCAAAGTACAAAAGTTCAAGACTTACTTCGAAAGTTTAATTTACAACTATGTAAAGACTAATACCAAGTTTGAACACTGATATAGCTCAAGGAATATCATACCATCTCTGACAACTTGCAATTGGGTCCACTATAATATAGTTTACCAATTTATCTGCTATTTGGCAAGAACTGAATAAGTTCCTTCCAGGTTTCACCTGTATCTTGTGATTTCAATGCACAGAAACTATAATTCTGAATGGAGAAATATCATTTGAAAATTAATCTGTTCAGGAAAAGGAAATATACCAGCTTGATCCAAACACCTTGCAACATGTATTTTCATTAAATATTTAAGTGTTTACAGTTGTTACATTGCATCTTAGTGGGTTGCATTTTAGAGCCATCTTTTTTCTCCTTTTTAATCAAATACTTTTATAAATACCTGAAACCTCTAAGAAAGCTTTGAATAAATGTTTTCATTTTGAAAGACAATTTTCTCTATTAAATTGATTTGCTTTTTAACCAAAGATCAATTGACTATATTTATGTGGGTTTGCTTCTGGGCACTATTCCATTCCATTGGCTTATTTGTCTATTATCTCACCCGTAATAGACTGTCTTGATTACTACAGCTTTCTAGTAGTTTGTTGATTTGCACAAAGTAACTTGCTAGTATTTTGACTGGGACTGTGATGAATTTATACATTAAATTAAGAACTAACATCTTGACAAAACTGAGCCTTCCTATCTATGAACCGTGAAATTGTTCTCTATTTATTTAGATCTTTTTTATCAGGATTTTTTCCTTCATCAGAATTTTGTGGCTTTCCTCTTAAAGATCTTGTACATATTTGGTTAAACTTAGATCAAAGTGTTTTCTCGTGCTAATGTAAATTGTGTTACATTTCTAATTTCAAGTTTCAATTGTCCATTGCTGGTGTATAAGAAAGCAACTGACATTTGTCTATCAACCCACATCCTGCAACCCTGCTGTAATTGTCTGTTAGTTCCAGAAGGATATTTTGGTTGCTGTTAATTATTTGGGATTTCTTTTATAGATGTTCTATAACATAGCTTTCTGCTCTAATTTATTTTTTACAGTTGTTTCAGGCATAAATTATTTCTTCTTTCTATAATTTTCTGAGGTAGAAGCTTAGATTATTGATTTTATATCTTTCCTTTTTATTATTATTCCTCTTAAAAATTTTATTGAGGTACATTTGACTAGTAAAAATTGTATACACTTTGTACAATTATTTGATATACAGATACACTGTAAAATAATCACCACAATAAAGCTAATCAACATCACCATCACCTCAGGCTTTTTTTCTAATATAAGCATTTAATAATGTAATTTTTCCTCTAAATAATGCTGTCAATGCATGCCACATATTTCGATGTTGTGTTTTAATTTTCATCTGGTTTGATTTTTAAAAAAATCTCTCCAGAGACTTCTTCAGCCACATTTTGTTTAGAAGTTCTCTGTTTAATTTTCAAATATTTGGAAATTTTCAAAATATTATTGTTATTAATTTGTAGTTTAATTTTATTGTGGTCAAAGAACAATTCTGCATAATTCCTGTCTTTTTTTTTAACTAGTTAAGATGTGTTTATGAGCTAGAATGGGGTCTATCTTGTTGCATGTTCCATGTGAATGTGAGAAGAATATATATTGTGCTGCTGTTGGATGGAGAATTCTATAAATGTCAGTTAAAATATGTTAATTATAATGCTATTGAGATCAACTGCATCCTTCTGATTCTCTGCCTGCTTGATACATTTATTAATAAAAGAAGGGTGTTGTATTCTTCAGCTATAATAATAAATTTGTCTATTTTTCCCTGCAGTTCTATCAGTTTTTGCCTCATGTATTTTGAGACTGTTTTATTAGGCACATATAGATTAAAAATTTGTCTTCTTGGAGAATTGACCCCTTCATCAACATGTAATGTCTCTTTTTCCCTTACAGTTTTTCTTGCTCAGCAATCTGCTTTGTCTGAAATTCATACAATTATATCAACTTTCTATTGATTAGTGTTAGTATGATACATCTTTCCCCACCTTTTTAGATTTAACCTGTGTCTTTATATTTAAAGAGCATTTTTTGTAGAAAATTCATAGTAGGGTCTGTCTTACTCCAATCCACTCTAGCAACCTATCTTTAATTGAAGTATTAAGACCACTGACAAAGTGATAATTGATAGTTGGGTTAATATCTACCATATTTGTAACTGTATTTTATTTTATTCATTGCTCTTCTTGCTTTGTATTCACCTTTTCTCTCTCTTTTTTTTTTTTTTTTTTTTGAGATGAAGTTCTGCTCTTGTCACCCAGGCTGGAGTGTAGTGGCACAATCTCAGCTCACTGCAACTTTCTGCCTCCTGGGTTCAAGCGATTCTCCTGCCTCAGCCTCCTGAGTAGCTGGGATTGCAGGCACCTGCCACCACGCCAGGCTAATTTTTTTGTATTTTTAGTAGAGATGGAGTTTCTCAATGTTGGCCAGGCTGGTCTCAGCCTCCTGGCCTTAGGTGATTCTTCCACCTTGGCCTCCCAAAGTGCTGGGATTACAGGAGTCAGCCATTGCAGCTTGCCTTTATTCACCTTCTTTTGACTGACTCATCTGATTTTAATTTAGCATAATGTGTAATTCTATTTTTTCCTCTTCTCTTAACATTTCAGTTACACGATGTTTTTAAAAAACTTTATTGGTTGCCCTAAAGTTTGAATATACATTTTATAACTAACCTAAGTTTACTTTTAAATAAGTTTACACTGCTTCATGAATTTTGCAGATGCTATAAACTATTTCCAAGTTATCCATCTGATTACTTAAAATGTTGCTGTTATTAATTTCACTTTACCACATGCTACAGTCACATAATACATTCTTATTATTTTGAGTAAATATCTATCTTATCAATTAAGAATAAGATACAGATTTTACTTTACTTTCATTTATTCTTTCTCCGAAGCTTTTCTTAATTATGTAGAAAGTTTTTACATTTTCTTCATTTTTGAAAATTAATTTCTCTGAATATAAAATTGTTTTTGTTTCAACACCTTAAATACTTCACCCCACTTTCTTCTCACTTGCAAAGTTTCTGATAAGATACAACATATAATATTTGCATTTTTCCTCCTCTACAGATATATTTTCCCTCTGCCTTCTTTCAAAGTTTTATTTTGCTTTATTTTTTCCTTTGGTTTTCTTTTGTTAGGATATGGTAAGCCTGGAGATATATATATATATATATATATAGGTATATATATATATATGTAGGTATGTATATATGTATATTTAATTTTAGAAAATTATCAGCCAACAATTATTGCTTCAAATATTACTTTTGCGCCTTTTTTCTTCCTTTAGTATCTCAATGACATGTATGTCATATCTCTTAAAAAGTGTCGCACATTTCTTGGATACTAAGTTCTGTGTTTTCATTCTTTTTTCTATTTACATTTTAGTTTGGAAAGTTTCTAATGGTATTGCTTCACATTCACTGATTCTTTTGGCAGAGCTCCGCTTATTGAGTCCCTTCAAAGACATTCTTTATTTCTATGATGGTGGTTTTAAATTTCAGCATTTCATTTTCATTCTTTCTTAGTGTTTTCATCTCTGTGCTTACACTACCCATCTGTTATTGCATGTCATATACTCTCTCCATTAGAACTATCAGCATATTAATTATGATTATTTTAAAATCTTTGTCTGAAAATTCCAAAATCTGTTCCAAGTCCAGTTCTGATGCTTGCTTTGGCATCTGCAGACTTGTAATTTGTTAAGTATGCTTTGTGATTTTTTTGTAGAAAGCTCTGTGTAGTGTATTGAGCAAAAGAAACTGAGATAAATAGGCCTTTAGTGAGATACTTTATGTTTATGTGGCTATATGTTAGGTTATATTTATTGTTTCCTGTGGCCATCAGTATCTGAAGCTAATATGTCCTCTGGTGTCCATGGGTTATCTCCCCTGTTGTATTTAAATTTCCCTAGAGACTCCTTCTTAAGTAGAGTCTGACTCCTGCAGCTCTTTCAGCTTTAATCTACTTTTATTATAAAAAGCCCTGTTAGTATGGTGGTAAGGAGTGGCAAAGGAGAAGCATTCTATGTTCTTATAATGTTACCTGGTTTCTTTAGGTCCCTCTCTTGTGATTTTCACAAATATTTCTTACTATTTTTTTTTTCTCCTTTTCCTAGGTGAGACAGGAAGGTTGGAATGTGCTGGAGTTGAATAATTACTCTTCTACCTATGTGAGATAAGTCTCTGGTGAACTCTTTATTCACGGGAGAGTGGGTCTTTGTCATGGAGAACACCCTGGGCATATTTCAAAATAGTTATTTTTAATCCTTTCACGCTAAAGACAAAAGGTGATTTTTTTGAATACTATTATGAGAACCTGCTGACATTTTTTTTTATATAAAAACCCATTAAAATATTAATGTCAGTGGACTGTAGCCTCCAGCAGTTACTCATTATCAATCTTGTCCAAACTCAGCATCACTACTTAAGTGTGCCTACTAGAGTACACCTTCAGTAGCTTCTGTTCCAGGTAAAATCATCTTGGCTGTGTTTCTCCAGATTTGCCTGTCTTTCTAGATTTTAGAGTGGTAGTTTGTCCTGCAACCTCAATTCTCTGTTGGGGGCAAAAGAAAAGTCATTGATTTTCATTTGTTCAGTTTTTTTCCTTGTCATTCGATGAGAGTGACAATTTCCAAGCTCTTTAAATGTTGGAGCTGCAACAGGAAGTCCTCTCTATTTTTTTAAGCGTAGCATATTTCAAAAGCACTGACATTGTAGTTAACATCTGGTTACTAGATTACAATTTTGTGGTTAGGAAAATATTTTTTAAAGTACAAGGCTGAGAGATCAACTCATAAAACTTTGCACAAATGAACAAGTGTTCCATGGATAAAAATCCCTTTAGCAATTGTGGGGGAGAATAACCATAAATCCCCTTTCTTACAGGCAATCTTACTATTTCGGCAGATGAACATGCAAGTAAAAAGAAATATGTCATCAGAACAAGCTATTTTTCTACTAATTGAGTTAACTGAGATGTTGCTGCATTTTATATAAAGACATTTATCTTTTTAGGAAGAGGGTTGAAACTAATGTTAGACAAGTAAGGAATTTCCAGGAGCTCAAAATGTAAGAGAGGCCAAAAACTTAGTAATCAAGATAAATTATATTTTAAAATAATACTTTTTAAAAAAATAAATATTATCCCCTTTTCTGATGTTCCTGGTAACAAAAAAAGAATAAATAAATATTAATGAAAAAATTTACAATGAAGAAAATATCAAAATTCCCTTAAAGACAGAATTAGAAACAGTCCCATGCACAGTCATATTGGAGACTAAAGCAGAAGGAAAACCTTGATTGCCAACTTTTTAAATATTTCTTTAAATTGTGTACCCTATGCAAGTGGCTCATCCTTCTCCGGCCCCAGTAGGGGAATGTTCGGTCCTCAGACACTGGAAAAATACATGTACATTTACATATTAGAGAAGGAAACATTGAAGTATGTCAAATATAGGATGGTTTTCTTCCATACATAGTTCAATATTATCATGGGAAATTCAATATAACTAAGTGGAAAAAAAACAATTGCCAATTTCTTTTTTTAAGTAGAAAGTTATTATTTCATTCAGTAGCTCTTTGTGATTTGACAATATTAATATATTAAATGTGAATGCATTTGCCTCTTCATGCACACATGCATATACACATACACATTTATGTACACACATACAAATATTACAAGACATTGAAAATAGATATCTCCATAAAAAAGAAATATCTCTTGGGCTGACTTTCCACTGAAGCTTCTGGTCTAGCCATGATTTCGGATTCCTCCTTTCCCTCATAACCCCTCCATTCCTATTCCATTCTCAGGCTTTTCCCAACCTTAAAATAATTGCCAATTTTTAATACATTTTTATTCATTTTTTACTGTAAATCTTTAAGGTATACAACATAATATTTTGATATATATATGAAAATGATCACTATAATCAAGCAAATTAACACACCCTTCTTCTCACATAGTTTTTGTTTGTTTTGTGGTAAAAAAAAAAAAAAAAATCTGAAATCTACTCACTTTGGCTATTTATTTGACCACTTCTTCTCTCCCTAACTAAAGAGACTTGAATTAGTGTTCAAATATAGTTTCATTTATATAAGGCATGCTATTAAGTACTGTACATATAAATATACATACCCTTTTTTAGATACACAGGGTAAAATGATTCAAATATATAATATGTAATTTTAAAATAGCAGAGAGTATGTTTTGTCACTAAAACATTCCCTCCTTTCTTTTGATCCCATTAGACATGATCGAAAACAATTTCAAAGTGAGAATTGCCACTTTAGGGCTGTGGTGGTAAGAAGTGACCAGCTGTTCTCCTGACAGGTTGGTTGGTGGGATTGACACACTGAGCACATCTGAGCACAGGGAACTCACCAAACTGCCTGGTGATGCACAGGTGTTGAGAAGCAAGACAAGACGAAAAAGAACGGTCTCTTCTAAGTGTGCCCAGACGATAATCAGGACAATCTGGGACTTCATATTTTTCAGAACTTTAATCTTCATAAAATTTTCAACAGGAACAAAGAAAAAGGGCTGCAATTAACTGAGTTGTACAGGTAGATAAAGTACATAGAGTACTTCCAAACTTACATATTGAGTCATACATAATATTATCAACTTAAACATGTATTAAACATATATATGTGTGTGTGTGTGTGTGTGTATATATATATATACACACACGCACATACACATATATGGAATATATATGGAATTTAAATTGTGGTTTTACAAAACAGATGGACAAGGTCACGTTGGTAACCAGAAAAATGTAGGTCAGATTTCTGGCAGTACTGAAATCTATTGCTTTAACTCCACATATTGAACATTATTTTGTCTCTATCTCATTTTGTTAATATCTAGTAAACAATATGCTGGTTTTCTATTTCTCAGAAATGTTTATTGTGAGTCCATTGTTGCCATTATGAAGAAAAACATAGGGGAAAACTAGTGCTGCACATGTTATATTATTTAGACACACAAGCAATAGAATATGTACTAAAAACTCGTCACTATCAAGTCTAAAGGGCAGGGAATAAAGAGATGTATTTCAAATATTGAATTTCCTGCTTAATTGTTTTTATGATCAAAAGCCCTTTTTGAGCATGCTACTTTTAGGACTCTGTACAATCTCCACAAGTGACCGAAAGACAAAGATGGGAGACTAGGAGAGAAATACAAAGAGGTAGGGCCTGAGACCCAAAATAAGAAGAAGAAATCAAGTCTAGAGCAGAGGCTTTTTCACTTCATAAATTACCATCTTGATGGGCATTCGATACTAGCAAATTCAATGCACAAGTAATGCAAAGAATTTTCGTGGGTGGAAAAGGCTGAAAGAAGAGATCAAGCAACAGCGTCAGTAGCTCCGGATAGTTTAATAATGGTCCCAGATTTCAAGCAGATACTTAAATACATTCTTCACATAACTTAGAGTACCCGGGTGTTACATCTCACAGAAATGGTATACTCATTGTGCTGTTTTTATTTCTAAGTAAAATCTTGAAAGATCTTTCCAAGTAAAATGTTGGCAAAGAAACAACCCCATCACTAAATGTCCTTGTCATTTTGCCTTTTATGGGATTGATTGCAGATGTTGCAGGGTCTTTGCCTCTCCACCTAGGTCTGTTCACACTCAGCTCAGCCACCAATTGGGATAAATACTGAACACACCACTGCGCTGTTTTGATCCAGCCTTAAAACTTACTTTTTCTTTTTTTTTTTTTTTTGGTCTCAACTTACTGGTGCTTTTTGTAGAGAAAACTTTCAAGTGGTTTTAGATTATAAAATAAGGCAATGATGAATTACTTGGGAACTTTATTAAACATGAGATTAAACTTTGATTAACACATTTTCGTAGAAACACATAGAGAAATCTGAGACAAAGTTCAATTTAAAAGAGATTGAGACTGGAAGAGCATTAACGTTACTTAAATCATATCGTTAATAGAAATACACAAATGAAGGTTGTAACAACTGGATGTTTTCATAAGTAAAGGAACATCTAAAACTAACTTCTAAAAAATTAATAGCAGGTACCCTGAAGGCTATTGTATTACTTATAAAACATTTTCTTAAAGTAGCTTTTTGTATTCTGTGTAAGATGACAAAAATGGATTTTGTTTTTTCATCATGGTTATACAATGAAAAGTTGTTGAAGAAAGGAGGTGTAACCATAATGTAATATGCTACTTAACTGTAAGGAATATTTGCATAGCCATAGGAATGTAATTTCAAAGGGTGATATAAGCATATTGGAAGAATAAGGAGTAGTATATGTGAGTTTATAGCTAGCAGGAATTTTATTAAATAGATTATTTCCTAACCTCAATGAAAGTAAAGTAATAGATACCGTCTAAAGATTAAAAATTAAGAAACAGCTGTCCAAACATTTGATGTGGAAATTAGAGTTAAATGGCACTAGAAACAACTACACTATAGGCAAGTAGAAACAAAATTGGGAGAATGGGCAAAGGAGCATTCTTTATTTATATATTTTTAGTCTAACTTTTTTTTTTTTTTTGAGACAGAGTCTCACTCTGTTGTCCAGGCTGGAGTGCAGTGGTGTGATCTCGGCCACTAGAAACTTCATCTCCCAGGTTCAAGCAATTCTCCTGCCTTGGCCTCCCAAGTAGCTAGTATTACAGATGTGTACCACGATGTCCAGCTAATTTGTGTGTGTGTGTGTGTGTGTGTGTGTGTGTGTGTGTGTGTGTGTGTTTTTCAGTAGAGATGGGGTTTCTCCATGTTGGCCAGGCTGGTCTCAATCTCTTGACCACAAGTGATCCACCTGCCTTGACCTTCCAAAGTGCTGGGATTACAGGTGTGAGCCACTGTGCTCAGCCAGGACCATTATTTCTTCTTGGACAATTATGTTACTAATTATTACCCTCCTGGTACTTTTTAAATCTATGTGTATTATTACCTTGATAAAAGTAAACACTTCAGAGTTTTATAATAAATTAAATCCTATTTTTAAAAAGAAAACATTTTGTGTTGGAGAGGAAGACTACTTCAACATTTCTCTTTAATGTAGAAAAGTAGAAGTGTTAATTAACAAAAACTATTACTTCTTGCCAAAATATTATAACACCATTGAGAGCGATCAACATTAAAGACTACACTCTGCAATCCTGCTTCCCCAATAAACAAAATTATCTTCATAGTCTTATTCAAACTTTTATACAGCCATAGCATAGTGACTAGGGCCAAAGGCTTTTATTCAGACTATCTTGGTCTGAATCCTGGTTGTGTATCTTATTATGTAACTTTGAGCAAGTTAGTTAACCTATTCAGTAAAAACATGCATCACTGCATTGTTTGACAGTTAAATAAGGTTATAAATGCAAAACACTTACCATGGTTTCTAGTGCAGATTCACTTCAATTAACATTGGTTTTTCTTTCATCCACAGTTGAAATCACTGCATAGATACATATTTGTATCTCTCCACAGAAACTCAATTCCTCAACCACCTCCCCTTTTCCCACAGTGCAGACCCCTGTTACACCCCTCCTGTGCTAATTCTTGACCATTCTTCAGAAAAGCCTTCCCTGATTGGCACTATGTAAATCATATTGCCCCTTTTTATGTTTATCCTCCATGACATCCTGCTTATTTCCTTAGGAGCACTTCCTGGAACACAAAGTAAATATTTTTGAATGTAATTATTTATTTAATATCCATTTGTGTCTGACAGTAGACTTTAAATTTTTTGGAGCAAAGTCTACTTCTATCCCCCACCTCTATTAGATACTTAGTTCTGAGCACACTGTTTGACACATAATAGGTGTTCATTAAATGATTGGTTCAAAGGTTGATTGAATAACAATTCTTGTGACTGCATAATTTCCCGTTAGGTTGCTGAGCTGTATCTTCCTTAACTGTTGTATTGCTGAGGTAGGGGTCTGGCAGGACTTGTTTTCCAGTCATGACCCTGTTGATCAAAGTGAAGCAGGATCTGATCAAAACAGGATGCAGCGAAGAAGTGGACCAAACCCAGCAGATGGCTATGAAAGGGACCTTTAGGTGTCCTCACTGTTCATTAGCATAAAGACACACCCACCGGCACCATGACAGTTTACAAATGCCATGGCAACTGTCCATGGCAATGGCTAGAAAGTTACCTTATATGGTTCCTGGAACTCCCAACCCTTTTTCCAGAAAGTCCTGAATACTATGCCTCTTAATTAGCATATAATTAAAAGTGAGTATAAGTATAGCTGCCAACAGCCTATATGCTGCTATATCTGGGCACACTGCCAGTACTGCAAGGAGCAGTACTGGTTCAATAAAAGTTGCTTTCTCTCACAACCAGATTGCCCTTGAATTCTTTCCCGGGTGAAGCCAAGAACCCTTCCAGGCTAAGCCCCAACTTTGGGGCTCACCTACCTGCCTGCATCATTACTATTAGGATACTTCCAATATTCAGTTATTCCACTTGTCCATAGTGCTATAATAAATATTTTTTATTAAAACAATAGGGATTTTTCTTCTTTTTGATTATAAACATTTAATAAACACACCCAAAATGTGAATACTTCTGTCTAAATTCTCTGATCATGTTTTATAGTTCCATATTCTTATAAGCACCTACTCAAACAATCAACATATCCTTGAATGTGTAAGTAAATTCATGAAGGAAGTAAAGGGTTAAGGCCAAACAATCAATCACTTAGGACTTTTCCAGAAGTTTACTTTATGTTTTTTCTTAATACTTCTACTTTGTGTTGCTTTTCTTAATCCCGATCCCTAGTTGTCAAATATTTAGCATGATTAATGCCTCATCTTTTGAGAGGAAAACAGTACAGTTGGAGTGCTCTTGTTTTTTTCTTTTCTAAAAAAGGTGTTGATGATTCTTTCTAAATGCTCACCTGCTTCCTTCTTTAGTGTGATTTGATAGCTTCTTACTAAAAGGTGACCCACTAGAAATATTTTTACAATCTTCTTTAGTGGGTAATTTTTTTTGAAAAAGCCTTCCTTCATTATTAAATAAGTTATTTGGCTTTGGCTTATTTTCAGTTTTATTTTATTCAGATAGTAAATAACATTATCTTTCTTTTTATGGAAGTAGAAACTGAACTTTAGAACATGCAAGTAATTAGTTCAAGCTCACAAAGTAAAGAATGATGGGTCCTTTTGTCTCTGAAGTCTGCATACTCAACTAATACACCACACAGCCTTCATCCTCTACTTCTAGTGTGGTATCTACTATTTCCACACTTCATTATAACTCTGTGAAGTCACATATCATTCCCCATTCTCAATTGCATACTTAACAGCTATCACAGGGCACAACAGGTGAAAGTCACTCAATGATAATGAGGTTTACTAAAGTAAAATTTATACCACTGATCATTATCAGTGGGGTCAACCAAAATGAAAAAGAAATAACTCAGGCAATTCAGGTGTAATATGAAGAAATATTAATTACTGTTTACTCTTAATTAACATTGTTATTCCTCTCCCATGCCATGATGGATATGCCATCTCCTCCTAAATCTACACCATTGAATAGTAGCCATCTGAAGACTTAAGGACTACAAAAGAATTGTGAAACATTCATATAGTAATTTTCCAGTGGACTAGATCTAGAAGAAAAAATGCTTTATTAAAAACTCTTCTGATTTAGCTAAAACTGGCTCAAAGCTCTGTTTCATTGTTCCCATGTTCTTCAAGATTTCTGTGAATCCCTGTTGCTTGAGTTCCCCTATTCTCCAGCTCATATCCCTACTACTGCCAACATAAGGCTGACATCAAGTAGACAATACAGTGAAAGAGCAAGAGATTACATTGCTCTAATGTCTGACAACTTTTCGATTGACTGCCTCTTGACCGTTTCTCACCAACACAAGCTGCAGCCTGCCATGGGAGCTCAGCCTCTCTCTTCACTCCTGCTTCCACACCTCTCTTTCTCTCTTTCTCTTTCTAAGCTCATTCCCACTTCAAAAAGCCTCTTGCGCCACCCACCCTAGTTACTGTCCTGGGGCCTCCACATCTCTCTCAGTTCCCTTGTCACACTGGGGCTACAGTGTGTCAAGGTATTTTTAGACTAAAGAAGGTTCTTCTCTCATTTGAGTCCCTGAAATACTCTTGTATTCCTCTTGCCACACAATTGTCCAGCCTTTGTTTCCCAGCTGGCTTCGGGTGTAGATGGCCTCCTCTTATTTTACAATAACACATCTGCAGACTTCTGCTCTGCACAGCAGTGGGAACCTATGTGACATTTCTGTCAGGAAAACCAGAGATTTTAATTAACATTTCTTCAAATTATACCTGAATTGCCAGTTACTTCTTTTTCTTTGTGGTAGACACAGAGAGATGGAGTATTGGTTTTTTAGTATTGGATGAAAACATCATTGCTTTTTAAGGAATTCTGCATCTAGATGTTGACTGTCAATTAGCTTTCACACACAGGTGATCATCTACATATATGGTATTTATATCCGTAAGTCTATATACATATTTAGATAGTGATATAATTATATTTTATACTATTATATATGTTATATATGGAAATATTACATACTATCTATCAAAATGAATACACATAAAATATATATAAGTATGCATATACAAAATTTATATATACATGGACACACATATTCACTATGTATTAACCTTTATATGCACAAATATATATGCACAATGTATATGTGCATGGCTTTTCTACATAGTAAGATAAATATAGTCTGTCTCTTCCATTTTCTCTCTCCTATAAGGTGCTTTAAAGGCTGAAACTTCACCTTGTCTATCCATATGTACATTTGTTCACAATTTTATATATGCTAACAGAAAGCAGGGATGTACCCAATAATTACTCCATAACTGTCGGTTTCCTACTGTTTTTATTTTGGCTGGTGGTTTCAAAGTCATGTAAGGAAATGGTGTAAAGTTGTGGAGTTTATTAAAGTCACATTTAATTCAGAAATAAAAGTTAGCGGGGCTGGGCACTTTGGGAGGCTGAGGCAGGCCGATCACGAGTTCAGGAGATTGAGACCTTCCTGGCCATGATGAAACCTCATCTCTACTAAAATACAAAAAAATTAGCCAAGGATGGTGGCACGCTCCTGTAGTCCCAGCTACTCGGGAGACTGAGGCAGGGGAATTGCTTGAACCCGGGAGACAGAGGTTGCAGTGAGCCGAGGTTGCACCACTGCACTCCAGCCTGGCAACAGAGCAAGACTCTGTCTCAAAAAAAAAAAAAAAAAAAAAAGAAATGAAACTTAGAGGTGAAGTTCTAGACATGAAACTCCTGTTATTGGTTTGACACATTCTGAGCAGTTGTCTTTCCTTCCTCAAATAGTGGGAAAGCAGACTTGTATTCTAATGTCACTTCAGTCTCCCTTTTCCCAGAAATTGATTATGAATATGTACACACATATTCAAGGTGGTTCTTCACTGTGGCAGACTATATACTTAAAGAACCTGACATAATTTTTCCATTTTTCATCCTTTTGAAAGCTTTAATATTATTGCTGTAAATGTGGTTGTACAAAGCTATAAATTTCTCACTTAATCCTTTTTAAATCCTTCTGACATGTGACCAGGAGTTGGAAATACATAAATGTTAAATTTTATGTTTTTTTCCGTGTTACCATAGCCTGCTATTCTATTATAAACTGTCAGCTGTTACCCAATCAAAGTAAAATGGGTAAGGAAAACTTACGGTAGTTCAAGGAATATTCCTTCTTATATGAATTTACCAATCTTCATCAGATGTAGGCCGACTGATGAAACTTGGAGTTTTCAAAAATGGTAGCACAGAGTGGGAAAAAAAGTCTCACTCCCCCTCTGCTTTGCTTCTCCCTAACTTCAGTATAAAAATATCTCTCTGATTTGCAATCTGTGTTTGGGCACATTTTTGTCACTAGAAATATTTCTCCTGTGACTTAAGTATATTTTCTTTGGATTATTTCATAATTTCAAACTCAAACTACTCATTATAGCTTTTCATCCTAGATGAAGGTAGGATATGTTTTGGCCAAAATTTCAGACTTTCTTTTCATAAAAGAGAGGGCTGACACATCAGTTTCTGAAAAACGATTTTATTATAACTGCCTCTCACACTAATGAATTTTGGCTGGCCAACAAAACCATAATAAGGAGTGTGTAATATTTTGCTTTGGTTCAGGTGAGGTGAGGGGAGTCAAGCATTGAAGCCTGAAAGAGTTTTAGGTCGATCCAGCTCCTTCCTTTAGGAGTGTAAGATCTTGAGCAACTACTTGTCCTTTTCCTTAGCATTTTTCTCATCAGCCAAATGGCAATAATCACATTTACTATGGAGGGTTGTTTCTAATGTTTTGAGGCTTAAAAGACATTCTGTGTTTATGTCAGGTAGCACACAGAGGATTATCAATCACTGTTACCTACTATCATCAAGTGGTTTCCAAACTAAGCATGAATTATCACTGTAATATCTGTCAGGGCTCCTTGAAGATGTGGTTGATTTCAAGATGTGGGCAGGGGGGAATGCAAGATAGACCTGGAGCATCTAGCAGTGCCAGAAAGTAAGTGCTCAAGAGAGAATGGAGACATTTTAAGAAGGCACAGAAGCCAACCTGAGAGACCTTCCAATGGCCAAAACTGGAATAATTTAAGCAATAAAACAAATACGGTACTGAATTAAGGCCCATAGAATAAAATAAATATCTATACATTTTAAATACTGATATAAGCAATAGATTAAATACATTAATAAATAGAGAAAAAGAGAGCTCTTCTTTACAGAATTCCAGTTAATAAAAGTAGAAGGAATGTAGAAAACACACAATCAACATTAGAACAACACGGTAATAATTGCTACAGGAAAGATTCATCAAGAAGAACACGAGTCACAATTTAAGCAGAACGGAATAGCTTTATAGTCTCAAGATATCTCCCCCAAGATATCCATTAGTTAATTACAAGTGGAAAAGAGTACTCGTATCATGGAAAAAACCCACAGACTTGACTTCAAGTAAGTGACCTAGTTAGTGTCACTGCTAATCAAACATTCCCGCATCATCTCGTCCTAATATGGTGTACCAAGAAACACACACCACTTCTGTGATCTTGTTCCCCCAAAATGCATAATTTTAATGTAGTAATGAAAAATATAGGAAAAAAAACAAATTTGAGAACATCCTATAAAGTAGCTGACCAGTACACCTTGAGCATCACCTTGATCCATCAAGTATCAAGGATTATACCTTATATTCCATAACCTTGATACTCAAGTATACTGATATAACCTTATCCAATAAGGAGATGGAGATATATGACAACTAAATTTGGCATGAGTTCCTGCACTGGACCCTGGAACAGGAATAAGGGCATCAGTGGAAAAACAAGGAAAATCTAATAAAATCTGTAGTTTATTAGATAATGTGGTAACAATGGTAACATCTTAGTTTTGATGTGATTATGTAAGAGGGTAATGTTAGGGGAAGCTGGGTGAAGGTATATGCAATTTTTCCATAAATGTAAATGTATTTCAAAACAGAAAGTAAAAAATATAAGTTAGGACCAAGTTATAATTCTCTTTTATAAAATACCCAACAATAACAATGAAAAGGACTTATCTCTAATTCTACAAAACTTTCAGAAATTTGATGACTCTATCCCTGGTTGTATGTCTTTTTTGAAGAGAAATACTGTTGCTGTTCATCAATTCTATTTTGAAATTTTTTTTGGTTGGGTAGTTTGCTTCTCATTTTACATGTGTTTACTTCTCTACAAATGACTCCGGGTCACGAGGTGATTTGGAAAGAAGCAAACGCTTAAGAAATCTTGAATTAGAATCTGAACCTTGAGGTGATATCCAGGAATTTTCTGAAAACTTCTGTGCAAAGGCTACGAAGTGAGCAAAGAAGTAGAAGATGGAATGAACCACTGAGCTTCATTTACCATTCTACTCTTCAGACTCTCGCCTTAGATCTTCATTTATTTAAGGAATAAAAAAGTACTTGGTTTTTCTTCAGAATAGGCATAGTAAAAAGCACAGTAAATGAGAGCTAACATCAGCTTCCCACACAATTTCCAAATACTCCAGAGACTAACACTATTCTTGCAGTGATCAGAAACATAACAGAACTGCTAACAACGCAGGAAATAAGGCATGGTCATTGATAAATTACAGGTCCACTTCTTGCAACATGATGCAAAATAATAACACACATTTTTTATGAAAATTAAACATGTACCAAACGTTTCTTTTACATGATTCCACCATCTTGCCTCAATAGTCACAGAACTTCTGGATTGCAATACTATAAAAACTTTTTAAAAGGATAATTTGACATTTTACTAGGCACATCAAAAGTGGCTAGTTAATGGTTCATTTATGGTCTGTGGTGGTGTAATTACAATAGTCATGTTTTAAATGATACTACCTTGTTTTTTACCACATAAAAATCCATGGCATTTCTAGCAAAAGTCTTGGTTGTTGAAATGCTCATTTTAATGTTAATGATACTTACAATTGTGGATCATGGCCACAGGTCTCTGCTTCTAGCTTTTCAAGAGCAGTGCCATCTAATTGAAGAGAAGGTTGATAACACCTGTCATATAATCCCATTTTCTGCTCTAGACCCATTCCACAGGAAAATGAATGCTGGAATATGTGTTTTACATAGGATATCGGACAAAAGGATTTCAGATAAATGAGATTAAGAGCAAAATAATATATTTTTATAAAGTGTGAATTATTTGAGTATCTAAGAAATGATTAACTAAACTTCATCTCAGTCTTGCATTTCTGGATAATTAAAGGCATCTGCTTGGGAAACTCTGCTTACTCCTCAACTCTTCCCAAGCATGGAGAGACACGGCATGCTCGGGTGACTGCTCTCTCTTCAGTTCCAATGATATGGCATGTGTTCTTTCTTAATGCTTAAATGCAGTGATCCTTAATCTTTTTGAGGTGATAAGCCCCTCTAAGAATATAAAATGTATAGATTGTGGAGGGGAAAATTGTCTACAAAATCACACACAATTTTGCTATTTCAGGCAGCTCTTAGGTCTCATGAAATCCTCCCACTGGCTTTAGTTTCACAACTTCTGACAAAGCATTTTTACTCCCCACTGTAACTGTAGCACAGCTCTGGCCTAGACAAATAGGAAGCAGAAATATTAGTAAGTATCATAACCCTAGCTCTCAACAAAATCACAGTATAGTTGGGGGAGCCTACACATTCATTCATAAAAATGCAAATTACCGTTCATGGAATATTTTCCATGTGCTTAGCCTGAGTTATTTAATTCTCAAACTAATTCTACACAAGACCTGCTCCATAATTTGAGGGCCAAAATGTGGGATCCCTTGCTAAAAAAAACGCAAGAAAAAATGCCTTATTTAATGATACCAAAACAGGAAGCCTTAGCCCTTCCATATCCCTCAACCATTCCCAGTGTTTTCTGCTTGCTATGTTGACATCACACACTCTCACTGGGTAAGTGCAGATCCTCGCAGGTGTTCAGGGACAGGTCCGCAGCAGGTGCCCCACCCCACGCTGTCACCAGATCCATGCACATGCTTGTCCCCTTCCCAAGGGCCTATAGCCCCAAGCATAGTTGATGCCCAGCCAGAGAGTGTGGTGACATCCATGCCAGAGTGTACTGGGGCAGGTACCTTGACCACCACACTGAGTAGCCTACTGAATGGACAATGGCACTGGCAGTTGCTATGGGAGTGGCTACAGCAGCGGTCCCTGGGGCCCTATGCAGTCCAGGAAGGGGGAGGCCCAGAGTGCTCTGGGTTGATCAGGGAGGGTGTGGGGGGAGCAGGGCAGGCAGAGAGCTGGAAACCAGTCCTGGGGAAATGAAGGAAGCCAAGGAAAACACCTTGTGTGAGCTGAGGCCCCAGGTCATACCCACTCCCCACACTCTATTGTCCCACTGGACTCCACAAAATGCAAATATGAAAGGTGAAATTATTAAAATTTCAAGATGGGAACCACGGAGACTTTAATTTCAAATGTGGAGTCCTTCCGAGTACAGGGGGTCCTGTGCCCCTGCACGAGTGGTCCCTGATTCTATTCTTTGGGATGGTCATTTCTTCCACGTTAACCACAAAGAAGCTGAGGGTGTTGGAGCAACTCTCCCAGGTGTACAGCGCTCGGAGTTGTGGGGCTGGGTTTCAAACCCATGTCTGTTGCAAAGCCAACTCTTAACTACAAGGTACAGTGAGACAGTGACAACAGACATGGACCAGCAGAAATGCATCCAACAGTGCAGCACAGCACTTCTACCTATGCACTGGGCCTTGGAGGATCTCACTGGGGACAAGTCATAGCGAGGACCAAAGGAAACAAAGAAGGGGAAAGAGCCTTGGGTAAAGTGTTTGGGGTTCCTAAAAGCAAGGGGCAGGGATGACTATGGTGAGATACATGGCACCATAGTGAATAGCAAATGGAAAGCAGGCTGGAGGAGAGAGTAAACAGTTGTCTAAGCGGCCTTCCATGCGTGGGGATAAAAACAGGAGGAGGAACTCAGAATTCAGAGAATAGACCATAGGGAACCACTAGGTAATGAGGAACCAAATGTCATTCACAGCCCAAGTCACTGGATCCAGGTGGCTTGAGAGTCCCTGGAACATTCTAGAAGACTAATCAATAAGCAAAGAAAACTGACAGTGGTGAAGCAACTGGCAAGTCCCAGATTATGTTTGGAGTCAAAGAAGACAAAGACACCAAGTCTCATTCAGAGAAGAATGTCAAGGTAATTAAAAGATTTTCATAACATGCTTTTTTTGAAAGCACGAAAGTCATTAAGCCATGGCTGAATTGTATTCATTCCAATTTAACCCCTACACTAACTCTACTGATACTGACCTGACAGAAGGACTTTCTTCCCTGGCAGGTCTCACTGCTGTTTCTCCACATTGCTAAATTCATCTGGGGATTAGCTACAGCTGTACACAGTTTTACCAGACTCTCTTAGAGATAATGAGTGAGGAAGACAGCAGAGATGCAAATCCTAACACACTGTCGGAAACATGCTGCAATATTTTCAATGACCTCTCCTCCTGCCCCAAGCCTAGGAATACATCCCTGCTTTTTGCTGGGCTATACGTTTTTCATTTTTTTTTTTTTTTTGTGTAAGAAAGATTGGAATCAGACAATTACTGGCATCACAACGAATTCACCCAATCGGAACAGCTTGGAGTCATACGGCCTCCATCTCTATCCCTTGTCCATCCATGGATGTGAACCGGGAAAAGTTCCCCTTGTCCCCCAAAGTCTGGGAGGTCTTAACTGGACTGATTAGGGTGGAGTTTTTAAAATTCCGTGAAGGGATGCAGAGCCTTGTACCCGCAGGAAAGAGAGAGGTGGCAGGGTTTTTGAAGAGAAGCAGACCCGACAGTTTCGCATCCATTCACACTCACCTTTCAGGATCACGAGCGAGGTCCCCAGTTGAAACGGGAAACATTCCCTTGTCCTCATCACAGGGCATATGATAGGGGTGTGGCTGAATTCTTCAGTGCCTGGCTGCTCAAACTTCTAGGGGAGCATACAGATGGGCAGGCTGTGGGGCTCCAAACCCACGGCAGTTTCTAGGGGTGAATGTTTGCAGCTCCTGAAGCCCCAGTGGGTGTGTGTTACAAGGTGCTCTTTTAGTTTAGCTGGGTATAGGCAGCTTGTGTTAGCCAGCTCAATTAGATCCCTGCCTTATCGCAAGGACAGAGAGCTTTGTGTATCCCAGGGTTCTTGCCTTGGTGCACCAGAAGTCGGATCACACGTGGGCTTGGAGAAAGAGTGCAAGGTTTTATTGAGTGAAGGTAGCAGATGGTGGAAACCAAAAGGGGATAAAGTTGGGAGGTTTTCCCCTGGAGTCGGGCAGCGCAGCAGCCCAGGCTCTCCTCTGACTTCCCCAAACTCCACGTTGTTCTGCTTCTGCAAATTGGTGGCCTGCTGGTATGCAGGTGCCTGTCACTGTGTTCCTCTCAACACCCAGCCACCCACGTGTTCCTCGGTGTATCTGCTCCTCTCAACATACAGCAGCTTGTGTGTCTGTCTGCTAGGATCTCAGGGGGTTTTACAGGCACAGGATAGGGGCATGGCAGGCCCAGATGGTCTTGAGAAATGCAACAAAAATGCCTGTCTTCACTTAGGTCCGTGAGGGTGGCTTTCCTCCACCCAGCACTTCCTCTGTTCCCTATCATTTAGAGGCACCACACCCTTCCCTTCCCAACACTTCCCTTCCATATCAGAAGCATGGTGAGATGGTCTCATATAGAAGAGGAAAGAGCCTAACTGTGACTGAAACCAGTGTCTTTGGTGCATTGCATTTATTTTAAGGTTCTTCTTTCTCAGCCAAGTTTGTGCATTTCAGGGTGGTGCATAATGTGACCAATAAAGCTTTCTGGATGATTGCTGGTGAATTCAAAGAGTTTCACACGGCCAAGTTCAATTTACCCACTTCAACTGCTCCACCAGAGTTAGCTTATCCTCAGGAAAGTCACGTCTATGCTTGGAAGACTAGTTGACTCCAAAATAGAACTCTGCATTCTGCAAAGCATGTTCGATGCCTATTGCACTTGGATAATGCCTTTCCTCATGGTTATCGGCATGCTCTGGCTCTCTACCATTTCTGGGAGTGTAGAACGCCACAGTGATGTTCACAGCCGGATTGCCACAAGAAAGGGTTGGAGCTCAACACATTAGCCTCAGATATGTCTCATAACACAGACACAGGTAGGCACTATGTGAAGTTTAACTGATCATCCATACACACAGATGCATATACATATACAGAGATGTAGCCAATGGAAAAATACAGAAAGGAAAGGAAATACATCTGTTGGTTTTAGAATCTTTCTATGTAGATTGCAAAGAAAAAATGAAATGGAGTTTAGTATTAGCACATAGTTTGCTAGGGTCGCCATAGCAATGTACCACAGAGTAGGCAGATTTAACAGTAGAAATGTATTGTCTCACCGTTCTGGGGGCTAGAAGCCTGAGGTCAAGGTGTCAGTGGGGTTTGTTTCTTCTGAAGTCTCTCTCCTTAGCTTATATTCAAAATGCTGAAGATGGTCATCTTCTCCCTGTGTCTTCACATGGTCTTCCCTTTCTATGCGCCTGAGTCCTCATTTCCTCTTTGTATAAGGTCACCAGTTACATTAGCCCTGGAATGACTTCATTTTACCTTAGTTAGCTCTTTGAAGACCCTGTCTCAAAATTCAGTCCCATTGTGATGTACTGAGGGTTAGGACTTCATCATATGAATTTGCAGGGGCGGGGGGGACAATTCAGCCATGGCGGGTGGTATCCTATATAATAACTTTATTTGGTGAGACACAGTCCGGATGTAACTGTTAGAGTCAATTCAGGGTATGACGTTCACACCTCAACAGTGAGTTTCAAAAATATAATTGATTTGACTTTGCATGGTATCTCTCTCAAGAAAAGACTATCTGCTTTTGCTTGCCATCACTCAATTTACTCTTAATCCAACACTCGTTATATACAGGATGCTGCTAACTTGCTATGAATAGTAAAGGATTCCTGGATGTCGAAGGCACGGCTTCGTTGTCAACATTATTTCAAATATTGATAACTCATGAGATTGTGTAGTTGGTATACAATAAATGCCAGAATATAAGCCTCCCTAGGACAGTGGCTGGCACAGAGTTGGTGTCTCTTACAAACTGAGAGTTTAGGACTAAAGATGGAACTATGTCTGACATGAATCAAAAGTAAAAAAATTAAAGTCAGCAGTTAAAGACCACCACCTGTGATTCAGTCTTTCCAGTCTGTTCCCTTAAGGAAAATTTTTGAGGATTTTTTTAAAAAAAAATTAACTATGGGGAATTGATTGGGAAGCTGAGACAAAGTGTTACAAGATTGTATCACATTTATTAAATGTCATATGCAGCTTGATTACGTGTGAATCCTTTATTCAATCAGTATGTTGAATTGGTCATAGTTAATAGAACTTCTTCCCCTTAAGACAAGAATTCTCCAGCTTCCAGGGTATGTCTTGTTTTTTTCGCTGTGGAAGATAGTCTGAGTCAAAAACACAACTTAGTCTTTTCCCCCTTCAAATATTATGGAAAATATATTTTTTTCTAGATTGATAGCCAACATATCACACTTTAATCCTTCTGGAACTTGCTTGTGCCAAGAAGAAACCTTTAAGCACCGTTGTTAATAGTGACCCAGGCAGCCCTCTCTGAACAGCCCACGGCTGTCACACATCCATTACTACAATTTCTACAGACTTGAAGCTAACACTTCAAGCTAACACACGGTGTTTTTTAAGATCCGGGTGTTAGTAATAAAAAAGTCATAAATAATTCCTGTGTGAAGCTCTCGAGTTTTCATCAGTATTTTTTACTTAATACAAAGACATTTTAGAAGTGAGTCCTATTACTGTCTGTGAAACAATGCAAGGCTGTGGTAGGTCTATTTGAGACAAGATTTTACAGCTATATCATAAAACATATCTGAGTAAAAACACATGGTTTCTTGATCATTAAGATTTTTCCAATTGAATGGGCCAAGCTTCACAATATAGCAGAATTTAGTTTCTGCTTTGATACCTGTAATGAATAACCAAATAATCCCAGAAGACCATGAATTTTAACAAAAGATTAGCAGTTCCCTAAAACCTGGTGTGTGTTCACTGAAGTACACAAATAAACCTCTTTTCCTGATTTAGTCCAAAATACAATATGCCCAGGCATGAGGCCTTGAATCCATTTAATTGCCCACAATAGCATCTATCTCTGCATATCAGTGCTGATTTTCTATCCCAAATCTTTCCTTGATGGTATGAAAATATTTTCTCCAAAATAATAGTGATGTAATACCTTGAAAATGAATCAGAAGAGTAAATCAAAGAAACTTCAGGTTCAAAAAGCATTAACCAAAATTATTTCCTAAAATTCATTTTTACCCCATCATCATAGAGAAAACTTTTTTTCTCAGGACATTGAAAGAACCTGGCAGATTTTCAGTATATAAAGCAATAGGATTAACCCTAGTCCCCCTGCTATCCATTAGCTCACTAGGCTAACTTATTCTCTGTAACTGCAAACTTGTACTTTTTGACTTACATACATCTCCCATTTCCTCCCCCTCCCCACCCCTGGTAACCACCTTTCTATGCTGTTTCTGTGTATTTGACTTTTGTTTTTAAGATTCTTCATAAAAGTCAGATCATACAGTAATTTTCTTCCTATATGAAAACATCATATTGTACACCTTAACTTTATAAAAATTAAAAAAAAAAAAAACCTGGCAATACATGTAACATACACTTAAACGTTTCAGATTTCAGATTCATGGCCTGAGCTCAATTTTGGTTAAAGAGAGCACAATGCACTTAGTAATGATTCATCCCTCCATACTTGGCATTCCCCACTGATTTATTTTAAACATAGCCACTGTGACCAACAAGCTCAGAAGATATATGTGACTATTTCTCCTAGATATGCAGGTGGTGGAACTGTCTGAACTTCACACTCTTTTCATAGCCCAAGTATTCCCTCAGGCGCAACCCTGGACCCTGGGCCCATAACACCATGCTGCCATAGAGGGAAGTGTGATCCCTGTAACAGTATCTCCGGCCAGGGTCCTACTAACACTCCCTCCACACCCACCCTTGCCCGTATTCCAGCTTTGGCTGCATAGTTTCAAGATTCAGAGAAGCCCTGGGAATAAACCATAGGATGGAATCATTCAGCAAGTCCCTTAAGCTGAGTGTTTTTAATGCTACTTGGCTTATTCCAGATTCTTAAGTTACATTCAGTCCCAGTGTGCTGTTCTGGCCGTGGGTGGCCTGGGTAAGTCACCAGCAGGCCCAGCTCCACTGCACACGCTGGCCTCTGACAAAGAGCCACTCCCTTCTCCACTCTCTGTGGTGGAGAGAGGTGGAGAGCTCCTTCTTGGTCACAAGGAACAAGGCCAAGCTGTGATCTCAGCACATTAAACACGTTCCTAGGCTGGAACTCAGTTTCTGTAGCATACTCACATTTCACCTAACAGACCAACCAAATAGTTTCATAACTTTTGTACACACACACACACACACACACACACACACACACACACACACACGAGCAAGAAAGAATAATTAACGAATCACCTTTTACATTTTAAGCAAATAAGCTCTTGGATTAGAAACACATTATGCCTTTATTTCTAATCATTAGTAAATAAAACTGATTTTGGATTTCAGCAGTATATTTTAAATTTTGTATATCTATATGGCCCAAATTCATAACAAGGATGAACTCATAAATCAATAATTACCAAGAAACATCTAGCTTTTGTGTTTGAAATAACAGGTATCGACATATATATTGAGTGACGGTAATGTATCGAACACTGTTCTAAGTGCTTGCTTTAGTTACACAGTAGCCAGATGGGAAAAATGAAGTCCTCGAGGGACAGAGAAATGATGTGACTTGTCCAGGGTCTCATAGCCAACAAGCAGACGACCTTGGATTTGACCATCGGTCTGATTCTACAACCCAAACTGAGACAATACACACAAAACCCGTCACAAAGAGTTTCTGAAAAACAGTAACTGTTCAAGGCCTGTTTGCTACTGTGATATTACTATCACCAAATTACTAAATTTTCCAGAAAAAAATGTAGTGACAAATTACTAAATTTGCTACTACAATTGCCAGAAAAAGAATTATTACTACTACATGCAAGCAGCACTAATTAGTTTGGTAAGCATTTGTGCAAACAAACAGAATACTCAACCTTACTCAACTAGATAAGTGAATATTGGTCATATCTTCTGGCATAATTTATTACCCCCCAAAAAAAATTATTAGCATTCCAATTTTGACATTGCTCTTTTGAAATTGTGAACCTCTGGGCTGATAAAATATTAAAATATTTTAAGTTATGAGGATTTGGGGGAAAATTCAAAGTGAATTATGTACTAAAGCTATTTGGGCAATAAGATATTCCTAGGAATTGAGTCAGATTTTTAGTCTCTTTAAAAAGTTTGTAAGTTGTTTAATATTATTATCAATATTAAACTTTTATTGATTACATGTAAGTCAAAGAAATACACATCACTAAGTAGAATTTTCATCAATCAGACAAATATTTCAGATATAATAGGAAGAAAGTCTCTACAATATGCGGTAGAAAAAAAAAATGTTTTTACTCATGGCAAAAAATCACAAGCTTTGGGCCTGAAAGAGCTGGTTTGGAATTCTCATTATAAATGTGTCCCTGGGAAGGTTTACACAACCTCCTTGAGTTTCCATTTTCTTGCTTTTGAAAGGCTGACTGTGTAGATTATATGAGATGATGTATTTAAAGCTCCAAGCATGTCTGGCATACAGTATGCACCCAGTAAGTGCTAGTCTTAAATAGTCCTGTACTTTTGAGGGTAAGGAATGTTTCCATGAGAAAAAGACACAGCAATGCTCACTAGGCGTGTTCATGGCAATTGTTTGGTCGGGAGCGTAACTTTTCCATTGTCTTTCCTTTTGCTATGGGCAGAAGCAACTGGGTAAGAAGGGTGGAAACGCTGAACATAGACTGGTGTGGCTGTAGGGAGGGTGGGTGATGGTCAGAGAGGGTAAGAATGGTGTGAAATATGCTCCCCGGGTGGCTGATACCCAAGGTGTTTCAGAGCAGCCTGGGATGTGCGGGTCACGTGGCTCTCTGGGAGGCGTGAACTGCAGGTTCCATGCTCAGTCATCTCACTGCGTTCCCTCCCTCCTTCTCTATCCACCATCATGACACACACGCTGCTCCGTGTACACACATCTCAGCACAGTCCCGGAAGACTTCAGTCCCAGGTCTAACGAGAGACTGCAGATTGGCCATCAGTCCTCATGAGGGCAACACGCTGTCTCCTGGGCAGTCAGATTTGGACTAAGGCTGAGAAAAGGGGATGGAGTGAAGATGAACAGAGCCTGGTGGGGGCTAAAAATTAGGTACATGACAAAAAGCAGAGCAATGAAAAGAATGAGAGTGGGAAGCACTCTCACTTCTAGAGAAGACACAGGAGGCGGAGTCTCAGAGGATGCTCTGTGAACTGAGCCCCTCCACCTAGGCCTCTGGAACTTCCTTTCACTTCAGCTGTCTACCTACTTCTGAAAATCTGAGTGAATTATAGTTTCCTACTTATAATTCCCACCAGGAGATCTGTATTTTCTTCTTCTTTTTTTTTTTTTTTTTTTTTTTTTTTTGAAACAGAGTCTTGCTCTGTCACCCAGGCTGAAGTGCAGTGTCACAATCTTGGCTCACTGCAACCTCCACCTTTGAGGATCAAGTGATGCTCCTGCCTCAGCCTTCTGAATAGCTGGGACTACAGACACCTGCCACCATGCCCAGCTAATTTTTGTATTTTTAGTAGAGATGGGGTTTTGCCATGTTGGCCAGCCTGGTCACGAAATCCTGACCTCAGGGGATCTGCCTTCCTTGGCCTCCCAAAGTGCTGGGATTTCAGGCATGAGTCACCACGCCCAGCCTGTATTTTATTATATATCCCATCCATGTAAAGAACTTTCCTAGCAATGAACAACTGCCTCTTACACTGTCAATAGTTTTGCTTTTATTTCTTCAGACTATTTAACAGATATTTATTCTGTTTCCTATAGCAGAGAAAACAAAGATTTTGCTGGAAATACAAAGATGTGTGAGGCATTGCCCTGATAATCTGAGACCTGTCAGTCCAGTGTATAAATTGGAGTCAATACAGAAATAAAGAGCATGCAAGTGGAATCTGCACAGATTGTTATGGATGCGGGTGAAGGTGGGGCCCCAAAACCAGTCCAGAGTGGTCAGGAGGCATTTTTAATTTATTTTAAGTAAAGAAAAAAAAATGGGAGGGCAGGGACATCAGGAACAACTTAGGCCAATCCCTTTTCTTCATTTCGTGTTAGGTGTTATAACATAGTTGATGGACTTACCAGAAGAAGGGAAGTACAGAGAAGACAAACAGAGAGGAGAGAGAAATTTCCAGCGCAGCTTGTCCAAAGTGACACATGGCCATGTGCTGCACAGATGCAGAAATCCCAGACCTGGTAGTGGTCACAGGGCATTACCCACAATAAACAGATCCTAAAAAACAACAACAAAACAAAACACTCTCTGCACACCATTCCTTTGCCCAGTATAAAACGGCATTTATTTGACGGTGGTCGTTGACTACCAGATGCTGTGCGTCCTGGTGGCTGTGGCTGAGTCAATGAAGGACTCCTCAGCTCCTAGCTTCCACCCGATGTTTTAGCCACACAGCACTTAACCATCCAGGGAGCTCTTAAGGCCCTGCAAGAAAATTTCCGTCACGCCCAAAACAACAGCAGTGAGCTTGCTCTGTTTCTCTCATTTGTCTAATTTCACACATTGAAATATCTAGACCCGGAGCTCACTTTATTTTCTCTAATAGTTTCAGTCACTGTGTATTCCAGCACAGACTAGAGAAAAAAAATAAACACAGGATCACAAGTTTATTACAAGAAAGAGGTTGCTATAGACCAGTTCTACTTTTTCATGAACTTTTTTCAGTCTCTCTCAAACCCCAAAACCTTTCCCAGACACTTAACTACATATATATGTGTATGCATATATATACATACATATACACCTACATATACAAAGATATATGTGTATATGGGTGTGTATATGTGCACACACACGTATGTGTGTATGTATATGTATGTGTACTGTGTGTACTTACACATATATATTTGTGTATATATACACATATATTATTATAGGTGTGTGTATGTGCACACACACGTATTCAAATTTTATTTGTAATTATTCAACTGTTTTCATACAATGCTATCTCAGGTGTTTATATTATATTTAAATGCAATAACTTCAACCTTATTTAGAAACATTCATTAGTGCCTCAATCATATTACTCCAAGTTTTCTCAGAATACAGACTTAATGACTTTTACAAATGAAGAAATCGAACATTAGAGCTATTGACATGTGTTCACCCAGATACTCTAAAGTAGACATGGCGATAGAATTAATGATTTCTTACTCTGCAGTTTGTCTGTTTCTCTGCGCTCCGCGAAGGAAGGAGCCCATCCTCTCCTATACACAGGTTTATTTTCTATTTCCTCTTAACTCCTAGGTAGAGCCGGTGCTGTTCAATGCCCCTTCACAGTAATGATCTCATAGATTAAGAGGAAGACTTTCGGAAGACACAGTGCTATTTCCATACATAAATCTTTCTTGTGACGTGGGACATTTATGTTCCCATTACAAAAATGACAGCTCATGCCTATGAAAACAGCTGAAGAGACGTTTTAATAGTGTTGTATGAGCTCCTGATAATGGTGCCATTAGTCTTAGCATCATTCAGACTTGAGCAGACTCTAGCAGGTCATCTGCTGCATCCTGAGTGTTTGATTTAATTATTTTTGAGCCGTCCCTGATAAGATGAGAGGCAGTGCAATCACAGATGTCGCCCAAGGAGGCCTTCTCCGTAAATAATCACTCACTCCTGTTCCACAGCTCCTGGGCTCTCTATCAGCTCTCTGGGTCTCCCTGCCTTAGAGGCAGGCTGAACTCTGCTGCCCGTGGGTTACCACACAACAGGAGCTCGGACTGGTGCAGAGTACTAAGTGTGTCTGGTCACAGGGTCTAAAGCGCAAAGGTATTTGTACTCTGTGTTCTCTTTCCATCCTTGGAATTTTTCATCAATTTTTTCAGTCACACTGAATCCATTCTGGAATTCGAAACACGTAATAATGATGCCATGTAAAGAAATTATTGCAGATGTCTACATGATCCCTTTGAAACAATCCTTTACATTTTAGAAAAATACCTTCCTTTGAAGAAGAGATGCCCATAAGAGCCTATTGGCTCCTACTGACCTACATATTTTTGATTTCCTAATACCATACTTCAGGCCCACTTTTGGCAAACCACCAGGAATTTGGGGTAGAGAAGCTTTGAGTTAGATACTTTCATACAATAAATTTTATCTCACAAGTCAAGTACTTGCTTTTATTATCATGCCTCATTTTCCCAGGCATATACACGTTATGGATTCAGAGGACCTCTCCCTCTACCCCAGCCCTGGGTAGTTCCTATGCTCTTTGTAAAACTTTTTTTAAGTGAGGAAAATGAGACCATTTTTTCTAACTACATTGTGCGCAGAAAATTTACTTTTTGAGATAAATGCCTACAAATTTCTGAGGCAAATGCCATTAATAAGAATATTCATAAATCCATCTTTATGCCATTCCAATTTTATCTGTAATTTTTCAGCTGTTTTTATACAATGCTCTCAAATCAGTGTCTTCCTCGCATATAAATATAGTTGCTGAGGGAGGGAAGGTGAGCCCAGAGTGTTTTAATTAGTTCAGTGATTTAAAGGTTGTCTCCTTTACGTGTTTGTAAGTATTTAAAAGCTTTTCTGTATTATACTCTTACGGTACTATACTCCTTCTGCAGAGAAGAAGCCCATTAGAGTATACTTTATCCCAAAGGAGAACACATTTTACACTGCTGGGTGCAATTAATTGGCTTTCGCTGTGCAATACTGAAAGAGAGACGGAAAATTTATATTGTCTGATGTCAGGCAATCAGAGATGTGCCTCGTAGGGTATCAAGTTAAAACAGCAAAATTAAAACCGCTGACTACCCCTCTTAAACTGAGGCTATAAACTCTTCACCCAGAAATTCCCTTGGCCCTGCAGCAGCGTTTCCAAGCCCTGTTTCTCTCCGAGTTCTTTTTGCTGCAGTTTATGGAGGAGCGCTCACAGCTGTGCCCCATGCCCATCCATGCATTCATTCATTTCATAAGGAAATCATGACTTTCTGGCCTCCCCCAGCCACTGCGTTGGAGTGCCGTTGTAAACACAGCCAAGCACGCTAAATCATGGCCTGACCTATGAATTTTGAGACATTGGGCAGCTGACTTAACTTCTCTGTGCCTTGTTCTCCCTGTCTGTCAAACAGGGGATCCCAACAGTGCTTACCTCATATGGTTACAGACAGAAGATGGAGAAAGTACCTCTACTTTCCAGGAATGCAGAAATGCCATGGGCACACGTTTACATTTCTGCGTATGGGCTAAGATTTTCCTAAGGGTTTTTACATACACGATCTCACTGTATCCTCCTGCTAACTTTGCGAGATAATAAGTATTATCTTTATTCTATTCAAGAATGAGAAAACTGAGGCCAGAAAAGGGTCAGAGATGAGGCTGACCTCCCCCAAGTGTCCCTCAGTACGCGATAGCACTCCTAGACATGGCTTCACAAAGCCCATCTGGCAGAGAATCACCTGATGACAAAAAGTGTGTTAAAGGTAGCAGCCATCAGTTTATGGTCTTGGAGTCATATTTCTGTGTGTATTAGACAACTGTCTTTGGGTTCTGTGAACTGCCTGGCCAACTACTTTAATACAAATGCACTGAAGCCAGAAATCCCAATACTAACAATCCTTCCTTGAAGGAAAACATTGACCTTTTCCTATGATACATGTCAGAAATGTGTATATACATACACGTGGAAGCATCTTTAGTCTCTAATGCTTCGAAGTGCATGATTCATCAGCCTCGTTCTTGAAAGAAAAAAGCTGGGTGGAAAGATCTGGAGTCTAGGGAAAAGAGAGGTGTCATGAAGAGAAACAGAAGGCAGTGGTGGCAGCCCTGTAGCTTCTTGGTCGCCTTGACTTTTCAGCCTCAGGGGAAGCCCTACAGACTACTGATGGTAGCATGTGTCGCCCGGAGCCAGAGGGAAGTCAGCAAAACACATCCATTTCAGCATTCCAGACATTGTCCTCAAGGCTTGTTATCTGACCCAATCCACTTTGTGGAATCTAATTTACACTTTAATTAATAAAAGCAAGGCCACTGCCCCTTCTGGCTGTGCGGATAAACCTACACTTGCTTCTTGATTGAGGCTGATCCTTTTAGGATAGCTCCAAAGGAGATTTGAACTTCTCTACTTTTTTTAAAACTTAATGAGGTGCTAAATATACAGTTTAATTATAAGCACTTAAATTACAGTGATGTCAGTGTCTCTGCGGCTGAGGGACACCCAAGGAGGAGACTGTAGGACCTGGAGTGGTTCTCATTCCATAGGAACACATGTGCTCAGCACAGGGGCATGTGGAAGTGGCGGGACCTTTAGGTAACGTCTAGGAATAGCTGGCTTCCATTTGAGATTTTGTGGAAAGAGCAAAGCAAGGCAATAGAAATTTCTGGAAAGGTGAGGAGTAGTAGTAGTTCAATAGACACAACAAAGGTTATTGCTGTGTGTATGAATTCTCTCCTGCTATTTTAAACTAGCTTTATGGAAAAGTTCAACTGACAGACCAGTTATTAATAGATTCAATAGGTTCCAAACTGAATGGAAATTTTTTCCTTTTTAAAATGAGCAAAGTATGCATTATTTTATTTTTCTCTCACATAGAGAGTTTTCAAAAAAATTGCTTTCCATATTTCAAAACTAAGCATGTTTTCTGCAGATAAAGAAGCCAAAACAAAGCATTGATCTGTTACTAGTTTATAGACATGTATTGCTTGTATCCATAGCACACAATTTTAAGTCAAAAAACATGGGGAACATTTTTGTTACTTTGTAATAGTCTTATTCACTATTTTAATTGATTATCAGTATGCTAATTTGTCAGTATGCCATCATTATTTTTTAATTTCTTTTTTTTTTTTTTTTAGAGAAGGGGCTTTGCTCTGACACCCAGGCTGGAGTGCAGTGGCACAACCACGGCTTACAGCAGCCTCAACCTCTGGGGCTCAAGCAATTCTCCCATCTCAGCCTCAGACACATAGCTGGGACCACAGGTGTGCACCAACATGCCTGGCTCATTTCATTTCTCTTTTTTGTGGAGACGAGATTTCACCCTGTTGCCCAGGCTGGTGTCGAAACTCGTGGGCTCAAATGATCCTCCTCCTCAATGTTCCAAAATGTTAGGATTACAGACATGAGCCACAGCACCTGGCTCCATGATTTATTTTTTAAAATACCAAATATGGAGAGTTCTGTACTGACAAATTATTTCTGTAGAATAAACAAAGCCATTAACAGTATATTTAAGGCTTGATGCTATTTAAAAATAAATTCCTAGAAAAAAAAAATAACTACATCCAAAAGTATCCAAATGTCTAATGCTCTGAAAGTATTCACTGAGCATTGCCAATTCACCCTCCACACAGCTTGTAGTGAGTGGTAATCAGCAGGAACTGTTATAAATGAGTTCCATTTTCTTTTGCAACTTGCCAGCCCCTTCAAGTATCGAATTTTGGCATTGGAAATTACATAAGAAAAACTTATATTTTAAAAAATTGAAATTATTTAGTATTATTCTTCAAATTGCTTATTTCCTTTCTCACTTTCCTACTGGGTATTGAACATTTTCCAACTTATTAATAGAGCCTTTTTATATACTTAGTGATTAACCCTTAGTCATGTATATTTTTCTTTTGAATTTTGCCGTGATAAGCTTACAGACACAGAAGGTTAATACTTAACATTAAATACATAAATTATTCTGTATTTAATTACGTCATTAAATACAGAAAAATTTATTCTGTATTTAATATTAAATTTAATATTATTAAATACAGAATAATTATGTATTTAATAATAACATTAAATACATAATAATTTATTAAATGCATTACATACACAATATTTACAATATTGTGGGTCTCTGAACTGCCTGGCAATATTAATATTATGTATGCAATATTTACATATTATATACATTACATACACAATATCTTCCTGGGAGCTCTACCTTTATAGCATACTCATTAAAGATTTTCCCAATTCCAAAAGCATGGAAATAATTTTTTAACATTTTCTCACATAAAATGTATATGGAATTTTACTTAGTAAGACAGAAGCGTTAACTTGTAAAGGTTTTGAATAGTTCGTCAATTGTCACAATATTATTTATTAAACATGCTATATTTTCCTCACTGATTTGCTAATTTACGTAGTATATTAAATCCCTACACAGTTTCTCAGTTTTTTTTTTTTTTAATTTTTTTTTTTTTTTAGACGGAGTCTCACTCTGTCACCAGGCTGGAGTGCAGTGGCACGATCTCAGCTCACTGCAACCTCTGCCTCCCGGGTTCAAGCGATTCTCCTGCCTCAGCCTCCTGAGTAGCTGGGACTACAGGCGCACGCCACCACACCCAGCTAATTTTTATATTTTTAGTAGAGACGGGGTTTCACCATGTTGGCCAGGATGGTCTTGATCTCTTGACCTCATGATCCGCCCGCCTCGGCCTCCCAAAGTGCTGGCATTACAGACGTGAGCCACAGTACCTGGCCAGTTTCTCAGCTTTTATTATTCCAGGTGAACTCTGACATCAGCCAGTATTTCCAAATAATTTGAAATTTTGACTGGAATTTTGTTAAATTATTTCTGGAAAAATTTACAATATGTATCTTTATTCAGGTTTTCTTTTGTGTCCCTTAGAGTGATGGTATGTACATTTTTAAATCTAGCGATTAAAAATAGTAATCTAGATTTCTGTTAAATGGATCCCCTCATTGCCAGAAAAACTTGATCTAGTTCCTCAATTTTCTAAGTGTTTGTTATTGATGATTAGATACTGTAGTATTTACTTTGTAAACAAAACCATTCTGATTGTTTTGATAGATTTTAATTGCTTCTTGAGTCCAAATAGATGAAAATAATTACCAGCTTACCCCTACCTTTCTTTTTGTTTTTATTATTTATGATAGTAAAGAATTTTTTCTTTTAATTCTAAACTCTCATGTCTTCCAATTTAATATAAGTCTGACATTTTTAGGTGTTCTATATCAGGTTAAGCAAGTATATCCTCCTCTTCCTTGCTTAATAAGTGTTTTTATCAGATTGTACACTCAATTTTCAGTGTCCTTATTAAACATTATTAGGGATATTGGTAGATCCTGAAAATCTTACACTGATATTTACTGTCTATTTTAAACTTGTAATAATAAAGTTCCTCAAGTTTTAGCTGGACACACAACTACCTCAAAAGAGGCTACTTTCCAACTTTTGTTGAAACTAGACCTTGCAGTAAATTTCTGGCCAATGGAATGTGTGCACAAGTGATATCGGCAACACGTGGCTTACTTCCTTAAAGGTAACTCCTTTCTCTAGGCTATCGACTTCCTCTAGACTTTTTCCTTCTGGCATGTTGGGAAATAGCAACAACTGGAACAGCCACCTTGGATCAAGAGATGGAAGCTAGTTGTTGAATTCAGTAGAGTTCCACCACCTGATTGAAAGCCTGGACATGCTCAAGAAGCAGAGTAGTTTATCAGTCAGGTCTTCCTCTTGACTCAGGTAAGGAAGATACATTAGTACATATACATATATATATATATATATGCACAAATACATGCTTACGTATAATTTAATATGTATATACACATGTACATATATTTATTATTTA
This sequence comes from Ateles fusciceps, assembly GCA_036589455.1. Taxonomy (NCBI): domain Eukaryota; kingdom Metazoa; phylum Chordata; class Mammalia; order Primates; family Atelidae; genus Ateles; species Ateles fusciceps. Next base: position 1,502,199 of record JAZHEH010003213.1, on the reverse strand, counting down.
TTTATTTTACTTTAGGTGCATACTATATCCAGCATTTCTCCCCATGTTATCCCCTCCCCACCCTCCCCTAGCCCCCCCTCAACTGCCCCCAGTGTGTGATGCTTCTCTCCCTGAGTCCACTTGTTCTCATTGTTCAACACCCACCTATGAATGAGAACATGCGGTGTTTGGTTTTCTGTTCTTGTGTCAGTTTGCCGAGAATGATGGTTTCCAGATATCCAGTCCCTGCAAAGGACACGAAGTCATCGTTTTTTATGGCTGCATAGTGTTCCATGGTGTATATGTGCCACATTTTCTTTGTTCAGTCTATGATTGATGGGCATTTGGGTTGGTTCCAGGTCTTTGCTATTGTACACAGGGCTGCAATGAACATATGTGTGCATGTGTCTTTATAGTAGAATGATTTATAGTTCTTTGGGTACATACCCAGTAATGGGATTGTTGGGTCAAATGGAATTTCTATTTCTAGATCCTTGAAGAATCGCCACACTGTCTTCCACAATGGTTGAACTAATTTACATTCTCACCAGCAGTGTAAAAGTGTTCCTATTTCTCCACATCCTCTCCAGCATCTGTTGTCTCCAGAATTTTTAATGATTGCTATTCTAACTGGCGTGAGATGGTATCTCAATGTGGTTTTGATTTGCATTTCTCTAACGACCAGTGTTGATGAGCATTTTTTCATACGTTTGTTGGACTCATGTATGTCTTCTTTTGAAAAGTGTTTGTTCATATCCTTCGCCCACTTTTGAATGGGGTTGTTTTTTCTTGTATATCTGTTTTGGTTCTTTGTAGATTCTGGATATTTGCCCTTTGTCAGATGGGTAGATTGCAAAAAATTTTTCCCATTCTGTTGGCTGCCAGTTCACTCTAATTATGGTTTCTTTGGCTGTACAGAACCTCTGAATTTTAACTGGATCCCATTTGTCTATCTTGGCTTTTGTTGCCATTGCTTTTGGTGTTTTAGTCATGAAGTCCTGTTCTCCATTTGCTTGGTAATTCTTCTTCTATCCCTTTATTTTAAGTCTATGTGTGTCTTTGTATATGAGATAGGTTTCCTGAATACAGCACATTGATGGGTGTTGACTTTTTATCCAGTTTGCGAGTCTGTGTCTTTTGATTGGGGCGTTTAGGCCATTTACATTGAACATTAATATTGTTATGTGTGAATTTGATCCTGCCATTTTGTTACTGGCTGGTTTTCTTTTCCATTAGTTGACTCATTTTCTTCATTGCATTTTTGGTCTTTGCCAACTGGTTTGCTTTTGCAGTGACTGGTACTTGTTCCTTTCTATGCTTAGTGTTTCTTTCAGGAGCTCCTGTAGGGCAGGTCTGGTGGTGATGAACTCTTTCAGTAATTGCTTGTCTGTAAAGGATTTTATTTCTCCTTCACTTACGAAGCTTAGTTTGGCTGGATATGAGATTCTGGGCTGACAGTTCTTTTCTTTAAGGATGTTGAATATTGGCCCCCACTCTCTTCTGGTTTGTAGGGTTTATGCCAAGAGATCTGCCGTGAGTCTGATTGGCTTCCCTCTGTGGATGACCTTCCTTTCTTTCTGGCTGCCCTTAGCATTTTTCCTTCATTTCAACCCTGGTGAATCTGATGATTATGTGCCATGTGGTTGCTCTTCTTGAGGAATATCTTTGTGGAATTCTCTGTATTTCTCGGATTTGAATGTTGGACTGCCTTGCTAGGCTTGGGAAGTTCTCCTGGATAATATCCTGGAGCATGTTTTCCAGCTTGGATTCATTCTCCCCATCATATTCAGGTACACCGATCAAGCATAGATTGGGGTCTTTTCACATAATCCCATATTTCTTGGAGGCTTTGTTCATTTCTTTTCACTCTTTTTTCTCTTGTCTTGCCTTCTGTTTTTATTTCATTGAGTTGATCTTCAATCTCTGATGTCCTTTCTTCTGCTTGATCGATTCGGCTATTAAAACTTGTGTTTGCTTCACATAGTTCTCATGCTGTGTTTTTCAACTCCATCAAGTTGTTTATGTTCTTCTCTAAGCTGGTTATTCTAGTTAGCATTTCGTCTAACCTTTTTTCAAGATTTTTGGTTTCTTTGCATTGAGTTAGAACATGTTCCTTTAGCTCAGAAAAGTTTGTTATTATCCACCTTCTGAAGCCTGTTTCTGTCAACTCGTCACACTCTTTCTCAGTCATGTTGTGTTCCCGTGTTGTTGAGGAGTTGTGATCCCTTGAAGGAGAAGAGATATTCTGGTCTTTGATGGTTTCGTCTTTTTTGTACTGGTTTTTTCCATCTTCATGGATTTACCTGGCTGTGATTTCAGGAAGCTGCTTGATGAGGTCACTTTTCTGCCTGTGGGGGCGCTATTGGGTTTCTCATGTACATATATTTATACATAAATATTTAAGTAATTGTGTTCTAGTCTACAGCTAAGTCTATACCCTAATATACACATCAATCAATATAGGCTAATATAATAATCTTTCAATATCATGCAAAATTTATTGACTACAATTTAGCTTACAATTTTTACATGTGTTTTTATTAAAGAACTCGTCTGTACTTGAGAGAGGCAAGACGTCATGAGAACATGGACTCTGAAGCCAGACTTCTTCAGTCTGAATCAGGTTTCTCTTTCTTTATGGGTCCAACATTGAAGATATTGACCATCTCTGTGATTTATTTCCTTCACATTTAAAATTGGGAAAGTCATCGCATGTATTCCAATGATTGATGTGATCATGAAATAAGTAAATATAAGTAAAGGGCTTTAGATAGTACCTGGCACAGAGTAATGCTCAATAAATGCCACCTATTATTACTGTTATTGTAAATGGGAACATGTGCATTTGTTGTTGTTGTTGTTACCAGGTTTAAGTGCCTGTTACCAGGTTTTAAAGACTATTGCCTTTACTGAGTCAATTTTTTTCCATTTTTAATTTCTTTGTAATGTAACAGCTTAACTAACATCACCATCATCATTGTTTTGAAGTTTGTGGGTTTTCCTTTACACAGTTTTAATTTATCCTGATGAAGTTGGGCTGCCTCTTTTCTTTTCCATGATTATTTTACCTTCTGTTGATCTTATTCTAGGATTGGCTACTCCTGAAAATTATCTCTTCTAAATCACCACCAGAGGGCTGAGACTTCCTGAAAGTTAATATTTGCCTAAAACCAAAGCTTAAAAGCCCCCATATAGTTTGTGGCACAGGTCTCTCTAAGTCCAAGGAATTGCTCTCTGCCACATTAAAATGAAATTATTGGGACAATTCAGATTAATTCTTAAAATTATCCAAACTTGTCACCTCCCATTTTTTTTCTTCAGCAAAGGCACATGACTTTTGAACAAAGGTGCCTATTCGGTCTGTTCATGCACATAGCATGATAGTCATAAAGACAGTACAGGCTGGAGGAGATGGGCTACCAGAGACAAGTCATGTTGCTGCAGTTTTCATGACATGTGCTCTCCTACATCTTCCTGTCACCCCTCTCAAAGCTATCAAGTATGTCTATATGTAATGAACATTATAGGAAATATAATTAGCTACCGCTCAGTCACCCTTCTGCCAAAAAGCAACAGCTGAAGTGATCAGGCTACATGGAAAAGCAGTTATGGTTGCTCTAGTGGTTTGAATTGCTCCCCCATATTGGCCCCAACAAAAAAAAAGATATCAAGTTCTAAACCCCAGTGTCTATGAATGTGACTTCATTTGGAAATAAGGTCATTGAAAATGTAATGAAGTTGAGGTCATGCCGGATTAGGGTAGGCCCAGATCCAGTGAGTGGCGTGTTTAGTGGATAAAGCAGAGGGAGATCTGTACACAGAAACACACACAGAGAGAAGACCATCAGAGATGGAGGTGGATAAAGCAGAGGGAGATCTGTACAAAGAAACACACACAGTGAGAAGACCATTGGAGATAGAGGTAGAGGTCTGAGGGATGCAGCTATAAGCCAGGAAATGCCAAAGATTGCTGGCAACCACAAGAAGCTAGAAGAGGCAAGGAGGGGGCGTGTTTCTCAGGCAGAGCTTGGTCCTGCTAACATCCTAATTTCTGACATCTAGGCTCCAGAAGTGTAACAGAATAAATTTTTGTTGTCTTAAGCCACCCAGTTTGTGGTATTTTGTAACGGAGCCCCCAGAAAATTATTACAGATTTTGGTATCAGGATGTAGAGTGCTACATACATGGGGGCTACCCAGTGACTTTGGAACTTGGTTAGGGATGGAGGCTATAAGCATTTTGAGGCATATAAAAGAAAAAGCCTAGACTGCCTAGAAGAATTTATTGGTAGAAATATGAACAGTAAAGACAATTTGGATGAGGAGTCCAAAGAGATTGCAAGTGTAGAGAAGACTTCTATAGTCTTAGTGATACTTGTATCTTTACAAACATAATGTTGGTAGAAATAGGAGCATTAACAATGCTTCTGGTAACGTCTCAGAAAGTATGAACATATTATTGGATAGTAGTGGAAAGGCAATCCTTATTATAAAGTTGCGGATAATGTGGCCAAATAACTGAATTACTGTTGTAGAGAAAGAACTTGTAAGTGATAAACTTGGCTACTTAGCGGAGGAGGTTTCCAAGCAAAGTACATAAGGCGTGGTCTGTTTCTCCTTGCTGCTTATAATAAATTGTGAGAAGAAAGAGATAAATTAAAGAAGGAACCATTAACAAAAAGAAACCAGAACTTAATGATTTGGAAAATTCTCATCCTATCCATATCGCAAAAGATGCTGAAGCATGCTATGGAAACAGCATCAAGGATATGGCAGGACAGCTTTCTGTGGGGGGAGGTGAGGCATGACTGCTCAAGGATCCAATCAACTACCATGGCAGCAGCCAGGAATAGCAATGCATTATCCAGGAAGAACCAGTGAACAATCCCCTTGTCTGCCAGTGTGGATTCCCTTAATACACATGAAACACAGAAGGACTTAAGAATGTTATACAAAAAAACAAAAAAACAAAAAAAACCTTTCAACTTTGGCTGAAGGGAACAGAAATGGGATAAAAGAAAGGACAATTGCCATATTCAGGGATTTCATAGGCAGAAAAATGGCCTATAGAGTTACTAGGCTATGAACATGTGTTGTCTTTTAAGAAAAAGGGAGGAGTGACTCTGAAAACGCCGAGGCAGAGGCCAGAGGCCAGAGACCAGAGTCAGTAAGCTGGCCCAGAGGCCCAGAGGACAGAGACGTGTGCTTCAGGACAGGCCTGAGCATATCTATCCTACACGTGTCCCACCACTGCATTTTAGAGGCAGAGACCTCGTTCTCTGGTGTCATAAGCCCACAGCTAGGGAGAAATTTCACTCAAAAATGAATCATACCTAAAGTCTTACCCATATTTTATTTAAATAATTTAAATGATAAGAGTTGGCACATTTTGAATTAATGCTATTTAGATGGTATTTTGGACTTAGAGTAGATGCTAGCATGGGGATGTTGAAACGGGGTGAGTATAATTTGTATATTGAAAGAATGTGAATTCGGGGAAGGGGCAGATGATGGAGCGTAATGGGTTGAACTCTGTTTCTCAGAAAAATGTTCAAGTCATCATCCCCAGTCCTCGTGAGTGTGATCCTATTTGAAAATAATACATCATCTAGTGTTTTTCTCCTATGGTTGCAACAAGTATGTTTTCTCTCAACAATTCCATTCAGCATTGTTCTGGATACCCCAGACAGGGCATAAGCCATGAAGCAAGAAAGCATTCAAATTGGAAAAGAAGAAATAAAACTATACTTCTTTAAAGATGTGATTTGTAGACATAGAAAAACTTTATGAAATATACCAAAAAGGCAAAAAAAAAAAAAACTAACAAATGATTTGATCAGAGTCACAGAAGTAAAAGGTTGATATATAAAAATTTTTTCTATTTCCACATAGTAATAAAATATTGAAAATTTATATTTAAAAATATAAATTGAAATTTTAAAATATAGTACAATTTAAAAGCATTTTAAATATCAAAACATGTAGTGATAAATCTCACAAAATAAGTGCAAAAATCTAAAAAGACCCTTCAAAAGTGAAGACACTTACAAATGCCCAGTAAGCAACAGTCCCCAACATCTTTAGTCATCTGAGAAACAGGAAATAAAACCACAGAGATGCAATTTCACTCCAACTAGAATGGCTAAGGGGTCGGAGATGTGAAGCAACCTGAACACTCCTGCATTGATGTTGGGAATAATCATCAACTTTGAAGAAGTGTTTGGCAGTTTCTTGTACAGTTAAACATATTTTCACCTTTGACTGAGAAATTTCATTTTTTTGGCATTTACCTAAAAGCAATGAAAACATATATTCATAACAATACTTATCAAAATGTACATAGCAGCTTTATTCATAATACCCAAAATTCATGAATGAGGAATATAAATAAATTGTGGTACATTCTTATACTGAAATAATAGTTAGCAAAATAAAGGAAAATCTACTACTGATACATGCAACAACAGGGATTAATCTGAAAAACATACTGAGTGAAAGAGGGCAAACACAGTAGAATCTATGACTGTATGATTCAGTTTATATCAAGTTCAACAACAGGCAAAAGCTCATCACTAATCTTAGAAATCGTAACAGCGGTTGCCACCAGAGTGCACTTGAAGGGCGACTGAGGTCAGCTCTTAAGTGCTGAAAATGTTCAGCATCTTGTTTTGGGTGGTGGTCTCAGGGGTACTCAATTGTTAAATCTGAGCATTTAAAATCTAGGCATCTTGGCTGGGCGTGGTTGCTCACACCTGTAATCTCAGCACCTTGGGAGACTGAGGTGGGTGGGTCACCGCAGGTCAGGGGTTTGAGACCAGCCTGGGCCACAGAGCGAAACCTCATGTCTGTTAAAAAAATGATTAATTTAAAAAAAATAAAAGATAATGAATGCATCAGGAAAACAGGATGATTTATTCTAAAGCACATTCTATGACCAAAAACGGCCAAGATTCTGAGGCTGTTAAACTGATTTCCATTGAGCAAGTGCCTCTGAATAACTGAAGTCTAACTCAAGTCCAGAATTCAACCTACCCTTTCAATGTTGATATTTCAGACTCTTATTCCCAAGGGTTTCTTGGAATGTAAGAAGTAAATTACTAAATCAGATTTATATGTATGAGGTGATTTTATTCCCACCCGAGGATGCTGAAAAACAGATACAAATATTTGTCTATAGAGAATGGTATGCATATTTATTGATAGCTTTCGTACACTTTTAAGGTATATGTTCAAAGATGTCATGGGCATGCTGCTGTCAGTTTTCCAGCAGTAGTTCTAAACATTGATAAAAGTAACCAAACAGGGGGCATTTTTTTTTTATTGATAATATTTTATTATGTTCTTTTTTTTATTGCATTTTAGGTTTGGGGGTACATGTGAAGAACATGGAAGATTGTTGCATAGGTACACACATGGCAGTGTGATTTGCTGCCTTCCTCCCCATCACCTATATCTGGCATTTCTCCCCATGCTATCCCTCCCCCAACTCCCCACCCCCCACTATCCCAGCCATAAAAACGATGAGTTTGTGTCCTTTGTAGGGACATGATGAACCTGGAAACCATCATTCTCAGCAAACTGACACAAGAACAGAAAATCAAACACCACATGTTCTCACTCATAGGCGGGTGTTGAACAGGGGGCATATTTTTACTGGACACCTGGTTTAGCAACTTTAGAAATATTTTTAGTAGAAAAATCTCATAAAAGTATCACAGCCATTCTGTTAAAAATTCAGCTACTTTATCGTCTAAGGGAAGTAACTGAAATTTGTCTCCTACTCACAGAAATTCCATAGAAATGTGTGTATGCATGTGTGTGCACATACGTGTACGTGCACACACTTCAGGCTTATAAGCTCAATGTTATTTTACAGGAATGAACACTAGTTCTTTTAGATTTTAAAGCAGATTCATGATATTCATATTGAAGTTTACCAGAAGATTCCCGAAAATTTCTAGAACTGATTACAAAATGTTTGAGATGCTACACTGGATTCATTAACTTATTTAAATACTGAGTGACCCCAATTCCTTTTCAAGACCAGGACAATGCTGGTTTTCTAATTCCTCCATCAGGAAAGCAAATAGAACAAGACCGGCCCTGTGATTTACCTCCAGGAAATTGCATGGTGAAAAGAAGTTTTAGAAACCCCGCTATAGAAAACTGTATGGAGACACAGAGAAAAGGAAGGAGCATGGAAAACATGCTGAGTGTTCCTACCCCTGCTTCATCTCACAGACTCATAGCGGAGACAGGATCCGCAGACAGCTGTCCCCAGAGGCCCCTTTTATTTCAAGAATTTCTTGAGCTGAGATTACTCACCCAGCCTCATGGAGATAAGAGAGACCTGAGATACGTCCCTTGTCTCCACACAGTTTATTAACATTTATTTTGTTATAGCTTGCTCTATAACATGAGTCCTATTCTACCCCTTAAATAGAGGAGATCTTTATGTAACAATGTGAGAGAGTAAAACACGCAGTTTTTATAATTTTACTGTGATAAACCTTTTCCTGAACAGAGTGTGAATGCAAAGGAAAGAAGCAGATGGCATTTGAATGTAGAATTATAATTTTTAGGAACAATATACAGGTTATGTGAGACTCCTATAAAATCAAATAATTACCTTCTCTCTGGCTGTTAGGTCCTTTTCTCATTTTTTCTTTCTTTCTTTTTGTTCAGTTAATCTTTCAGAGAGACTTCAAGGCCATAACTGTCTTCCTAGAAAACCCCAAAACTAACGAGGAGTAAGCTTTTCAATCAACGCTTTCATATAAAAGCCAGGTCAAGGATCACATTACCTAGAGCTTTGCTGACAGACTGGCAAACTTTTCTCTAGGAAATGTAGCAAGATTCATTTCCCTTGGTTCTGGGTCAGTAGGTATAAAACAATATGATTCGCTTCTCTCTTCGTTCCTATAGTATTTCTCCTAAGACCTGATCCTCATGCTTCCGATTGGGAACGCGAAGACTGTTGGGATTAGCCTGTCACCCGGTCACTTAACCCCACTCTCAGCAGCCTCTAGTTGTGACAGACAGACCAACAGGGGACTCCCCCACAAGCTCCGTTTCCAGGCTTCTACCCCAAACTGTTGTCATGAAAGAAAATCAAGTCTAACTGCACTTGTTTATTGCAATGCTCCTACCTCATTTGGAAAGAAAAATAGAAAAGAATTAGTGAATATTTATAAACCGATTTTGTAGGATAAAAATTAAATAAATAAATCATCCCTTTTTTTGGAGTCTTCCGTAATCCTTCAGATAACAAATTCCACTAAAGAAAGAAAAGCTTTCTCACCAAGTGATAATTTTATATTTTTAAAATAAAATTTTTTTTAAAAAAGTTACATATAGTAAAAAGTATAAATGCTTAAAGAAACATATCTGGGCTTTGAGACTCCACAGGACATATCAACATGTAATTTGTATTTTGCAAAATAGATATTATTAGTATTTAGATATCTAGGGGTGCTAAGATTACAGATGTTTCCTTTGAGAACTCTTAAAAGCAGAAGTCTAATTTTATGAAAATCATAATGGTGATTTAAAAGTTCCAGATGTTAGAACCATTAAACAAAACAACACAGAAATGTCAACAACATTGCTCAGCTTTTCTTTCGCCTTTAACAGTGTGAGTGACTTTGTGATGCACAGTGTGGTCAAGGGGTGAGTTTAAACAAGTATTTATCTCATTGGTATACAATATAATACTCAGAGTCATCAATCAAGTGCTACACATAGTCACATCATCAAAATTAATCCATAAATCCATTTTGATTTTTGCATATTTAATTTTAAAATCATTTACACAAACATTTTTAAAATTCAAAATTAAATTATTTTTGTTTCTCTGATGTGTGACGTACAAGCTTTTTCTCTTGTTCACCCTCTGTCTCTACCTCCCACCTCTCTCCCTCCACACACACACACACACACACACACGTGTACATATATATGTACTCTCTCTATAGATGTGTATGTATATGTGTGTGTGTGTGTGTGTATATATATATAACACGCATATATACACATACATATGCGTGTATATATGTGTATATATATAGTATGTGTATATATACCATATATAGTATACATATATGTGTATATATATAGTATATATATGCAGTATATATACATATATACATATGCATACATATACAGTATATATAGTATGTATATACTGTATGTATAGTATGTATATACTGTATATATACGCATATGTATATAAGTATATATATGCAGTATATATATACTGCATATATATACTATATATACTATATATGATGTATATATAGTATATGTATATAGTGTATATATATACTATATATAGTATATATAGTATATGTATATAGTGTATATATATACTATATATAGTATATATAGTATATGTATATAGTGTATATATATACTATATATAGTATATATAGTATATGTATATAGTGTATATATATACTATATATAGTATATATAGTATATGTATATAGTGTATATATATACTATATATAGTATATATATATGATGTATATAGTGTATATATATACTATATATAGTATATGTATATAGTGTATATATATACTATATATAGTATATATATGATGTATATAGTGTATATATATACTATATATAGTATATATATGATGTATATAGTGTATATATATACTATATATAGTATATATATATGATGTATATAGTGTATATATATACTATATATAGTATACTATATATGATGTATATAGTGTATATATATATGTAGTGTCAAATGAACAAATGAAAGAAACTGGCTCCTTTAACTCCAGCTCAGTACTTCTAAATAAGGATGTAGCTTTTTGACTTTCACAAACCCCTCCTCTGGGATGCTGGGTCTAGTTGGATAGCATATCCATAGCTCTCACTTAAGAAAGCAGAAAAACTTAAAAATATTTGCCATTTTTCAACATTTTCTCCTTTCTATCCCCCTCTGCACATCTGGGGTAAATACAGCAAGTACTCATGGTACTACTATTAGTACTTTCTAAATGCTGCCTACACAAAAGGATGTCTCCATTTTGCCTGGTCGTGTGCTCCCAGAATGTCTTAGCTTAGACCCAAGCTTCCCAGAGCACTAGCAAAGATCTGCAGTGAGGTGGCTTCAAGCTGCTAGCCTACCCTGTTTCCTGAAACACTATTCCTCAGCCTGGACTTGGTACTCTGTCATATTGTCTGCGAGATGCACGCCCCAGCAAAATCACAATTTTTTTTTATCATTTAGATACTGTTAGTGTAAAAACTGGCATTATGCTATGAAGCCAAAATGACAATGTACTGAAATCAGACGACATTAGAGATGTGATGAGGGAACATTTGTCCCATGTGAATGTTGCACCAGGGTGAGCACAGAAAATAACAGCAAGACAAAAGTATGCCAAATTGCAGGGTCTTTATTGCCAGCGGCCATGGAAGACTCACGTCTCTCTAACCCGTGGCCCCAAGCTCAGGGGGGAGCAAGACATTTAAGCTGCAAAACCACATCCTTGTTCAGGAGGGCCCAAGTGTGTGCAAGCCAAGCTGTCTGTACAGAAGCTGGAGTCTGCGATTTGTTGCAAGGGGAGAGGGGGTAGCAGTGGAAATTTTTACCCTTAACACTTCTGAGAATTTCAGTACAATAACAGTTTTGAGAACTACACCTCTGCCCAGGGTCCAGGTGGCTTCTCTATAAGACGGCAGTGCTTAGGCTTCTGTTTTAGCCCCTATCTCATGAACCTTCATGGCAATGTAACCCTAGAAGATCAGCATGACTGGTGTGCCCATGTGGTCACAGACAGCCGTGGCAGGAGTTCCATGTGGTCACAGACAGCCGTGGCAGGAGTCCCATGTGTCACAGACAGCCGTGGCAGGAGTCCCATGTGGTCACATACAGCCGTGGCAGGAGTCCCATGTGGTCACATACAGCCGTGGCAGGAGTCCCATGTGGGCTCCAGTGCTTGTCTCACATGTTTATCTTTCACAAAACAAGCATTTGTCATTTGATTTTTCTCAGATGTGCCTTTTTTGAGTATCTAATTTGCCAAAGAACCAATGCAAAAGTTATTTCTTTTGACTATAAATATGGCCATAGATTTACCAAGAGTTTGTCTAAAAAGTGTAGAAATTGCACCAAAACAAGGTTGATCTAATCCAAGATTCTCTTGAAGAGATAGTAGGAAAAGCTGTAGATCTGCTTTCTTCCCACAGGAGCCACAGATCTGCAGAAGCTTCAAGAATCTTTCTTTTTATTTTATTTTATTTTATTTTATTTTTTTTTAGAGACGGGGTTTCACCATGTTGGTCAGGCTGGCCTCGAACTCCTGACCTCAGGTGATCCACCCACCTTGGCCTCCCAAAGTGCTGGGATTACAGGCGTGAGCCACCGTGCCCAGCCCAAGAATCTTTCTTAGAACGTACATCCCATCTTCTCTGACCTCTCGCCTTGGTCATCTTGTGGGTTTCCAATACTCTGCAGCCAATTCTCTGAACTACTTTCTTAACTTTTTTACAGTTTGCCTTAGCACTGATCCAGGAACGCTGTAGATTCTTCTTACACAGGCAGGGATCAGTGGAAAAAAGTGAGAGTAAGAAACAAGACATCCTTGAGGGGCATTTCTCCCTCTAGAAGGAAGCTCATTTCCATGTGACCTCTGTTCCAGGTCGGTCTGTCCTGTCAGAAGAGACCCTGTTCCATCTGATCTCAGAATCCTGGGAATGTCAGACAAAAAGTTCAAAAAGTTCTTCCTTCTGAAGAAACTTGAGGAAGAGAGGGAGTGTTCTCTATATCCAAAGCCCACCAAGAACATACCACTAGTTAAGAAGCTGGTTTTACACCAGTTGCTATGAGAGGGAACACACAACATGGGCAGGTGTCAGAAAGGCTTGACTGTGGGAGTTGGACTGTGTTAGATGATTTTGGGGGAGAAGGTGAAGAGTTGGGAATTTGCTCTAGATGGGATGTTGTCAGGAAATGGAGATCCATGATTAGATGCCTCAGTAAATTTTAACTAAGAGAGAAAACCATGTAAAGGTTGAATCTGTAATTGGTAAAAAATAATAGTCACTCCTAGTGGCCAGGCTGGGGGGATGCTGGGTCATTCTTGTGGCTTGGACAATGTAAGTGTCTACCTGTATTCAGACACGATTACAAAGTGGTCTTGCTTCTGACTTATCTGCCATGGTCACAGTTGCCTGACCTGAAGTTGAAGTGGTTTATGTTCAACTGAGGGACACTATTGCCCAACTGTGAGTGCCAGGCCAGCTCCTGGATGCCAGGGGCTGCTTTTCTCTTCCTCAGTCCCCTTGACGTGGCCAAAAGCAAACAAGTTAGGCCACAGGGTCTTAATCAGTCCCTTTGGATTTTCACCATGCCTGATATTTTTCTCAGCAGGAAGTTGTTTAGAGAACTCAGTCTGTGGTTGGACTTAAATTAATTTCTCCTGCTCCAGGAGATTCACAAGTTGATCTGACGTGATGATAGCTGCCGAGTAGCACTTTAGAGCCCGCACGGGATACTTCAGCTGAGTGCAGCAAAAGCGGTTATCAGGGAAAACAAAAAACAAACAACTCTTGTTCCTTGAAACAAGTTTTGAGACAAGGGTCGAGATTATAAAACCCAAACAGTGAATCCAGCTGAATCTGTTTTCGAGAACCAGATGACTTTCTTTTTTCTTAGTTTCATCATGAGCTTATTTGTCCTGGAGTATGTAGATATAGTGAAAACTCTTCCCTATAACATGGACTTCCTCTTGCCTGGTTAAGGGAAAAACAAAGGCTATGTGATTATCTGTAAGAATACTGGTTTGTTGAATTTTTAGGTTTTTGTTAGAGTCAAGGAGAGACTTTGGACTAAGTTTCCATTTTAGTATTCCTAAAATGACAATTGCAGTTGACCATAGCATGCATATAGATTTATCACAGGTGTCACTTCTGGGAATTTAATAAATAGACTTGTATAGACCTCACTTTAAAAGTTTCTGGGTAATTTTTCAATGGAAATATTATCAACTGGAGGGGTGATAACTTTAAATATTTGCAGACCTCTAACGGTTATCCTGAATACATAGAATGCTTATATGTGTGACGGCAGCTGTCAATCTGTTGTCAATATAGGAAAGTGATCTGGTGATACACGAACTGCATTAGGTCTTAAAGCATTGTTTACTGCAATAGGAAGGAGCCTGTTTTGTGTCGGTTTGTTAAGCCAATTGTTTTTTCTTTTTTTTATGAAAGTCAAAAGTCATTTATTGAATGAATAGTATATGCAAGAATACCAATAAAAGGAAACTAATACTACAAACTACAATTTTGAAAATAAAGCCAATATAACAGGAACAAAATATACATAACATGAGAGGAATGTTTGATTTTTGACCCATAATGCATTCCTTATCTTTACAATTAACCTAAATGTCTGTGAGATGGAATCTCACTCTGTTGCCCAGGCTGGAGTGCAGGGGCGCGATCTCAGCTCACTGCAACCTCCACTTCCCAGGTTCAAGCGATTCTCCTGCTTCAGCATCCTGAACAGTTGGGACTACAGGCATGTGCCACCATCCCCAGATAATTTCTGTACTTTTTAAGTAGAGATGGGGTTTCACCATATTGGCCAGGCTGGTCTTGAACTGCTGACCTCATGATCCGCCTGCCTCAGCCTCTCAAAGTGCTGGAATTATAGGCGTGAGCCACTGCACCCAGCCAAAGACAAATTTTTTGAGTCAATTTTTTAAAAAATGTCTCTGAAAAAAACAAATTAACCAACATGGTCATGGTAGCCCCAGTATTAGTGTTCTCAGGACTGACCAGCCCTTGTTGATAGGACTGTAAAATGACCTCAGCAGAATCATTTTGATAACATGAATTAAGGTTCATGTCTTAGAAGACTGAAGGTTGGTAGTAATACTGTGAGAGAAATTTAGGTATTAGATGACAATATAAAAAAGGAATCTATTCTGTGAAGGATTTGAAAGAACAGCTTTAGGAGTGTGGTCTCAGATCCAGCAAACAGCATTTAAGAGCCCATTTTTCCCTATGGGCTTAGAAAAATGTTCAGAGCTTTGGGTTTCCCCACGTCAAAGAAGAAAACCATAGAAATAAAATAAATATAAATATACATTTATATATTTAATATAAAAATATGTCTGTTATACAAATATATATTATATAAATATATGTATCATATATCTTTACTGAATATGTCTATATGCTAAGAAATCCTTCCAGAGTCTATCCTTTTCTCAGATTTCACAGGTAAGACAAGAATACACAGGTGAGAATTAAGTCACTGAACACAGAAAACAACTGACCAAAGGAGAATCATTAAATAATCTGTTCTATGAACACACAAAAATGTCCTCACCACTTTCCAGACCTCCTGTCACACACACACACACACACACACACACACCCCCATTGAACATTTTTTTAAGCCCATAGGCTTAGAAATATATATATTATATATTAGTTATAGATGTATATATTATATATTATTTATATAATATTTTATATATTATTTATTTATACAATATATATTTAATATATATTTTGTTTATAATATATAATATATATATAAAATATATATAATAAAACATATATATAAATAATATTAAGGAAATATTTTGACCTACAATTTAATGAGACATAGTAACAGCCTCACTTTGACTTTTAAGAATTCCAATATATTATTTATATTATATATTATTTATTATTTATGTATAATATATTATATGTAAATAATATGCATTAAATATATTATTTATGTGTAATTATATATTTAATATATAAAATAATATCTATTATATATTATTTATAATTGCACATTAAAATATATTTTTATTATAATATGTAATGTAATATATATTATAATTTATATACTATAATATATCATTATATAATATGTATTTCTATTCATATTATATATTATATAATATATATTTATATTTATATATTTTTAATTTATATATGTGATTTAAAAAAAGGATGATCGTATTAATGCTCTAAAGGTGGCCAGATTAGTGGTAGAGTTAAGAAATAGAAAAGTGTGTGAATGAATCAGAAATTAATTTTGTTTTATATATCGGAAAGAAAATATCTACTTCTGCAGTGAGTGGCTTCTGAAAGCTTCCAAAGAATCCTTGGTCAGGAAGCAGTGATGTATATCTTCTATGTGAATCTGAAGATCAAAACTTTGAATTTTTCTTATACATGAGTCACTCACAGTACCTGATGAGGTCTTTTCCACTGAGGCTCAAGGGCAGCTTTTCTCTGACACCTTCACAGCCTGGCCAGGGTGGCGCCATGAGCGGGCAGTGTGTGCCTCAGAAACATCGTCTGCGATGCACCTTGCACTGAGCCCACCAATGTCAGGCCATCAATCTCTGCTCTTGTGGAAAATACTGTGAAACATCTTTGCTAAAATTCTATTTTCAGAATAGCCAACTTCGAAGATAATCTTAATGTATATCAAGGCTTTTTAATTGGCCATTTATTTTATACAGGTTGTTGGAGAGGTCAGGACATCTCTTGGTTTCTGCTTCAGAAACCAAGATTGAAGATATTGACACATCTAAAATCATATGCCTACTATCAATATAAATATGTGAGAGAGAGAGAGTGTGTGTGTGTGTGTGTGTGTGTGTGTGTGTGTGTGTGTTACAGGAGGTCTGGAAAGTGGTGAGGACATTTTTGTGTGTTGGTAGAACAGATTAACGATTCTCCTTTGGTTAGTTGTTTTCTGTACTCAGTGACTTAATTCTCACCCCGTGTATTCTTGTCTTAACTGCGAAATCTGAGAAAAGAACAGACTCTGAAAGGATTTCTTAGCACATAGACATATTCAGTAAAGAAACAGACTGGGGGATGACCAGGCTGATACGTTAATAAGACCTGGAATGGCTAGCTTACAGTATTAAGATCAAATATACAGAAGTTAATACAGTGGGGGGAAAATAGGATTGGCTTTATTACCAGAGTAATATACGAGGGATATGAGTTGATGTCAGAGCTTTAAAATGTCTCATTTTATCTGGTTTACTTGTTTTTTTTTTTTTTTTTTAATCTCTTGGTGGATTTCCTATTTTCCGTAGTATAACACCTCAGCATACCTTAAGAGATCTGTAGTCTTCCTTCTTTGAATGACAGAATCACAAGAAGCAGCTGTGGATCCCCAAGAAGCGATCTGCGATGGTCCAGAGCTGCAAGAGTGGGCCCACTTGGGGGGTCGCGGAGGAAAGGAAGGTTCCTATGAAAAGCCAGGCTTGCTTGCTTCCCCTTGCTCCCATAGAGTGCGTTTTCCATTTTCTGGTTTCTTTTTTTTTTTTTTTTTTTGAGACGGAGTGTTGCTCTGTCGCTAGGCTGAAGTGCAGTGGCGCAATCTCAGCTCACTGCAACCTTCGCCTCCTGGGTTAAAGCGATTCTCCGCCTCAGCCTCCTGAGTAGCTGGGACCACAGGCGCGTGCCACCACGCCCGGCTAATTTTTTTGTATTTTTAGTAGAGGCGGAGTTTCACCGTGTTGGCCAGGATGGTCTCGATCCCTCGACTTCGTGATCCGCCCACCTCGGCCTCCCAAAGTGCTGGGATTACAGGCGTGAGCCATGGGGCCTGGCCTACGTTTTCTTACAACTGTGCAATCCCAGCTTTCAGATAAGAGATACAGCCATGAAGATTTCTTTGTTCCTTCTCCACTCCCACTGCTTCACTTGACTAGCCTGTAAATAAATGAATGAATGAATGAATGAGAGATACAGCCATGATTGGTTTAGAAGTTTGTGAGAGCCTGAAAATTTTAAGAGTGATTTCATGAAAAAATGCTTTGGAAATGCGCTGCAGGAACATCTTGGACTTCTTCAGCTTACCTTAGAGGGCTGAGCAGCATGGCTTTTCTGCTGTGCTGTCCAGGCGCAAGTGGAAGTAACCACCATAGTGACGAATGAATGTCAAATGTTGATGAACAGTCGGTCTTATTGACAGGTATCTTAGGATTTTGGAGCTGACGTTTTGTTATTGGAGATTTTCCCACTGGAATTTGGAGAGGCGTTTTCATTTCTTACAGATCTTGTAGGCATTTCCATTTCTTGTAGGATGCTCAGAAACTAATGTCTCATGAGCAGCATTTAAAACATGTTGCATTTCAGAAAAAGCTGACAAGCAGCATTCCGTTTTTCCCTGCCTGTTTTTAAAACTTCATTATGTGCTATTGGGATTTACGGCTTCTCTTGTCATACTGGCATCTGTGATGGATAAGATCACTAAAAACTTTTTTCAAGTTTTTATTTATTGGACCCATAGAAAAATAGTTCTATTAATGTTAGTTGGAAATTTTTGAAAAGTGTGTTGTAAGTCATTCTGGGTAATATCTTACGTTTTGCATAGCTATTATTCAGACCGATCTAAAGGAACAGTTGAGTGTGAATTACCTTAAAATCAAAGTAGTCGCTTTAAAATTTGAAATGCATTATGCACCTGAGGTGCTGACAGCAAAGCAGGCGCCAAGCATTTGATCCACTGATACCCATTTTCCAAGTACTCCAGATCCTTAGATCTATGTCTCTTCCATTTTGCTGCAGCCAAGTTTCAAATAAGCGATCGGGAAACAGTTTAGTGATCATAAATCACACTGATGGTTGGAAAAATCAAAAGTGTTCCTTTGCTTCTTCAGATGTGGTTCCATACATTTTTACACATCTTTTGGCTAAATCAGAAATCCAGATGCAAAACGATGGTGCTTACAAATGCAGTGTCTATTTGTGACAATCCATGGAAGAAAAGAGGGCAGGAAAATCAAATAAGGCTCTTCTCTGGCGTAACAAAGCATAGGTCAATACTGCAGAAAGCAATGGGCAACAGTTTGCTTAAAAGTGGATGTGGGCTGAGCACCGTAGCTCACACCTGTAACCCCAGCACTTTGGGAGGCAGAGGCAGGTGGATCACCTGAGGTCGGGAGTTTGAGACCAGTCTTCGAAACCCTGTTTCTAATAAAAATACAAAAAATTAACCAGGTGTGGTGGTGTGCACCTGTAATCCCAGCTACTTGGAAGGCTGAGTCAGGAGAATTGTGTGAACCCAGGAGGCAGAGGTTGCAGTGAGCCAAGATAGTGCCATTGCACTCCAGCCTGGGCAACAGTGTGAGAGTCCATCTTCCAAAAAAAAGTGGATGTGGTTGCCTGCTGTGTCTGCATTCCACCAAGTGATCAATTCAGCCAAAATACAACATTCACTGCAGTGGATAATATTAAGGAAATATTTTGACCTACAATTTAATGAGACATAGTAACAGCCTCACTTTGACTTTTAAAAATTCCAATCTTTCTGATAGGACAATTGACTATTCTTTCCTTATTTCTCCTTTTCTTTATTTCCCAATGTATTTTAAAATAATAAAAGCATGTTACTTTTCTAATCATAAAAATATATTTAAAAGTCGCTATCCTATCTTGCAGATGCTATTTAAATTCTAGTGTTGTCTCTGGTTCATCCCCTTAAGACACCTTCTCCAGCTCCCCCTCTAACACGTATTTCTGGTGGTGGGGACTCCTCATTTGATGCTCATGTGTTAAGTATCATTTTGAGCATAAGTCATTTTTCTTCCTAATGTAATTGCAGGAGCGTTGGCTGTCAGGATAATTTATGCAGGCTTTGGTGTGTCTTGGAGTAGTAACACAACATTAGCACAAAGTAGATATTTGGTGCCCACCAGGCTTTCTCTTTGACATTTATTCTCTCTGCTTTTCATAGCCCTCTTTCTATGCCTTTCTAAGGAAAAAAGGAAAGAAAATGTACTAAGTTTCAAATGCTTAAACTGTGGCTTACAGCATTTCTACCAGGTTTAGTATCTTTATATTTCTACTACCCACTCTCAACTGCATATTGCATTAAGTAAACAACTTCCTTCTTCCAGAATAAAGTCTGCAGTCATTACCTCCAATCTCTGGATCTCTGTCCTTAATTTGGGGAGAAAGATAGTAGTTTTATTAACTTTATGTTGGATAATAACATAATGGTGGTTATTTTAACAGCTGAAATGTTGTAGTTTCTTAGGGTCTTACCTTTATTTTATTAGACATATTTCCTTTATTTATAGTTGCATTGTAATTAATTACTCTCATTTTGCTATTTTCTTTTCTTTTTACTTTTACTTGTTGTGTTGGTTAATACTGAGTGTCAACTTGATTGGATTGAAGGATACAAAGTATTGATCCTGGGTGTGTCTGTGAGGGTGTTGCCAAAGGAGATTAACATTTGAGTCAATGGTCTGGGAAAGGCAGACCCTCCTTTAAACTGTGTGGCCACAATCTAATCAGCTGCCAGCAAAGCTAGAATATAAGCAGGCAGAAAAATACGAAAAGAGAAACTGGCCTAGCCTCCCAGCCTACATCTTTCTCCCGTGCTGGATGCTTCCTGCCCTCAAACATCGGACTCCAACTTCTTCAGTTTTGGAACTCAGACTGGCTCTCCTTGCTCTTCAGCATGCAGACAGCCTATTTATTATGGGACCTTGTGATCATGTGAGTTAATACTTAATAAATTTCCCCTTATATGTATGTATGTGTGTGTGTATATATATATATATATGTGTGTGTGTGTGTGTATATATATGTGTGTGTGTATGTGTATATATATGTGTGTGTGTGTATATATATATGTATGTGTGTGTGTATATATATGTATGTGTGTGTATATATATGTATGTGTGTGTATATATATGTGTGTGTGTGTATATCTATGTATGTGTGTGTATATGTATGTGTGTGTGTGTGTGTGTATATATATATATATATTCCATTAGTTCTGTCCCTCTAGAGAACCTCGACTAATACACTTGCAACATTGCATTTTCAATGACAAAAATAATTGTTCATAGCTTTGTCTCTACTAAAAATACAAAAATTAGCTGGGCATGGTGGCGTGAGCCTGTAGTCCCAGCTACTCGGGAGGCTGAGGCAGGAGAATTGCTTGAACCCAGGAGGCAGATGTTGCAGTGAGCCAAGATTGTGCCACTGCACTCCAGCCTGGCACCTGGCGACAGAGTGAGACTCTGTCTCAAAAAAAAAAAAAATGGAATAGATTATACACCTTAAACTTCATTAGCCAAGATTAAGATATATCTTAATCTTGGCTAATGAAAGGATATATACCCAATTCCACAACCAATGTGTCAGGAAATCTTATGGCCTCTCCTTTTCAAATATATACAAAATCGAGCCACTTCTCACCATTTCCACTGCTACTGTCATTTCTTTCCTGCATAACTCAGTGGCTCCCTAACAGATCTTACTGCTCTTCCCAGTTCTCTCTTTTACCCCTTCATTCTGTGAGCCAGTAACCAGAGAGGTCCTTTTAAAACATTAAGTCCAAGACAGTGACTCCCTTGTTCAAAGTCATTTAATTGTTTCCCATTTTATTCAGAATAAAGCCCAAAGTTATTGCAACAACCTTCAAGCCATACATAGCTTAACCCTTTCCTTTCAATAGCTTTCTACTTCATCTCATCTTGTTCTATGCATCAATAGCATAATCCCTTCCAGCCACAATGGCCTCCTCGTTCTTCTCAGAACACCCCTCACTTTGCCCAGGCACGATCCCAATTCTTTGTACTGGTTGTTCCTTGACAGGAATGATCTTCCCCTCTCCTTCTAGGTGGTTATACCCATTACCATATTTAAGTCTACTGAAATGTCATCTTCTCAATGGGGCCTACCATGACCACCCTACTCACCATTTCAACCCCAACCCCCAAACTATGCTCACATCCCCTTCTCCTTATCTTGAGGTGTTGATTTTTGTTCTATAACATGTCACCATTTTACATACCCACTATGTTTGCTGTTAATGTTCTACCTTCTCATGATAACATGTGAGCCTTAGGAGGTCTGGGTCCTTTGTCTGTTTGTACACAGACATTCCTCAAATATGTATAACAGCAAGTGGCATATAGTAAAGATTCAATAACTTTTTTAAAAGACTGAATAAACTCCACCAAAATTCCAATGCCACTGGACACCTCCTGTTTCAGATGATGGATCTCATGCTTCACTTCCAACTTGCCCAGCCTTAAATCTGCATTTTCCACCTTGCCCCAAACGCTGGGATATGGGCACTGCAGAAACACTGACTCCAGAATCAGTATCAAGAACACATTTTCAGTAAGTATCTCTTAGAAATAGAATAATATTCTAAGCATTAGAATTCAAATAGTTTAAAATCTCTTAACTGCCACGGTATTATAATGTAAGTGAGAAGACCAGGCATGGTAGCAGAATACACATGGCCAAGGAAGGAGAGGTGGGTATGGAATTTGGAGGAGATAAAATACTGCTCCAAGTTGAGAACACACATTATACTACCACCACCATCACCACTACCACCACTAACAACACCATTATTACCACCTCCATCATCACCAGTACCACCACC
Source organism: Ateles fusciceps (assembly GCA_036589455.1). Taxonomy (NCBI): domain Eukaryota; kingdom Metazoa; phylum Chordata; class Mammalia; order Primates; family Atelidae; genus Ateles; species Ateles fusciceps. The sequence goes on along the minus strand of JAZHEH010003213.1, from coordinate 1,479,804 downwards.
ACCACCATCACCACCACCACAAACACTGCCCTCACCACCACCAGCACCACCACTTTCATCACCACCATTACAACCACCACCATTACCACTCACATCATCACCACCACCACCGTTATCATTAACACAACATGTCACTACCCCCATCACCACCACCATAATCACCATCATTACCACTACCTTCACAACCACCACCATCACCACCATCACAACTGCTAATCACCACCATCTTAACCACAACTCCCATCATCACCACTACCATCCACCTTGGGCACAACCACCACCACCACCACCTCCATCACCACCACCTTCACCACCACCACCACCATCACCATCACAACCACCACCAGTACTACCACCACCATGACAGCTATCACCACCACCAGCATCCTCACCACCATAACTACCACCACAATCACCATCTGTACCACCAACTTTATCACCACCAACATCATCACCATTACCACCATCACCACTGCTTTCACTACCACCACCACCATCACCACCACCACAATCCCAGCCTTTATCATCACCACCACCATCACTATCATCATCACTACCATCACCACCATCACTGTCACTATCACCATCATCACCACCATTATCAATACCAACACCATCACTTTCACCACCTTTATTACCACCACAACCACCACAACTACTATCTTCACCATCACCACCGTTACCACCATCAGCACCACTGAAACCATCACCATCACCACCATCACTGTCACTATCACCATCATCATCGTCACCGTTATCATTACCACCACCATCACCTCCACCACTTTCACCACCACTACAACCACCACAACTACTACCTTCACCATCACCACCATTACCACCACCACAATCATTACCACCACCACTGAAACCATCACCACCACCATCACCATAAGAACCACCACCATCCTCATGATCACCCCCGCCAGCCCCATCACCTTCATCACCATTACCACCATCACCATCATCACCATCACCACCACCCTCACCAGCGCCACCAGCACCACAACCTTAATCATGACCATTACCACTACCACCATCATCACCACCACTACCACCAACACCATCACTATCACCATCACCATCAAATCCAAACATACACAGTCTTTCCAATCCTCAGTTTCTATTGAAGAACAAATTGAACCTGTCGGCAGGTGATAGAATAAATAATAATCCACAAACCTATTAGCTTACATAATACAATTCACATTATGTTTGTATTAAGTTACAGTAGGCATTTAAAATATTTCAGTAAGACAATAACTAAAAAGCTAATAGTAAGCAATAATTTGTATTGAGATCTCCACCGGAGTCAGGTTGTGCTCACAATCTTAATGACTTTGCTCATGATGTAACCAGAGGGGGACAGGGAAAGGATGTTACAATACAGTCTCTGACAATAAACTACTTCAGGGGCTATCAAATACAATGATTTTTTTTAATCCTAATAATTTGGATATATACCATGCAGTTTGTGCAGATAGCACAATGGTTCACAAGAAATAAAAGAATCTAAAATATAAAGCCTAGCAGGTCTCATAAGAACTTAAAATAGGCTACAAAAAAATTGAAGTGAGAGGAGAGAGTATTGTGGAGGAAATATATCAAAGCCAGTGGACTCTAATATTTGTGGAATCCAAGGTAAGGGTTCCGATGGAGACCCACATGCTAGGTGTCTAAATATTTTAAAATTGTAAAACAACCTAACAAACTGTTTGTTATTCCACTCCAATAAATAGCTTTATAACAACAACTTGGAATCTAGGTTTAAATTCAGCATTATCAAGCCCTTAAAATGTCTAAGCTGGGACATGGAGCGGCTCTTGCCGTTCTCTAACCTCCCTCTGCATCACCTCACCCTGCAAGGGATTTTTTTTCCTGCACTTTTGTATCCTCTAGTCTACTAAACTCTAGCCATATTCTACCTCTGCAAAGTCCACACCTGCTAGTTATCCTTAAGGCCTAAGGGTTCGCTACCAGCTGCACAGTCTGCCTTCAGGAGGGGTGAACAATGAACACAGGAAGAGTCCACACAGATGCTGGAAGGTCCAGGATCCCAGATTCCTTGGTCTAAAAGGAGCATGCAGGCACCAATTAGCATGTCCCTTAGCCCCATGGCTTTCTTGACCTGGAGAGAGGTACCAGCCAGAGGAGGCTAGAGCAGAGACCTCTCTGAAACTCAGGGCCCAGGACAAATCCCTCTTGCCTGGGTCTAAGTGTAGCATGAGTTCAAGTACAATAACAGATAGAGCAATTTTAGAAGAAAAGTTAGGGTAAAACAGCACTGAACATGTCCCTTCTCACATCATTTGGAGTTCAGAATAAAGCAGTGATGCCTCTCTTGTTAGAACTTATTTTGATATATTTTTGTTATTTTATGTGGGAAATTTTTTCTTAAGAAGAAATAAAAATCCTAAAACTCATATTAAAAATAATGTTGTATATAAATATTAAAAAGCAGTCAATTGTCACCTACAGGGGATACGATAAACATCAATTTGCTTACACTATTACTGTTCAGAGACAGAATCTCCAAATACATTAATTCAAAACTTAATTGAAAAAACATCTAAAGTTAAACATTTTAGGCTGTATTCAATTGTCTGTACATCATTTTATTAAAGTAATATTATTTTCCCGTATCGCCAACAGATAAGAAATAAAGTGAACAAAATAAACTTTTTAATAGATGGTTTTAATTACATAAAAGCAATAGAATGAAGATGAAACAGTCCTTCCCATTCTTACCCTGTGGCTATGGAATTTGGAGTCTATGGTGTCAAAAAGAAAAATAAATTATTTGTGTCATATAAAGACACTGTTATATTTACACTTAGATCAAATTTCAGGCTGGACAGCATAGGGGCATGCGGGTTTGGAATTGTGTTGGTTAAAATGACATCACTAAAGGAAGGGAAATGAAAGAGGATCAGTCGAGGAGGATCTCTGAAAGATAGCTTTCCATGAAGGTGTGTCCTAGTTGAACAATCATGGGCTTGCAGATTGTTTTTCATAAGATAGTGTTAACAATGGTTCAAGTTTGTTTGGGTAAATTTGGATGTTTTGTCTGTTTTTCTCTTATCTTGTTTTCGATATTTCCTTGTCTGGAAGCAATCCTTGACCTGGTCCTCAGAACTGAGGTACGAGTGTGCAGTATTTCATTAAAGAAGGAAAAATGTCTGCTCACAGACTTGGTATACATTTCCTTTTAATTTCCTCATGAGATTCCCCGGCTTGTTATGCTTGTTATACGCTGACAGATGGTTAGATGTAGAATTTATCTTCAAGCGCATCCACATTTTTTCATGTAGATTTTTGAAGCTTCCTTAACCTATCTGGCAAATGACTATAATTACGTTCCCATTCATTTAATTATGAAAGAAAAACCAAAATAGGTTATTCCAAAGAATTTGGTTTTTAGATTATATGAGCTTTGGGCTGCATTCTTTTTTTTTTTTTTTTTAATTGTATTTTAGGTTCTGGGGTACATGTGCAGATCATATGGGATTGTTGCATAGGTACATACATGGCAAGGTGATTTGCTGCCTTCATCCCCCCATCACCTATATCTGGTATTTCTCCCCTCATTATCCCCTCCCCCCTCCCTCCCCCCCCCCCACTATCCCTCCCCTAGTCCCCCCCCCCACTACTAACTGCAGTCAGTAGGGCTGCATTCTTTTTTTTTTTTTTTTTAAATTGCATTTTAGGTTTGGGGGTACATGTGAAGAACATGGAAGATTGTTGCATAGGTACACACATGGCAGTGTGATTTGCTGCCTTCCTCCCCATCACCTATATCTGGCATTTCTCCCCCATGCTATCCCTCCCCAACTCCCTACCCCCCACTATCCCTCCCCTTTTTCCCCGACAGACCCCAGTGTGTGATACTCCCCTCCCTGTGTCCAGGGCTGCATTCTTAAAGGCAGATCTTTCAGGTTCACTTTCTGTGGACAATGACTAGTTGGTGTTTCCTGTAGTTCAACTAACTACAGAGTTATTAAGTCAGTTCAAGTGTTTCCATAGAGACTCACTGATGATTCCTTGAGATTGGCCTTGACGTTGCTTCCTTGAGTTCTTCATTCCACCTTCTTTCCCTTTTGGCTATCATATACTTTGTTATTTTTTTTCCCAGTGGAATCTAAAAATCCAGGTAGACTTTAGCAAAGGTTAACTTCATCCTAAAAGAAAAATATGGTTTCTGCTGGAAAGAACACTGCCTTCACTAGCTATCGAATTTTTTAAAATAACCTCAGATATTTTAAATATCTGTAGATATTTTTTTAAAAGTGGACATGTAAAGCATGTCCACTTTGCTCTAATAATTAGAAGCTTGTAGAATTAGAAAAATTAGAGATTTTTAAATTTCCACAAATTTAGTTTAATTATAGAAAGAAATCAGTAAACTACAATGATCAAGGATCTATTTTTCAGAGGATTTAGAAAATAATTTTGATGACAATGAGAAGAAATTTTAGGTGAAAAAGAAAGCATGAGATTTCCTAGGTAAGTGAAAAGGGGGGATAAAAACACATGAAATAAAGCAACAAGAATTTTTTAAAAATTAAATCTTTATTAGATTTTCTAAAACCATTATTTAAAAGGAAGCATAAGATTTCAGTTAATTTTTATAAATTGAGCTCAGTAATTCAATCACATTTTAATGAAACATTTTATACTGCAGATATTTGTAGATAGAGAACAAATTACACATACATGATTTCAGGGTCCCTATATAAATTGAATCTTTAAATGTTTACAATTAATTTAAAATCCATTTTAACCCTTATTATTGGAAAACAGCTCTAATATATTCATAGTAACTTATGCTGCTATGTTTCTGTGTAAAAGTTGGTTAACCTGGTGCCTCAAAGGAATGCTTAATGAACAGTTAGCAAATACTTAACTGAGTACTTATTATATGAAAAACACTATTTCATACTATTCAGCCATTAAAAAGAATGAAATTCTGTCATTTGAAGCAACATGGATGCACCTTGAGGACATTACATTAAGTGAAATAAGCCAGACCTGGAAAAATAAATCCCGCCTGATCTCGCTGATTTGTGGAATCTAAAAATGCCACTAATCTCATGGAAGTAGAGAGTAGAGAGTACAGAGGCAGGGTGGGAGGAGAGGGTATTAGAAAGGGATGGGAAGAGGTTGGTCAATGGGTACAAAGTTGCAGCAGCTAGGGGGAATAAGTTCTGGTGATCTATTGCACAGTTGGGTGACTATAGTTAACAATATTGCATTGCATATTTCAAAATAGCCAGAAGAGAGAATTTGGAATGTGCTGACCACAAAGAAATAATATATGTATGAGGGGGATGGATATGCTACGTACCTTGATTTGATTACTACACAACGAATATGTGCACCAAAACATCACACTATACCCCATAAATATGTGCAATTATTATGTGTTAAAAATAAAATCTAAAAAAGACACCATTCCAGTCACTTAGAATATAACCACAACCATAGCAGAGGCAACTGAAGCAGAGAATGACCATCAGTTCTTTTGATTTTTGTTTTTTTTTTAGATGGACTTTTGCTCTTTTTTGCCCAGGCTGGAGTGCAATGGTGCAGTCTTGGCTCACTGCAGCCTCTGCCTCCTGGGTTCAAATGATTCTCCTGCCTCAGTCACCCAAGTAACTTGGATTATAGGCACATGCCACCACACCCAGCTAATTTAGTATTTTTAGTAGAGATGGAGTTTCACCATGTTTGCCAGGCTGGTCTCAAACTCCTGACCTCTGGTGATCCACCCGCCTTGACCTCCCAAAGTGCTGGGATTATAGCATGAGCCACCACGCCCAGCTAACCATCAGTTCTGATGAGTTTGTGGTTGCCTGTGGTCCTGCCCTCTCCACAGTAACTCATTTCCAACTTGGCTTGCTACAGGTATATGTGTGAATGTAGCACTAAACCAGTGTGCCTGCATCAGGAGTAATTTCTCTTTGTATTGCCTACACTTGAAACCTAGAGCATTTACATTTAAACTTGAGGTATTACTTAAAATAAAATGAAATAGAATAAATTTTTCTTAGGTGGAACTGGGCAAAATTCTTGAAAGAAACAAATTACCAAAATTGACACAGAAAGAAGTGGGTGGAAAACTTAAATATATTTACATATATTTTAAAAATTAAATTTGTAATTTTAAAAAATCAAAGTCAAAATAGTTTTACCGGTGAATTATATCAAATATTTAGGAAGAAATAATATCAATTAAACATAAATTCTTTGGAAAACACAAGAGATATAAATACTTCTCCACTCATTTTAAGAAGCTAGCATTAACCTGGTATCAAACCCACATAGTACAAGAAAACTATATGCTAAAATCTTCGATTACTTGAAGACACAAATATCCTTTAAAAAAACCAGCAAATTAAATCCAAATTATATACAGTAATATCTTCCCCAAAAGATAACACATTGTCCCAATGTGATGATTACCTCAGAAATGCAACACTTGTTTAGCATGTACAAATCAACCAATATACTTTTCCATACTAACAGAATAAGGGAGAAAATCCAAATAATGATCTCAACAGGTGCACTAAAATAATTTTTAAAAATTTCCAGTGGAGTGTTAAAGTCTCCCACTCATATTGTTTTGGAGTATAAGTCTTTTTGTAGGTCTCTAAGAACTTGCTTTGTGAATCTGGGTGCTCCTGTATTGGGTGCATATATATAGGATAGTTAGCTCTTCTTGTTGAATTGAACCCTTTACCATTATGTCTTCATCCTTTTTTATTGTTGTTGATTTAAAGTCTGTTTTGTCAGAAACTAAGACTGTGACTTCTGCTTTTTTCTGTTTTTCATTTGCTTGGTAACTTTTTCCTCATCCCTTTATTCTGAGTCTACGTGTGTCTTGCACGTAGATGGGTCTCTAGAAGACAGGGTAGCAATGGATCTTGGCTCTTTATCCAGCTTGCCATTCTATCTCTTTTAATTGGGGCATTTAGCCTATTTACATTTAAGGTTAGTATTGTTATGTGTGAATTTGATCCTGTCATCATGATGATAGCTAGTTATTTTGCAGACTTGTTTATGAGGTTGCTTCATAGTGTCACTGGTCTGTGTACTTCAGTGTGTTTTCATAGTGGCTGGTAATGGTTTTTCCTTTCCATATTTAGTGCTTCCTTCAGGAGCTCTTGCAAGGCAGGCCTGGTGGTGACAAATCTCTCAGCATTTGCTTGTCCAAAAAGGATCTTATTTCTCTATCAGAGTCACCACCTGTGGGGGGTCTGTCCTGATACCCTGACTCAACAACAGATGAATACATTCACTCAGACACCATATCCAGTGTATGAGCAGGCTGGGGTGTCCAGGCTACTCACAGACACTCAAGGAGAGTGCTATAAAGAGATAGCAGCCGCTGGCCCCAACACACCGGCCTCACCAGGCTTTATTCAGCACACATTAAATGACGAAGGCTTTGAGTCAACACCACTAGAGTATAGAGATTAAAGGACAAGTTCTGAGGCCTAAAGTAAACACTATTAGTGGGTAATATCGCTGGTCGACTTCCCCCCAAGAAAGCCATCCAGAATGATCAAAGGTTAGTTTATAGGACCACATGAGTAAAGAAGTTATTCAGATAAACTCCCCCACATTCCCTAGCTATTTGCTTTTCTTATCAAGTAAAGGTAAAGGGGGATAAGGCTGCCTTCAGCTGAAACTTCTACTGAAACTATGCAAACTTCACGGCCTTCCAAGAAGATTTGTGACTATATTCTATAACTTTGAATAATATTTTTCCCTTAATATTTTTGTCACCACCCTGACTGAACTCCCACATTTCTGCTTCATTTTGGAAGCTTAGTTTGGCCAGATATGAAATTCTGGGTTGGAAACTCTTTTCTTCAAGAATGTTGAATATTGACCCCAGTCTCTTTTGGCTTGTAGGATTTCTGCTGAGAGGTCTGCTGTTATTCTGATGGGCTTTCCTTTGTCAGTGACCTGGCCTTTCTCTATGGCCACTCTTAATACCTTTTTCTTTCATTTTGACCTTGGGGAATGTGATGATTTTGTGTCTTGGGGTTGATCTTCTTGTGTAGTATCTCATTGGAGTTCTCTGCATTTCCTGAATTCCTATGCAGGCCTGCCTTGCTAAGTTGGTTAATTTCTCATGGATGACATTCTGAAGCGTGTGCCTCTCCAACTTGGTTTCTTCTCATCTCTTTTAGGTAGGTTAGTCAGTCAGATGTTTGGTCTCTTTACATAATACCATATTTCTCAGAGGCTTTGTTTATTCCTTTTCATTCTTTTTTTCTCTGTTCTTGTCTGCTGTCTTATTTCAGAAAGATAACCTTCAAGCTCTGAGATTCTTTCCTCCATTTGGTCTATTCTGCTATTGATACTTGTGATTGCATTGTGAAGTTCTTGTGTTGTGTTTTCAGCCCCATCAAGTCAATTATGTTCCTCTCTAAACTGGCTATTCTTCCAATATTGTTTTATTGTAATTCCTAGCTTTATTGCATTGGGTTACAACATGCTCCTTTAGCTTAGTGAAGTTTATTATTACTCACCTCCTAAAGCCTACTTCTGTCAATCCAGCCATCTCAGCTTCAGTCTCATTCTATGCCCTTGCTGGAGAGGTGATGCAATCATTTGAAGGAGAAGAGGTACTCTGACTTTTTGAGTTTTCAGCATTTTGACATTCATTCTTTGTCAACTTTGTGGGCCTATCTACCTTCAATCTTTGAGCCTGTTGCTTTGAATGGGGTTTTCTGGAGTCTTTTGTTGATGTTGTTGTTTTGTGTTTGTTTTACTTTTAATAGTCAGGTCACTCTTCTGTGGGGCTGCTATGGTTTTCTGGGGTTCTACTCCAGACCCTAGTTGCCTCAGTTTTTTCCATACCTGGATGTATCACCAGTAAAGCCTGTGAAATACGAAAGACAGCAGGCTGCTTTTTCCTCTGGAAGCTCCTTCCCAAGGCAGGGTACTGATTTCTTGCTGCCCTGAACGCACCTGTAGGAGGTGGCTGGAGACCCCTACTGGGAGGTCTCACCAGTCAGGAGGAATGGGATCAGGGACTTGCTTAAAGAATTAAGTCTGGCTGCTTTTTGGAAGAGCAGATGTGCTGCATTTGCTGGGGGAACCCTCCCTCATCCAGACTATTTGGACTCTCCAGCTAGGCTGGAACAGCTGAGTCAACCAAACCATAGAGATGGAACACCACTTGCCCTCCTGGAGCTCCATCCCAGGAAGAGATAAGAGCGCTGTCTGTATAACCCTGGCTGAAGTGGCTGAAGCCCCTGCAGGGAGGCCCCACTTAGTGAGTAGGAATGGATTGGGGTGCCCCTTAAAGAAGCAGTCTGGCCATGATCTGGCAAAATAGCTGTGCTACATTGTGGGGGGGGACTTTATTGGGACCCTCAAAAGCCAGCAGGCTGGAATGGCTGAGTTGACTGAGCTGCAGAGATGGTGGCTGCCACTCCCCACAGGAACTTAGTACTGTCTCAGGCAGACTACAGCCTATGGCCATTGGCCGACTGGAATTCCAAGCCAGTGGGTCTTAACTTGTGAGGTGCCAAGGAAGTGGGGCCCACAAAACAATGCTGCTAGGCTCCCTAGAATCAACCCTCTTCCTAGGGGTATGTACGAATGGACTTTCCACCTTGCCAGTTATCCCAGGGTGGAGTATGTAAAACTCCTGGGTCTGTGTGTACCTGAGCAGCTGCTCTGCCAAAACTCCCCCACAGCTCTGTGTATTGGACCCAAAACTCTGGTGGTGTGGAGCTCACGAGGCCATATCCTGATCTGTAGGTTGCAAAGATTTGTGGAAGATGCATGGTTTTCCAGGCAGGGTCACACAGTCACTCACTGCTTCCTTTGGCTGAAGGTGAGGGATCCTTTGGCTCCATGTGGCTCCTGGATGGACCATCACCCCACCCTGTTTTTCTTCATTCTCTGTGGGTTGAGTTATTTGCCTTGTCAGTCCCAATGTGAGAACTTGAATATTTCAGTTGAAGGTGCTGATTCACTCACAGCTTTTATTTCTCTCTGTGAGTGCTGCAGACTGCAGCTACTTCTAATTGGCCATCTTGGCCCCTTCCCTTTCTCTGAACATTTCTATTCGTCATTATACTGGTGTCCAAGCCAAAAAATCAAGGGGAAAGGGTCATAAATGTCAGAGAAGAAAATATCAGTAAAAGTCTCTTTATTCAGAAAAAATAACTAGTGGGTACCAGGCTTAATACCTGGGTGATGAAAAAATCTGTACAGCAAACCCCATGACATGAGTTTACCTATATAATGAACCTTCACGTGTGCCACTGAACCTAAAGTTAAAGTTTAAAGAAAACCTCTCTATTCTAGCATAATGTAATTAAGTACATAGAAAATCCAAAGGAATCTCAAAAAGAAAAAGAAAGAACTACTACAATAAAGATGAATTTACCAGGCTCACAGGATGCAATTAACATGCAAAGACCAATTATATTCCTATATGTGAGCAACAAAAATTTAAAAATAAAATTAAGAAAGAATACCATTCACAGTAAAACAAAGAATTAAAAATTACATTCTTAAGAATAACTTATTTTTTAAATGTGCAAGATTGCACCTATAGCAGAGACATACTGAGGGAAATCAAAGAAGATATAACTAAATGGTGAGCTATATTGTGTTCATGTTTTGTAATATTTAAACTTGCTAAGATGTCACTTCTTTCTAAATTAATCTATAGACTTAATGTAGTCTCAGTCAAAATCCTAGCAGTCATTTTTTGGTAGAAGTTAACAGGTTGACTCTAAAATATACAAGGAACTAAACAGAAATAAAAATAGCCAAAGCAATTTAATAATTGGCTTTTACTATTTGACTTCAAGACTTGCTCTAATGCTACAGTAATTAACAGTAATATTGACATAAGGCTAGGCAAAATGAATGAAAAAGAATGGAGAGTCTAGAAATATTTCCCCCCACCCCCTACACACATATTTATGGTCCGTTTGCTTTCAGCAAAGGAAACAAAGCAATTTAATAAGGAAAAGGATAGTCTTTTCCACAAGTTGTTCTAGAATAGTAGTAGATCCCTGTAAAGAAAATCTACCTTGACCTGTACTTTATATCATATCTAAAAATTAACTCAATCTAGGTCATATACTTATATATGAAATTTAAAGTTATCAATCAGCTAAGAAAAACATCAAAAGATAACATATTGTTATAAAAAGATTTATTAGAGAAGAAATAAAATTAACTAGCCATAAAGAAAATATTGATAAATTAGACTTATTCTGAATTAAAAGTGCCCATCAAAAGGTACAGATAGACAATTAGTAGGCAAGGCAAAATACTTGAAATTTCTATATTTGAAACAGAACTTGTAACCACAGTATATTTAAAAACCCATCAAATTCAGTAATAGTGATAATAATAATAATAAAATTAATTTTAAAATGGGTAAAAGACTTTACCAGATACCAAAAGAGAGGAATACACAATCAACAACTGAAACGGCAATTACCATTAGGCATCTGGGAAATGAAAATAGAGCCACGATCATTTCCATTTCACAACTATTGAATGGTTAGATTTTAAAAGACTCACAATACCAAATGTTAAACTACTTGTGAAATAACTGAATTCTGATATATGGTGATGATTGTGTAAAATGGTAAAACCTTCTTAGGAAACTGACAGTTTCTTACAAAGTTAAATGTACATCTACCCAATGACTTAACAGTCCTATTTCTAGTTATCCCCCGAAGAGAAATAAATGCAAATTTTCCAAGATACATATAATAACATTTATAGTAACTTTATCATAATAGTTAAAACCTGGAAATAGCCTCAAATTTCAGAAACAAACTGAGTAATCAAATTGTTATATTTTTTTCATGCACCTTTTTGTTTATTGTTTTCAATTTGATTTTATTTTTAGGACAGTTTTATATTTACAGAAAAACTGAAAAGATAGTAAAGACAATTCCCATATACCCAATATCCAGTTTTCCCTGTTTTCATCTTACCTTGGTTTGGTGGGGGTTACAATCAAGGAACCAAACTTGAAGCAGAAGAATAGGGTCTGGAAACAGGAAACCTAAGGCCAGCCCACACAGCCTTCTTGGAAGTGAACTAAGAGGAAAACCCCACCTCCCCATGATCAAGTAATAAGGGGCCAAATGCCCCTGTCTCCAAACTTCCCCTCCTCTACCTCACGAATGCAAAGGCTTGTAATTGATCAGTTCCAGAAACTTCATTTGCATACACCATAGGCAGGATGCCTCTGATTGGTCCTGGGCAGAATCCTGCCACTGACTGGTCCTGGGCAAAATCCTTTATTTGCATAGGGTGTAACTTGTCAGAGGCCTCTAAAGGCTACTGAGGGGTTTTACCATGCTCTTTTATTTCAATAAAAAAACCCAAGGAACACTACCATCAGGGCTCTTGAGCCACTTGCTTGAGCCTGCTTCCACTCTATGGAGTGTACTTTCACATCAATAAATCTATGCCTTAATCTTCTGTTGTTTTGCTTGTCTGTTTGTTCAGGGTTTTTTTTGTTAAATGTGTCAAGAACCTGGACAGCTTGCAGTCAAGACTTTTATCCAGTAACAAACTGATATGCTGTTATTAACCAAAGCTCATAGTTTACTCGGATCTTATTTTTACTTAATCTCCTTTTTCCCATTATGTCTCCTTAGGCTTCTCTTGACTCTGACAGTTTATCAGTCTTTCCTTGTTGTTGACGACCTTGAGAGTTTTGAGGAGTACCAGCCATGTAGTTCGTAGAATGTCCCTTAATTGAAGTTCATCTGATTTTTCCTCATGCATAGACTGGTGTTATGGTTTTGGGGAAGAAAGAGCTGTGTTGATCGCGTCATATCAAGAATACGTATACTATGAACTTCATCTATCACTGTTGATATTGATGTTGCTCACCTGGCTGAGGTAACATTTCTCAGGTTTCTTTACTGCAGTTACTTTTTTTTTTTTTTTTTGCCTTTCCATATTGTGTTCTTTGAAAAGAGTCACTCAGCACAGCTTGCACATAGGTGCAGGGAGTCATGCATCCCCTCCGTAAAGGTAAAGTGAACTCTAGTATTTTTATATTAATGAATACTCAGCAATAAAAAGATAAAAATGACAGAAAGAAAAGGAAGGAAGGAGCACAACTGAGACAAGAAACATCATAGTTGAACTTCACAAACATTGGAATGTGTGAAAGAACCCAGGTAAAAAAGTGTATATACTGTAAGATTTATTTATGCCAAAAATAGACAAAAATAATCTATGGCAATTAGAGGCAGAATAATACTTGCATCAAGGGGTATATGATTGAACTAAAAGGGGTACAAGGGAAATTTCTGTGGCTGATAAAATGTTCTATGTCTTGATTAGGATATACTCATAACATTCAGTTAACTGTCAAGGTCTTCATTTTCACTTACATAAATCATTTCTTATTTGAATTTTTTTTCAAAAAAAAAGTCTTTTGCATGTAATGTCAAAGAAGTCATTAACAATTCTTGTTAAAAGCAATTTCAGTACAAGCATGGTTGCAGATGGTTTTTTGGGAGCTGTTAGTTAAATTTCCCTAAAAGACCTTTACAATGAAATGGAGAGGTGAAAGGACAGCACTTATGGAAGAAGATCACTAATTATATTTGAAAACATAGAAGACAGAAACATAGGACTAAAGTTCTGCAAAGAACAAAAATCAAACTGCAGGAATATACAGTAACAGTGCTGACCTCATAAAGGAACTTAATTTAGTTTATTGAGCACCTAATTCCTTCAGCAATCCAACTGGGGGAAGCAAAATGCAAGGAGATGACTAATGCCTGCCAAAATGCTTACCTCTAGATCCCAGTCTAGCAATCTAAAATCTTACATCCTTTTATAGGGATCTTTAAAGATTTGCTAAATCCTTGAATCACACTAATAAGAAATGACCCTAAATGTATGGCTTTTCAAGGACACTCATAGGTAGCATGGAACTATAGTTGTTAAAGCATGTGTAAAAAGACATATAAAACAACATATTGTATAGCATAAAAAATCAGGGCTCAGTTCTCACGGTCATTGTTTACCTAATGAGTTGATGGCTGCATCTCATTTTGTCTTCTATAATTTGAGAAAATCTCTAGAAAATTAATAAGATTAAGAAGGAAACAGAGAAAATAGTTAACAAAATAAACTTCTCTGAGAATAAATAAGGAAAATTATTCAGCTTGCTGAAGACGGGGTAAATCACAAAACTTCTTCCTTTTGAAATACAAAAAAAGAGAATCTATTCTTCACGGAAATTGGAGTTCTCAGAAAAACTAACCACTCTGGGATTTGGCACTGACCATGAAGGAAAAAGAAAAAAAAACGAGAGCCTTTACTTTGTGTATTTGCCCTTGGGTGAAACAGGATCAGGATTGTTACTAGAACTATAAAAAGAGCTCGGAACAAGGAGTTTGATGTTCAGAGACTTTCAAAACTACATTTTAAAAACAGTGGGACTAAGTATTTAATTACTAAAGCAAAAAAACAGCCTCTGAAATTTTGAATTAAATAAAAAGAAGCAAAATATAAATGCAGAAAATCACATATTCTTGTGAAAAACAAGAAAAATACAGACTTTAATCACACTATAACATTAATTAAATCTTCCTCTAGCACATCTAGATTTTAAGCAATCACTTATCCTACAAACATTTGTTGAGGACAGATTTTTTTCTAGCACTTGGTTTTCAGTGACGAACAAACAAAATTCCAGCTGTCAAATAATTCATTGTTTGCATTTTCTGGGATTTTTTTGTTTTGCCTTGTTTTTTGGAATAGTATTATTCAAGCCTGGGAGAGAGATAAGATCTTCTCTCAGAATTCCTTCTAATCTCATAATTTTATTAAACATCTTGTTGCAAACTCAAGAGATCAGCATCATAACCCATACACATTGGTAAGAGCTTAAATAAATATATAGTTATTTTTGGGCTTTGAGAAAGGATATTAAATTACATACCGAGGGAGCTAAGGCCAACATAAAGGAACACTTACATCTCTGTTTTTGCATCACATGGGGTTTTTATTCCAAAGAACTTCTGAGCTTAAGCTATTTATTTAAGCATTTCTCCAATCTCACAATATCAACTGGTTATTGCACTCTATGTACCTTGATTTTTTCACTATTTAATGAATAAGTATTTTAAGTTGCTTCATGTTAAACTCAACACGTTTAGATAACTGAACAGTTACTCAGACAAATGAGGGTTAGTTTTCTTTATATCTTTGTATCTATAAAGTAAAAATAGAGATAGATGTTTTCTACTAAGAAATGGTAGTGAGGCCTCATCAATCCATAAAATCAGGGAATAATTTTCATTGTAGAAACACATACTGCCTTTAACTATGAGTCCTCACTTTAACATGTGAAGCAGGATTTCTATATGAGGAATAAGGAATTGCTGAATCAAATCTTTCCATGAGACTCAAGGATTGAATTTTGTCATAATTCTTTCTGAATATGCCATTCTTATTTTAGCTAAAATTGTTTTGCCTTGAGTGAAACTGAGCTGGGAAGCTTAACACATTGTCTGGCACTGTAATTTGAGATTCATTTAAATTCTTTATTTTGATTTTAAATTGTTTCCAAAAATATTCAGAGACCATTAGGTAAAATCATCAAAAATATTCATCAAGGAAATAATTGCCAGAGTTAAAAGTCCAAGTTCATGTATCCTGGGTCTGGGATAGAAGGTTTTAACACACACACACACACACGCACACACACACACACACGCACACACACACATACACAGACATATTGGAAAATACTTCCATGATTGGTCATTGCTATCACCTAACAGAAAACAGCTGCATTGAGTAAAGTAACAACTGGACTGCCATTGTAACCTTAGCTTTCCATATGATACTCAGGAGAGAAACGTTCCTCTACATATGATGTGAAAATATGACCACTACCATGATTAGTAAAGCAGTGAAGCAGCAAAGTCAAATAACTAACTTCTCTTGTCACAATCTCCACCCTCTGCCCTTTTTGGTCACAGTTTTCTCAAGGCCGATATTGCCGCAGGGCAAGTGGACTATTACATCATAGGCACTAATACTTGTTTAAGAAAAGAAATAAATGATATTTTAAAATGCTCATCTCCAGGAAGCTTAACGATTTTAAAATTAAAACAAGACAGCCATGAAAAAGCTATTGGTAGAGCCACATAAGTTGACCTTTTTCTTAACCGTATTTATATTCTGGTAGCCTTAGTCCAGGTGCCTCAGTGATCTTTTCAGGGATATTTTCATCTCTCCTCCTCTCTTACATTGGTTTGATTTTCTGTACTTCAGGTGGCTTTAGACGACACTTTTATTTGTTGGGGGGTTAGAAAATACAACACCTATCCCAATGACTTGAACACAATTTTGACTGAGGATTCTGTGTAACATACCAACCCCTGGACTGAGGGAGATTGTTACCCAATACATGGGGGAGAAATCCACCAAGGTACCTCTCAGCTCCAGTAATTGTATTAACTAAGATTATCTCTATTTCACATGACAGAAAACTATCTTAAAGCAAATTAGGCAATGGAGAAGATATATTTGATAAACGATCTAGGGAAAAATTGAACAAAAAAGATTCAAGGGGGGCAAAGGTGCATCCCAGATGCAAGAACTCTAGAGCCAAGGACTTAAATGCTGCTAAGGCACTCTTTCTATACTTTGCTACATTTCTGTTTTCACAACAATTTAATTCCTTCCTAAGACAAATTGTTCCTCCCTTGTAGTGGGAATCATGGAAAAAAACATAGACTTCCAGTTCCTACAACCACACACAGGAATCACCACTGTTGTGACTCCTACGTATCTCACAGCAATAACCACTATTGTGATTTCTAATATAAAAGACTAATTTTATTTTTAAAGTCTGTGTAAATAGAAATAATGCAGCATATGTTATTTCACGCCTGGCTTCATTCAGTAATTATTATGCTTTTGGCATTTATCAGTGTTACTGCTTTTAGGTGTAGTGTATTTATTATCCTTACTATATTGTATTCTATTATATGAATACAGCAATATTCTTTTCTCAATTCAATTATTGATAAAGGTATTTAGGGTTATTTTCCATTTGGGGATATTGCAAATAGTGCTTTGATGAACGTCCCTCTATTTTTTACTACTCATGTTTTGCACACAGGTGAAGATTTAATTGGATAGACTCATAGTAGCAGAATTCTAGGTCATAGAGAATGTGAACGTTTAGCCTTAATAGGTATCAGCAGCTATTTGTCTACACTGGTTAATGTAATTTACCCTCTTAACAGCAGTGAATGACAATTTCAATTCCTCCATTTTCTTGCCTATTTTTGGTATTTCAGATCTTGTTCTGTTTTGTCCTATTTGGCTTTGAATTTGAGTAGGCACGAAGTGTTGTCTCATTGTGATTTTATTTGCATTAAGCTAATGATTAATGAAGAGATCATGTTTCCATGTGTTCATTGGATGACAAAATTTCCTTTTTATGCTAAATATCTGTTAAATTTCTTGGTATTCATATTACTGTTTCTGATTGTCAGGTTTTTTTTAGGAGTTATTTGTATATTCTTGGACTAAGCCTTCATTGCATTATGTGTATTGCTAAATGTCGTGCTGTGACTTGTAATTTTACATAATGTCTTGTGATAAATAATTTTTATATTTATTAAACTGTTTATCAATCTTCTTCATTAAGTCAGTGTTTAAATTTTCTCTTTAAAAAAATTTTGCTTACACAATGGTTACAAAATGTTTCCCTATATGCAAAGTTTTTTTATTTTTTTACTTTCTTCATGTATATTTAAAATGTATCTGAATTTGAGTTTTGAGAATAGTCCAGTATATACTGTACTGATTGTGTATACATGGTAGGAGTCAAGACCATTCTGTTCTCTAGAGCTGTTCTACCCATTTATTCATGTATTTTATTATGAATAATGAATAATACAATTTTTTATTGTAAATAATCACATTTATTCAAACTGCATTCTTCTGTTGCACAGCATGTCATAAAACAATCAACCTTGTGTATATCATCTATATCTAAATTATGTATTATCCCATTAGTCTGTAATCTGTTTTTAAGTGTCTTATGTGGTTTATTAAGTCTTAGTATTTGGCATTATAAGACTTCAATTTTGTTCTCTTCTTCAAGATTAGTCTTGGTTACTTGGGACACTTCATCAGTACTCTACAAACATTTGAAAGTTCTTAGCCAGCCCTGGTGGCTTGTGCCTATAATCTCACGTACATGGGAGGATTGATTGAGCCTAAGGGGTTCCAGACTGCAATAAGCTACGATTGCACTACTGCACTCCAGCCTCAGTGACAGAGCAAGACGTCATCTGCAACAACAACAATGAAAAAGAAAAATGTAAAAAATATATTGCTTGTCATTTTCTACAAAAGAAATAAAAAACTTGTGAAAACTTAGATTAGAATTTGATTGATTTTATAGATAAATTTTAGAAAGAATTGATATATTTACATATTAAAACTTTCAATCCATAAACTTAGCAAAACACTGCATTTATTCTTCATTAAGTTTATTTCTAGAAATTTGATTTTCTTGTTATTATAAACTGCTCTTGTAAAATTTCATTTCTACTTGTTTTCTAATGGTATATAATAATATAATTTATATTTGTTTTAACCCTCTGTAGCAAGACCTGACTAAATTTAACTATTAATTATAATACTCTATCATATATAATTGTTATATACTCTATAGTATTATAAATGTTGTTACTGTTTTGTTGTTATTGCTTTTATCTACACTCTTAATCTTTATTTTTTAATTGGAGAATTTAGGGCATTTACATTTAATGTGATACAATACAATGTTGTTAACTATTGTCACAATATTGTACAATTAATCTCTCAAACTTATTGCACTAACTGAACTAAAATTTTGTATCTTTTCACCATCTGCCCAACCACTTCTGCCCCCAGCCCTTGGTAACCACTACTCTACTCTCGGCATCTATTAGTTCATCTTTTTAAAACTTCACATAAAAGTTATATCATGAGGTATTTATCTTTCTGGATCCGCTTTATTTTAGTTAACATAATGTCTTCCAGGTTCCTTCATGTTGTTGCAAATAACAAGATTTCTTTGTTTTAAAGGCTAAGCAGTATTCCTTTGTGTATATATTATTATTTCTTGTTTAATTGCTCAATATTGATATTGACATTGAATATGTTTCCAACATCGACTTGCATTATTTTCACTATTTTCAGTGATAACCTCAAAGATTAAAACATAATTCTTATTTATTATAGATCAATGTATCAGTTATTTTACTAATGTATATTCAGTTATATTATTTATAATATACTAATGTATACCAATCATATTTTCTCATATGTTTACGCCTTCTCTTACACTTCATTCTATCTTGCATTTTCACGTTTCCAACTAGAGATTCATTTTATTTTTGTGAATGACTCTTTTTTGTTGTTTTTATTTCTTTGTACTTTAAGTTCTGGGGTACATGTGCAGACCATGCAGGACTGTTGCTTAGGTACGTACATGGCAAGGTGGTTTGCTGCCTCCATCTCCCCATCATCTATATCTGGCATTTCTCCCCCATGTTATCCCCTCCCCTCTCTCCCATCCCCCGCTGTCCCTCCCCGAGCCCCTCCCCAGCTGACCCCAGTGTGTGATGCTCCCCTCCCTGTTCTCATTGTTCAACACACACCTATGAGTGAGACCATGTGAGGCTTGATTTTCTGTCTTGTGTCAGTTTACTAAGAATGATGGTGTCCAGATTAATCCATATCCCTACAAAGGACACAAACTCGTTTTTTATGGCTGCATAGTATTCTATGGTGTGTATGTGCCACATTTTCTTTGTCCAGTCTATCATTGATGGGCATTTCACCAGCTTTGTTCCAGGTCTTTGCTATTGTAAACAGTGCTGCAATGAACATACTTGTGCATGTGTCTTTATGATCAAAGATTTATAATCCTTTGGGTATATGCCCTGTAATGGGATTGCCGGGTCAAATGGAATTTCTATTTCTAGATCCTTGAGGAATCGCCACACTGTCTTCCACAATGGTTGAACTAATTTACGCTCCCACCAACAGTGCAAAAATATTCCCATTCCTCCACATCCTCTCCAGCATCTGTTGTCTCCAGATTTTTTAATAATCACCATTCTAACTGGCATGAGATGGTATCTCAAAGTGGTTTTGATTTGCATTTCTCTAATGACCAGTGATGATGAGCATTTTTTCATATGTTTTTGGCCTCATATATGTCTTCTTTTGAAAAGTGTCTGTTCATATCCTTCACCCACTTTTGAATGTTTTTTTTTTTTTTTCTTGTAAATCTGTTTTAGTTCTCCATAGATTCTGAATATTAGCCCTTTGTCAGATGGGTAGATTGCAAAAATTTTTTCCATTCTGTTGGTTGCTGGTTCACTCTAATGGTTGTTTCTTTGGCTGTACAGAAGCTCTGGAGTTTAATTAGATTTCATGTGTCTCTTTTGGCTTTTGTTGCCATTGCTTTTGGTGTTTTAGTCATGAAGTCCTTGCCTGTGCCTATGTCCTCAACGGTTTTGCCCAGGTTTTCTTCTAAGGTTTTTATGGTGTTAGGTCTTATGTTTAAATCTTTAACCAATCTGGAGTTAATTTTAGTGTAAGGTGACAGGAAGGGATCCAGTTTCTGCTTTCTGCACATGCCTAGCCAGTTTTCCCAACACCATTTATTAAACAGGGAATCCTTTCCCCATTGCTTCTTTTTATCAGATTTGTCAAATATCAGATGGTTGTAGATGTGTGGTGTTGCTTCCAAGGCCTCTGTTCTGTTCCATTGGTCTATGTCTCTGTTTCGGTACCAGCACCATGCTGTTTTGATTACTGTAGGCTTGTAATATAGTTTGAAGTCAGGCAGCATGATGCCTCCAGCTTTGTTCTTTTTGCTTAGGATTGTCTTGGCTATGTGGGCTCTCTTTTGGTTTCATATGAAGTTTAAAGTGGTTTTTTCCAGTTCTGTGAAGAAGGTCATTGGTAGCTTGATCATTTCCAAGATAGCTGAATAGAGGCAACTCCAGAACGCAGTTCTCAGTAAGAGAGACACAGAAGCTGAGTGGTCTCCACAGTTCCAAATGAGGTACCAGGTTAATTTCGTGGGTCTGGCTGGACAGTGGGTATAAACAAAAGAGGGCAAGTTGAGGCAGGGCAGGGCACTGCCCCACTCGGGGAGGTGCATACAACTTACCGGAGTATCTGGGGCTCTCCCTCTTGGGACTTCCATTCAGATACTGTGTTTCACCCAAGTCCCCCACAACCCACAGACAGGAGGTCTTCACCAGGCTGAAAAGCCCCCACGAACTGCCTGAACAGGGCTGAGCAGCGACTGCAGCAGTGCCGGAGTTGTCAGCACAGATCTAGGCAGAAGCACTGGCTAACACTGACAAAGCCGGCAGGATGGAGCTACCCCACCCCCCCAGAGGGAAAGGGAACTGAAAGCAAGGAATCAGGTAATACAGCCAGGAGAATCCATCCCCCAACAAAGCCCATCAGGCTGAAGCCTTCTCACTTCAGAGTATCTGAGCCAAACATCAGAGTGTAACCAAGAACCATCGAGGTTGGTGGGGGGAAGGGCAGCCGCCATTGCAGAGGTGGGCCTAATCTTCCTGAGTAAACAAAAGACGCAGGAAATCTATGCAGCAGCTCCAATGAATCCGTGGCAGCCCAGCAGCGCCTCTGCAGGCAGAGAAAGGAAAGGCCACCTCCCCAAGCAGTTACCTGAAATCAAAGCTAGATAAATCCAAGAAGGTGGGAAGAAACCAGCACAAAAAGGATGAAGCCATCAAAGATCAGAATGCCTCACCCCCCACAAAGGGAACACAACTCCTCACCAGCAAGGGAACAAAACAAGATGGAGAATGAATTTGATGACAGAAGCAGGCTTCAGAAGGTGAGTAATAACAAACTTCTCTGAGCTAAAGGAACATGTTCTAACCCAATGCAAAGCAACTAAAAACCTTGAAAAAAGGCTACACAAAATGCTAAAGAATATCAAGCTTTGAGAAAAACACAAACAACTTGATGGAGCTGAAAAACACAGCACAAGAACTTCGCAAAGCACACACAAGTTTCAATAGCTGAATCGATCAAGCAGAAGGAAGGATATCAGAGATTGAAGATCAACTCAATGAAATAAAACGAGAAGGCAAGAAAAGAGAATAAAGAGTGAAAAGAAATGAACAAAGCCTTCAGGAAATATGGGATTATGTGAAAAGACCTAATCTATGCTTGATCAGTGTTCCGGAAGATGACAGGGAGAATGAATCCAAGCTGGAAAACACTCTTCAGGAGATTTTTCAGAACCTCCCCCAACATAGCAAGGCAGGCCAACATTCAAATACAGGAAATACAGAGAACACCACAAAGATAGTCCTCAAGAAGAGCAACCCCAAGGCACATAATTGTCAGAGTCCTTTTTTATTTTGTCTAAAGCAAATCTTAATAAGAATAATTATTTTGATTTTTGTTAACTGTATCCCCTTTTTTTTTAGTTTTTTTTTCTTTTTATTTTCCACTCAATTTTTAGTCTGGAAATTTTTTCAGTTATTTTTCAGTTCACCAGCTCTCTCTTCTATTATACCCTACTGTACTAGCTTTCCGGTGAGCTTCTATCCCTCTTAGAAATCAGCAAATGCCTCTGGGGGAAAAAAAACATAAAATGTCCTAATTCTTTATCTCGCTTTTCTCACCAATAACTTGATTTCACATCTCAGCTCTTTTGAAGTCACAAACTTTAGTTTATTCCTCATTAGTCCCATGAGATTATGAAATAGTCTGCTGATTTCTCTGCTTCTTATTTGTATTTCTCTGTTTATAACCCTGGCTTCTAATTTGTGGACCAATTAAAAAATGCCTGAGGAAGAGTGGCTCTTACAGGGACCTTGTAAGTCTTTGAGGTTTTTTCCTCTGCAAACCCCTCATCTTTCAATTTCTACTTGCTTTGGCAGCTCTCTGCTGTATTCAAACAAATGGTTTAGTCACATTTTTCTCTTTGTTTTCAAGTTGGCTCATTGGTCTTCTGTAAGCTACTCCATAATGAATGGAAGCAGAAGTTTCAAGGAATATTTGATAAATAAAAATGTTGTATAATTGTTGCAACTATTACTGTTGTTAATGTATTTTTTTTTTAATTCCAGAGAACCAAAGCTTCTACACTGTTTTCACTAGGCAAGAGTAAGTAGTAATTGACTACCAAAAGCAGAAAACTCTTAGCTGTTACAGGTGTTCTGGTATTTGAGGTGGGCATTAGCTTTTAGCAGGGCCTGCAGCATATCTCAAATGCAGTAGCTTCCTGTGAATACCTCATCACCAGTCACCAGAATTGCCATGAAATCTAAAAAAAATCAGCTTTTTTTAATGTAGCTAATATTTGGCCATCTATAAAAGTTAGATGTGTAATTCTTGCGCAACCAAAATACATTTTATGCTATATTTATCAATATGAAACATATAATTTTTAATGAAAAATACAAATCTCACACTTCTCAACTTTATATTTAAAACTTTATTTTTTCACAGATTTACAGAAAAAACTTTTTCACCTTTAGTTCATGTGCCAAAATATTTTGGGGTATAAAAATAGTTTTATTTCATCAGTGATTAACACATACAATATATTATAGAAAAATCTTTTCCATATTATATTTTACCTAGCATGTGTATTTATATAATATTCAAAAGTTTTCATTGTGATAGTTGCTTTTTTTGTCTTCTTGAGAATGTATATAAATACCACTGAGTGAAATCAATTGCTTTAAACTATAATGTGATGCAACTATGTGAAGTGGCTGGTTTAGTAAAATGTATATGAATTAATAGAAGTAGAGTGCCAGAACAAGAGATGTGCAGATTCTGCTATGTTTGGTTGTGGTCAGGACTTACTTTGATTTTGGTGTTCTGCTTTAAACATCATACATTAAAGGAAACATCAATTATAAGATTGCACACAGTGTCGCTAGGATAGTGAAAGGCTCGTAAACACTGTTTGCAAAGAATAATTCACAGGACTGAAATGAAAAAAGATTTGCCAAGTAACACATTTTCTAATATTTAGAAGTCTATACACACAGGCTTAAGAGACATTCTGGGTCATTATGGAAGAAGATTCCCACCTGGTCAACGTATGAGTGAAAAACATTTTAATAATTAAAATTGTACTGTCACAGAAAAATTAATGTAGGAAGTAAAGAATGTAAAAACAACTAAAAATATTTGATGATTTCATAGAGATGGGGGTTATAGAGATGGTATCAAGAGGATAAACACATCCTACGGGGAATAATCTTGGTGATTTTTGAAATTTCTTCCAATTCTAAAACTCTGAGATTCAACAACGTTGTATAAAGTCAGATCTCTGCTTTTCTTTCTCATTTAATAACTTAAACTTCATTTATGTGGAACATCAAACGTTGAACTGATTTGTCTCTTATGATTTGGGAGAAGGGTTGAAATTTGAAAAAAAATAATATGTGTAATTTTATTATATCATAGTATTTAGCACAAAAAATGTCTGCTGTACAAACATTTCTGTAATTAACATTCATAAAGGAGATGGGACCTATGGTTTATGATCTTAAATCAAGCTAAATTTCGTCTTCACAAGGGTGGGTTTTCCTTCTGTGCCTAATAATATGTTCATCATTTCCTTTTGAGACCTCACCAAGAGCATGTTTAACATTCATATTTCTGCCAAGTTGTCATGTTTTTTCTCAGATACTGTAAGCTTTCTCTACCCTGTTCCTCATAGCCATCTGAATTCTCACCAGGATTGCTTTTCACTCCACATTGCCACAAATCATTTCTTTGAGGCAATCTGGGTTTTCTCTATCATGATCCCCAAAATTCTTCCAGCCTGTGCCCCATTACTCAGTCTCAAAACCATTTCCATATTTTTAGGCATTTGTTACAGCAGCACCTCATTTCCTGGTACCCAAACCTGTCGTTTCTTGGGGCTGCCATAGCTAAGTACCACAAATGGGGTGGCTTAAAGCAACAAGAACGTACTCTTTCACAGTTCTGGAGGCCAAAAGTCTGAAGCCACGTGTGTTGGCAAGGTCATTTTCCATCTGGAGACTCTGAGGGAGAATCTGTTCCATGCCTTTTGGGTTACAATGCCTCTGTTCCAAGGCGTTCCTTGGTTTGCAAATGTATCACTCCAATTTCTGCCTCCACGTCCTTCTTCCCTTTGTGTCTTTGTCTCTGTGAATGCCTCCTCTTAAAAGAACACAAATTATTGAATTTGAGGCCCAGCTAATCCAGTATGACCTCATCTGAGTTAATTATATCTGCAAAGACCTTATTTCCAAATAAGCTCACATTCTGAGGTTCCAGGTAGATGTGAATTTGGGAGGGACACTGTTCAATCCACTATATAGGTTCTATGTTCCTTGAGGTCTATTCCATGTGTGATTCATCTTTGTGGTTCTATAGCTCAACACAGTATCTGGCACCTAGAATGAATGATTTGGTGAATTTCCTCCATCACTAACTCTGTCAAATAAGAACAGTTAAGCGTCAAAGCCAAAGTGGATACGTTAAATAATACCCACTTTATCTGAGCAAGATTTAAGAGTCAGCCTTGACTGTCAGTCCTCTCGTGTGCCACATAAGCATTTCACATCACACTGGGGTCTCCTTTTAATCTCACTTGTTTGATTCTTCCCGAATAAGCTTCCTTGAGAACAACCTTCACTCCATCTACTGAGACAGAAGTTTGCCATTTGCAGTTGAATCTATACTATTCCAGAAGGATTTGTATCACATTCTTTACTCTGGTCCTTCCTACCAGAGAGAATCCTACTACAGCATCAACACTTCTATATGTTAGGAATGTAGCCACTTAATCTTTCTTTGGCTCTGTTGTTTTGTAAAATGGGGTTATTAACGGTACCTACTTTGTAGGGTTGCTATTCGCATGAAATAAGTTAATTTTATAAAGTACTCAAAACCGTTTCTGGCACAGAGCAAATACATATTTGTTAAATAAATAGTATTTAATGCCAATCAATCGAAATCAATGAAGTTTCTCTATAAACAAAGTATTAAGTAGCTACCAAGTTCTCAAAAGGGGCTGGCTGTTTCTTGTAATTTTCTTAGAGACATAGCAACTTAGAACTGGTTTCATCAAGGTAGTTACTAAATTCAGCAACATGAAGGAAAATTTTCTGAGAAGCATTTTCCTGGCTAAGCTTAAAGGTCTGCCTCTCAAACACTTCTGTTTTGGAGATATGACATTTTATAGCATGAATGGAAAAAATTGCCTGGAAGTTATAGTGTTTTTGTAACACAACACTCACTATTGTACCTCACATTTTACGGTTTACAGAATGTTTGTTTTAAGTAGTCAGTAGGGTTGCAGAAAGTATAACCAATGTGCGTCCTGATTTGTGAATCGCATATAAGCTGAGAGCATCTGAAGGCCTGCTGGTGTCCTTTTCCTGGCTCAAGGCTCACGTACTCCCTTGAAGGGCTGTCAAAGTTGGCATGGCTTAAATGTCATTTTTTAAATTACTAAGAATTTAAAGCCAGGCTAAGGTTTTGTGTGTGTGCGTGTGCGTGTGTATGTGTGTGTGCATGAATATGTGTATGTGTTGAAGATGAGTTTAGCAAATATCATTTTAGTGACTATGAAAATGTACCCAGACTTCATTTAAACCCCTTTTCTCACCCACCCATAGAACTGTTTCAATCAAGTTCAGTCAAGGTGACACTAATGAGCTAAGAGTCTTCCAGGTAGGAATGACACTGACATCAGAAACATTCTATAGATCTTAGCCTCACCTCTCTTGTATCCACCCCCTCCCCCATCTTTTGTCTCTTTCCAGAGCCTGAAATCTGTTATTATTCCTCTTGGGAGGTCCGTTTACATTGCACACACATCTGGCTTAATTAGGTTGACAGCTGCTACAGGTACCGTTGGACAAGGTCCAGCCATCTCAGTGCATTCCCATTTACTTGACAGCTTAACCTTTCACAATCTCATCTCCAGAGTGCAAATGAACTTGGGAGATGTGCTTTTATTCTTTGTTAATACATGCTTATTTTCTACCTTGCCACCAAAATCGTAATCAACAGAGACCACCACTAAAAAGTAAAGGGCATTTCCCTAATGCCAATTGGTGAACTGCAAAGATCAAACTACCAAAACCTATGAAAACTTGGCAAAAAAAGCACAATAAGTGGTCCAGGGCGGTTGGAGAAAAAAGCTGAGAAAACAATCCCACTTTCAAGGCTTATGGCTTGAGTTTGCTTATATAAAATCTTTAGGCAGTAAAAAGTGATTATAGTTATTGCTGCCTTCAGCCACAGCCAACAAAGAAGGTGGTCTTCAGATTTCCCACATACACTGATATTTTTCATCTACACTGCTGAACTTCTAGCAGTAGAATTACCAAACGTTTTGCACATGCATACGGGACGAATCTGTTTGTTGCAAAGCCACACAGTCTGTGTTTTAAACCACCTGCCTTAAATGCCTTTGCAGTTGTTTTAATTAATTCATGCATAGTTTTATTCCACTAGAGTTTCATGTAGAAATAGCATTGAGAATAACAACTACTTTTAGCTGGCTCAACCCAAGCCCAAGCCCAAGCCCAAGCCCAAATTAATAAAAGCAAAGTCAATTCCAAAAGGCCCTTCCAAACAAAAGAGGTTAGCTTTTTCGTATCATATTTACTTAGAGCAGGAAAGTCCTTTATTTAACAAATTACTATTTGACTTCCTGGAAGTTTAACTAACAATTCTCTGTGGTGATTTTATTTTCCCAACAAGCAACACCTTTAGGAGGCCAGAGGACAAAGGAAAGTGAGGGTCATTCCATTTTCCTGGACCACGATTTTCCTTTGGCTATTATTTTGAATCATTATAGCTAAATTGTTTTTCTTCTGCAAGAACTAAATCTACTATTCAATCTAGCAATCCTACTACTGAGTATCTACCAAAGAAAACGGCATCATTATATCAAAAGAACACCTGCACGCATATGTTCATTACAGCACAACATACAATTGCAAAGATATGGAACCAAGATAAGTAAACATCAATGGATTTTTGAATAAAGAAAATGTGATATGTATATACACCACAGAATACTACGCAGCCATGAAAAAGAATGAAATAATGAAATAATGTATTTTGTGGCAACTTAGATGGAGCTATAGGCCATTGTCCTAAGTGAAGTAACTCAGTAAGAAAAACCCAGTATGTTCTCAGAAATGGGAGCTAAGCTATGGGTAAACAAAGGCATACAGAGTGGCATAACACATACAGAGAAGTATAAAGAACATTGCAGACTGCCGACTCAAGGGGGGCGGCGGAGGGGTGTGAAGGATTAAAAAACTACGTATTTGGTACAATGTGCACTACTCAGGTGACGGGTGCACTAAAATCTATGACACATGAGGAAAGAGGCTTCCCACATCCTTAGGAACTTGTCGTCAGCAACTTTCCCTGCCGAGGCGGGGAACATTCACACCAGCATCCTTCTCCTTCACTGCTAACTGTGCAGTCACAATGGATCACCTTGAGCTCAGGAGAACGAAGGGCACTCTTCCTCAAAGCAGCCAGAGTTGCAAGGTCTGAATGGGCCTCAGATTCAACTTTCTGGGTAGACAGATGGCACCTTGTAACTATGAAATGAGGATGTGTATTAAGAAGAGGTGGAGGTGCAGCGAGAAGCTCTCCATTGCACGCGGTGCTTGGCAGCACTTTAGAGGTGAGGATGGCTGCCCTAGGTCAGCCTGGCTGGCACCAGAATAGGTTTTCCCTTTAGGGCAGACTGGGATACCTTCAAGGAAACCAGGAGCAACGTTGTCACCCTCATGCTGTCAAGTGACTGATGGGAATGATTTAAGGCCCTATACTGAATTCCCAGACAGCCATCTCCCCCATACCAAGCCCTGGTGCTGGGAATGGCCTCTCCTGGCCTCCTGGAGCTAACTCACCTAGAGAAAATAAGGGCTAGGGCTGCAGGATACCAACGACATTCTGAAGACAAAACATTCAGGCGGTTATTCTGGTATGTAGTATGTATAAATAATCATATTTCTTAGAGATGCTTATCTACAATAAGAAAAAGCTTACTTTTGTACAAAACCGTTTTACCTACCATTATAATGTTTCTCACAATGTATTGGTAGATGTCAAACAATAAAGAAGCAAGATTAGAGAAAGTTTTATCATTTTTGCTGCCCCGCCAGCCAATTAAACAAATACGAGCATTTAGCGTATTTTATTTAAGAAGTGTATTAGCAATGAACTATTGTGTGTGCTTTGATCCATTTCCTAAAACCAAATCAAACAAAAAATAAGGTATGTAGCTTAGCAAGCAAGAAATCAATTGGTGCTGCTTCAAATTTCATGGAGATGACCGTCGAATTTCTGCCTCTTCAGCAAGCACCATCAAAATAAGTGATTTTTTCCTTTTTCTTTTACAAATCTGTATACCACTCAGGTCAAATGCCCGTTTAATTTATAGAAATATAAATAAATAACCCTACAATAAAATGTTATGATCTAATCACACCATGCTCTGGATGTTAGTCATAGGCCACTGTGATTTCTGCTTGCCGTAAATCACTCAGCACAGCGGCTGACTTGTTTACCACGACCCGTTTTAACAAAAGTAGTCCTGCCTTTCCCCTCCATATTAATTAATACATGTAACAAAGGATAACCCTATCCCTGGAACAACAAAACCCTTTTGTTCCCTGAAGCCTCCAGGCGTCCACTGAGGCCCCTTTGTAGGTGCTTTCTTCTGGCTGATTAGAGAAGATACTTTGTGTGTTTCAGTAAGAACTGGGAGAGTAATCCTGCACCTGTCAGAAGCTTACGAAACTGGTGAGTAAACCTCTCAAACCTCCCTGGCTGACTCAGGTTTCTCAGCCTGGAGAACTGGCAGGGAGCTTCTCAAAACTGGAAAGATGTTTCTAGAAGCTTTCCTCCTGTCGCCTAGAGCCATTCCCTTTGCATTTCTGACAGCTTTGTCCTAATTTTCAGTTATTCATTTTTTTAAAAAGGCTTTGAGAGTCAGATCCAACAAGTAAGTACAAAGCATCCAATTTCAGTGTGAAAAATACAGCAAAAAAACATGAGGCTATTTGATTTATTTTAGATCAAACATCCAGTTATTTGGAAATATCTATTTTTGACTAAATTGTTATTCTCATCCAGATGTTTGGCATTTTTGTAGACATGAATTTAGAGCCTGCATTGTATTAAAAAGACCCATTTCAAAAGGAAAAATGATATAATATTCTTAGAAACTCGAGTAAACCAAAAAAGGTTGGCTTCTTTCTTAGCACAATCAAAACAAACTTTCCTCACCTCCCTATAACCTCACATCCTAAAGGGAAGGGGGAGATGTCTATAAAATATCTGTTTTCTTTTTGTTCCATAATAATATTCTTACACAAATCTGCAACTTTTGGACAGTAAAAGGAGACACCCACCTGGCTCGTGGGAAGCCACACACGGGCAGCAGGACCGCTCAGGCTGCCGTCTCAGTGTGGCGGCCCATGGTCAGGACTCTGCTCACATCATATGTGGAGATGTCTGTTTTCTCCAGAGGCTCTGTCACATTCACTTCAAACCGGTTTCCGATGTCACTGAGGATTTTGGCATCGTTCTCCTCAGACACAGAAGTGATGGTCAGGCCTTTAGTGCCAAAGCGACCTGCACAGGCCACTGGGTGGAAGTAGGTGTCTGAGTCTTCAATCATGTCACAGTTAAGACGATGTTGACTCACTCAATTCCTACAATGGTTAGGAAGGGATTGAAAGTGAATATGGGGACTTTGAACAAATCTGCTGAGATACAGGCTTGGGGCTGCCTCAGCAAACTCCTCCAGTGAAGTGGATGGGATCATGGTGTGGACGATGACAGAAGAATAGAAGACAAGTCACTGACAGATTTGCAAGAGACCATGAGAAATTTTAGAAATTAAAAAAAAAATGTCTGCAGCCAGTGGTTTACGCCGAATCTCTTCCCAAGCCTCCATACCCCTGTGGATGTTGCAACTGACTGCAAACAGATTGATGTCCACCAGGATATGCCACTAGAAATCCTTTAACTGCTGATAGCATGGCAGGCACTCCTCCTGGGCCATGGCTGGGAAGTTCTGCTCCATGAGGAGCTGGGCCAGGGACATGCAGCGGTGCAGTGGCTTCTTGAAGATTGCCACGTGCTTAAATTCCAGCATGCCCAGGAGATGGAAAAGCTTGCAGTTCTTCTCAGCGTCTTTGAGCTTGAGGTAGTACTGCTGTGGTACCTGCAGCGTGTGCTTGGTCTCGTCATCCACAAGCACCTCCATGGGATCCTGCATGGACTCCCTGTGCTCAGCCCGGATCTCCTTGCTCAGGGTGGCACCGATCATGATTCCCTGCTTCTGCTGGAGCATCAGGTGGGAGACCTCCCACATGTCCGCCACATGGCCAGCTGCCCCAGCATCTTGTCACACTTATCCAGCACAAAGTGCTTCGCATTCTTCAGGTTGAAGCTCCTGTTCTGCACAAATGTCATGATCCAGCCCGGGGTCCTCACCATGACATGGGGACAGTTCTTCACCAATTCTTCATGCTTCTTAATGAAGAGGCCTCCGAAGAATATGGACACCTTGACACTAGGCATCTACTTGGAGAAGCGCTCACTCGTAGGCCTTGCTGATCTGGAAGTCCAGCTCCCTTGGGTGGCACGTGATCAGGACTGTCACCTGTCAGTTGGCAGGCTGGATCTGCCGCATGGTGGCCAGCACAAAGACCACCATCTTGCCCATCCCAGACTTGGCCTGGCACAGGATGTACATGCCCAGGGTGGCCTGGGGAGTGCACTCATGCCAGGCCTCAGGTGCTCCAGCTTCAGCAGAGAGTCCCAGAAACCAGAGCTCTGGATGGAAACTTAGGCTCCCTTGACATCTTTCTTACGGGGGAACCGGAGTGCTCTCTGGAGAAGCCTGAGGCTCTTCATTTTCTTCATAATCCAAAAACTCATTTTCCACATCCCGTTCTGCCATGTTGCTGAGAGCAGAGAGAGGCAGGACCCTGGTATCCCATTCTCCTCTGCATGCTGCAAGGTTATCCAGTTGCTAATTGTTTATATCTAGGATAAGAATTACCAGCTAATTAAAGAAATACATACACAACCAAACTGAGAAGTTAGGCAGGGATGGAGCTGGCGAGAGTTCTCAGAAAGCAGCCCCTGTCAACAGGAAGCATCCAGTAATCCCTCCCACTATGGCTATGAATTGAGGGGATGCAATTCCCAAGGTCATTGCCATACCAATGAGTAGAGGATGCAGATGGAATCTTGCTACTAGCACTGCAGGGCTTAGAGGACAAAGCTTGAACCCTATGGCAACAACATCCAGGGGTCCCCAGGTGCTTAGCCGGCCTGGCTGAGTCTCCTGCAGCTCGCAGCTTGACAGATATTTTGAGGGTGTTCAGAATGGGCAGCTTTGGTCTGGAGCAGTTAAACACTCCAGGAAGCTGTCTTAACCACTGTAAGAGAATCCATTTCACATCTTCAACATCAACCAGGTGTGGACTAAAGAATGGCATTTTCTTTCCCTCTTTTGATTTTGTTTTGCACAAGTCAATGGATATGGGTACTCTGAGAAAACCTGCTGAGATATCAATTTGTGGAGGCTTGGGGCTGCCTCAGTAAATTTCTCCAGCGAAGTGGATGGGATCATGGTGTGGATGATGACAAAATAGTAAAAGAGAAGTTATTGACAGATTTGCACAGAGACCGCAGGAGATTTTACAAAGAAAAATGTCTGCAGCCGGTGGTTTATGCCGAATCTCTTCCCAAGCCTCCATGCCCCGTGGATGTTGCAACTGACTCCTGATGGAAATGGTGAGAAACTTACGTTTCTTTCCATGAGATCATACTATTGGAAGTGAATGTGGGCAAACCAGGTTTGTTTTCAATGTTCTAATACGTATGAAATGAATCATGAGTTTCTAAGTGTTTGGAACTATAATCTTAGCAAAACTTAAATCAGTATTATTACTGTTCTGTTACTGTTTTTTTCGGGTTAAGAGTATTTCATGGTACACAGTGACATAGTAGAGAGAACTCTGGCTGGAAGTTCAAATACTCAGACATCATTTTAAGATTGTATCCCAATTTTACCGGCTATGTGATTTTAGGAAAATCACTTAACCTTTCTGAGTCTTTCTTCAGTTTTTCCAAAGTGAAGTTATAATAACACCCCGCAATTAAGAGTTGTTACAAGGAGCAAAAGAGAATATAGATTTTTGTTTGTTTGTTTGAGTTTTGTAAACTCTCAAGGGTGAAGGATGAGGCTAGTGAGATGAGCTGTTTTGTGTCAACCACGGTAGTAAGGCTTTGGGAATTTAAGATGAATGTAGGGAGGAGCCTTTCGAAAGTTTTGTGCAAGAAGTTGATATAATTTGATTTGCATGATAAAATGGCATTCAGGTTGGCATATAAGGAATCTGACTTAGGAGGCTTGAGTAGACACAGGGAAACCTTTAAGAGACCATTAAGGTATTTTACTCAGGAGACTGTGTGTCTGAATTAGGATGGTACTAATGGGCATAGTGAGAAGTGATCTGTTTAAAGCATAAGCAGGGCAAATAGTTAGGAGGGTTTTCTAGGAGTTTTGGCCTGAGCAGCATTGCAAACGGTGTGAACTTGGGAATACAAGAGGAGGAACAAGCATGTGAGTAAAAAACAAACAAAACCAAACGTCAGTTTAGCAGGGGCTTAATTTGGGTGATCTGTAGATACTCCAGCAAAGGATGTGAGCAGGTAAAACTCTGAAGCTCCGCATCAAGGGTGACAGCAGAGCTGAGACGTGAGTTTGGTGCATGAGTGCAATGTAAAATGAAACAGATCTTCATTCAGCCTTAGGTTATAAGGATAGAAAGGGAAGAGAACCAAAGATTGGGTGCCACAGTGCTCTGACGTTTCAAAGGCAGGAAGAAGAGTAGGAATCCGCATGGGGACATGGGTCAGACATGACCTTCTCCGAGTGGTTTTCCTTACTCCATCATTTCCCAAATCCTGACTTAAACTGTGATTCTACGGAAGGCTGTGCTTGTCCACCATAGCATTTATCAAGTTATATTACAAATATTTTACACTGGATATTATATTCATTCAGTGAAGGAAGGACTGTGTCTTGTTCATTGCTACATCTTGAAATTGACGCAGGCAAATGGTAGACTTTAAAACCACCACTTATGGAATAAAGGAAGAAAGCTTAGACCCGAAAGCATATATATAGACTGAAATTTTATCCCATTTCACAGGTAACTTGTCAGCAGCTGTGTCAGTAGCAGCTTCAGTCCTACAGTAGATGGGGTTTGAGTAGCTGCTGCTCTATCAACATAGATGGCCCCTGGTGTATCTGGAATGTGTCACGTTGCCCAAGTATGCCAAGGGAAGAAAAAAATCTTAGTATCTCTCTCTCTTCCTTCCTTCCTTCCCGTTTTGGAGACCTGTAGCTAGAGGTAAAGTCTCAAAAGATGAAGACTACTAATTACGACACTCTCCTTTATTCACAAAATATCGCTATAGCCACCAACTCAGCAGTCCCCCCACCCTGAACTTCCAGCCTTATTTCCTGGCCCACTGCACCCCAGCCCGGCCTTACGCTAAGTCTCCGTGTCAGAGGATGATGTACACACGCATGTGCACATGCATATTCACCATCTGGCCCTTGTTCCATTCAGGTGATTTATTTCTTGCACCCTGCATCTCCTTATTGAATTTATAAGAAGATATGTGATCAGTCTTTTTTTTTTCAATTCCCGCTTCTCATTTTGCAAATTCAATGCCACACTAACACTTCTGTTAATTTGGCACTTGGAACTGATAGATTTACTGTGTGACGTTCCATCTCTAATTAAACAAAAATAAAACTGCAGACCTGGACCTTTTTCCAGTGTCTAAGTTTTGCCGCTGCTGCTGCTGCGGCCACTGCTGCCTGTATGTAGCTTTTCCATGTCCTTTAATCATATACCTCAGTTCCCTCGATCAGTAAAATGGGGATAACACCTGCAGTTTTTCCACCTCATGGAAGCATTGTAAATATTCCTGAAATGAAGACTTCTGTAGTTAAATAAGTCATCTTTCTTATAAATCACAGGATTCACTTGAGTCATAAGGCAAGCTGGTCTTCTATGGCAAATGCTTGCTTGCTGCAAAGGCCTGGACTAGAGTCTCAACAGTGATCATTTACACCTTGTCCATGATATCCACATATGTAGATGACCTCTCTGGAGACAATTAACTATGTAAAATTGTAGGACAATCAGTTGCCTGTGAATTTGAATAGCATCTGCAGTTATATCAGGGAGGATAAATTTAGCAGAGTGATCAATTCTTACCCTTCAGGATGTAAGCTGACTAACGGCTGGATTGGAAAAGAAAGTTTCATGATCAAATTTCATCAGTGATCTGTTGCAAAATGAGTGGTTGGTCACTACTAAAACTCCCAGCCCAAGCCTTCATTGTAAACAAATATTGGCTACACATGAGCAGATCCTCCTTTTCACTCAGGCACGCTCTGTGATTTCATTTGCAGGGCTTGCAATCCAGAAGCCCATTTAAACGTCAGGTATCTATCGGGGTTTGGGGAGAAGTGCCTCAGCAATTCAAATGCCAACCAGCCCAGTGGATGCTGGGAGCATGCCCCAGGGTGACCACTGCTAGGGTGACTGATCTATCTGAAGTTCAGTTAAGGAAAAATGCTTGTCCTCACTTCCAAGTTTTGAAAATAGTTGGGCGTTTTTGAACATTTTGAACTCTCTTCCTCCTCTGTAACCACTTCTTTTCCACCCCAAAATCTGCAGTGGGAAAGAAACATATTTAGTCACTTAAGCTCTCATCTTAAGAAAAGTTCAAAGTAGGTGTGGAGTAGATGTTGTAAGAAGGAAACCGGAACCTAGAGTTAGTGTAATAAGCCCAAGTCCCAGACATATCAAGAAAGTTAGCAATCCCAGAAATAAACACAGCTGAGCATAAATCAACAGAGACTGTGGATGGAAAGTTCACTGCGGGTATCACTGGGAACAGAAATAAAACAAGCAGATGGTACTATTGGAGAGAAAAGGGGAAACATAAGAAGAAAACATAAAAAGTGGAAATATTTGACCTTTTCATTAAAAAATTTTAATTTTTTTCTCCTTAGCAAGTTCTGAGTAAGAATTAAGCATCACGATGCAAATAAATAACATTCAAGAAAAGGATTATATAAAGGTATAGAAGAACTTTAAGATTTAAAATGGAGTTCAGGCAATTCTAGAAACCAAGTCCATTTGTATTTGCCTAGATCAGGCCAGCATTGCCCAATGTTAGTAGCAAAACTGCTTATATCAAAATCTAACTTAGCTTTGAGAAAAGACAAATCAGTCTACAGACATGTTAACTTTCAACAAATCCAGTAAATCAAAAATACAGTGCAAAAAAAAAATTTTAAATATGACTTTTCAAAAATCATCCTCTTTAATGAGTTTTTGTTTGGTCATTAACAGTTAACATTAAAGTTACTTACCAACACGTCACATTCAAATGATTGAAAACTTTATAGATAATTGAAAATGTGTTACCTAAATTGGCATGACTCACAAAAGCAACAAACTGGGCATTGCTTTTGTTTATGAATTATTTCAATAGCATGTACTGTGTGTGCACCACACTCTTGGCAGAGCGCTGGCTGCCAGAAACACAAAGACCCACAGCCATGGCCCTGCCCTCGAGGGATCTGGGCTGGTCCGTTGTTCAATTACTCTGGTCCCATAAATATCTTCAGATTTACACCGAGACATTTCACACAAAACTCCATAAGTGATCCCCATTTCAAATGTGAAACAATCTCATCCATTTATACTTAAACATGTTTTCCTCGGAGACCTCCCTCCTTGACCTTCAGAATTGGCTTGATTCCATTGATCAGTTCCCGTGGAAATGCACAAGGCACTTCCTTGTGCTTTCTCCACCAAAATACTCAGGGCACTCCATGGCCGTTTTGCCTACTCTTTACTCACTACTGTCTTCAATACTGTCCCCCAAAGGACTTAGAAAGTACCTTACGAATGAAGGATTACATGATAGAAGAGCTGAATAAATAAATGTACTTACTGATTATTAAACTGAACTGTCCCTGAATAATTGCACACAATTTTTATATTTTTTTCTAAATATAAATTTTTTATAAACATAAAAAATAATAAAATAAAAAATAAAATAAAAATAAAAATAAAATTTTTTATAAACATAAAATTTAGATTTTTAAATAAATTTTTTATATTTTCCCTGAAATTATAAATGCCAATTTGGAGTATACATTCCTTTTTAATTGGAATGACAGGTCCAAATTTCTCTGCTTCTCTCTGTTGCACTTTATGGATAATCCATGGGTCATAGGTTTTTAGACTGATTTAATTCCTACAGCACTATTAGAAAATGAAGTCCACAGCTTTTACAATGAAAATTACTGTCCTAAAAATTGTTTACAACACATAATGAGCCAGGTGAATATGGCATAAGCACTATGCAGATATTTTAAACGTGTAACAGTGCCATCAGAAGTACTGATAAAAGATAATTTTGTTCTGGTATATGTGAACAAGTTTATACATCTTGAATACTTCTTGCAGGTTTATTATGAAAATATTTTCTGTTTTGAACAATGGATTCATTGTCAGAAATCTGATATGTTCAGCAACAGAAGAACCTTGCTTTTCTGATGGAGGTGGATTTTCTTTATGGGATTAGTCCAAACTCGTTCTTATGAAAACACACAAGAAAGGATAAGACACATTCTTTCATAATATTGCAAGAAAGTCAGTTCACAATTTAAAGATTACTTACCTCACAGTTTCATTCATATACTGTAATTAACTGAGCTTCCCCCATTTGCATTACTAATTGGGACTCCTATCACAAACCTGAGCTACTTTTCCTCTGAGGAAGGTTCACTTCTGAACTTGTTACATTCTGGTCTCATTAAGTTACCAATTCATTTGTTACATACAGTTGTCTTCATAGTCTCTTCCTTCTTAAGAATCCCAGCCAACAGAAGCATTTTTTGTGTTTTTCAGTTACTGACTACTGCAAGGAAGACCAAGGAAGCTGCAATAGCTCAACTCTATGACTGCCTGGACTTAGTAAGTGAAGGGTGTTCAAAATGTAGACATCTATAGGTTTAATGGAATGAGTTATATTTCAGAAGTAGGAAACCTTGTTAACATCAGTTAAGAGTTTCTCATTTAAAGCTAACTATGTAAAGGAATATTTCTGATTCCTTTTAAAGTTACTTTCAATGAATCCAAACTTCTGGTTTTTCACCTTGCTTAAACTCTCATTAAATTGAGTGGTTTTATCTTTAATTTAGGGGTTTATTTCTATTTTTCAAAAACTCATTCTGCTTTCAAGCAAGAGAAACATAAGCACAGATATTTTAAACATCTAATGGTGCTATCACAACTACTGATTTAAAAGAACTGTGTTGAAAAATAAAAACAAAACACAGAATCTTGTTTTTACTTAAGAATTTCACAATAAGTTCATCGGTGTGTGACAATAAAAAATGTTTTTATCTGATAGCAGTTGACTCAAGAATTGAAGCAGAATATTAAGTTGAGTAGCAAGGTCACTGTTAGAAGTTCATTTATGAAGGCTCCACACTGGTAAATAAGGAAATGTAAAGGATACTCTTATACTGGAGAAATGTATGGCTATTTTCTCTGTTAAGGGATTTTGAAATGACGTTACATTTTGGGAAGTCTTGATTTTAAACAGCAAACATGTTATTCCATAAAGTTTCTAAACACTCATTACCTCTGTAGAATTATCAAGATAAATAATGGAAGTTGGACTAAGGACAATATTATTCTTAACTGCATGTTTATGAAAACCCAAGCCTCACGTGACCAAGAATGCTCCTTCATCTTGCTTTATTTATAACGCAGTAAAAATCAAGCTCCATTAGGATACACAAGCTACGGTGCATAGTTCACCATTGGACACCAGGCACCTGGGAAATGGGGGCCAAAGAGGCACATCTTAGGGGCCCCCTGGGTGCACGACTAGTGGCCCCTTAGTGATCTACTAGCTTCTCATTGATATCTTTAGCTTCTGCACTATCCAGAAATGCTTCAGGATCCTAAACGCAAAATTAAAAGATCTGGTGTTTTCTCAACTCTTAATTCTAATTGAGAATTTGAAATCTATGTTCTAATGAGTTTAGCCGTGGTTTCCCTCATACTGGAGTACTTTCTATCCTTCCAGACCTTTTCTGCAAAGCAGTGGCACTGTAGGTGTTCCAGGTACAAAGTTTGTGATAAATCGATGGATGGGGAAAAGCAATCCTTGTCCTGTGTACTAAGCTAAGGTGGGTAGCACCACACTTCTGGCTATGGAGAGGCCTCTGCATTTCTCTGGGAAACTCAGAATCCAAAATACGGGCCTTAAAACAGCAGCAACAACAAGAACAAAATAAACTGTCTTGCCTTGACCAGGAAGTGAAAAGCATTCCACAAGCCATCAAATCCAGCCCCATTCAGATTTAATCTCAAGATAGAGTCTAACCCTCTCTTTATACCAACTCTCTCACCAAATCCCGGCCAGAGCTCCAGAATTCCTGTCTCCAGTTTTTACATGAGTTCACGGTGCAGATTTTTGTTGTTGTTCTGTAGACGTCCCCATATATAAGTACAAGGTCTGGGACATAAACATTTATTTGGAATAAATTTTAAAAAATTTTTTTGAAATAATATAACTTGATTTTTATCTTCTGGTGTGCCCCAATTTCAGTAAGTAGCAGGAAGTTCATTTTAATCACATCCCTGTGACCCCTAACTTCTGGAGGGCATCCTCAACACCAGGGCTTTGGTGGGTGCAGGTGACTGGCCTTTTTCCTTGGAGATCCTGTCACCTTCTCCTCAGTGGCGCTGGCTGGGTCCCCTCAGCAAGGCCACCTCCCAGCAAGCTCCCTTCACATCTGTTGCTCTTTCCTCAGGCACTTCTGACTCCATTCAGGGGTGAGGGGACATGGAAGCATGGAGTGGTTTTGACACACCCTCTGCGGTTTCCAGGAACACTCCAGGGCAGCCTTGAGGCCTCACTGTCCCCAGCATCACAGGCAGCAATTGACTGGGTTCTCTGGGGCTGGGCAAAGGGATGTTGGCTGCTTTCACAGGTTTCACCCAGCAAGTAAAACCCTTACCTGCTGAAATTTCGAATAATCTGGAAACTGGGAGTGTTTATCTATGCCCACACACCAGTTAGCAATAAAACAGAGTCTACCCTAGGCCTTTTCAGAAATGCATTAACAATTAGTGGATATCAGATACGGGATGTTCTAAAAATTCCAAAGAAAAAGTTTAACCCCTCTGGGGCAGACAAAACTGATTTATAATTGAATTGCTCTAATCTTTGATAATTCTATAAGCCTTATGTTCTTTAAAGCCTAACAGGCCAGGCACAGTGTCTCATACCTGTAATCCCAACATTTTGGGAGTCCAAGACATGTGGATTGCTTGAGCCCAGGAGTTCGAGACCAGAATGGGTCAGACCACAAGACCCTGTCTGTACAAAAATTAGCCAGGAGTTGTATGACCTCAAACTCCAGGTCTCAAGAGATTCTCTGGCCTCAGCCACCCAAAGCTCTAGAATTACAGGGTGAGTCACCATGCCCAGCCTTCACTATTTTCTAATGGAATTGTTTCTGTTTTTGCTGTTCAGTTTTGAGATCTCTCTATATGTTATAGACACCCGTCCTTTGTCAGATTTGTAGTTTGCAAATTTTTTCTCCCAGTCCGTAACTTATCTTTTCACCCTCTTAAGGGATCCTTCGCAAAGCAAAACTTTTTATTTTTAACAAAGTCTAATTTGTTAGTTTTTCCTCAAAGAATTATTTGCCTAGCTTTAGGCCTCAAAGACTTTCACCTATTCTTTTTTCTAAAAGTTTGAAATGGAATGAGTAGTTAGAGCTAATTTTTTGTATGAAGTGTGAAGTTTGGGTCTGTAAATGATTGTCCCAGCATCATTTGATGAAAGGCTATCTTTCCTCTGATGAATTACTTCTGCACCTTTGTTGGAGACCGTCAGGCACATCTACGTAGGTCTCTCCTCTGTTCCATCAGTCTATGTGTCTAACTCTCTGCCAATACCACACAGTCTTGATTACTGTTGCTGAATAATAAATTTTGAAACCAAGCAGCCTTGTGCCTTTTACTTTATTTTTCTTTTCCAAATTGCTTTAGAGCTTCAAGCTCCTTTGCTTTTCCACTACACACCTATTAAAACGTCTAAAATAAAAAATGGTGACATTGCCAGATACTGATGAGGATGCGAGAAAATGGGTCACACAGACATTGCTGGTGGGAAAACAGGGTGGGACAGGCACTCTGGCAAACAATTTGGCAGCTTCTTAAATTAACTCAACGTGTAACTACCATACCAAAACTCCAGAGAGGGATAGCGTAGAGTAATATCAAAACCATTGCAGCTATCACACCCTCACTTCAGAGAAAGGATATTTATATTGGCTTATCTCAAGAAGAGTTCGTATTTACATTCCTGAGCCTATTTTACATTTGAGTTCTGCCTTCAGCCAGACTATCAGAGAAGCTGCATTCGCTCCTCCTACTGGTGCTCCTCAGTCCACTGTGCGCTGTAAACAATGCCAGTGAGCACACAGTGAGGCTCTGCTGGATGCCCTCGCGGTTCTTTCTGCAGAGGCTGTTTGTCCTGCCACATCGCACCCTTCAGGACAACACATTCTTCATGTTTGTTTCCAAGCTGTTATTCTTCCACTCTTGTGCAAATCATTTCTTTTTCGATGCTACCACTACTCAGCTGTGTTATCATCTCCCTCCCCTTGCATCTGGGAGTGACCAGTCTCCTGGCCGCGTCCATCAGTCATCAAAGACACGGTCACTCAGGTCATGGCCTCTCCTCATTCTGCTCCAGGCTTTGTGAGTGCCTTGAGCCTCTTGGCCTTGCATTCACCCTACTCATGGAAACCGTGGCCTGGCCTGGCCTGGCTCTGGCCATCACCCTGATTGCCTAACTCCAGCAAAGCCCCTGTGGCCACAGTTTCTTTTCCCTCCCACTTTTTCTCTGTTATCCCCTTCTGCATTTTCTTTTTTTTTTAATTGTATTTGGGCTTTGGGGTACATCTGCACATCCTGCATCCTGCAGGATTGCTGCATAGGTACATACATGCCATGGTGGTTTGCTGTCTCCATCCCCCCCTGCCCCCCCACCCCCCCACCATCACCTACATCAGGCATTTCTCCCGGTGTTATCCCTCCCCATCCTCCCCCGCCCCCCCTTGCTGTCCCTCCCCTCCCCTCCCCTCCACCCCCCCCCACCTAGCCCTGTGAGTGTTGTTTCCTTCCCTGTGCCCAAGTGTTCTCACTGTTCATCACCCGCCTGTGAATGAAAGCATGCGGTGTTTGGTTTTCTGTCTTGTGTCAGTTTGCTGAGAATGATGGTTTCCAGATTCATCCATGTCCCTACAAAGGACACA
This sequence comes from Ateles fusciceps, assembly GCA_036589455.1. Lineage (NCBI taxonomy): Eukaryota > Metazoa > Chordata > Mammalia > Primates > Atelidae > Ateles > Ateles fusciceps. Next base: position 1,437,260 of record JAZHEH010003213.1, on the reverse strand, counting down.
AACTCATTGTTTTTATGGCTGCATAGCATTCCATGGTGTATATGTGCCACATTTTCCTTGTCCAATCTATCATCAATGGGCATTTGGGTTGGTTCCAGGTCTTTGCTATGGTAAACAGCACCTCAATGAACAAACATATGCATGTGTCTTTATAATAGAACAATGTATAATCCTTTGCTCTGTGAAATCTTCCATCTCTCAATGGCTGTGTAAGCCTCTGCCTCGCTCTCGTGTGTTTCTTAACTATATCCACTTCTTTTCCTATTCAGCTCAACTCCAAGTCTTACTACTTCAAAAATACTCATGCCAATACCCAAATCCTATAGCCATTGTCCATCTCTTTCCCCTCCACATGGTGAATCCATATTTTGTGATCATTTCAGCTGTACCTCTTCACTGCACACTCTTGGTATGGGAGCGTGATTGGAGAAAAATCACATAAACACACAGGAAGATATTGTTTCAGGTCCATGGCCCAATTCCTCCCCTGGGTCCTTGGTTCCACTTGGAATTCCTAGTTATCGTTTCCTCCCATGCTCAAGGGAGGGACTCCCTACCTCTGTAAGCCTCTGCCCATCCCCCATCCCTTATCATTCACACAAATGGCATAAGCTCTTCACAGAGAAAACGGAAACGAGATGGAAACCATGGCCGCTTCCTGTTTGTAAATTAACAAACAGACCTCGCCCACACCAGTGCTTTCTTGCTTTACTCCGAACATGGAGGAGATGAGCCTCTTCTAAGCATGACGACTCTAACTGCTCTGCATTAGATTCTCCTGCCTCCTTCAGAATTCTCCCCTCTACCAAGTATTTCCTCCACTGCCCCTGGATTTCACCTCTCCCTCTCCACTCACCATGTCCTGTGCACGTGTTAGTATGTTGTTTGCCTCTGTCATCTTGAAAACCAAAAACAAACCTTTCTTTGACCCAACATTCCCCTTCCACCATTGCTCCATCTCCGTCCTTTCCTTCACAACCAAGCCAATTTCAATGCATCCCACAGCTGCTCTCTCCTCCTGTTACAGTCACACCTCCAGCTGACTCCTCAATCTGATGAGATTGTGCTTTGGTTTCCAGTGCGCCACTAAAACAGTTCTTCCCCCAAAATTCCCACCTACCTTTTAGATGCTAATCTAATGATTAATTATGAACTGCATGGATTGGCCAGCTCTGTAGACTCTTGACCAGGCCTTCCTCAGAGAATAATTCTCTTCTCTTGGCATCCATGGTACCACGCTCTCTTGGTTGTCTTCCTTCCATGGTGAGTGTCCTTCCCTGTCACCTTACAGGTTCTCTTCCTCTGCCCACCCCCTGAAATACTAGCGTTCCCCAAGCTTCCCATTGTAGGCTCTCTGCTCTTCCCCTCTATTCCAGGGGAATATTTGCATCACAATTGACCTACTTTCCAAGACACAAACCAAGACACAACTATCATATCCCCTCTGTCTTCTGTACCAGGGCTGGCTTCACAAGCATGTGACCCACGGAGTCACATGGGGACGACCCTTGCTTAGAAAGCCCTCACGTTTGGTTTAATGTTTGGTTATTGCCATTTTGAACTTTTGATTTTTTGTGGTTTTTTTAGAGAGAGAGGTTGACTTTTTTATTTTTTATTTTTATGGGTACCTAGGAGGTATACATATTATGGGGTACATGGGATATTTTGATAGAGGCATGCAATGTGTAGTAATCACATCACGGAGAATGGGCTATCCATTCCCTCAGGCATTTATACTTTGTCTTATAAACAATCCAATTACACTCTTCTAGTTATTTTAAAATGTGCAATTAAGTTATTATTAACTATAGTCATCCTGTTCTGCTATCAAATAGCAGGTCTTATTCGTTCTATTTTTTTGTAACCTAAACTTTTAAATTCTTGAGCAAGAGCCTCACATTTCCATTTTTGCACTGAGCCCTGCAACTTATGTACCAAAGCTTGCCTACAGGCTATGCGTTCGACATCATTCTCCTTTCCTACTACCCCTCTGATTGGACACCTTCATCTATTGCTAAGACTACTATAGCAGTGTTTTACCTGGGCCCCTGTTTCCACTGTTACTTCCTTCCAATGTGATCCTAAGAAATAAAATAGGTGCAGGACAATTTAAAGTTATGTGTGATATTAGTACATAAAAGGCAAAACACAGAATCTTTTAATTTTTTTTAAGCAAGGCTAGATATTTGGTTATCCCTTTTCTTGCAACCAATGCAAAATAAGTAACTCTATTTCCCACTTTTTGACAGTTATATAGTATCACATCTTACAGACACACTAAAATATGTTCTCTAAATTATGGATGCGTAGGTGTTTTCCAATATGTGCCATTGCAGATAATGTTACAATGATTGATAGATAGATAGATAGATAGATAGATGATAGATAGTCTCCATGTGTACTACACGACAAGTTTCTGCAAGTGGGGTTGCTGGGTAAAATGCTTTGAATAGTTTCAGCTCTACTTCAGAGTGAAATTACTTTTACAGTAGTTGTACTAATTTATAGTCCCCCAAGCAGTGTATGAAAAATAGTGTGGTTCATTTCTTTGCCAGGCTTGGTATTGTCAGGGCCAATCTAATGAATGCACATGGTCTACCATTTTGCTCTGTTTTACATTTTTCTGATTATTAATGAGGATGAGCAACTTGTCACATATTTATCAGAACGTTAGGTTTCCTGTTATTATATATCCATTTTCTATTATTTTCTACTTATATATGTATAAGAATTCTGTATATTCCTTTACAACTATATGTTTATTATATAATTCTCTCTGTAGATATGCATTTTCAATTATATGTATTGCAAATAAATTGTTCTAGATATTTGTCTTTGCAACTTGTTTATAGTATCTCAGGTTATATGCAATTTTAAGAGCTTATTCTTATAAAATTTATTGTATCAAATTTTTTCTTTTAGGTGTTTGCTTTTTTGGCTTAATACAAAACAACAAACAAACAAAAAATAGTGAAAAAATAACCTTCCCTGATCCAAGGTCATAGGAATGTTCTTCTACAGTATCATCTAAATATTTGAAGATTTCCTTTCCTTACTTCAACTTTAACCATATAGAATTAACTTTATTAGGTCCTGGTGTAAGCTCTTATTTACTGAATATTCCGTTATTCCCCCAATGATTAATAGTGTCACCAGTATCACATATCATGCTCACAAACGTACATGGCATCTGATCCTCTCCTTATCAATTTTCTATCCCTGGAAAATATATTTCAATCATCATTTATGCTTTTAGCTTTATAAAAACTATTTTAGATCTGGAAAGGTGACTCATCTTCTCTTTCTATTTATGTTCTCCTTTTCCTCCTCTTTTATCTTATTTAGAATTCTCTTGAATATTTTTCTTTTCCATGTGAAGTAAGGCTTAGTTGGTCAACTTTTCTTTTCAAATGCCGATTAATAACTTGAGTAGAATGTCATTGAATTTTTAAATTAATCTGAGTACAATGGACATTTTTGTATTTGCTTTTCCCATTTAGGATATATATCCAAACGTATGTATATCTCCATTTATTCTGGTTTTCATTGTATAGTTTTTTCCTAAAAAGATCTTGAACAACTTATGTTGAATGTATTCCCAATATCATATAGGGTTTTTTTGTGTGTTAATATGAATGATATCTATTGTTTTACTATATTATTTTTCTTCATCTTACAAAAATTCTCTGCTTTTCAAATACCAAAAGTTTCACATTTTCCTTTCCAATTCAAATGTCTTAGACCTGATTAAAACCTCTAGAGCAATACTAAATGCTAGGGATGATTCCTAAATAGAATGAAAATGCAACTAATTTTTTACCATGAAATAACTACTTTTAACAGATATTACTTTAAAGTTAAAAAAAAACTTTCTATCTACTTTGCTAAGGATTGTTATCACCATGAATTTGAACCAAATTTTGGAATGCTTTTTCTGAATGTATTGTTTCTGTCATTCACCCTCCTAATGTGAAATATCTCAAGGGTAGGTTTTCTACTGCTATACAAATCTTGCATTCCTGTGATAACTTTCACCTGCCCATGCTGTATTTTCTTTAAATACTACTATATTGCTATTCTTTTCTGTGTTTTGGTGAGATTTTAAAAAACATATTCATAAGTAAAATTAATCTATATTTTAATTTTCCTTGTCTAAAGTTATTGATAAAATTGCATTCACTTTATAAAATCGATTTTTTTTTTGCTATGTTCTCTGAATAAGTTGCCTTGATGTTTTGTTAGAAGTCACCTGTAAAAATCTTGTCATTTGGAGGAATCAAAGGAGAGATGAGAATAAGAATTTATTTACTTTAAAAGTTGTTGGTTTAAGTTTAAAAAAAAAACCTCTTTCTTAAGATAATGCATGGAAGGTATGTTTTTCTACATGTCTACTATTTTATCAGTAGTTTCAGAGTTTCCTTGTTTTAAAATATTTCTCCGCTCATTATAGTTATGCCTACTTTGTAATTCTTACCATTGTTCATTTGTTCATTTCCTATTACTTATTTCATCCTCCTCATTCTGTTCATAGCACAGTCTATTTAAAAAAAAAAAAAAAAAAAAGCTCAGCCTTCCACCAAGATAGCCAAATAGGAATAGTTCGGGAGTGCAGTTCCCAGCAAGAGTGACACAGAAGACGAGTGATCTTCACATTTTTCAACTGAGGTACCAGGTTCATCTCAATGGGACTGGTTAGACAGTGAGTGTAGCCCTAGGAGAGCAAACTGAAGCAGGGCGGGGCACTGCCTCATCCAGGAAGTGCAAGGGGCCGGAAAACTATCCCTCATAGCCAAGGGAAGCCATTAGGGACTTTTTGGACACTCCAGCACTCTGGCTCAGATATTGTGCTTTTCCCATGGTCTTTACAACCTACACACCAGAATATTCTCACTGGTGCCTACAATGCCAGCACCCCCGGGTTTCCAGCATATAACTGGGTGGCCATTATAGCTGGCACCTGGAATGTCAGCAAGACAGAACCACTCATTCCCCTGAAAAAAGAGAGACTGAAGGCAGGGAGCCAAGTGATCTGGCTCGGTGGGTCACACCCTGACAAAGACCAGCAAGCTAAGACCCACAGGCTTAAAATTCTCACAGCCCAGCATAGCAGTTTGAGCTCACCCTGGGAGTGTTGAGCTCAGTGGCAGGGTGGGGAGGGTGTCCGCCATTACTGAGGCAGTCCTAACCTTGCCTGTGTAAACAAAGTTACCAGAAAGTTTACACAGCAATGGGGTGGCGCCCACAGAAGCTCAGCAAGGCCTCTGCAGGTAGACTGTGACTAGACTCCCTTCTTGCCAGGCAGGGCATCTCTGAAAAAAGGCAGCAGCTCATCAGGGACTTATAAATAAAGCCCCACCTTCCCAAGTCAGAGCACCCAGGAAAAGAGGCCATTGTGAGTTCCACTTCAGCAGACTTAAATGTCCCTGCCCAGCAGCTCTGAAGGGAGGAACAGAGCTCCCAACACAGCACTTGAGCTCTGATAAGGGACAGACTGCCTCCTCAAGTGGCACCCTGACTCCCATATATCCTAAGAGACACCTCACACAAGAGTTCTGGCTGACATCTGGCAGGTATCCTTCTGGAACGAAGCTACCAGAGGAAGGAAAAGGCAGCAAGCAATCTTTGCTGTTCTGCAGCCTCTGCGGGTGATTTCCAGGCAAGCAGGGTCTGGAGTGGACCTCCAGCAAACTCCAGCAGACCTGCAGCAGAGGGGCCTGACTAAAGGAAAACTAACAAACAGAAAGAAATAGCTACAACATCAACAGAAATGATGTCCACTCAGAGATCCCATCCAAAAGTCACCAGCTTCAAAGATCAAAGGTAGATAAATTCACAAAGATGGGAAGGAACCAGCACAAAAAGGTTGAAATCGCCAAAAGCCAGAACACCTCTTCTATTCCAAGAGATCACAACTTCTCACCAGCAAGGGAACAAAACTGGATGGAGAATGAGTTTGATAAACTGACAGAAACAGGCTTGAGCAGGTAGGAAATAACAAATTTCTCTGAGCTAAAGGAACATGTTCTAACCATGCAAAGAAACTAAGAACCTTGAAAAAACGTAAGACAAAATGCTAACCAGAATAACTAGCTTAGAGAGGAACACAAATGAATTCATGGAGCTGAAAAACATGGCACGAGAACTTCAAGAAGCAAACACAAGTTTCAATAGCCAAATCAATCAAGTGGAAGAAAGGATATCGGAGATTGAAGATCAACTCGATGAAATAAAACAAGAAGGCAAGATTAGAGAAAAAAGAGTGAAAAGAAATGAACAAAGCCTCCAATAAATATGGGATTATGTGAAAAGACCACATCTACATTTAATTGGTGTACCTGAATGTGATGGGGAGAGTGAAACCAAGTTGGAAAACAGTCTTAAGGATGCTATCCAGGAGAACATTCCCATCCTAGCAGGGCAGGCCAACATTCAAGTCCAAGAATTACAGAGAACACCACAAAGATATTCCTCAAGAAGAGCAACCCCAAGGCACATAATTATCAGATTCACCAGGGTCAAAATGAAGGAAAAAATGCTAAGAGCAGCCAGAGAGAAGGTCAGGTTACCCACAAAGGGAAGCCCATCAGACTCACAGCAGATACCTCGGCAGAAACCCTACAAGACAGAAGAGAGTGGGGGCCAATATTCAATACACTTAAAAAAAAAGATTTTTCAACCCAGAATTTCATATCCAGCCAAACTAAGCTTCATAAGTAAAGGAGAAATGAAATCCTTTACAGACAAGCAATTGCTGAGAGATTTCCTCACCATCAGGCCTGCCTTACAAGAGCTACTGAAGGAAGCTCTAAACATGAAAAGGAACAAGCAGTACCAGCCACTGCAAAAACATACCAAATTGTAAAGACCATCGACACAATGAAGAAACCGCATCAACTAACAGGCACAACAATCAGCTAGCATCAAAATGGCAGGATCAAATTCACACATAACAATATTAGCTTTAAATGTAAATGGGCTAAATGCCCCAATCAAAAGACACAGATTGGAAAACTGGAGTCAAGACCCATCAGTGTGCTGTATTCAGGAGACCTATCTCATGTAACACAGGCTCAAAATAAACAGATGGAGGAAGATTTACCGAGAAAATGGAGAACAAAAAAAAAGCAGGGGTTACAATCCTAATCTCTCATAAAACAGACTTTAAACCAACACAGATAAAAAGAGACAAAGAAGTACATTACATAATGGTAAAGGAATCAATGCGACAAGAAGAGCTAACGATCCTAAATATATATGCACCCAATACAAGAGCACCCAGATACATAAAGCAAATGCTTAATGACCTACAAAGAGACTTAGACTCCCACACAATAATAGTGGGAGACTTTAACATTCCACTGTTAATATTAGACAGAACAACAAAACAGAAAATTAACAAGGCTATCCAGGACTTGAACTCAGATCTCGACCAAGCAGACCTAATAGACATCTACAGAGCTGTCCACCCCAAATCCACAGAATATACATTCTTCTCAGCACCACATCACACTTACTCTAAAATTGTCCACATATTAGAAGTAAATCACTCCTCAGCAAATGCAAAAGAATAGAAATCATAACAAACAGTCTCTCAGCCCCCAGTGCAATCAAATTAGAACTCAGGATTAAGAAACTCACTCAAAACTGCACAACTACATGGAAACTGAACAACCTGCTCCTGAATGACTGCTGGATAAATAATGAAATGAAGGAAGAAATAAAGATGTTTTTTGAAACCAATGAGAATGAAGACACAATGTAGCAGAACCTCTGGGACACATTTAAAGCAGTATCTAGAGGGAAATTTATACCACTTAATGACCACATGAGAAGGGAGGAAAGATCTAAAATCTACACCCTAACATCACAATTAAAAGAACTAGAAGAGCGAGATCAAATAAATTCAAAAGCTGGCAGAAGACAAAAAATAACTAAGATCAGAGCAGAAATGAAGGAGATAGAGACACAAAAAAAAAACCTTCAAAAAAATCAATAAAGCCAGGAGCTGGTTTTATGAAAAGATCAACAAAATAGATAGGCCACTAGTCAGACTAATAAAAAAGAAAAGAAAGAAGAATCGAATAGATGCAATAAAAAATGATAAAGGGGATATCACCGCCAATCCCACAGAAATACAAACTACCATCAGAGATTACCACAAACAACTCTATACACATAAACCAGTAAATATAGGAGAAATTGATAAATTTCTGGACATTTACACTCTCCCAAGACTAAACCAGGAAGAAGTTGAACCCTGAATAAATCAATAACAAGATCTGAAGTTGAGGCAGCAATTAATAGCCTACCTACCAAAGAAAGTCCAGGCCCAGCCAGGATCACAGCTGAATTCTACCAGAGGTACAAAGAGAAGCTAATACCATTCCTTCTGAAACTATCACAAACAATACAAAAAGAGGGAATCCTCCCTAACTCATTTTATGAGACCAGCATCATCCTGATACCAAAACCTGGCACAGACATAATTAAAAAAGAAAATTTCAGGCCAATATTCATGAAGAACATTGATGCAAAAATCCTTAAAAAAATACTGGCAAACCAAATCCAACAGTACATCAAAAAGCTTATCCATCACAATCAAGATGGTTTCATTCCTGAAATGCAAGGCTGGTTCAAAATACACAAATCTATAAATGTAATCATTCACATAAACAGAAACAAAGACAAAAACCACATGATTATTTCAATAGATGCAGCAAAGGCCTTTGACAAAATTCAACAGCCCTTTATGCTAAAAACTCTCAATAAGCTAGGTATCGATGGAACTTAACTCAAAATAATAAAAGCTATTTATGACAAACCCACAGCCAATTATACAGAATGGGCAAAAATGGAAGCATTGCCTTTGAAAACTGGCATAAGACAAGGGTGCCCTCTTCCACCACTCCTATTTAACATAGTATTGGAATTTCCGGCCGGAGCAGTCAGGCAAGAAAAAAAATATAAAGGATGTTCAATTAGGAAAAGAGAAAGTCAAATTGTCTCTATTTGCAGACAACATGATTGTATACTTAGAAGACCCCCACATCTCAGTCCAAAATCTCTTTAAGCTGATAAGCAACTTCAGCAAAGTCTCAGGATACAAAATCAATGTGCAGAAATCACAAGCATTCCTATATACCACTAACAGACAAACAGAGAGCCAAATTATGAGCAAACTCCCATTCACAATTGCTACAAAGAGAATAAAATACCTAGGAATACAAGTAGCAAGGGATGTGAAGGACCTCTTCAAGAAGAACTACAAACTGCTGCTCAAGGAAATAAGAGAGGACACAAACAGATAGAAAAACATTCCATGCTCATAGTTAGGAAGAATTATTATCATGATAATGGCCATACTACCCAAAGTAATTTATACATTCAATGCTATCCCCCATCAAGCTACCATTGACCTTCTTCACAGAACTGGAAAAATCCACCTTAAACCTCATATGGAACCCAAAAAGAGCCCACATAGCCAAGACAATCCTAAGCAAAAAGAACAAAGCTGGAGGCAATTCGCTACCTGACATCAAACTATACTACAAGGCTACAGTAAACAAAACAACATGGTACTGGTACCAAAACAGAGATATAGACCAATGGAAGAGAACAGAGGCCTCAGAAGTATTGCCACACATCTACAACCATCTGATCTTTGATAAACCTGACAAAAACAAGCAATGGGGAAAGGATTCCCTGTTTAATAAATGGTGTTGGGAAAACTGGCTAGCCATGTGCAGAAAGCTTAAACTGGACCCCTTCCTTACACTTTACACTAAAATTAACTCCAGATGGATTAAAGATTTAAACATAAGACCTAACACCATGAAAACACTAGAAGAAAACCTAGGCAATACTATCAGGACATAGGCATAGGCAAGGACTTCATGACTAAAACACCAAAAGCAATGGCAACAAAAGCCAAAATAGACAAAGGGGATCAAATTAAACTTAGAGCTTCTGCACAGCAAAAGAAACTATCATTAGAGTGAACTGGCAACCAATAGAATGGGAAAAATTTTTTGCGATCTATCCATCTAACAAAGGGCTAATATCCAGAATCTACAAAGAACTTAAGCAGAATTACAAGAAAAAAGCAAACAAACCCATTCAAAAGTGAGCAAAGGATATGAACAGACACTTTTCAAAAGAAGGCAGTTATGAGGCCAACAAACATATGAAAAAATGTTCGTCATCACTGGTCATTAGAGAAATGCAAATCAAAACCACATTGAGATACCATCTCACACCAGTTAGAATGGCGATCATTAAAAAATCTGGCGACAGCAGATGTTGGAGAGGATGTGGAGAAATAGGAACACTTTTACACTGCTGGTGGGAGTGTGAATTAGTTCAGCCATTGTGGAAGACAGTGTGGCAATTCCTCAAGGATCTAGAAATAGAAATTCCATTTGACCCAGCAATCCCATTACTGGATATATACCCAAAGGATTATAAATCATTCTATTATAAAGACACATGCACACATATGTTCAATGAGGCATTGTTTACAATAGCAAAGAGCAAAGACCTGGAACCAACCCAAATGTCCATCAATGATAGATAGACTGGACAAGAAAATGTGGCACATATACACCATGGAATACTACGCAGCCATAAAAAACGATGAGTTTGTGTCCTTTGTAGGGACATGGATGAATCTGGAAACCATCATTCTCAGCAAACTGACACAAGAACAGAAAAACAAACATCGTATGTTCTCACTCATAGGTGGGTGTTGAACAATGAGAACGCATGGGCACAGGGGAGGGGAACATCACACACTGGGGTCTGTTGGGGGCTAGGGGAGGGACAGTGGGGGGGTGGGAAGGGTGAAGAGGGATAACACTGGGAGAAATGCCTGATGTAGGTAACAGGGAGATGTGGACAGCAAAACACCTATGACATGTGTGTACCTATGCAACAATCCTGCAAGATCTGCACATGTAACCCAGAACTTAAAGTACAATAAAAAAAAAAACTCAACCTTTTCTCTTAGGAAATATGTATTAGTTATATATTTTTACAATTTATAAATTAAAAAATAATTTTAATAATTTTTAATAATTTAATATGATTTTATAATTTATATGAATTTTATAATTTATATAATTTATAAATTATACAATTTTATAATTATATTTATATTTTATAATTTATAATTTCATAATTCATATAAATATGTGTTGATATTTTTTATAACCAAGTATGACAACATTCAATACTTCTAGCCTTGTCCCAAAACTACAAAAATCTTGGGGTTTTCTTATTTGTTTTTCAGATGAGTCTTATTCTGTCACCCAGGCTGGAGTTCAGTGGCACGGTCACCTTCAGGGCTCACTGCAGCCTGTGCCGCCTGTGCTTATAGCTCACAGCAGCCTTGAACTCCTGAACTCAAGCAGTCCTCCCACCTCAGCCTTTCGATTAAGCAGGACCACATAGACACACCACCACACCCAGCTACGTTTTTGTATTTTTGGTAGAGATGGAGTTTTCTCATGTTGCCCAGGCTGGTTTCGAACACCTGAGCTCAAGCGATCCACTGCCTCTGCCTCCCAAAGTGGTAGAATTACAGATGAGCTACCCTGCCCAACCAGAATCTTGGTATATTTCAACTTTGCTCTTTGTCTTTCAATTTCTTCTCATTTTTATATGAGATGTCAGTGTTTTTATGATCAGAAGTTAATTAAATTTGGTTAAATTTTTTAAAATCATTTTTCTGTTCACTTTTTTCTCCGCCATGGCATGGACATTCAATCCAATATTTTCTGTCTGTGTTTATTGGCTTTTTACTGAAGTTTACCTTTTGTAGTACTTTTAGTGAGTATCTGTGGCTTTTAAACTCTATTGGTCATCTTACATAACTGAATATATCTTTATTTTGTGTTCCTTGTTGAATGATAATATAGCTAAGTAGGGACTAGAGCTTGATATTTTTTGCCCTTCAGTTATTTGAAAGGTATTATTTCTTCACTTCCTAGATTATTGCCCTAGATTGTCGATGTCGAAAAGTCTATAGTAACAATTGCTATTCTTGTATAATTTATTTTACTCATTGTTTGTTTAACTTTTTCTTTCTCTGTATGTGTGTGTATTTTTTTAATCTTTCATGAAACTCAGAATGGACAATCAATCTAATAACTCTCATCCCTAACCACTCTAAACATTGCTTTTCTTGCACTTTCTTGGTTCTTTGTTTTAAACTCGAATTGTATTTATATGCCGGAGCGTCATAATCTGCCTTCCACTTTTCTTAAAAGTGCTCTTACACATTTTCAAAACATCTCTGTCATTTTGGGACACATTCTGAGTAAATGCTGTGGGATTGTCTTTAAGGTCTCCAGTTTTCTTTGGAATTAGAATGTTTGGAATTTGGATTGATTGGCACAAATAGATGAGAATCTCCATCCTTCTTAGTTTGTCTGTCTCTTTATACCACACACACACATACACACACACATTCCGTACTTACCTTTCTAAAAATTGCAGTTGTATATATCTTCCCCAGAAGCCCCACTCCTCAGCCCTGTCTTTTGAAGTTCCAGGTCTCCTGCTCTGAGCTAACTGATCAAATACTTCATAGTGATCAGTCACTGTGGACACACATTTTAATTCCTAGAAGAGAGGCTAAGGCGGTGTTCCATGACTTCTTAGACACGTGGGTTAGTATAACGCATAAGTTAGAATAAGTCACAACCTCAGCCAGCATAGCTTAAACTAAATTAACATGCCTCGATCAGTCCCTGATTATCATCCATTTAATCAACGTGAAGTGCACCTATTTAGGGACATGTTGTGTCAGAAGGACCCTCCAGCCCTCAGCCATGCGACACTTGCCACCACATTTCTGCTGACCTTTTATCAAGAACCTCAGGAGGAATCCATTTTCCCCTTTTGACTTTAAGGAAGTCATATTCTATTGTGAGAGAAAGACAATCAACTGACAACTACTGAAATAACAAATGTGAAAATACAATGTTAGAGGTACACACTGAAGCCTAGACAGCTAACCCAGCTCAGGGGTAAGTCTGAGGAGTGCTTTAATGGAATGGCCCAATATATTAGTCATTCAACATCGACTACTTCACTTCCATGCTCTATATTAAAGTTTCTGCTTCTCACACACACGAGTCCCTCGAACTTGGAGACCGAGGAGACATCCTACTTCCCTCTCTGCCTCATTTTTAAATCAGGTAATTCAACAAACCTGACATTATCTTCCTTATATTTTTAGAACTTTTGCTTTTTATATCCCATCTAACAACCTTTTTCTAAACGTCATTATCGTAACCATTGCATAATCCCCTTGCTAGTCATCCTGATTTAATATCTAGGTAAAAATTAAGTCCTATTTGTTAAAATTCACTACTCTCCATGCATAAGGAGTTTATCTTCTTCAAAAAATGATAAAATTTTTTGCTTCGTATTTATATAAAAAAAAACATAATAAAACACTTAGTATAGGCCACTGGTCTACATGCTTTAAAATATGTACTCAGTTGTCATAGTAACCTATGACACAGACGTTATATTGTGCTTATTTTGCAGTGGAGCAAAGTAAAATGCACAAAAAGTGAAGTAACCCTCTGAAGTCCTATAGCTAGTGGCACTCTTGTTCTGGAGACCAGGCTTTGAACCACCACATTTCAACCACTATCTCTAGCTCATACAATTTTGCCTCTTAGAGATATTCTTGAGAATACTTAGGTCCGTAAAGTCTAATTGGAAAACAAACAGCTCACTCCTTTGCATGTGGTCCATGGCTGCTTGTCAGCATTGCAGCAGAAGTCAGTCATTTTGTCAGAGACCTCATGGCCCTCAAAGCTAAAATATTTTCTATTCTGGCCCTTTACAGAAAAAAGAAAAGTTGCCAATTCCTGCTGTAGAGTAACAGCTGTGCCCCTAAAAGCAGTCCTCTTCCATAGGATGTTCTAGGATGTTCTCTAGACATTTGCACATGTGTTTGCACGTGCTTATGCGGGCGGCTATGTGGAGCTGCTGACACAAAGAAGCACAAGACACTGGCACTCAGCTTCCCTCTGATTTCACATAATCCTGTACCTAAAATGTCAGAATTAAGAGGGAACTTAGAGACTGCCTTTATTCTGTGACTGCAAGTACAAAGAATCCAGAGTAGAATATACGCAAGCTAGTGGAGGAGCTAACACTAGAAACTCTTGACTTTTCCAAACATTGGCTCGGTAGGGTAATATTAAGAAATTATACAGCGATCTAAAACTGACATTAAATACCTTATTTTGAGATTAAATAAAATATCCACTGAAAGGATAAAGTGCAGAACCTGGAAAATGGCTAGTTTTCACATGAGCATGTGAGTAGATGACCATTCAGAATCGCCCTGCTTTCCATGCATTTAAAGAGCAAACTGCTGCGGCAGGTGTGTGCTTGCCTGCTGCCTGCTTGGTGTTTGTATCCTGTAAAGATGACAAAGCAGTGGATTTCACCTGCCTGCAGTACATCTGCAGATTTTACCTGCAGATCACCGGGGCTAGTTTACAACTTCGTTTAGCTGCCTCAAGGGACTACCAAATCTTTATCGCAGATAAGTTCTGGACTGTAATCACGATAGCTTCAAAGGCTTAAGTGAAAGAAATATCCATGTTTTTCCCCCTCTCGATTTTTTTTTTTTTTTTTTTTTTTTTTTTTTGAGACAGAGTCTCGCTCTGTCACCCAGGCTGGAATGCAGTGGTATGATCTTGGCTCACTGCAGCCTCCACCTCCCGGGTTCAAGCAATTCTCCTGCCTCAGCCTCCCAAATAGCTGGGATTACAGGAACCTGTCACCACGCCTGGCTAATTTTGGGATTTTTAGTAGAGACAGGGTTTCACCATGTTGGCCAGGGTGGTCTTGAACTCCTGACCTCAGGTGATCAGCCCACCTCGGCCTCCCAAAGTGCTGGAATTACAGGCATGAGACAATGTGCCCAGCCTCCCCCCTCAATTTTTTAACAGAAAACAAATTACATGAACACAACCAACATTCACATAAAATAGAAATACGCAGTTTATTAAAAGTGCCACAAAAAAGATGATCCCATGAAACACAAGTTACCAGTACAAAACTGTAAACGCCACGTCTGTTACCAAACTACAGGTCCATTCTCTCAACGTTTGATCTGAGTGAAAGAAATCATCCCTGAACTCATGAGACAAAGAACCACACTCAAAATGTTTCTAATAAACTTTCCAGAGGTATCTTGTCATGTTTCATTTTGAATTCTTACGTCCCTTTAAGTCACATTAACTCTACTAAGATATTGCCACCCTATATTTCTATAGCTCAAATTTAATATCAGTATCACATCACATGATTTACATTCATTACATTGATAGTCTGCTTAGATTTATTTGTAGGTCACTATAAAATCTGTCTCATCATCTTCGTTTCTATTTTTGGCTAACGTGGCTCATTCTGAATACGTTCATCCTTTTGATCAGCTAATGCCCTTTAAAGATCTATTTAATAATTCAATGCATCAAGCATCCCTTAAATACCTGTGATGAGCAAAGATAGATGTTAATGACTGCACTAACTTCTTCATCTCTTTAAAAGCTAAGATAAAATGCTGTGCACATGCAGAGTGAACTTATCATAACATAAAATGAACTCTGTTGTTTGCATTTTTTGCTCTGTGGTGCATAAATCTGCAGATTCCAAGAAGAGGTATCATGGTGGTAAACTGAAATGGCAGTCCCCACTGGCATTTCCTTTTCCTTTGTATACACAGTAGGCAGATGTCATGATTAGACCTGACAGCTTGAATTTCAGACTCTAAAGGGAAAAGCCAAAGGACAAGGAGTCAGTGAGGTGGAAAGGAGAAATGGAGCTGAGGGAACATGGGAAGAGGCAGGGCCTGTGTGGGATGAGTTGGACTAGCTCCAGTAACTACTGTCAGGGCTTGGGTCCAAGGAAATCTGGCAATGTTCTTTCTCCTGTATCTGGGCTCCTATTGAATTGAAGAGACATGAACAATTGTGTGTGCATGGCTATATTAATATCTCAGGATTGTGTGTTTCCTTTTTGTTTTGTTTGTTTTTTGTTTGCTATTGTTTTAATGACAATAATTGGGTTTACCTAGAATGTAAGTTCTGGGACACAAGATTTATACCAAAAAGAGATTGAAATTCAAAAGCTATATGCCACATTTTCATCTGGCCCTCATGTGAAGTGCAGATAGCTTCTGATGGAATACGGATACAGTAAATACATATTTGTGTGTGTATGTGTGTATGTTTGTGTACTTAACCTTACACACACAGAGAGAGAGAGTGTGTGTTTTCAAAGCCATATATTTTCTGAATTTAAAACATTTCTGCAGTTGGAATACATCAAGCCTCAAAGTTTATAAAAATTTTAAAAATGCAAATCAGAACCATAAAGTGGTACCACCTTACTCCTGCAAGAATGGCCATAATTTAAAAAATAAAACTGTAGATGTTGGCGTGGATGCGGTGATCAGGGAATACCTTTACACTGCAGGTGGGAATGTAAACTAGTACAGCTTCTATGGAAAACTGTGGAGATTCCTTAAAGAACTAAAAGTAGAACTACCATTTGATTCAGCAAGCCCACTAGTGGGTATCTACCCAGAGGAAGAGAAGTCATTATACGAGAAAGATACTTGTAGATGCATGTTTATAGCTACACAATTTACAATTGTGAAAATATGGAACCAGTCCAAATGCCCATCAATCAACAAGTAAATAAAGAAGTTGTGGTAAATATATTTATAGTAGAATACGACTCAGCCACCAAAAGGAATGAATTAATGTCATTCACAGCAACCTGGATGGAACTGGAGACTATTATTCTAAGTGAAGTAACTCAGGAATAGAAAACCAAACATTGTATGTTCTCACTCGTAAGTGGGAGCTAAGCTATGAGGATGCAAAGACGTAAGAATGATATAATGGTCCTTGGAGACTCGGGGGAACGGGTGGAAGAGAGGTGAGGGATAAAAGACTACAGATTGGGTTCAGTGTATACTGCTCAGGTGATGGGTGCACCAAAATCTCACAAATCACCCCTAAAGAACTTACCTATGCAACCAAATACCACCTGTTTCCCAAAAACCTGTGGAAATAAAAATTAAACAAAATTAAAACAAAATTACCTAATAAGGTATGGTACAAAAATGTAATTTAAAATCCGCAGGAAATAACCCATTTTTAAAGTTGAACTGTTAGAAAACCTTTAATTCCGTATAAATATATCAAAGGTCCGTGTGTGTTTATTGTGTAGATGTCATTTTCATTCATTTGAAAACATCTGGGTTTATCTAACAGGAGAAATTAACACAATGCACCAGAGACTCTACACAACCAATATATTTTAATTGATTGTAATTGCCGATTATCGCAGTGGAATCAGTAGTTGCATTGGACACTCATTTCAATAAATATATTTATAAAAATACAATAATTTTTAAATGGGCATTTGTTTGTTAGCAGTGAATATTTTGATATATAGGTGGGCTACAGTAAATTCAGACATCAGGACTGGAATCTTCAGAAACCAAAGCAAGTCAATTAAAGAACTCTTTAGAAGAGATTCCTCTGTGCTATCAGCTTCCTATTGCTATGCTTTTCTCTTCCTAATTTATATTTGTGTGCACGTGCAAAATCTTCCTCTTGATGCCAAATATCTGTGAAATTGATTAGATAATTTTAAAATAAAGTTATTTTAACCCATTTCTTGTTATCCTCACAACTCTGAATGTTACAGACGGGACTGGTATCCAGTCACTTACAGCCAGCCATTTATAGTCATTCACAGCACCGAATGCCTATGTCAGCAATGAATGTATTTTCACACCACCATCACCAACCATCACTGCAACCCCAGCCATCACTGCACCGCCAGTCACAATACATCATCACACCATCCATAGCATCACAGCATTACCAACCACAACAGCATTTCCACACTGCCAGAACATCACAATGCCATCAGAACATAGCCATATCGTCAAGAAGTTTTTCATAGAAAAAGGATAACTGTAAAAAATATGTTTTAGACTATAAGAGGAAATACGTATGAAAAATTATGTGTTTTTCCTGGGACTTTAGTTTAAGACAAATGATCTACTCTAAGAAGTTGTAACAGAAATTATGATCTGATATTTTAGATTTAGTTAATGCTTTTAAAAGGATTAATAGGAATGGGATGTACAGAAAGAAGATCAGCAAGCTAGTTTTGTCAGTCTGGGGGCTTAACATGCCTGTCTTTACAATCCAGCCATTGCTGCTAAGTCCAGTCCCTCAGACCACTGGTCAGCATGTGTACATGAGTGGCTCTTTCTGTATCCACACCGCTTCCTAAAGTGAGTCGCCTTCATTGAGTTATTCTAGTACCTGCTGAAGTATTTTCCTCAAGTTAGATCCAGCTGTTGAGCCCTAAATATCCTAAGACCAAGTCTGTTGGTGATACTAAACTACCCTGGAGCTGAATCAGGTAGGAAATTCTAGGCCTTCATCTAGACATTATAAGCTAGGTTTTGTATCCAACAAGTGAATTTTTCAGAATTTGATCATTATAAATATTGGTTTGCATCAGGAATTAGATGTCCATCATTTATGAGCTGTATTTGTCATCAGGAATCTGAGTTAAAAAATCAACTAATCTAGGGTTATAGCTATGATACTGATTTTTATCTCTCATAGAAATATATTTAAAGAAACCAAGAAACTATCACCAAATTTAAAATATCTTTAAATATATATATGTGTATATATATATAATATTCAAACTTCTAGAAAAATCAAAAATAATTAAACTAGCCGGGCGAGTGGCTCATGCCTGTAATACCAGCACTTTGGGAGGCCAAGGCAGGTAGATCACTTAAAGTCAGAAGTTCAAGCCTGGACAACATGGTGAAACTCCATCTATACTGAAAATACAACAAAATTACCTGGGCCTGGTGGCAGGCACGGTGGCAGGGGCTTGTAATCCCAGCTACTTGAAGGACTGAAGCAAGATAATCACTTGAAACTGGGAGGCAGACGTTGCCGAGACTGCACCATTCTACACCAGCCTGGGAGAGTGAGACTCCGTCTCAAAAAAAAAAAACAAAAATTAAACCATTATCATATTGAACAATCTCCTTGAATTATTCTCTTTGAAATGCTGATTTCATTAGAAAGAAAAAATACTGGATTCGCTTTAAAACAAAAAAAGTTTATCCTGAATTGGCTTTTGGATAAGCTAGATTATTTCAGATAATATGAGGTAAAAAGACAGAAAAATATCATCAACATGATTCCTTGAGTTTCTTCTTTTACTAATTCAAACACATTCCCACACCCTTCTGTTTTATCTTCTGATGTAATATGTAAACCTAGAGCATGTGTGTAAACTTGCCTCCAAAGGATATTGATGTAACTTTCTTTCCAGGGAGGAATCTTAGCCATTTACTGGGCTGGTGTTGGTGCACAGACTGACCTGTTTCCTGAATTCTGATGGGAGTTTCTGTTACAGTTTCCAAATAAGCTGATGTTGAAAGTACACACTGAGAACACAATGGCTACACCATATGTGTTCCCTTGTCTGCACGATCGTGATTTTAATGTCTTAACATTTTCCCTTCTCTTTATCCACACATACATGGCTCCCCACCTCCCGCTGCTAGAATGTGTCACCACATGACACAAATTATGTATTTTATCACTGTTTTCCCAGCACCAAGTGCAGAATCCTGCACATAATACTTGTTAAATAGTCAGTGACTCACTGAATGAATGAATGGATACACAGGAATGACCTGCGCCCACTTCCCCAGTTGATGTATTCACTTATCATACAACTTCCATGATAGCCTGGATGAGTTTTCTCAGTTCAGGAATAGCAAACCCTTAAAGCCATGATTTTATGGGATAAGATAGTGTTGAAAATAAATTTCCCCACAGTAAAATTAAGGGACTGTGTAAATTTTTTATATTATTATACTTGATTTGGGAATATTGCTTATAAATCTGAACTATCTACAGGAAAGGAATGAAACTTAGTAAATAGCCAAGTTTACTTAGCACTATCTTAAGATTAAAAGCAAAATTATAAATAAAAGTGAGAAGTTTTAAATCTTTGGTGCTCAACCATAGTGCTCATTAGAAAGTTAAATG
Organism: Ateles fusciceps; assembly: GCA_036589455.1. NCBI lineage: Eukaryota > Metazoa > Chordata > Mammalia > Primates > Atelidae > Ateles > Ateles fusciceps. Next base: position 1,417,116 of record JAZHEH010003213.1, on the reverse strand, counting down.
TCTTGAATATCTTACGTGCCAGTACTTTTCCTTAATTGTAAAATCAGATTATAAAGACAAAATAAAACAAGGCTCTTTAGTCCTGTTTCTCTAGTAGCTCCTACTTGAGAAATAAAAGAAACGATATTAATTTAGATGGCTCAGAATTGCCTTGAACACTTAGATAAATGCATTGGTGAGGTGTGCGGTATTCAGTGCCTTGGTATATTTGTTTATCTTATATCTAAGACTACTCTGTTTAAATAGAAAATGGTCACAAAGTGTTTCTTTTTATCTTTTACCGCAGAAAAATGACATGTAAGACACTGCCTTGAAAATATGTCAATGCATCAGTGAATAAACACTCTTATCTCCATCGCCATAATGGAGAGTCAAATTGGTAGTGAGGTGGAAGGTGATATTCTCTCTGACATGGAAATTTTTCATCAAGTGTATGCTTAAATTTCTAATTGTTTCCTGATAGAGATTTTAAAAAGTTTTTCCCAAAGATATTTAGCTAATCCATCTGGCTAATTTGACAGTGAAACTGAATTAATTACCTGATCTCTGTCCCAAACAACTCTATTCCTACAAACAAAACTACCTAAATGTGTGCTAGCTAACAAAATCCAAAAGGACGAGCTAAGACTACACACTTAAGAATGTGTTCTTAATTCCCAGAAACTGTCACATTATGGAGTAGCCTAAAGAGACGTGATAACTAAATATAATGTGGGATCCTGGAACACAAAAAAGAATATGTGCTAAAAACAAAGGAAACCTGGATAAACTATGGACTCCAGTTAATAACAACACATCAATATTGGTTAATTAACTATGACAAATGAACTATAGTAATAGAAAATGTAAATAATAGGGAAAACTGACAGCTGAATAAAGAAAATGTGACCTATATACACAATGGAATACCATTTAGCCATAAAAGAGAATAAAATCCTATCTTTTGGGGGATGGAGCGGGAGAACATCATGTTAAGTGAAATAAGCCAGGCACGGAAAGACAAATATCACCTAATCCACATGATCTCATACTTACGTAGAATCTAACAAAAGGAGTTGGGCCGGGCACAGTGGCTGACACCTGCAATCCCAACACTTCAGGAGGCTGAGGTGGGTGGATCATTTCAGGTCAGGAATTCAAGACCAATCTGGCCAACCTGGTGAAACCCATCTCTACTAAAAACAAAAAAATTAGCCAGGCACACATCTGTAACCCCAGCTACTTGGGAGGCTGAGGCAGGAGAATGGTTTAAGCCTGAGAGGCAGAGGCTACAGTGAGCCAAGACTGAGCCACTGCACTCCAGCCTGGGTGACACAGCGAGACTCTGTCTCAAAAAATTAATAAATAAATAAAGAGTTGATCTCAGAGAAACAGAGAGTAGAATGGTGGTTACCAGAAACTCCAGCAACTGGGGAGGGGAACAGAGAGGAGAGGATGTAGAGAGTTAGGGTGACTGTGGTTAACCATAAGGTATTGTATATTACAGAACAGCTAGAAGAAAAGCTTTTGCATGTTCTTACAACAAAGAAATGATAGATAAGTGCACGTGGTTATGATCACACTATAAATACCCTGATTTAATCATTATACAACATATATGTGTATCAGAACATCAACTTGTACCCCATAAATAGCTACAATCACACTATATAAATAAAAATAATACTAGGGGCAACTGAGCATGAGGTATATGGGAACGCTCTGTACTACCTTCATAACTTTCCTGTATATATAAATCTATCCTAAAATAAGAAGTGGATTAAAAATGATTTCTCTTGCTGAATAATTTTTACTCAGAAATATTTTAAGTATGTTAGAATTAACATGAAGATTTCTGTGCAATCTCATCAAATAAGAGATAGAGCTGAAACTTTGACAAACTATGTCCTACTTTTAATTCTGTAAAATTATGTATTTTCCTAAGTATATTTTCATGTGACAATGAAGCATTGAGGTAAAAACAAGTTGACAAAATTTACTAAAGTTTTAAAACATTATGAGCTGCTAATATAAAGTAGTTGATGACCAAATTTAGGAATTACACAAAATAGTCTCTTCCAGGGAACCCTGTACTGTGAAAATAGCTCATTTTGGAGATTACTCCATTGTATCCAATAGTTGGCAATGGAAAGAAATCACCACATTACAGGTAAAAGGGAATTCCATAGCTTCACAAGGTCAGCAATGGACCAGGGACTGCTTTTTAGGACTCAATGTCCTGCTAACTGAATAATTACAGGAATCAGAAATGACAAGAACAGTTCTGAGCCTTCTATCTATGATTCATTTGGAAAATGATTCATTTCCAAAATCTTTCTCTCATGTATTAATAAATATCTACCAGAGCTGTGGATGATGAAGAAAATGGAATTCATGTACGAATTGTTAATATTTTACCATCATAAAATTCAAAGAAGAAGTCTGCAATTTTCCTTTATTTCAAGAAATATGCTTTCTATATCACCAAATGGAATTGTGTGTGCATAAACACAGGCCACAAGGAACAGAGGCTCATCAGCTCTGTTGAGAAAACTACCAAGCAGAAGAATAAATCAGAAACAGTGGTGCCCATGCCCTTATCCCACAGAGTCGTTTATCATGTATGGATTGTTTGGATTTATTCTACCTTGCAGGAGGGAGTAGAAATGTGTTAAATCTTCCTTGTGCTTAGATTTGTGAGAAGCAGCTTTGAAGAATCCTTAAGAAAGCAAAATCTGTCCTTAATTCAATGCATTAGCACCTATTATTAATCCTGAAATGGATCTTTTTCCTTTGTGATAAATCTGAGATAACAGTAGGTTTATGTCGGCATTCTCTGTCAGGCGGCTGGCTCCTTGAAAAGATTTATAACAAACAGGCTGGGTCTGGGGAAAGGATTACTTTTAAAAATCCAGCGGGATAAATGCGAGCTTCACAGTGCCACCTCCGCTTGACTGCCTGTTTGCGAATAGAAAAAATCCTGAGATAGATTTCAACACATATTATGATTCCCAGAGCACAGACTGGTCAGCACGTTGGGGCGGGGGGAGCGCCTAAAGGTGAGATACTCCCAGCAGAGGCCTATGTACAGTATGTACAGATGGCAAGAGGGACAAAATATTCTGGACCTGTTGCATATGGGCGCTGCTCTCACTGATGTAAAGCGGCGTTCTGAACAGAGAAGGCATGTGCGCTGCACAGCAGGGCTCCCGCAGCGGGGTGTGGGTCCAGGGTGCTGGGCTTCAAAACCCCTGAAACGCAGTGCAAATAGGATCATGAAGCCCTCTCAGGAGGCAGTGCCCTTTTTCCTCCCCCTATTTCTAATAAAATATTTTAAATGATTTTTCTTCATTTTGCCATATTTACAAGGAATTGTGGCATCCCCCACATCTATTTGTAGCATTTACACGTGTCTAAACCAGAGCAGGGTCTATTTCTGAATAGCTGACGCCTCCTTTAGATGAGGGTTCCGTGGGTCGAATCCACGCCAGTTTGTGACACAAGGAGCTCTTGCAAAGACCAAAATGTTAAAGAGCTATTGGAAAGCCACGTGTGGTTTTGAAGGAACGTGGAAAAGAAGCAAAGCCTTGCCAGGCCCTGGTAGAGGAAGCCTTCAGTGGAAACAGTTTCAATGAACCATCTCAGGGGAGGTGATACCCACTAGCTGGTGACTCCCCCAGGCATTTTGCAGTGGAGCAATGGCTGGGCTCCACGACCCCACAGCCCCTTCACTGGACCTGTCCTGAGTGGCTCCTTGGGCAAATCACAGTTTACTTCCCCGTAGAGGCAGAAGGCCAGGTGTCCAGGTGTCGGTCTGATTGTATGGGTCCTGCACCCTCTTCCTTCAGCCCCTGGGCGCACAGCTTGAAGCCCTCCCAGGCCAGGCGATGTGGGGATTGACTGCACCCCTAAGGCTAGGAGCGCCTGCTCACCTCCCAATGACTTTAAAATGTGTGGCTGCAGCCAGGCACAGTGGCTCACGCCTGTGATGCCAGCACTTTGGGAGTCCAAGGCAGGCGGATCACCTGAGGTCAGGAGTTCAAGACCAGCCTGGCCAGCATGGTGAAACCTCGTCTCTACTAAAAATAGAAAAATGAGCCTGGCGTGGTGGCAGGCGCCTGTAATCCCAGCTACTCAGGAGGCTGAGGCAGGAAAATCGCTTGAACCCGCCAAGAGCAAAACTCTGTCTAAAAGAAAAAAAAAGTGTGGCTGCATCTTGAGGAAGAGCAGACCCTGCTATCGGTGCAGTGGCTGACACAGAGGCAGGCCGCGCTCTCCCTGGCCATGATGAAGCCGCCCCTGTGACCCCCCAGCCCATACTTCTGAGCAGCCGCAACTCCAGGCCTCACTCTGTGTCAGCTACTTCAGGAGAAGAGAATTATAAATGAGGTACTAATGAAGAATTTCATCACCTGTTTACCTTCACTGATCGGTGGCCCTCTTTTAATTTACCAGAAACACATTCTTTTTAGGCTGCTGTCAGCTGGAATGGCCTTCTTATTTGAAGTGGTTATAAAGTAACACATACCTGGGAAACTTGGCTCTGTGCATGTCTTGGGCTCTGATACTACAGTCTACAGGAAGAGACAGGAGCCAAACACTACCAGGGTTTCTCAAGCAGAAAGGAGAGGTTAAATACCCGCCATTGCACCGTACTATGTTTTACTTCTTAACAAGAGCCACCAATGATGTTAATTCATCAGAGATAAATTCTCATCATTTAGAATTAACACTGAAGCAGGAGGGATTATATGCTCTGTGGAGGTATTTCTTTTGGAATCCATACCTAGGAAGGTGGTAGGAACACACACAGGCAGCAAGACAGAAGGAGCAAATTAACCGAGTTCAGATCTCAACTCTGTATGACATCTGTAATCACTTCCCCTACCTCATCTTTAATTTCCTTACCTGCAAAATGAAGATGAAAATGCCTTTCCCATCGGATTGTGGCAAAAATTACGGCGCAAAGTTAGAAAACAGTTTTACACTGTCTGTCACCAGTAAGTGATCATAAATGCCATTTTCTTTTTTGTGTTAACAGCTACATAGATTCAATCCAATTTATTTCAAATCAACAGATTTCCGTATTGTAGAAAATAGGAAAACATTATTAAATGACCATAACAGCCAAGTAGCCATAAGATAGAAATAATAAGAAATTTCTTAATGAATTTTGTTTCCTATTTAAGCTTTAGATTTATTTTTCCATTCTTCATTGATTTCACATAAAATATTATTTTTAAAAAAACTTGGACTCATGAAGATAGAAAGTAGAATGATGGATACCAGAGGCTGGGAAGGGTCAGAAAAAACAGAGATAAAAAGGAATTGGTTAATGGATACAAAAATACAGTTAGATAGAAGGAATAAGATACGAGTGTTCATTAGCACAATAAGGCAACTATGTAGTTAACAATAATCTATTGTACATTTCAAAATAACTGAAAGGGTGTGATTGAAATTTTTCTAACAAAGAAATGATAAATGCTTCAGGTGATGGGTGCCCCAATTATCCTGACTTAATCATTACACATTGTATGCTCGTAAAAAAACAACACATGAACCTCATACGTATGTATGACCAATATGTACGCATAACTAAAAGGAAAAAATTAAAAAGAAAAAAGATTGCATCCTAATCTCCATAAAATCTAGTTTACTGAATTCTAGTTTCTAATTCTAATGTAAGTCACCTCTGACAAAATCTCAGTGGCTTACGATGACCTAACATGCAGAATTTAAACTCTACCTGGAATTCTACCTCGTTACAGCAGCTGCCTGCATTTACTAACTATATTAAGAGACACTAAAGTTACAAGTGACAGAAATGCAACTCCAACCAGCTTCAGCTAAGTAGAGAATATATTGGCTTCCTTAACTAAGAAGGGAGCAAATCTGCCTTGTCATGGTGGGATTCAGAAACCCAAGTGATTTCCTCAGGAATCATTCGTTTCTCCATCTTTGGACTCTGCTTCCAGATATTTTGGCTTCATTTTTAGGGGGGCTTTCTCCTTCATTTCAATAAAACTTGTCAAGTAACACAGGGAGCAAAGTCACCTGGTTGGCAATTCTAGGATCACATTATCCCTTAAGCTAACAAATCTAGAGAGAAGAAATTCTCTTTTTCTAGGAAATTTTAGCAAAAGCTTTAGGAAGGTTTTTTTTTTTTTTTTTTTTTGGTCCAGTTGGGTCATGTTTGAATGAGTCACTGAGGCCAGGGTGATAGAGAACTTTGATAAAACAAACTAGATTACATGGCTATGTTTATGGCTAAACGGGAAATAGATAAGCATATCAAACACATAAAGTGTTGGGTTTTTTCCCAAAAAGATATGTTCAGTTATAAGGATAATTATAACAAAAGTGCACTATTAGGTGCATAGACCATCATACCTCTCTTCCCGTCACCTCCAGTCAAGCCCTTAGGCTGACCCAGTTTGTTTACTCATTCCTACTTGAATACAATTTCTCATGGATAGGGCAAGATGGCTCTCAGGACATTATGACCAGACTCTTTCTCCTTGATACTCCTAACCTTGATTTTCACAATTTTCCAGATCCCTAATCTTCCTCCAGTTTTCTAAATTCTCATGCTTTTTACGTTATGAATCTTGTGCCTCTCAGATCAATACCTTATTTGAAATACTAAGCCGGTCCCTGAACATGACTGACCTTATCCTGGCCACCCTACTGGCCTCAACTTCTCCCATCTGGCCTGATTTCTAAGAAACCCACATACGCTTCGCAAAAAAATGGTCCTCTTCATATTTCTTACCGATATGTTGTAGGAACATAGCATGCTGGAAACAGTATGCAGAGATAAATGTGTTCAAAACAGACTATTCTCCAAAATAGTCTCTTTTTTCCCTAACTTATTATTATTATTTATTTTCTGTCACTTTTAATAAATTAGTCTAAATTAATATACTTTTCATTTTCTAACCCCATTAATGTATTCATGATTTTCTACAGAATCCCACTATTGGACTTTCAGATTATGTAAAGGGAAACCATAGATTTTCAAGCCATTTAAAGGGTACCATGATAAAATGAAAAATTGTATGGATTTAGATTTAGAAACCATAGGTTTTAAGCCTAGCACTTCTAACCAGATGACCTCTTGCAAATCACTTCACCTTAGAAAATCTGTGTATCAATAAAATGGAATACCATCCTTAGCAGGTTGTAGTGAGACTGAGATTAGATATTGCCTGTCTGCCAATTGCAAATATTTTTCAAATGTGTTTCAATTTTTATGCTATTTACTATTTAGACTTTCTATTATGGTCCAGTTTTGCTCCTTCAACCAAATTAGACAGTATTTGACAGAATATATTCTAATTTATATACTATTTACTTATTGAATAGCTTTAAGAACATAGCAAATGCTCAGTAAATATTATTTTGTGCTTGGCTCTGAAATAATAATTGAAGGATAAATATTTGGCAGTTCTGATCCTTTAAATTTAAATGATGACTCCACTATCAAAATAGTCTAACTCAAAGTCAAATTATATCACTTAGGTAAACTGGAATAGATGGCCAAAAAAGCCATTGACTTTTTTTTCAAGAAAGAGGAGAAAGAGAAGAAAAAGGGGGGGGGAAGGGCAATTGCACTAAGAATAATTGCCATTATATGTCATTATAAAGCTGGGAATCAAGAAGGTGAAAGACCTTTATAACAAAAACTACAAAACACTGATTAAAGAAATTTAGGAAAACACAAACAAGTGGAAAGATGTCCCATGCTCATAGGTTGGAAGAATTAATTTATTGTTAAAATGATAATACTACTGAAAGTGATCTACAGATTCAAAGCAATCCATTTCAAAATACCAATTATGTTCTTTACAAAAATAGAAAAAAAATTCTAAAATTCATATGGAACCACAAAAGACCTTGACTAACCAAAGCAATCCTGACTGAGAAATTAAAAAGCTGGAGACATGACACTACTTGACTTCAAAATATACTACAAAATTATAATAACAAAAACAGCATGGTATTGGAAGAGACTAACGAAACAGAAGAGAGAACCCAGAAATAAATTCATATATTTACAGCCAACTGGTTTTTGACAAAGGTGCAAAGAATGTGCAATGGAGAAAGGACACCGTCTTCAATAAATGATGCTAGGAAAACTGGATAACCATATGCAGAAAAAATAAAACTGGACCCCTATCTCTCACCATAAGAAATAAACTCAAAATGAATTAAAGACTTAAGTGTAAGGCCCCAAACTAAAATACTACTAGAAGAAAAAAAAAACAGGGCAAATGTTTCAGGACATTCATCTAGACAAAGATTTTATGTTCAAGACTTCAAAAGCCCATGCAACAAAATTAAATATAGACAAATGAGACTACATTAAACTAAAAACTTCTGCCCAGCAAAGGAAACAATTAACAATGAAAATGCAATCTATAGAAGCAGAGAAAATACTTGAAAACTATTCATCTGAAAAAGACTACTATCCAGAACACACAGGGAACTCAACTCAAAGGCAAAAAAGAAAAATAATCCCATTAAGAAGTAAGCCAAGGATCTGAATAGATATTTGTTCAAATAAAACATTCTAATGCCAAAAGGTGTATTAAAAATTCTCAACATCACTAATCATCAGGGAAATAAAAATCTAAAACACAATGAGATACCATCTCACCCAGTTAGGAAGGCTATTATCAAAAAGACAGAAGATAACAAATGCCACTGAGGATGTGGATAAAAGAAAACTCTTATGCACTGTTAGTGAGAATGTAAATTAGTGCAATCTTGTGTATTTGTCCAAAAGAAAAGAAATCGATATAGCAAAGGGATACCTGCACCTCCATGTCGATTGCAGCATTAGTCACAATAACCAAGATACGGACTCAATCTAATTGTTCATTAGTGAATGGGTGGACAAAGAAAATGTGGCATATATACACAATGGAATACTATTCAGCCATTAAAAAATGAAATTCTATCATTTGCACCAAAATGGATGGAACTAGAGATTATTATGTTAAGTAAAGTAAGGCACTCTTGAGGGAGCTAAACATCTTGATCTCATGGAGGTACAGAGTAGAATGATGATCATCAGAGGCTGGGAAGTGTGGGACTGGAAGGAATGAGGAGAGATTGGTTAATGGGTACAAACAAACAATTAGAATAAATTCTACTATTCTACAGCACAGTATGATCACTGTAGTTAACAATAATTTATTATATATTTCAAAATAGCAGAAGAGAAGAATTTAAACGTTCCCCAAACAAATAATTGATAAATGTTTGAGGTAACAAATATCCTAAATACCCTGACTTGATTACAAATTCTGGGCAGGTAGCAAGGTATCACATACCTCACAAATATTTTTAATTGTTATGCGTCAATAAAAGAAATTTTTCCAGAACGTAGGAAAAGAAGAAAAGCTGCTTAACTCTTTTATTCCAAAATCAGGTAAAGACAGTACAAGAAAAGAGAATCATAAACGTGGTATTGCTAATAAATATGTGTGATGTGTGGTACGTCTGTATGTGGGTGTGTGTGTATGTTTGTTTGTGTTTAAACTTTGCTTCAAAGTGTTAAGTAGACATCATGTTGGCGGGGAAATTTACAAAAATCTAAATAGAACTACCATATAATCTAGTGCAACTACTGGGTATATATCCAAAGGAAATGGAATCAGTACATTGAAGAGAAATCTTCACTCCCATGTTTATTGAAGCACTATTCACAATAGCCAAGAAATAGAATCAACCTAAGTGTCCATCAAGGAATGAATAGTTTTTTTTGTTTTGTTTTGTTTTTTTTTTGAGACAGAGTCTCGCTCCATCACCAGGCTGGAGTGCAGTGGCACGATCTTGGCTCACTGCAACCTCTACCTTCCAGGTTCAAGCAATTCTCCTGCCTCAGCCTCTTGAGTAGCTGGGACTACAGGCGCGTGCCACCACACCCAGCTAATTTTTGTATTTTTAGTAGAGATGGGGTTTCACCATGTTGGCCAGGATGGTCTTGATCTCTCTCTCTTTTTTTTTTTTTTTTTTTTTTTTTTTGAGACAGTCTCACTCCGTCATCAGGCGCCAGACTGGAGTGCAGTGGCATGACCTCGGCTCACTGCAACCTCCGCCTCCCAGGTTTAAGCAATTCTCCTGCCTCAGCCTCCTGAGTAGTTGGGACTACAGGCGTGTGCCACCACGCCCAGCTAATTTTTTTTTTTTTTGTTTGTATTTTTAGTAGAGACAGGGCTTCACCATGTTGGCCAGGATGGTCTCAATCTCTTGACCTCGTGATCCATCCACCTCGGCCTCCCAAAGTGCTGGGATTACAGGCGTGAGCCACCACACCCGGCCATGAATGGATTTTTTAAAATGTGCTATCTACACACAATGGAATGCTATTCATCCATAGAACAGAATGAAATCCTATTATTTGCAACAACATGAATGAACCAGGAGGACATTATTAATATGAGATGTCCAACACAAAAAGACAGATAACCTCATGCTCTCTCTCATATGTGAAATCTAAAAAAGTTGATCTTATAGAAGTAGAATAGAGCTAGTTACCAGAGATGGGGAGGGCAGGGTGGGTGGAGGATGGAGAGAATTTGGTCAATAAGTACAAAGCTAAACTAGAAAGGAAGAATAAGTTCAGGTGTTCTATTGCACAGTAAGATTACCATAGTAAACAATACACTTTCGTATATTTCAAAATATCTGGGAGAGAAGATATTGAATGCTGTCACCACAAAGAAAAGACGCATGTTTAAGGTGATGGCTGTGCTAATTACTCTGATTAGATTACTACACAATGCATACATGTGTTGTGTATACATATCACACTGTATTCCATAAATATGTATATTATACATAAACTAAAAGCAAAATTAAAGTTTAAAAAAAGTACATATTTTTATATGATAGACAACAAATTTCTTTACTAATAGACTGTACTTGTTGAATCCAGATTCCTAAACTGGGCTCCTGAGTTTGAACCACATCTCAGGGCTGTAACATAAATCACATAATCTCTCCATTCCTCCTTTTCTTCTTGGCAAAATGCTAATAATACTAGAATCAATCACAGAGTTGTTGTGATGCTGAAATGCTGAAACGAACCTAACAACTTTAGAACAGTGACCAACACATGGTAATATTGAATAGCTATCATTTTCTTCGTTACTGTGGTAGGGATTTTTACAGAATGAGCTTAGCAGTCTGCTCCTGAAAACAGAAAACTCGAGAATTGAAGAGTCATTTCAACCCATTCAAGCTGCTTGATATAGTTTGAACATCTGCCCCCACCCAAATCTCATGTCGAAAAGTAATTCCCAATGATGGGGGTGGGGCCTAGTGGGAGGTGTTTGGGTCAGCAGGGAGGACCCCTCCTGGCTGGGTGCTGTCCTTGTGATAGTGAAGAGTTCTCAGCAGATACAGTTAAGTATGTGGCACCTCCCCCACTGGCTCTTGCTCCTGCCTCTGTCATGTGACACGCCTGCTCCTGCTTCACCTTCTGCCAGGAGTAAAATCTCCCTGAGGCCTCCCCAGAAGCCAAGCAGATGCTAGTGCCATGTTCCTGTACAACCTGAAGAGCCAGGAGCCAATTAAACCTCTTTTCATTAGAAATCATCCAGTTTCAGGTGTTTCTTTATAGCTGCACAAGAATGACCTAATACGCTGCTCATTTATCAGGTCAACTTAGCCTGAACTTCATTCCTTCCTTTATCAACCAGCCCTGGCAATGCCTCCCACCCATGGCGTGTTAAGATGCTCACCAGTTTACATGGAGTTACATCCCTGACAAACCCACTGTAAGCAGAAAAATCTTAAGCAGAACCATAGTAAAGTTGAGGATATCGGTTATTTTCTCATTGGAACTCATTCATTAGTAGCATCCATTCAGTTTTGTCATTGCCGTCTATTGCCCTAGACTTTTTACAACCTTAGCCCTGTATATTGACCACAGAAATTCCAAACCTTTGGTGAGGCTACATCATCAAAGGCCAAACAAATGAGACGATTCGTTGCTAAACTTGATAGAACTATAAGATAAACATGAACTGTTAACGTATCAGGAAATTTTTCATGAAAGCAAAATTAAATAAAACAAAGCAAAAAATACTTTCATATTCATTTATGATCTCAAGTTTCTATTAATGGAAGGCTCCATTTTTTAAACAGTCTAACTAGTGATCTTATTTGTTTACTAATCAGTCCATCTTCATATGTATCATCAACCCATCACTCTTTAGACCTTTTTATCATTTTCTGCTAGTCCCCAACTATTGAATCCAACCCCGTCAGAGCATTACCTATTGTATGTCCTAGTAAAGTCTCACATTATCTTTACACAAATGTAAACTACTCCCACTGCTTATCAAGCTTAACCAGGTTTCAGGAGAATTACAAAAAAAGATTCAATTTTTCATCCTTTTTTTTAACCAGTGGTTAGCATTTCTAGTAAAAAGACTTAGGTGTAGTAGAATACTGCAGTTGGGGGCTAAAATAAAATTTAGAACCTGTCCGTAGATTTCATTTAATTCTATTACTGCTTCTGAAATAAGAAAATTCCCTTGTCCCCCTCGCAGGGCATGCGATGGGAGTGTGGCTCACTTCTTCAGCGCCCCGCTGCTCAAACTTTTAGGGGAGCATACAGAAGGGCAGTCTGTGGGGCTCCAACCCCAAGGCAGTGTCTAGGGGTGAATGTTTACAGCTGAAGCCCCAGTGGGTGGGTGTTGCAGTGTGCTTTTAGTTTTGCCATCTATAGGCGGCTTGTGTGTGTGAGTCAGCTCAACTGGACCCCTGCCTTATCGCAAGGACAGAGAGTTTTCTGTATCCCGAGGTTCTTGCCTTTTTTCTTTACTTTTTTTTTTTTTTTTTTTTTTTAGGGAAGCAGATCTTTATTTGATTCCAAATGCTGTTCTTTCTTTATTTCCTTCCTTTCTTTCCTTCCTTCCTTCATCCTTGTTTTCTTCCTTTCTTTTCTTTCTTTCTTTTTCTTTCTTTCTTCCTTTCTCCCTTCCTCCCTCCCTCCCTTCTTTATTTCTTTTATATATATATATATATATATATATATATATATATATTTTTTTTTTTTTATTGCATTTTAGGTTTTGGGGTACATGTGAAGAACATGCAAGATTGTTTCATAGGTACATACATGGCAATGTGGTTTGCTGCCTTCCTCCCCATCACCTATATCTGGCATTTCTCCCCCATATTACCCCTCCCCCAACTCTCCACCCCCCCTCCCCTAGTTCCCCCCCCACAGACCCCAGTGTGTGATACTCCCCCTCCCTGTGTCCATGCCTTATTGTGCCTGGGCTTGGAGAATGAGTGCAAGATTTTATTGATTGGAGGTAGCAGATGGCAGAAGCCAGAACCGAACGGAGTGGGAAGGTTTTCCCCCTGGAGTCGGCCGCTTAGAAGCCCAGCCTCTCCTCTGACTGCCCCAGGCAAACACCACGCGGTTCCGCTTCTGCCAGTCGTGAACTGCCAGCCTGCTGGTACCTGTCGCTGTGTCGCTGTGTTCCTCTCGAGGTCCAGCCGCCCTGGTGTCCCTCTGCCTGTCTGCTCCTCTCCATGTCCAGCAGCTTGTGTTTCTGCCTGCTAGGTTGGGGCGGGCACGGAGGGGCATGGGTTATAGGCACATGATAGGGGTGTGGCAGGCCAGGGTGGTCTTGGGAAATGCAACAAAAATGCAGTGACTACGCCTTCCTCTACCCAGCACTTTGCTTCCCCACTTCCATATCATTTAAACGGACCAGCTCTTCCCTTCCCAGCACTTCTCTTCCATCATCACTTCCATCACCAACATGGGGAGTTAGGTGTTAACCAGAGAATCTGAATCACAAAGAATGACTTCTAAATAAAAGAGCCTTTAAAAACTCTAATCTGATGTTTTGGTTGAAAGATGCTAAAAATAAAATAAAATAAAATAAAATAGAAACTAGGCTCATTCAAGAGAAATATTAAAATATCCTCCAGCCAGCCAAAGTACTCTTTAAAATATCATGCCAGTAACACAACTTTTAATTTTATTTTAAAAAAAAAAAAGTTTCTTCTATAAATAACAGTTAATGCGATCTTTTAAAAAGATAACTGTAAATATCAAATGGCCTTGCAGTTCCCTTTCCCTATATTTGTGCTTAATGGTGATTCAGAGACTTTGTTCTGATAATCATTTTCAACTTAATCTTAGACTCAACAGAGAAATACTCCCTAAAGAAATAAATACAGATTGTAGTTTGAAAATGAAATGACATTTCACCTTTTTTTTATTTACTCATTTTTGTTTCACTTTAGCATAGTGTCATGCAAATATATTTTCTCCTAAGTTACGTAAAATAGAAGCATTAATTTGGTTCTCACTCTTGTATCTATATTTTCTGTGTGCATATGTAGAGGTATACATTTCTAAAGAGAGAAAATATTTTTTTCTCTTTTCTAAACCTATATTCAATATTCTATTCTAATGGGACTGAATTACATTATGAAACCTTCCAAAAGTCATTAAAACCCATGATGTGCTAACAGAAAAAATAATTTTGTGTTTGCAGTTATTCATTTCATGTGATGAATCTAACTAACTTCACAAGAAAGTGGTTTCAGATTTCTTATATCCAACTCTGCCCCATCTAAATGGAACTGGATCTGATGTATAATTGACAACTTTTTCAACACCTACAATTTTTGATGTATTCTTATCCATATTGGTAGCTCTATTTTTAAGGATATTTTCTGCTGAAAGTCTTACTGTTACTAATAATACATGTCTACCTTTTCATTAATCATACTAGATGCATGTCTAATTACTTAGCTAAGTATTTAGGGTTTCCTGTGAGAATCAAATTATTATTGTTGTCAACTGTTACTAATAATATATGTCTATCTTTTTGTTAATCAATAGTAGATGCAAGTCTAGTTACCTAGCTAACTATTTATGGTTTCCTGTGAGGATGAAATAATCATTGTTGTCATCCTTAGTGGATGTAATTTCAGTCAAAAGAAAAAGTCTTAATATTTCACGTAGTGTGAACTGCATCAGCACCAACAAATCTTAGATCCCTTTTTTCAATTTTGTATTGGGAACTATTTCACCAGATGATCTCAGATACGTTCACTCACAACCTCTTGATAAAGCATTATTTAATCACTCACAAGCGAGATGGCGAAGCATCATGATGTCTTCAAAGTGTAATCCTGCCTTGTCAACTTTAAAAATGAAACATATTTAGGCTGTGCCATCAGCTGTAGCACGCAGGGATACTATGCAGATTTTAAGGTATTTCTCCCTTCCAATGGGTTCCCTGCAGTATTGTTGTATTGAATCTCCACATGAGGAGCCAGCAATCTGCACTGAAGGAGAATATACCTGTCTAGTGGCACAACACAGCAAGAGTGCTATGTATGGAAGAACTTCGGGCCACACCCTGAGGAACATACAAAGTTATATGCAGTTCAATTTTTGTCTTCTTACAAACTACTTGATAAAACAAGATATAGCCACATCTTAAAAACCTAATAATACAGCATAACAAATTGTCAGGGACAATTAATTATATAGTGACTGCTATGACTTCTGAAGAGTCTCAGGAAACCTTCATGGACAAGGCTGAATCAAATCAACAAGAAGGATGGTTTTGATTTAGATTGGCTGAGGGAGGGAGGCCACCCTTTCAGACTGGAAACCTCTTTCCAGAGAGCAAAATCAAACTAATTTTTAGGGACAGAAAACACGTTTTCTTGCTTGAACTAGTGTATTCTGAAGGAGCTACAGCTAAGGATATTTACATTAGAAAGCAACACTAATTAATGATGATCCCGTGTGATATGGTTTGGCTGTGTTCCCACCCAAATCTCATCTTGAATTGTAGTTCCCATAATTCCCACATGTCATAGGAGAGGCCCGGTGAAAGGTAATAGAATCATGGGGGCGGTTGCCCTCATGCTGTTCTCTTAGAGCTGATGGTTTTATAAGGGAGCTTTCGCCCCTTGGCTTGTCAATTCTCTCTCCTGCTGCCTTGTGAAGAAGGACATGTTTGCTTCCCCCTTCCACCATGATTGGGTAAGTTTCCTGAGGCCTTCCCAGCAATGTGGAGCTGTTAGTCAATTAAACCTCTTTCCTTTATAAATTACCCAGTTTCGGGCATTTCTTCATAGCGGCATGAGAACAGAGTAATACACTGTTACTCAGATTACATGCAAAAGTTCATTGAAAAAAGAAAACATTTGCACAGATCATTAGTTTGAGAAAAGGTGATTCTTTCCCTTTAGCACTTATTAGGAAGATAAAAGGAAGGAGCTGATGGGCACATAAAGAAAGGAGTTGGGAGTACAAGGATTTTTATCACAGAGACCAGCAGTAGAGCAGTTTCCTGAGAATAGCCCAAGAGAAGCACGGAAGGAAATTTATATGAAAATTCTGGTGTATTTCCCAGATGTTTCCCACATCTAGACAGTTAGTGAACACAGATGAATATCTTTAGTCTTACTTAATGTAGCAAAAATCTCCCCTTTTTAAAATGTCTCCTAGACTTCCAAAGTGGGTGTGACCTAGGACTGATAGTCAAAGTATGACTCAAACAATAGGAAGCTAACATGAATTCATCTAATTTTTGTGTTTTGTTTTCATAGGGACAGCTGATAGTTTCCTTGGTATCAACACTTTTTTTAAAAGAAAAAAATATATAAGAAAATGGAAAGCAAAAAAAAAAAAAAAAGTTGATTTGATTCTGTGACCTGACCAAAATACCTGGTGTCAAATGCTTTTGTAAAAATATTCAACTTTCTTGGAATTGTTTTGTGACATTAAGATAGTGTTAGTTCCCATATCCTATCTCTCATATGTAGCTTAATTGAATTCCAGCATATGAAGAGACTCAAGAATTCAGCTACTCCTACTTTTCACTGCAGAGCTGTGATGGAGCCCAGGGAGTATTTTTAACGAGCCAATAACCTCATCCTAATGCCAAAAAAGCTCTCTGTAGTTATTTTGAAAATGCAAGATGGTCACCATCTAGTCAGAGGAGGAATGTATAGGTACAGATTAATGAAATACACAGATGAAAAATATCCACGCCACCTTCTCAGTATGGTATAGCGCTTTCATGCCCACTGATTAATAAAATACTTTGATTTATTGTAGCTAAAAAAAAATTTTTACAGAAAAATTGTTTCTGAAAAAGGCAGAGGTCAATTAGTTTGAGAAGAATTTAAGCCTGAGGAAAGAGCATTATCACTGCTGAATCCTTGGCAAACTAGCAGAGGATTCTGGTAGCTGTTGCATTTTCCATTCCGGGGCTGAGAACCTGCTTTCTTATAGGTTTTGCTTAGGGAAGTACAGCACATCTGATGACTTCTGCTTAGAGGTTGTCACATTTTGAAAATATTTCCTTCATGTAGAGTGCATAGGACTTGACTTTGAAATACCCAAGTTTGGCATAGACATGTTAATTAACTTTAGCACTATACCATTGGCTCTCTAGTGTCTGGAGACGTGGGGCATGCATACTTCTGAGTTAAGTGATTATTAAATTAAAGCCAATCAAAGATGCCCACTTATGTAGTACAAATTGCATTGTTTTTCAGTTTAAATTTGGTGTTGTCATAGAAGAGGTCAACATGAAAAAATATGGGGGGAGAATCAGCGTGACAATTCTAACCTTAAAAATACTGGAAGAGTAGACTGTGGTACCTGAGGCATGATTGGATTCTTTATATCCTCACTGTTCCCGCTCTCTAACTGAGCTCCAGCTTCATGGTCTGAAGAGGCTTCAGAGTTCAGAGAACCATCTTCTGACATCCCTACTGCCATTTTCTAACAGAAAACTCTCTCTCTCTGAATCACTTATATCACGGGAACATTTAATAATACAAGGAAACTCCAAAAAAAGCCCATAAGTGATAGTTACTGAAATGACACCCAAAAAAGCTTAGGGTTTTATTTCCAAATTAATATTAAGTAATTATCTTACTTAATTTTCTCATTATATATTAAGAAATCCATGATAGAAATGTAATACAAAAATACAACCAGAGTCCTTAATCCTAATTCCGATAATGTTAAGATACTGTGAGAGCACAGAAGAAAAAATCAACAACAGTAGGATAGTAGCATCCTCCTAGGAATTCTTTACATAATTGAATAAGTAAAAATGTATTACTATGTAAAAACATTTTACATCCAGCCCATTGATGATATTAGGCCCTCAGTAATTGTTGAATTGCAGATTTGTAAGACTGTTGGTATTGTTTTTTGTTCTAAAGCTCTGGTCCTGCCAACAGTCACTGGAAGGTTCTTTTGAACTTTGCCAGGAGAATTTCCTTTACTTCTGTTCTGACTTCGATTCTGTTTCCCTGGGCCTGTGCCTTTCTCTCTCTCTGGGATCACTTTTCAGCTTAGGGTAAAACATATTCCAGAGTTCCCTGAGAGACTGTACTTGGCAGGCCAATTTTCTGAGAATTCACAAATCTGAAAATGTCTTTATTATACTCATTATTTTGACTCCCCCCCCACCCTGACACCCTCTTCCCCACTCCTGCTCCCCGCCCTATTTTTACCCTCGATCCACCCAAAAACATTTTTCCCCACTGTAGTTTTCCCACCCTTTTTCCTCACTGCCTTCCCCCCACCTCCCTCTTGTCACAGACCTTGCCCTCTTTGCCCAGACCTTCTCCTCATTCCCACTGGCCACCTTCATTCCCCTCTCCCCCCACCACTTCCTCTCCCCAGCCTTTCTCCCTCCATCTACCCAAAAATGTTTTTCCCACTGTCTTCTTCCCCTCTTTTCATCCCCTCCAGCTGCCACCCTCTTCCTGCCTCACCCCTGCTCCCTTTCCCCCACTCTCTTTCCCCCTCCTCCTAACCAAATACATTTTTCCCCTTCATCTTCTCCCTGGTCCCTCTCGCCACCCTCTTTCCCCCCTCCATCTACCCAAAAACATTTTCCCTACAGTCTTTACCCCACTGTCTTTTTCCCACAGTCTATTCCCTCCTCCCCACTCTCCACTCTCTTCCCCCGTTCCCTATTTTCCCTCCTTCTCCTCTCCACCCTCTTTCCTTCTCCATCTCCCAAAACCTTTTTCCCACCCTCTTCCCCATCTTTTTCCCACCCTCTTTTTCAATCTTGCCTCTTCTTTTTCATCTCCCCCACACCCTCTTACCACCCTCTTTCACCCTACAAATACCCAAAAACGTTTTTCTCACCGTCTTTTCCCCTACCCCTCTTGCCACCTTCTTTTCCCACTCTGGCTCGCCATCCTGTTTTCTCCTCCATCTAACGAAAACTTTCCCCCCCAAGTCTTTTCCCCCACCACCTTTTCCCCCACTCACGCCACCCCCATTTCCACCTCCCATCTACCCAAAAGCTCATTTTCCCCCACAGCCTTCTCCCCCGTCCTGCTCTCTGCCCTCTCCTCCCTGCCCCTGCTTGCCACCTCTCCTACTGTACTCATTCTTGATTTATGGTTGGCTAGGTATAAAATTCTACATTTCCTCAGCCTCGCAAAGGTTTCACTCGATTGTCTTTCAGCTATCTGCACTGCTATTGAGAAGCCCACAGCCATTCTGGCAATTTACTCTCCAGGTGATCTGTTTTTCTACTTGTTGACACTTTTAGTTTTTTTCAAACTGCCTCTTTCCCAAGACTCCCTCCCCTTTTTAAAGGAATCATTAGTCACATGCAAATTATAAAAAACTTCACTCTCTTCCTTGTAAATCGTGCGGTGCAACAGAATGGAAATTGCATTGAAATAATAAATTGGGAAATGTTGTTCCATGATAATATTGCCATTTTTGTTTTTTAGTTGAAGGAAAGTGTCATCGGAACCTGTGACCTTATCCCCATAAACTAAAGGAATTTCTAGTGAGCTGCTTATCTCAAATCTAATAGTCTTTTTTTAGCTCTTGTTCCCTTAAACTTTTCTTCAGCTTGAAATTCACCCCTCCAACAGACTTTGAATGGTCTCCTGTTTTGTCTCCCATAGTATCCTAGTTCTCCTCTTCTCCTGCTATCTTTTCTCGGCCTTCTCATGTGGTCCATGCTTCCTGTGTGCGGAAATGCCTCTAAGTTCAGTGCCAGCTTTTCTCCTATACTTTGTGATACTATGGTAAGAGGCTTACTCAATCTTAGGATACCAAATGTTACCATTATGATTGCTACTTTCTAAATGCACCTTTAGTTTTCATCTATTTTATAAAAATTCTCATATTTCTACCAATATTGTTTCAGTGTAGGATACTGAAGAGAAAACTGAAGAGAAATCCTACAGTAGGGGTTGACAAACTTTTTATTTAAAGGTCAGATTGAAGTTTTAGGCTTTTCAGGATATACAGTCTTTGTCAAAAATGATCAACTCTGGTATTGTGGTGTAGACGTAGCCATAAATAAATACGTAAATAAATGAGGATGGCTGTGTTCCAATCAAATCTTATTTCCAGAACAGACAGTGAGCTCTAGTTCACCCCTGGGCTGCAATTGGCCAGCTCTCGGTCTAGAGAGTTTATCTGTGTCTTGAATTTTGTACTAAGTAGTTGTTTGACCTTAGGCGAATCATTTAACTTCTTTGGGCATCAGTATCACAAAACTACTGTATTAGGAATGATTCCTTCTTTGTGTTGGTTTTTGTCTTTGTTTTTGTTTTGAGACGGAGTTTCACTCTTGTTGCCTGAGCTGGAGTGCAATGGCGCCATCTCGGCTCACTGCAACCTCCGCCTGCCGGGTTCAAGCGATTCTCCTGCCTCAGCCTCCCAGTTCAGTGTAGCTGGGATTACAGGCTAAAACCACCACGCCAGCTAATTTCTTGTATTTTTAGGAGAAATGAGGTTTCACCGTGTTACCCAGGCTGGTCTCTAACTCCTGACTCAGGTGATCTGCTCACATTGGCTTCCCAAAGTGCTAGGATCACAGGCGTCAGCCACCGCATGCCTCCAGAGTGATTTCTTTAGGATTTTCTTCTTCTCACCTGCTACCTTAAGAGCGTGCTGAACTCATATTACTCCTTAGACCTAGCTGAAACGTCATCTCTTCTGTGACTCCTGCCTTCTTTCATGTTGATATGGCTTGGAGATCTGTTGTCCCCTTTACATCTAATCTTGAAATGTGATCCCCAGTAGTGAAGGTGGGAGGTGTTTGAGTCATGGGGCAGATTCCCCATGAATGGCTTGGCACCCTACGGTGGTAATGAGTGAGCCCTTTGTTAGTTGATACAAGAGCCAGGTTGTTTAAAGCAGCCTGAGACCTTCTCCCCTCTCTCTTGCTCCCTCTCTTGCCAAGCGATGCACTGCCTCCCCCTTAACTTCCACCATGATTAGAAGCTTCCTGACTCCCCCACCAGAAGCAGATGCTGGTGCCATGCTTCTGATATAGCCTGCAGCACCATGAGCCAAAATAAACCTCTTTCCTTTATAAGCTACCCAGCCTCAGGTATTTCTTTATAACAGTGCAAACAGGCAAACACACATACATTCAAGATTATGTTTTAAGTATCAGGTACTTGAATCCATCCCTAGTCAGAATTATCGAAATCTTCTTTTATTCTCATGTAGTATGTTTTTATGAATTGATTAAAACACTCTTCATTTTGTATTGTAATTGTGTTTTACATGCCTCTCTTCATCCCTTGACTATGAGCTTATTCTTTAAGCCTCAATGTAACTGTAATTTATGCTCATTAATTGCCCGGTAAACATTTGTGCAATATAATGGCCTACATGTTCTTTAAATTGTTTTTCAGTTCAAAAATAAATTGTATTGCTTAAATTGTACATGTTTCAAACCAAACCCATCCTCTTTCTTCCCAAATCTGTTTCTCTTTTTGTTAATGGCATTCACAGTCTTAGCTACTCAGGGCTCAAAATTAAATGTACCTGCATGTGGTGTGGATAAGAGAATAGAATTTGAGTCAGACAGATAAGAACTTGAAGTCCAGCTCTTTGACTTGACTCAAAATGGAATCTCAGGCACATTTTTAATATCTTTAAGACTCAGTTTTTACACATGCAAGAAGATTAAAATATGTACAGCCCAAGGTTTTTGCAAACCTTAGATAAATCTCGTCTTTTGAATGTGTAATTGACACTTTACAAATGTTTCCTCTTATCTCTTACTGCACTCATTCTAAAATTCCTGGTAGCATGGTCTCAGCAAACGTTTTACAAAGAGTAATTTTCTCTCTAACTTTTATCGGTTTGCAATTAAGCTACCTGATGCCCTTTATTCCTAACACATGACATGCTTGGAAAATTCAGAGTGAGCTAATTCCTATTGGAGACATACAGTCTCTATTTAATACCCAAGTACAATATGTTGAACTACACTTTATAGACTAAATTAGTTTATAATTAAGTGATAATATTTAATTGGATGTGACCCTTTTTAAAAACCATATATTTTACCTATAGAAGGGAAATATGTATCTAATTTATATTTTTAGATGTTTTGGAAAAGCTCCAATATGCTCTGGCCTACTGTCTTTTAAATGCATTTAAACATGTTTTACTGCTTTTGACTTTCAATATATTGGCCAATGATATTATCAATAAACATTTTTTAAATAAAGATTTTTTTTTACTTTTCATTTTACATTAGAAGTCTACAGACAGCTGTTAATCCAGTGTCTGTGTCTTCTGTCTTTACGTACAATATAAACTCATTTTCACACTCCACATCGTATTGTTTAAATTTGTTTGGATCCTGAATGTGTATTTTCCTGTGACAGCTCTGCTATTCTGGTTTTCAAAAATATTTTAATTTTCAGTGTTAATTAATTGTGTTATGTTTTTAAAACTAGATTATAAGTGCTATGTGTGAAATAAAATTTTTATTGTTTTCATTTTCATACAGTAAACTATGATACAGTTCTACCCATTACAGTCTTGTTTCATTATTTTCTTATAACTCTGTATCAATGTAATATAAATTATAATTCAAAAAGCTGAGCAAAGCATGAGCTTTGTTCCATACACCAACTGAACAAATATTTCTTGATTACAAATTATAAACGTTGATTTTAGAGTAATACTATTTATTTTCCTTGAAGAAAAGTTAATGAGTGAAATATATATGTGAGAATATTCTCCGAGTGTCTAAACCCGTAGTAGATATATTCGCTTAAAACACATGATATGCTACTATGCCCTAAAAATGCCATACTTTTACAAATACAGTCATGTACCTCATAGCAATATTTCAGTCAACAATGCAGGTGCCCTAAGATCATAACGAAGATAAAACATTTCTATCACCTAGTGACAATGGAGAAGTCATAGCGCTGTAGTGCAACACACATCACCCATGTGTGCATGATAATGTAGTGTGAACAAAGCTACTGGGCTGCCAGTAGCATAAAATACAGCACAATTATGGGCAGAACATAATACATGATAGCAATAGTAAATGGTTATGTGATTGGTTTATTTACTACACTGTACTTTTCATCATTATTTTAGAGTGTACTCCTTCTACTTATTTAAAAAAGAGTTCACTGTAAAGCAGTCTCAGGTCCTTCAGGAGGATTCCAGAATAAGGCATTGTTGTTATAGGAGATGTGTGTGCTTGCCCGTGAAGACCTCCAGTGGGTCAAGACATGGAGGTGGAAGATGGTGATATTGATGATCCTGACCCTGTGCAGGTTTAGGCAAATGTGTGTGTTTGATTCTTACTTTCTAATGAAACTTCTTAACGGTAAAAATTTTAAAAGAAAACATTTAAAAAAAATTTTTTTTCTATTTTTAAAATAGAAAAAAAAATCTTATAAAATAAGGGTATAAAGAAAGAAAATGCCTTTAGAGCTGTACATTTGTGTTTTAAGCTATTAGCAAAAAAGAGAAAACAGTTAAAAAAATTCAAAGTTCATAAAGTAAAAAAGTAACAGTAAGCTATGGTTAATTTGTTATTCAAGAAAGAAAAATATTACAAGCTTAGCATAGTTTCAGGATACAGTGTTTCTAAAATATACAGTAGTGTCCAGTAATGTTCCAGGCCTTCACATTCACTTACCACTCACTACCTGACTCACCCAGAGCAACACCCTGTCCTGCGAGCTCTATTCATTATAAGTGCCCTGTACAGGTGTATCATTTTTAATCTTTTATGCCTCTTTTTATTGTACCTTTACTATGATCAGATACGTTTAGATACACAAACACTTACCATTATGCTACGGCTTCCTACAGTATTCAGTAATTTATATACAGTATACAGTAATGTGCTGTACAGGTTTGTAGCCTAGGAGCAATAGGCTGTACCATATAGCCTAGGCATGCAGTAAGCTATACCATCCAGGTCTGCGTGTGAGTACACTTTATGATGTTCCCATGATAACAAGATCACTAACAATTCATTTCTCAGAAGGTACTCCCATCATCAAGGGACACTTGACTGTATCTGTACAGCAACTGAGGTTGCAACGTGGACAGTATGTCCCATAATTCACCTTTGAAAAATATTACATCTCATCGAAAAATCATTATGGCTATTACATATTTTTGCAACTCCTTAAGGACTAAGAAGCTAGTAAGACTGGGTGCAAGAATTTAAATAGAAATACTAAAGCAAATAGTAAATTTCACAGGAAATTTATCAGACTTAACATAGTAATAAGCATTATAAAAAATAAAATCTCACACATAGCAACCAGCAAAATAATAAAACCTTTAGGAGTCAATCTTTGTCCACCAGCTCCACCATATGGCATTGTGAGAATTTACACTGTATATTCAAGGGAAAAAATCTTCCTGAATATGGAAAAACACTTATTCTATGGTGAACTGAAAGTTATATGGCAAAAAAATAATTTAAAGTGATAAGGAACAAGTAATACTTTATGAATAATGAATGCACATTTCTTTACCTCAGTTTATGTTTCAGAGGTCCTCAGAATATGGCATTTTTTCCATGGAAAAGCATATGTTAAGGTAAACCTTTAATTTTAAACCTAAACACATTTATAATGCTTTGCAATCTTATTTTGCCTTGCAATCTTATTTTTCCAATGCTGAATTGGAGTTCATGGTTTTGTTTTATCCAATAATATTTATATGATAATCTAGATATTTACTATATTTTACATAATAGTTCATATGTCCATGAAAATTGCATCATTTCAAAAATATAGGAAGGTGTACAAAATGTTATGGCTAACACTTAGAAATCTATGAATGAACCTCTATAAAATTAAACAGTTTCCTCACCTTAACTTTCTACTTCCCTTTCCTCCCCACAACTTTGATCTGTTTCTTAAACTGGAGCATACAAGTATATTTAAAAAATAAATTCCACAAAGCTATTGCTGTGAATAGCAAAACCCAAAGCTAACCAGTGTGAGCATAAGAAGGAGAGGCTTTGTAAGGAATTTATGCACAACTGGAAGAGGAGTTGGATAACGAAGCTGGGAAGGGTGGTGGTGGGTGTGTGTTCTCGGGTACCCGGTTTCCATGCTACAGTCCAGATGTGAGTTCTAGGGTCTTCTGGATCAATCAGGTGTCATCTGTAGAAGCTGTAATTGGACTTGCTTAAATTCAGTGGCCAAGGCCGAGTTAGAGTCACGCATGTTCACCAACACCAAAGAAAGTGTGCAAATTACTAAGTGACAACTACATGTAGTTGGTCTAGATCCAGACAAAACAACACATCAGTCTAGAGGTAGTGGTACTAGTTGTGGCAGAGTATCATTTTCAATCCTAGTTGTATAGATTCATTACTAAAGTGATCCAAATGTAAATTGTGTTATTAACCAGATAATTGAACATTTCGCTAGAAATGTCAGATTTAGGTCAAACATTACATGTATCGATTTTAGATGCAAATTGTGTATGGTGGGAACAATGATAAGTTTCTCTATATGAATGTGGTCTTCTTTCTCAGGGAAGATCATAGAAGTAGCTAGCTAAAAGAAAAGAAGGCATAGATCATAAAGCATGTCTCACTAAGTGTTAAAGGAGATGAGAAGAAATCTGAGAATATTCTGGATTGAAAGACTTTTTTACAGCAGGCCATAAAGGTATTGGCTATTGCCGCAAGTCAGTGGGTAACAGTGCATCACTATGACCATGAGAGTAAAGTCGTTTGCAGACAGGGTACCAATGCAAATCTGTAATACATTGGCATGTATGTGTTCACTTCTTAAGTCTTTTTTATATCCTAACATCAATTTCTCAGTAATAAAGTAATTAAACCTATCCTTTATTGAGCATTAATTACATGTCAGTTGTGTATCTGTTTTTACATCCAATAACATATTTAAGGTTTACAACAACCCTGTGAAGTAAATATTATTATCATATCTTTTTTGTACAACGAAGAAACCAAGACATGGAGGAGTCAAGTAAACTACTCAAGATCACACATCTAAGAATGATTTAATCTAACTTTGGAGTCTACACAAGGATAAATTTTTCTACAAAGCATATTCATTAAACAACACACAAAAAAACAACTAGATATAGCAGACATGTACACATCACGCTACCGAATAAAACAGCATGCACGTTTTTCTCAAGTGCACATGGAACATCTTCCAGGACAGACCATAAAGTAGGCTACAAATTAGATCTCAATACATTGAAACAGGTAAATACCATACAAAGTGTCTCTCTTGACCACAACAGGATTAAGTAGAAATCAATAACAGAAATAAAACTGTTTTATTTCAATAACAGAAATAAAAAATAAAAGCATGGTGGCTCATGCCTGAAATCCCAGCACTTTGGGAGGCTGAGGATGGCAGATCACTTGAGGTCAGGAGTTCGAGACCAGCTTGGCCAACATGGCAAAACCCCATCTCTACTAAAAATACAAAAATTAGCCAGGCGTGGTGATGCACACCTGTAATCTCAGCTACTTGAGAGGCTGAGGCAGGAGAATTGCTTGAATCCAGGAGGTGGAGGTGGCAGTGAGCTGAGATTTCGCCACTGTATTCCAGTCTGGGAGACAGAGAGAGACTCTGTCTTAAAAAGTAAAATAAAATAAAATGAATAAAACTGGAAAATTCATAAACTTGTGGAAATTAAACAACGCAGTCTTCAACAACCAGTCAATCAAAGAAGAAATCATAAGGGAAGTTAGAAAATGCTTAGAGACAAAAATAAAAACATACCAAAATTCATGGGACGCAGTAAAAGCTGTGTTAAGGTGAAATTTATAGCTATAAATGCTTGCACTAAAAAACAAGAAAGATCTCAAATCAACAATCCAACTTTAAAACTAAAGAACTAGCAAAGGAACAAACTAAGCCCAAAGCTACTGGAAGGAAGGAAATAATAAATAGCAGAGCAGAGATAAATAAAACAGAGAATAGAAAAGTATCAATGAAACTGAAAAGATTTTTGAAAAGATAAATGAAATTAACAAACCTTTGGCTAGATGAACTAAGAAAAAAAGAAAACAAATTACTAAATTCAGAAAGGAAACTGGGGGACATTATTACTAATTCTACCGAAAGAAAATTTGCATTTTTGGCTGGGCACAGTGGCTCATGCCTGTAATCCCAGCGCTTTGGGAGACCGAGGAGGGTAGATTGCAAGGTCAGGAGATCGAGACCATCCTGGCCAACATGGTGAAACCCCATCTCTACTGAAAATATAAAAATTAGCTGGGTGTGGTGGCGCCTGCCTGTAGTCCCAGCTACTCCAGAGGCTGAGGTAGAAGAATCGCTTGAACTTGGGAGGCAGAGGTTGCAGTGAGCCAAACTCGTGCCACTGTACTCCAGCCTGGCGACAGAACAAGACTCCATCTCAAAAAAAAAAAAAAAAAATGCATTTTTGTACCCTAAAAATGAACAGTCTGAAAATTAAATTACAAAAACAATTTCTTTTACAATAGCTTCAAAAAGAATAAAATGCTGAGGAATTAACTTTACCAAGCAGGTGAAAGATGTGTACAACAAAAACTAAAAAACATTGCTAAAAGAAATTGAGTAAGATAAATAAAATGTGTTTCCATGGAAATGGACTAGGTTACTTAATATTGTTTAAGATGTCAACACTATCCAAAGCAATCTACAGACTCAATGCAGTTTCTATCAAGAGTCCTCAAATTGATATGGAATCTCAAGAGAACTTGACCACCCAAAACAATCCTGAAAAAGAACAAGACTGGAGAATTCACATTTTCTGATGTCAACATTTGCTTCAAAGCTACAGTAATCAAAATAATGTAGTACTGGCATAGACCAAAGGAATACAATAGAAAGCACAAAAATAAACCACCTCATATATGGTAAAGTGATTTGGGTAAGGGTCACAAGGCTATTCAATGGGGGAAGAGCAATATTTTCAACAAATGGTACTGGAAAAACTGGACATCCAAGTGCAAAAGAATGACGTTGGACCCATACCTAACACCATATATAAAAATTAACTCAAAATGGATCAAAGGCCTAAATGTAAGACCAAAGATTATAAAACTCGTAGTAGAAAGCATAAGGCAAAAGCTAAATGGCACTGGCTTCAGCAATGATTTCTTGATATAACACCAAAGGCGCAGGTGACAAAGACAAAATAGACAAATAAGACTGCATAAAAATGTAAAAATTGTGTGCATTGAAAAACACTATCAACAGAGTGAAAATGCACTCTACAAAATGGGAGAAAATATTAACAAATCATATATTTGAAAAGGTATTACTATGTAGACTATGTAGAGAACTCCTAAAACTCAACAACAACAAGCTTGATTCAAAAATAGGCAAGGGCTTGATTAAACATTTCTCCAAAGAAGATCTACAAATGGCCAATAGACACATGAAAAGATGCTCAACATCACCAGTCACCACTAATCGTTAAGAAAATGCAAATCAAAACTTTGATGAGATACCACTTTGCACGCATTAGGATGACTACTATCTAAAAACCACACACACACCCAGAAGATAGCAAGTGTTGGGGAGGATGTGGAGAAATCGGAACTCTTGTGCACAGTTGCTGGGAATGTAAAAAGATACGACCATGATGAAGAACAGTATGAGAGTTCCTCAAATAATTAAAAACAGAATTATCAAATAATTCAACAATTCTACTTCTGACAGAAGGATTGAAAATGGAGTATCAAATAGATATTTATACATCCATGTTTATAGCAGCATTATTCACAATAACCAAAACATGGAAGCCACCCAGGTGCCCACTGACAAATGAAAGGATAAAAAAAACCTGGTCTATACAGATAACAGAGTCTTATTCAGACTCAGAAAGGAAGGAAGTTCTGACATAAGCTAAAATATGGATGAATCCAGAGGACATTACGCTAAGTGAAATACGCTATTCACAAAAAGACAAATATTGTAAGGATTTTACTTACATGAGGCACTCAGAGTAGTCAAAATCATAAAGACAGAAAGTAGAATGGTGGTTTCTGGGGCCTGAGGGGGAAGGGACATGGAGCATTATGAATATAGAGTTTCAGTTTTACAAGATGAAAAGAGCTATGAATATGGATGGTGGTGTTGATTGCACAATATTATTAATGTATTTAATAGCACTGAACTGTGCACTTAAAAATGGTTAAGATGGTAAATCTTATGTGTTTGTTTTGTTCTGTTTCTTTTGTTTGTTTTGTTTCATTTTTTGAGATGGAGTCTCACTCTATCACCAGGCTGGAGTGCAGTGGCTCAATCTCAGCTCACTGCAACCTCCGCCTCCTGGGTTCAAGTGATTCTCCTGCCTCAGCCTACCGAGTAGCTGGGACTACAGGCACCGGCCACCACGCCCAGCTAATTTTTGTATTTTTAATAAAGACGGGGTTTCACCATGTTGGTCAGGATGGTCTCAATCTCTTGACCTCGCGATCCGCCCACCTCAGCCTTCCAAACTCCTGGGATTACAGGTGTTAAGTGTATTTTTAACACAGTAAAAAAGTTGGAAAAAATCCTTGGAAATTTTTTTCAAAAAATTAAAGCGCATATAAGGTTTGTCCTGAGAGACAAATTATGCTTTCTTCAAACTTAACTAAAATTATAAACAGTGTAGAGAATCGATTGCAGTATAATTCAAATTGAAGAGGTAGATGCTAAATACCTACTCCATGCCTTGTTCTGTGTCAAGTACTAGATATATGAAGATAAATATGTCTGACATACAAGAATATCAATCTACTAACGAGCTGAATGCACTTACTACAGAATCTACACTAAAGAATTACACAGCAACAGTGTTTACTTATTGTTTGGACAATTAATTTTGTAATAGTGAAAGCAATCAAACATTGAGCAACTATTATAACTTAGTGAATTTTCCTGTGTTACCTAATATTCCCAACAATACTGTCAGATTGAGATTATCCTTCCCCCGTTTATGGGTGTGGAAAGTGGGGCTTCAAGAGGTTAGTTAGCAAGTCACAAGTCCCAAATTAGGTCATGGTGAAGCTGGCTTTCGAACCCATTTTTTGTTTGGTTTTGGTTTTGGTTTAATTTTAAGACTTATGCTTTTCTCATGACACCAGATGACATCCCTAGAAAATTAATTAAATTTCACCTGCTTAGTCTCATCTCCCCCAGACACAGAAGTGAGCTATAGATTACTGACATTCCCAAGAAATGTATCCTCACAGAGAGAACAATTATCACTGGTTACCATAGGCACCATGGCTGACTCATCTGCAATATTTTGGGGTAGATACCCTTTACATCACCCAAATCACAGCACAGAGAAGTTACTTGCTCTGCAAACACATGGCTATCTCGTTGAAGATTTGTCTAAGCAGTCAGGAATAATCTCTGCAGAATTACAAAGCAATTTCTTCTGATGTTTCCATCAAAGATTTCTCTGTGTCAACATTTTACACCATTAAATCATAAGCAAGGATAATGGTACCAGATTTCACTTTGGTTGTAAGTAGCATAATAAATGGTCTCCTTAAATGGGTGAGAAGTGTGTGTGTGTGTGTGTGTGTGTGTATTTTAAAGAAATCTTTTAGCATGTTTATTCTTTGAAAAGGTTCTTGGTACTTCTTGCCAAGGCTTTGGCTTTCTATCTTGAACAAAAGTAACTTGACTTTCACACGGGTTTGCAGGAGGTCTGAGCACTTAATTACAGTCCATTATCCGCTTTCATTATCTTTACTCCCCGCCTGAATGAGTTCAACAATTTCCAGACATTACTACTTTCATACAATTTTTCATTTTCTCTAATGTCATCATTTTATCACCAAGTTTTTGATCTTTACAGTTCATCTAAGTTTTATACATTCAGAGAGGCACTTCATTGTAAAAGTACCTTAATTTTTTCCAGCTTAAAATTTAACTCTTGCTTTACCTTATATTTCCTTTTCACCAAAGTATTTGATTTCTTTTAAAAACATATTAAAACATAATTCCTTGAAACTAATTTCAAAATGTCTGCTTATACCCATCCTAATTTGGATATTCTTAAAGTGTAAACTCGGTGCTAACTTATTTTCCTCTTTTTGGACAATAATAAATATTCCATAGAGGAAAATGCTGTATAGATATCAAAGGGGTGTCTATAAATACTCTTCCCAGACACTAACATCGACTCCTGTCTAGACAGATTCATTTTAAACTAGTTTTGAAGCCATCTAACTCTACTAATATGCATTCTTTCCAGGGTCCTCCAACCCCTGTTATAAAATCATTCAACTCAGTGATTCTCCAGGCAGTTACCTTAACCCACCACAGTCTTGGTATCTACTAGGGTTGTTATCTTATCTAAGAATTACACTTAAATTTGGTGGAGATGACCTTTTTCAAACAAACTTTATTGGCTTGTACTTAATATGTTATGGTATTCAGGCACTAATTCACTATTTCCCCAAGAATGTTTTGAGTATTTGCCCTGATACGTTAAGCAGCATTGTATTTTTATTTAAAAGGATTCTAGCATCCCTTCCTTGCAAATTCTTCAGAATTTATTAATATTTTGAGATACTGTGTCTCCATAGAAGGATGCAAAAAATATTAATAGAGAACTATGAAAATATGCATACATAGGTGTGTGTAGACACACAAGAATAAAAGAAGAGAAATATAGAAAGAACACATGTGAATACAACTCATCACAAGCTATGAATTTCAAATAGACTGCAACAATACGCTAATACTGTGTACCACGTAGAAAGTAAAGTTTATGGGAAGTTCCCCCCTTACATTTGCGAATGATTGTTGCTATATAAAAGCAAACTTTTAAGTTGCAGAAAGCAAATTATACTGCATATCAAATTGTAATATTTAATTGCTAAAATATTTGAGCCTAGAGATAATCTATACCAAAGGGAATTCATGCCCTTTTCATGAAGAGAATTGAGCAGAATTTACCTAATCTATACAGATATAGAATATATACCTTTTTTTAATTTTTTTAACTTTTTTTTTTTTTTATTTTGAGACAGAGTCTGTCTCTGTCACCCAGGCTGTAGTGCAATGGCACAATCTTGGCTCACTGCAACCTCCGCCTGCCGGGTTCAAACAATTCTCCTGTCTCAGCCTCCCAAGTAGCTGGGATTACAGGTGCCTGCCACCATGCCCAGCTAATTTTTGTATTTCTAGTACAGACAGGGTTTCTCCATATTGGCCAGGCTGGTATCGAACTCCTGGCCTCAGGTGATCCACCCGCCTCGGCATCCCAAAGTTCTGGGATTACAGGTATGAGCCACCGAGCCCGGCCAGAATATATACCTTTTCATTTTAATTATTTGTGGATCATTCTGTGTGCCTCACACACAACCCATGCACTGTCCCCTCCCCAGGTTGCACGCATCAATGTTGCTGCTACTGGCTTCTTTCATATTCTCTCAGGATAAAGAGCATAGCAGAAACTCATAAAGGTGCTTTACAAGAGCTGACTGACTTAAACACAAAATTCAAAGAACAAATAATTACTCACCAGACTTATTTTATTATTTGACTTTCAAGAGACACGGACCTTTCTTAGAACTTCATAGTGTATTGCCTACATCACAATTTACATCCATTTAGGCAAAACTGACAATATATTTATTCATCTGCAGTAAAATGTTTTCTTCAAACTCTTCTGAATCCTCCTAAGCAGCCTAATCAATACCCGGCTAGGACATACTGCAAAGCAGCTGATAGCTGCAGCTTTTTATCTACCCCACACACTGCTTTTAGAAGCAAACTCTCCTTTCCCTTCACCAGTCCAGTTTCAGTAGCAGACTCCTGGAGACGCACTCCTGACTCACTACTGACCCGTCATGACCCAGGCAACTCACTGATTCTGCTTAATCCACGAAAGTCTTGTGAAATAATTCAACAAAATCAGATAAACAACGTTGCAACTAGAAGTGAAAGTCTCACTGCCTGAATTTACAACGTTTCTGAGATCATATCTCCAGAGTTTCTCCCTCTCAACATTGTATCTTTGTTTTCTTGTTTCTTTGTTTTGTCTTGATTTGTTTTGTTTACCAAATCTACTGCAGATGAAATCTGATTTTTCACATTTTGTGAATGTCATCAAAGCTAACTATGCACACTTACACTCCCTTAATTTGGATGTCATTTAAAATGAAATTTAGGTAAATTGGATTAAGCTTGGAGAAAATTTAAAAAATCATTAAACTGATTAAATAATTAAAGTCAACATATTAGTATCCAGAGATAGCAGCTATTTCATTTGGAATAGTAATTCTGTGATTTTTCTCTATTTATTCATACCTATATAAGCATGTAGGCAGTTTATGATATATTGTTTAACAATCAAATTGATAATTTTCACAACTAATGGAGTAGATAATTATACATGATAAAATAAAGAGAAAACAGTAGAAACTATTTGATAACATGCCAATTATCTATACATATGTCATAACTGTATAAAGTCTATATATTTCTGTTGTGTACAGAAAATTGCCATATGTATAATGTACAAAAGTTTTACCTAAGTGCTTTATATATTATATCATGAGCATTTTCCTAATTTATCAAGTAGTTCTTAATGTTGTATAATATATCATCTTTTGGAAATACTGCCAGTTAATTGTTCATGCCTTTGAAAAAACTTGTATACTTCCAAATGTTAATACTATTATATCTTTCATTGACATTGCCATTCTTGAACTTGGATTCTAGACCAAATCTCCCGTTATTACCTTGAATTCTGGGACATGACATTATTGGGCTGAAAAATGAAGACATTACTTTTTTTTTTTTTTTAAGACGGAGGTTTGCTCTGTCAACCAGGCTGGAGTGCAGTGGTGTGATCTCGGCTCACTGCAGCCTCTGCCTCCTGGGTTCAAGCGATTCTCCTGCCTCAACCTCCCGAGTCCTAAACTATAGGCACGTGCCACCACACCAGGCTAATTTTTTGTATTTTCAGTAGAGACCGGGTTTCATCATGTTGGTCAGGCTGGTCTCGAACTCTTGACCTCAGGTAATCTACACACCTCGGCCTCCCAAAGTGCTGGGATTACAGGAGTGAACCATTGTGACTGGCCAAAACAGAACTTTCATGCTGCAAGAAAAGTAACACAATTTGATGGTAGGGAGAATTTTGTATTAACCATCACATGCTTCAAAAATATGTTGACATTTTGAATGCAAATCTACTTCTAGAAACTTTTCAAGAAAATAAGGGTGCCAGACTTAAGAGACGTTTATGAGAAACATCGTTTGTAATTGCAAACAGTGGAAACTACCCCAAATAACAAACTTTATTTTTTTTTTGAGATGGATTCTCGCTCTGTCACCCAGGCTGGAGTGCAGTGGCATGATCTCAGCTCAGTGCAACCTCCGCCTCCCGGATTCAAGAGATTCTCCTGCCTCAACCTCCCGAGTCCCTAAGACTACAGGCACGTGCCACCATGCCAAGCTAACTTTTTGCATTTTTAATAGAGATGGGGTTTCACCATGTTAGCAAGGATGGTCTTCATCTCCTGACCTGGTGATCCAACCGCCTTGACCTCCCAAAGTGCTGGGATTAGAGGCATGAGCCACTGTGCCTGGCCAACATTAAAATATTTTAACACATACTGCCAATGTGTTTCTCTAGAAAGATTTTATCAAATTATCAGTGATGTTAACTCCATACTCCAGTGACCGTAACTTCCTTGTATTTTGTTTCTTATTTCCTATATTAAAACATTTCATGCATGTAGTTTGCATTCTGTATATTACAAATCAGTTACATATTATTAGATTTTGTGTTGATCTGCCATTTGTAGGTAATTTGTGAATTGACGTTAGTTCATTTTTATTGGTGCTTTTGTTTAGGAACTTTTTGTCATTTATAAAAACCTATCATGATATCACAGTAATTAATACTTTACCTGGCATTTACATTGCAAATTATTTTCTTAGCTCTAACAATTTTGGCCTTTTGAGTTAAGGGTATTAAATGTACTGTTGATAATTTTCTCTGCAATCTCAGTTCTTTTCAATACATTATGATCTAGTGTTTTACTTTGCATGTTTTGTTTTGGTATATGATATGAAATATGAACAAATATACAACATAGAGTTTCTTCAAATACTCTAGATAATGAGAAGATCTTCCCAATACCATTAATCAAAAAATCCATTACCTCATTGGTTTGATAATTTCTCTTTATCACATACACACACACACACACACACACACACACACACACGTATGTATGCACACATAGACAAACACACTAGAAAGAGAAGTAAGTGATGCTTTCTTCAGTTCTTCCTTCTGTCAAAGCTAGCAACAGAACCACAATGTTTACAAGGAAATATCATTGTCTATCCACTGTGGTCAAACTACCCACATTCCTGTTCTTCTTTATTCTCTGCATTCATTCTCATTTGTTTCTAAATGATCTTTTGTAACTTGTATTAAGCCCTCACTTGGCATCCTTACCAAACCTTATTTCTTTCATTCCATGGCAAATAATTTTATTAAAACCAAAAATTAATTGGGGAAGAATGTGCACCTGTTACATAGTTCAGTACTCCCTCAAAAGATCACGGCACATTTCCTTATTGTTAAAATTCACTTTTAAGTTTCCTAGTATGTTTTCTTCATATCTACCTAATGCAATTTTCTCTAGGAAGATTAATAGCAGTGCTTTGAATTTTATTTAATTTTCTTTTTCCTCTAGTTTTTAGTTGGTATCATATTTCAAGTATTTTCTCATCCCTGTGTCATCAAACATTATGGATAATATATGAGAACATTTTATTTCTCTGTTAGCATTCATTTACTTTATTGAATACTCATTTATTTCTAATTTCTTTTCTAATTGATTCTCTTACATTTATTATTTATGCAAATTTAAGTAATGCAAAGTTGTCTGTTGAGCAATAACTGACATCTCCTTTTTCTGTTTCATATCTTACTTATTGCATTGACCAAAATTTCAACAACAATGTTGATAGGTCATGTGGTACATTTGTAAATATACATTCTAATGATATCTCACTGTTATCTGTGCATATGCTTTTTTGAGATAGATTTAATTAAGAGTTTCCTCTTTGTCCTATTTTCTGATACATATTTATTTTGAAATTAACAATGGGTATTGTACACTAACATGCCATTCCTAATATAAACTATTTGGTTATAGTGGCTAACTTTTCTAATTTACTATCATATTTAATTTCTGATATCTTAATTAGTTTTTAGAAAACTCTTATATAAGTAGGCAATATAGTAAAGTGGAATAGAGTATGACTTTGTACTCAAAAGATTTCTATTCAGGTTCTGAAATTCATTAGTGATGTGACCATGATGAAAGTTATTTAAACCATATGACACTCAGTCTCTTGATCTGTAAAATGGGACTAATATTATCTAGTCTATTATATTGCTTAATTCAGTGCCTGACAAAAACCACAAATAAGTAAAAATAAATCTTGTGAGTGGTTGGAATTATATAGTTTCTTACATAAAATTGATGAAAAGTTAAATATATCCATACCTTTTTAGAAAGCATTATCTTCATTTGGATTTTAGATCTCTTATGGCACATACTTATACATGATTTAGATAATTTTATTTGATTTCTTAAGTTTTTAAAATTAGTCATTCTCCACACTAAATTATATATATTTTATATATATACATATATATACACACATATAATATATACATGAGAATGATGTGCTTATTAAATCTGGGGAACTGCATCTCTAGATCCTGACCTTGGAAATTTTAGTAGAGATAAATCTTCAGAAACTGTCTTCAGTTTTTTTATTGGTTTCTTAAAAATGGCCATTTCAAAAAAAAATCTTCTTGTTTTAGTATAGAGTAATAATATGCACATTTATGAAATTAATTTGTATCTAGATAATTATGTATAGTTGCCATTGAATTTGCATTTGTCTGCCTTGGGTGTTCTATCAGTTAACCTATTTTGTTTTTGAAGTTCTTCCTTTATGAAAAGAAAAGCAAAGCATGCTTGCATTTCCTAACATATTTTATTAGGGTTTTTTTTTCTAACTTACTTTTTTCCCATTTATTATATTCTTCCATTTAATATTCTTAATTTTATCTCAGGTTTTCTTATCTGACTTTCTGAGTGAATATTTCAGTCTTACTTTTTCTTCATATATAAAGCAAAGCATTTAATAGTATGAATTTTCCTAAGAATGGCTTGTTTAAATTTCATATGTTGTTGTAAGATGCCATTTCTCATATCATTTCAAAATAGTCTATAACTTTAATTTTTATTTCCTTTTTTTGACCCAACAGATATTTGATTTTGTTTCTTTTAAATTTTTAAATAATTTAGTGTAAAACTTCATGTTAATTTTTATGAATTTTTATCATTGTGGTCAGATAAAACTTTACAATTTTTGAGTCATAGAATTTATTTTCAGCTTCTTAACACTTTTCTAATATGAATAGCTGTGTTATTTGTTAAGATTCAAAGTTATGTGTGTTTTAGTCACAATTTCCTGGGTTATGAGCATCCTCCTCTGCTTGAATTCTGAATTTACCAAAGCAAGACGCCTGAGTTCTGTTTTTCTTTTATTCTTTTATACATCCAGCCAGTAAGTCGCTTAACCACTCTGGTTCTGATTCACCTTGACCATACTTAATCTGTCTGGGCCTTAGTTTTTAAATCTTAACAAAGAAATGATCATTCTACCTCATAAAGGTTCCTCAAGATATCATTAGTGTAGGAAAAAGCAGAACCAAAACTTAGCTCTCTTTCTATGCACGGGTAAGGTGTTGCTTTCATCTTTCAAGCAAATTTTCTATCTTTAAATTAACTTTACTGATGTATTATTTACATTAAAAATGCACCCATTTAAAGTTTGATGTGTTTTTACAAATGTTTACACCTGTGTATCTACAATCCCAAACAAGATAGAGAATATTTCCATCACCCCAAAAAGTCCTCATGTGCCCCTCACCAAGAAATCCATCTCCTGGACAGACACTGACTTCTAATTTGTTTCCACTGGCAGAAAAAGCAAATGGGAGCAGAGGTATCACAAGATGAGACATCACTAAAACCATGGAACACTAAAACCCAATTAACAAGGGACAACAGACTGAACGGTGGAGGAAGTTTTGACCTAACTTCATCTAGGAGTGAAAAACGAAGCGAAGGTAATGAATAGGCAAAGTATGGAGGACTCCAGGACAGTAAAACTATTCTACATGATACTATAATGATGCACATGTCATTAAGACACAGGGTCCTTTCAGTGCCACTTCCCAAGCTGGAAATCTCCACAGCCAGAGGCACCTCTGCCCCAGCTTCACCTGGGCCTCTGGGCTCACTCTGCCCATGCGGCCCAGCAGGCAAGCTTGGTGCCTGCTATGGGCCTGGATCCCACACCTGCTGCTGCTCTGTGCCCAGCCTACAGTGGGCACGGGCATGCCACACCAGCTTCCACCTTGAGTTCTGGTATCTGAACAAGGGGGATGCAGCAGCACCTGAAAACAGAAATGCTACCAACAGGAGATCCCCAAGGGTTGTTACAGCTTTTGCTCAGGGAGTCTCAAGGTCTGAGCCCCCAGGAAGTGTTACAGCTCTCTCTCATTCTTGCCACCCACAGTCTGTGAATGGGGGTGTGTCACAGCTCATTTGGTCCCACTGCCCACAGCTTGGTGAATGGGGGCATGTGACACCCAGCAGTTTTTCACTCCTGTAGCTCAGCCAGCAGGAGAGTGTTACAGCTGTTTTCGTATTCACTGTTTGGCAGATTCCAGGTTCTTGTCCCATGACCAAGAGGAATGAGGTACCAGACACTGAAGAGTAATCAAGGCAAAAAAGATTTTTATTGAACGACAGAAAAGCTCTGAGCAACGAGAAGGAACCCAAAGTTCTTAGCCCTCCATGTGACAGGTGGCCTAAAATGGGTAGCCATATGTGAGGATGAGTCTGGGGTTTCTATTTGCTCAGAATGGGGGAGTGTGCACTGATTTGTCCATGGGCAGGCCTTGTAAAACTGTTCAATTGGCTAAAACGCATTGAGGATGCTTTTAATCCAGTCATGGACTCTATTCATAGGTGTATTATACATGTGTTTGGGATGGTGGCTAAGAGAATGAAGAATATAGGGAAACTTACAATCTATAAATGAGTAATTAAAAAACAGTAATTTAAGTCTAGTATTCTTTTTAAATTTTTATTATCGTTAGTGTTTTAGAGACAGGGTCTTGCTCTGTTGCTCACTGCAGCCTCAACGACCTGGGCTCAAGCATTCCCCCCTGCTTCAGCCTCTGGAGTAGCTGGGACCACAGGCATACATCATCCTGCCTGGCTAACTCTGTCTTTTGTAAAGGCAGTGTCTCACTATGTTTTCCAGGCTGGTCTTGTACTCCTGGCCTAAAGCAAACCTCCCTCCTTGGCCTCCCAAATTGCTGGGATTACTGGCATGAAACAGCAAGCCCAGTCAAGCATATTACTTAAAACATAAAAATAAAGCAGCTATAAAGCCAAAAGTGATTGGATGTGAGGAATGGGACATGGGAAAGGTGGGAAAAACACTGTTGTTTTTTTTACATTTAGTCTTTAATATGTAAAATACTACTTTGATTAAAACTTTAAAGATAATTAAATTACATGGAAAAAAAGAATTAACAATGCATTGTCATGCGACTTTGCCACCTGTGTTTGACTTAACCTCCAGTCACATCTGGTGTCTTCCTAAGGACCAGAATAATGCTTTTCTCATGTTTGTATCTGCCAAGTCTCTCATAATGCCTTGCATCTAGAAGGTGTTCAATGAATACATTGAATGTAATATGTCAAACTGGTTAATATGCAATGAGCCGTCTTTTCACAAAAAGAAGAAGGGTGTAGTATACAGAACATTAAAGCATTATTTAAAATATCATGAATGGGGTATATGGCAAGAGAGTACACTTTGAGGCCGGACTTTGTTTAAAGTCCCTCTCTGTTACATATTATTTGTGAGATGCTGTGGAATATTCCTAAACCTCTAACATCATCATGTTCTCATTTTTAAATGGTGATTATCACAGTTCGCTCGTTGGTTTGCTGTGAAGATTAAAGGAAATTACATGTAGCACAGTTTGTGGCTTCTACATAACATATATTAAGTAAATGACAGTTTCCCTTTTCAGAACATTGTTAAGTGGCATAAGGCTTCAGTGAAAAAAACAATTCATGAGTTTATATTTCTTGGTGGAAAGGAACTAGAGAATAAACTGGGTGGTGTAACATCAAAAATGCACTACAAAGTCAGGGCTAGGGCTATAAAAGTAATACGTGCCCATCCACAGAAACAGACACATAAATATTTCCACCAGTTCTGCAAAATCCCTGGTTCTGGATTTGGTAGAATGTTGGACTTTGATTGGAGAGGTTAATACCAGGACAATGTCTCTCTCTATGCCTTTACCAAAGCCAGAACTTCTCTCAGATCCGCTTGAACAGTCAAAATCAGCCTAATCAAAGACAGAAATAAAGAAGAAACAAAATAACCAGAATAGAAACTCAGATTTTTTTTTTAATCAAGATTGGTTCTTACAAAGTTAAGTTTCTCTGCCTCAAAGGTTTGTCTGTGTGCTTTGTACCTCCACATTGACCTCTGCAGTCTCAGAGCAGTTGCAAGCTTCAAAAGAGAGTCCTATACATGAAGGAAACACATAGTTCTGCTGTTAGAATGTAAAAAAAAAAAAAAAAAAAAAATTCCTTAAAGATGTCTCTTATCAATTACAACTCAAGTGTTGATTACAAAGAGAAACAATTTCCCATTCAAGACCGCTTAAATCCGGTTTAGTTTAATATATTCATTTAATCTAGGTTGACTCTCCAAAGGTCTTCAGCATGGCGTGCTGGCATCCCCCTCTGCCAGCCCCCGCCCCCAAACTCTGAAAGGAACATATAGGATGTTGGACAATACACAATTGAACAAGCAGAGAGACAGAAACAAATGGCCGTTGTGATGAGAAAGCCAAGAGATTCTTGATGCGGGCTAAGGGTCCAGGAAAAAGGCGATCAGCAGTAGATGCCAACAAGAAAGCCTTGTCTCCTCAGAAAACTGCACTTTGTTTATTGGGGGGGGGGGGAATCAAAAGCATTGTAGAAATTGCTCTAATTTCCCATAACACAAATGTTATAAAACCAAGAATAGCTGAATGAAAAGGCAACTGATCCGGCAAACAAGTCTAGATTGATGAAGTCTAGTCATGGTCAACAGTTAATTAAATGCAACCTACAGTTTTTATCATCCTCACGCTTTGACTTTCTGACATTTACATTCCTCTTCTCTTGTTAGGGAGTTTCTAATAATAATGGAAGATTTTCCATTTAGCTGAAAGGGGCAATAAACGGGTACTTCGATCATCTTTAGCTAATACAGGAAAGGAAAGCATCAGGAAGCCCTCTTGGCTTTCCAGGGTGAACTGTATTCCCATTCTTCCTAGTCAGTTATGAGTGGTTATAATGACTTGTGGCTGATCATTAGAGAAACTGATATTTTCACAGGTGTGTGGGTGAGAAGAGCGCTAGGAGGAATGGTGAGGCGAATAAAGTGAGAAAGGAAGGTGGGGTGGAAGAGGGAGCAGCTTCCTGCCACATCCTTGACCTATATGCATTTCTGTCTTGGGACTGAATGAGGATACATAACTACCTGTTTTGAAGGTTTCACAAAAGAGCATCTGTTCCATTGTGAAGGTGAGACAATCTTTGTATAGGACCAAATATAAGAGCACACGTGCAATGGCATCATGGTATATATTTTATTCACCTGAAAGTTAAAGAAAAAGGATGTTTCATAGGTCAATAAAAAATATTTTCCATATATGTATTATTGTATATTATTATATTATAAATTACATTATAGTTTATTATATTGATATTATGTCAGATATTTTATTATTATGAATTTATTAAAATAATTTTATTATGTTATTTCTTCTTTGAGGTAATTGTGAGGATAATTCATCTTGTCTAATCAAATTAATCTAAATTATTATGACTAATTTGGATATAACATGAGCCCAAAAAATCTCCAGATCTCCAAAATAAAAGTGAATTTCTGGGAAAATGCAAAGGAAATACTTTTCATCAATTCTATGTTTTTAATGCTGGACCCAGAAGAAATTATGATTTGACTTGAGAATTTAATGATATGGTCATATGTACCTCCACATTTAGCCAAAAATAAATATTTTAAACTTGTTCGGGTTGATCTCCTGGACACGAAAACTGCAATTCCCACCCTAGCTGGTCTTAGAAGGAGAACATGCCAAAACCTCCACCAGGAGGGGTAGGGAGGGGCCAGTAGCCCCCACACACTCTTGAATATAGACTTCACATGAGTAGGCCTGCATAGGAGGTCCCTCAGCAATGTTGAAACTGTACTGACTTAAAACTTCTCTCCTCCCCCAAAACAGAAACAAAGCAAACAAACAACCCTGGCCACCAGGATGCTTCACACAACATTTCATGTGTGAACCTGCATGTTTTTAAGCTTCTCTTATTTTATATCATTTTCCCCCAGTGTTCGTGCTTCTAACACATTCAACCATCATTGAGGACTTCCAGGGTCCCAGGAGGCTGCAGTAAGCAAAAAGTAGCAATTCCCGGCCCAGCAAAACTTCTAGTGATGGGAAAGGCAGACAATATCAAATAAATCAATATGTAAAAATATAAGTAGATACAAGTGATAAAAATTAGAGTGAGGGGGGAAGACAGCGTGTGGTGTGGCAGTGGATGTTTTATTTAGGATGACTGCAAAGGTCTCTCT
The DNA here is from genome assembly GCA_036589455.1 of Ateles fusciceps. NCBI lineage: Eukaryota > Metazoa > Chordata > Mammalia > Primates > Atelidae > Ateles > Ateles fusciceps. The sequence continues at coordinate 1,374,048 of JAZHEH010003213.1, read as the reverse complement.
GAAAAGGGTATGAGCCATGTGATGCTGGAAAAAGCAGCCCTGAGGTGAGGCCAACGAGCAGGAACCCAGGCAGGACGTGAGACGGAGCGTGGACAGTCCGTGAGATGAGGTGCTGCCACGCAGGGGGCCTCCCCCTCTCGCACTGAGCGAGATGACTGCAGGCGTTGGAGCAGAGATATGGCATAATGTACTCCATTTTAGTAGGATCACACTGGCAATTAGAAGGTCACTGCATACATCCAGATGAAAGTGGGGGGATCATGTGGAAATCACAGGTGATGAGAAATATGCAGATTGTTAAACATATATTTTGAAGGGAGAATTCATGAGATTTGCTGATGAATTCAAGTTGAGGGGTGAGAGGAAAGGGTATCCAGGGGAAGTTGTAGCTTGAGCAACTAGAGGTCTCAGCAGCCACTTACAAAAACAGAAGAGACTGTGGAAGACACAAGTGGCTGCTCCTTGGATGCACAAATAGAGATGTTAAGAAGGCAGTTAGATGCACAGGCTGGAGTCCAGGGAGAAGCCTGGTCTAACAAGGCACATTTAGGAATGAGCAGCTTATAGGGCAGCTTAAAAGCCATAAGATAAAAGGAAATCAAGGGACGGTGGGTGCAGGCCAAGAAGAGAAGGAGTTCACGGCTGGAGCCCCCAAGATATGCCATGGCTCTGCAATAGGAGACACAGAGGAACCAGAAAGGAATCTATTAGGGGCTGCCAGTCAGGAAGAGAACTGAGAGCCCACAATATCCCAGAAGGTGACTGAACAAGGCACTAAAGAAAGAGTGAGGAACAGAGTGAAGCAAAGGCTTGGAATGGACCGTGGGACTGATTGCCGTTCAATTACACAAAACATCTATGGGTATTTCTATTTCCTGTGCACGTAAAAAAAAAAAAAAAAAAAAAAAAAAAAAAAAAACTATCATGAGGAAAACAAAGAAAAAGAACCTCTTAGTGTAGTTAAACCAGTATCCCAAATCCAGCTACCTGCTGGACTCCAGGTAGGCATGGCAAAGAAATGTCACTTTCTTAGGCCATTCTCCCACATCCCAAGTGACATCAGCGACTGGAAATGATCATTTTCTTTGCTGCAAAGAGACATATGGCTCTCACCGAGGCCTGTGGCTTATGTCCCATGAGCCTCTCAGCAGCCTCCACACAGGAAAGGCTCCCATTACTCAAGGTCGCTTGGTGAGGCCGCACATGACTGCCTCCGTTGTCTGTCACAACGCTGAGACACTGAGCTCTGGAAAAACAACTTACTGTGCTGTCACCCTGAAGAACAGAAATAATAGAGAGCATCAGTTCGGATGAAGCACCCTAAACCAACCAAATGAATAAAACAAACACACACATCACTTGGTCTGTGCACTCTTAAATTATTGAGGACCCTGTAATTAATTTTCCACATTGTGAATGCATTAATTGCGTGCTTTCAAATCTGTGACATAAAACTTAGGGGAAAAAAAGGCAAAAGAAAGCAAGATGTGACAAAGCTGCTGCATGAGTTCTGCTTTTGTGAAGTGGCTTTCTAATTTGATGGCCTCGGGTCATGAGCTAGAACATACCAGAATCACCAACAGAGCTCTGCTCCACCACTTCAGGGAAGCCTGTAAGAATGAGATTTATAATACATTCAAGTTCACAAACGCTCATTTATATCCACAAACACTACAATTTTGTAGTTGTATTTTAATCCTGAAGAAATTCTGGCAAAGGTCTTCTGGTTCTGTTGAATAGAAAAGCAGTTCTAAGTCCACGTGATTTTCCTACTGTCTTCTGCACAATCTCACTTTCTGTTCCACCCAAAAGCATAACCCATAAAGCAAGCATGATGCTGTGTATAGAAACCCACATTTCCCTGATGCATTGAATCAAGATCAACAATTAGGTGAGTTCATGTTTGGAAAAGAAGATGAAGGTACAGATTTCTCCCGTGCTCCCTTAATCCGGCAACAAGGTTCTCATTTGGCCCCAACCTGAATAGCCTGGTTCCTCCAAAATTTTAATAAGGGAAGTCCATGCCGCAATATCTCACAGCACTTTTTCCTGTTTCCTTCCATTTTAAATAAACAATAGACTACTGGAAACAGAAAGACAACAGTGCTTTTTAATATCGAACGTACTTAACAAGGAGCCAACACGGTGAGGGGAAATATCGTAGGAAAGATTCCATCTGGAAAATAGATGTGCTCCTGGGGCTTTCTGCTCGTCTTAACCTTGATGTGCATGTCTGCCTCACCACTGCGTTTCCTGGGGCCCAACCATAAACGCAGAGAAGGTAAATTTAAGGAACTCAAACCCCTCCTTTGGTTGCCAGATCAGAGATGATGAGCAGTTCCTCTGGGACCACAATGCAGGAAGGTCCAGAGAGCTTATGCACATTCCTATAGAAATCAATGACTCTGAGTCCGGATGCAGAGCTCTCCATTCAGAGTTAACTGAATTAAAGCCTAAGACGACTGAAAACCATCTAAACCGTCAATGCCTATTGCTACTTTAAGGATTACCACTTTAGGTGAAGTGAAGAAATAAGAGCTTTTGTTTGGCTAGATATCCCAAGATCTCAAGCCTGGTGTATGTGCATGTGTGTCTGAAAGGGGACATGTTCACAACTAGATTGGAAAGAGGAAAGTTCATTTTAAACCAACAAAGGGACCCTAGTAGTTTCATACTGAGAAAATATTTTTATAAATGTGCTATTGCCTTGAGCAAACCCTTGCATGTAGGCCACATATAGACTTTAGAATATTGACTGAAGAATGAAAGATTACAATTATTTTCCAGAAATTGCATCATGGCCGTACTGTCTGCAGACTCTGGTATAATTTCAGTCTCTGCCTCCAACTTCACTTGACCTTCTCCCTGGGAAGCTTTGTGTCTTCTTATAAGGACACTTACCATAGGATGTAAAACCCACCAGGATAATCCAGGATAAGCTTCTCTCAAGATCTTTAATTCTATCTGCAAAGACCCTTTTCCCAAATTACAGCAGCAAAAACCCATTTTCCTGCCACGTATGCCATTTACATTAGCACCAGAAAAATGAAACACTTATGTATAAATCTTTAAAAATACATATAAGATCTATGTAAGAAAAAATACAAACCTCTGGTAATAAAAATCAAAGATCCAAATAAATCAAGAGATTTCATGTTGATGGATAGAAAGACAGTATTGTTAAGATGTCCGTTCTTTCCACATTTACTTTTTCTTTTTTTTTTTTTTTTAATAAAGACGGGGTTTCACCATGTTGATCAGGCTGGTCTTGAATTCCTGACCTCAGGTGATCTGCCTGCCTTGGCCTCCAAAGTGCTTGGATTACAGGCGTGAGCCACCACGCCCAGCCCACATTTACTTTTAATTGAACACAATCACAATCAAAATCTCAGCTAGTTGTTTTGTAAATACTGACAAATTGATTTTAAAATTTATTTGGAAACACAAATGACCCAGCATATTCAACACAACACTTTTCAGAGCAAAGCGTAAGGACTGACCTACTGAAGACTTACCATAAAGCTACAGCAACCAGGATGACGTGGTATTGGAAAAGTATAAACAAATAGATGATGTAACAGGAGAGAGAGCACAGAAATAGATCCACACGATGTAGTCAGCTGACTTTTGACAAAAACCAAAGACAATGCAATGGAGAAAGGACAGACTTTATAACAAATGCTGCTGGAAGAACTACACATCCACATGCAAAAAAGAAAAAAAGAATCTGGGCATAAACTTTACACTTTTCACAAAATTTAATTCAAAATGCGTCATAGACTTGGATGTAAAATAACATAAGAGAGAATCTAGGTGACCTTGGGTTTGGTAATGTTTTTAAATACCACAGCGAAAGCACAATCCTTGAAAGAAGGAATTATTAAATCAGGTTTCAATCAGCTTAAGGACTCCCGCTGTACCAAAGACACTTAGTAGAACAAAATGATAAGTCACAGACTTGTAGAACATTTTTGTAGAACACATCTTTGATAAAGGACTGGTATCTGAAACATACTGAATCAACAATGAGATAACAGATAACCCAATTTTTAAAGGTGGGCAAAGGATCTGGACAGATAGTTTGACAAAAGAGATATACAGATGACAAACAAGCATATGATAAGTGGCATGGTTTGGCTGTGTCCCCACCCAAATCTCATCTTGAATTGTCCCTACCCATAATCTCCACTTGTGGTGGTGGGAGGGACCAGGTGGGAGATAATTGCATCATGGGGTGGTTACCCTCATGCTGTTTTCTTGATAGTGAGTGAGTTCACACGAGATCTGATGGCTTTATAAGGGACTTCTCCCCAATTCTCCTTGATGCCACCATGTGAAGAAGGATGTGTTTGCTTCCTCTTCCACCATGACTATAAGTTGCCTGAGGCCTCCCTAGCCATGTTGAACTGTGAGTCAATCCTTTCCTTTATAAGTTACCCAGTCTCGGGTATATCTTTATAAGCAGTGTGAGAACAGACTAACACAATAAGATACTAATTATATATCCTTGGGGCAGTGTAAATTCAAACAACATTGATGTACTACAATTTACCTATTAGAATGACTAAAATTCCAAACATTGACAACACCAAATCCTAGTGAGGTTGTGGAGGAACAGGAATTCTCATTCATTTCCGGTGGAAATGCAAAATAATACAGCCACCTTAGGAGACAGCTTAGCAGTTTTATGTTTTTTTCCAAAGCTAAACATACTCTTACCACTCAGTCCAGAAATTATGCCCCCTTGGTATTGACCTGAATGAGTAGAAAATGTATGCCCACACAAAAACTTGCATGCAAATGTTTACAGTGGCTTTATTCATAATTGCCAAGCTTACAAGGACCCAAGATGTCCTTCTGAGGTGAATAAATAAACAAATGGTAGTATATTCAGACAATGCAATACTACTGGGTGCTTAAAAGAAATTGGCTACTAAGCCATGAGAAGACACAGAGGAATAGTAAATTCATATTCTTAAGTAAAAAAAAAAAAGCACTCTGGAAAGGCTACATACTCCTACATATTCCTACATCCAAGTATCTGTCATTCTGGAAAAGCCAAGACTGTGCAGATATCAAGAAGATTAGTAGTACCGAGGGATTTCAGAGAGAAAAGGGACAGGGAATAGGTAGGCATAGAGGATTTTGAGCAATGAAAATATCCTGTGTGTTACTGATAGGGTCAGTAGATGTCCTTACACACTTGTAAAAACTCAGAGAATGTACAACACAAACTATGAACCCTGATGTAGACTTTGAACTTTAATAATAATGTATCAACATTATCTCAGCAATTGTATCAAGAGGACCACACTAATTAAAATATTATTAATAGGGAAACTGTGTGTGTGTGTGTGTGTGTCTGTGTGTGTGTGTGTGTGTGTGTGTGTGTGTGAGAGAGAGAGAGGTGGGAAAAGGGGGTGTAGAATAATTATCTGTACTTTCTACTTAATTTTCTGTAAACCTAAAACTGATTTTAAAAAACAAACTATATTTTGAAAAAATTCAAATGAATTATTTGAATAGATCTTTCTGAAAGAAAGATAAACAAATGCCCAATATGTATATGAAGAAATGCTCAATATCTTTAGACATTAGGGAAATGCAAATCAAAATCAAATGAGATACCACTTCATACTCAACAAAATGACTATAATAAAAAAGACAGACAATGACAAGTAATGGTGGGATGTGGGGAAATAATTGAAATTCTCATATGATGCCAGTGAGAATATAAGATGATACAGTCATTCTGGAGAATAGTTTGGTAGTTTAGCAAAACGTTAAACATGTAATCACCATATGACTCAGCAATTCTTATGTACATACACAAAACAAATGAAAACATTTCCACATGAAAATGTGTACACACTCAGCTGCATTATTCATATTGGCCTCAAAGTGGAAATAACACAATTATTCATCAGCTGATGAATGGATACACAAATGTGACAGATCCATTCAATGGAATATTATTTCGCCATGAAAAATGAAGTAATATTAATACATGGCACAATGTGGATGAACCTTGAAAACATTAGACTAGATGAGAGAAGCCAGACACAAAGACCATATAGTATATAATTCCATTTACTTGAAATGTTCAACACAGGCAAATTCATAGACACAGAAAGTAGATTAGTGGTTGCCTAGGTCTGGACTGAGGGATAAGGTGTGGAGTAATTGCTAATGAGTACATAGGCACAGGGTTGTTTTTCGAGGTCATGAAATATTCTAAAATTAGGCTATAGGGATAGATGTACAACTCTGAATGTACTAAAACCCATTGAATTATACACTGAAATACAACTTTTAAAAAGTCATTTGTATTTGTATAGTGCATTATGTATTAGATTTTGCACTCTTATTTGTATTTTTCCATTTGAGTCTCTCAATAAAGTCTGATATTATTTTTTTTTTACAGACAAGGACATGTGGCTTATTCTTGTCCTAACTGTTGGCCCCAGTTGGCAGCCAAGCTAGAGTGCAAATACATGAACCCTTCTCCCCTACTCTGAGTTCTCATGATCACCCCTTGATGTCTCTGCACAGTATAGAAACAGATTGTGCCATGGGGAGAGATTCTATCCAATTTGTCCAAATACTTTACTTACAGTTGTATGGACCATATGATGTTTCAATCGTGTTGCAATAAATTTTGACACAGTATGGTGCTTATTGGATTTGGAGGGAACATGCTGATAACTTACTTTGTTCTTATTCGCAAGGACTTAAGAAGCTATTTATGTAGGTCAGTGATCTCAATACTTCAAAAAACACTGGGAAACAACAGAGGCGTATCCCAAGAGTTTTAGAAAATTTTGCCCTTTCTGAGCCATCATTTTAATTTTCACTTTTAGTGTCTTGACAAAGTGTATAGATTTGGGAGCCAGGGAGAGCTAGATCAGAATGATGTCATTAATAGCTTGGAAATCTTAGGTATGAATTAAAATTTCTTTACTTATAAGAAATTATAATTTAAATTTTCTTATAAGTAAAATGGAATGATAAAAATTTTACCTTTTAACAAAAACATCAAGAATACACAACGCAGAAAGGACGATCTCTTTGATAAATAGTGTTGGAAAAACTGGATGTCCATATGCAGAAGAATGAAATTAAATCCTTATTCCATACCATATACAAATGTCAACTCAAAATGGGTTAAATACTAAAATGTAAGACCCCAAACTATGATGCTACTAGAAAAAAATAGGGGGAAAGCTCCATAATGTTGCTTTGGTCAATAACTTTTTGGATACAACCCCAAAAGTGCAGGCAGCAAAAGCAAAAATAAACAGAATTACATCGAAATGAAAACTGCACAGCAAAAAATAGAAGCAACAGAGTGAAGAGAAAATGTAGAGAGTGGGAGAAAATATTTGCAAACTATATATCTGATAAGGGGCTGATATGCAAATTGTATAAGGAACTCAAACCATTCAACAGTAAGAAGACAAATGACCTGATTAAAAAAAACAGGCAAAGTACAATTATTAGATGCCAATGAAAAATAAAAGCAAAAATATGGGCAAAGGACCTAAATAGACATTTCACAAAAGAAGACATACACATGGCCAACAGGCATATAAAACCATATTCAGCATCACTAATGAGGAAAATGCAAATCAAAACCCTAGTGAGCTCTCACCTTACACCTGGTAGGATCGGTATTGCCAAAAAGACAAAAGATAGCAAGTGTTGCCAAGGATGTGCAGGAAAGGGAACCTTTGCACACGGTTGGTGGAAACCTAAATTAATGCAGCCATTATGGAAAGCAGTGTGGGGGTTTCTGGAAAAACTAAAAAAATATATAGCATTGCCATTGATCCAGAAATTTCACTATGAAGCATATAACCAAAGGAAGTAAGATCAGTTCTGAAAGCGATATCTGCGCTCCCATCGTTTATTGCAGCATTAGTCACAGTACCAAAGATGTAGAATCAACCTAAACGTCCATCAGTGGATGAATGGATAAAGAAAATATGGCATATGCACACAGTCAAATGCCACACAGCCGTCAAAAAGGAAAAACTTGTCATTGGTGATAGCATGATAAACCTAGAGGAAATTATGTTAAGTGAAATAAGTCAGGCACAGAAGCACAGTTACCACATGATCTCACTTGCATGTGTCATATAAAAACCTGATCTCATAAAAGTAGAGAGTGGCATGGTGGTTCTCAGGGCCTGGGATGGTTGGAGGGTGGGATGGAGAGATGTTGGCCAAAGGATAAAAGTGTTTAGTTAAATAGGAGGAGTAAGTTAAAGAGATCTATTGTACAGCATTGTGACCATTAGATTGGTGAGGCAGAGCATGTGAAAGATTAAAAGAGCACAATACCTTCACATATTATTTCATCAGTAAAAATCAGCCCATTGTTATTACAAAAACAAAAGAAAAATAAAGACTATCTGGAAATTGTTGGTAGGGTGAGTTAAAATTAGAGTGAGCGCAGGGCCTCCAATCAGGCGACTATGGTAGTTTAGAACAGAGGTAGTGAGTTCCTTAACTAGAGTATGGGAGAAGGAAATAAAAAGTATGGAACAAATAAGAGAAGCATTTGAAGGTCTGATTGAAGGACTTGATAACATTTTAGAGAGGTGGACAAGGGAAAGGGAGGAGCCAAAGGTGACCCAGAGATTTCTAGTCAGAATAAGCAAAACTTGGACGCTGCCATTCAATAGAAACCATCTCATAAGTTTTTCTTACCTCCAATTTTTAGTTGGGTGTTAGTGTAAAACTGAAATAAACCCAGGAAGAATCTATAATCGAATGGTTTTTGCTTCAGAATAAAAACAGAGGCTGGGCACAGTGGCTCACATCTGTAATCCCAGCACTTTGGGAGGCCGACGTGGGTGGATCACGAGGTCAGGAGTTCAAGATCAGCCTGGCCAACATGGTGAAATGCCGTCTCTACTAAAAATACAAAAATTAGCTGGGTGCAGTGACAGGTGCCTGTAATCACAGCTACTCAGGAGGCTGAGGCAGGAGAATCACTTGAACCCAGGCAGCAGACGTTGCAGTGAGCCGAAATCACGCCACTGCACCAGCCTGGACGACAGAGTCGTCTCATCTCAAAAAAAACCAAACAAACAAAAAATAGATTCAGTGCCTATTTATTATGAACTGGTAAGTCCACCATCATCACAAATACCTTTTGCTACTTGTTAGCACCTTTCAGGTTTTTAACAAATTCCTACATGCAGGCTTGGTTCAGAAGAACCTGTAAAAAGAGATCCCCTAAACCAGAAGATGTAACTCCTCTAAACCTGCATGAGTGAGAAAAACAGATATTTGTCCACTCTGCTACGTATTTACTTTCAGAAAATTTGAATAAGGACAAATGAATTATTGTTAATTTTTTCAGTATAAGAAAATGTCAATAATTTTTGGTGATGCATATGAAATGTTAGCCTGCCTTTTGTTTTGTTTGTAGACAGGGTCTCACTCTGTTGCTCAGGCTGGAGTGCAGTGGCACCAGCAGGGTTCACGACAGCCTTGACTTTCAGGCTTACGTGATCCTCCCATCTCAGCCTTCTGAGCAGCTGGGACTGCAGATGCCCACCACCACGCCTGGCGTCTGCGGTTTGTTTGCTTGCTTGCTTGCCTCCAGAGACGGAATCTCACTACGTTGCCCAGGCTGGTCTTGAACTCCTAGGCTCAAAGGATCCTCCTGCCTCAGCTTATGGAAGTGTTGAGATTATGGGTGTGAGCCACCACACCCAACATGCCTGTTTTTGAGATAATTTTTCAAAAAATAAAGAGAGAATGAGAAAAGGCAAAAGAATACATGGATAAAATCTTGGAATCATTGAATCCGGGGTGATGGAATTTTACTGTTTCTTTTCCTTACACTTTTTTCATTACAAAAAGAAAATAAGTGATAATTATAAACACCAGAAATCAAGATACTTTGAATAGCAGAACAAACAGCTGAAAAACTTTGACACGGCCTACTGCTGGAACACGTGCTAAATAAATAACAAGTGGTTTTGCTTCTGGTTCTTTGTTACTGCAGTTGAACACGTTAAAACCAATGCCCCTAATTCTGCTACACTTTATGCTATTATGAATACAATTTTGAATTCATATTAAAACACATGGACATGGGTAAAGTACAACATTTTCTCATAGTTTTAAGAGCTGTCTATAATATAAAGCCTTAAGACTGACAGAGCATTTTTCCTTTTAAAAGCAAAGTGCTCTTTAAAAAGGTTTATTAATTAGTCTGTGTAACTAGATCATTCAAAAGAGTAATTAAGCTTTTTACACATACACAGTAAGATTTGTAAGAGGGCAAATAGACAACAAAATCTGTATAGAGAGAAAAACCAGTTTAATGAAGTAAAACAAATATATATGTAAATAAATATTTGTAGTCGATGTGGGTTTCAGCTGTGAGAGTGTAGCTCACTCATACCTGACAGTCCATAATCTGTCTGTGAAGTAGGGGGATAATCAGAACAGAAAGAAATGTAAGTGTTAACTCAAGTAAAGTCTTGTCCTGCTTCTCACCAGATGCTCACAATATAAGCTACATTTAATACAATTATAAAGAGATATACATATGAATCTCTACTAAAATTATGCCTTAGGAAATAGCTAAGAACATGCTGCATTTGTATTATCTTTAAGTAAATATATGTAGTGCCCATAAACCAAACTTTCTCTTCTTCAATAATCATGAAAAATATAATATCAGCAAGTTTGGTCATAATTTTCCATGTGTAAAAATCACTAGATATTTAACTATATTTAGTGGCAAAAAATCACATGGTATCTTAGCAGGTTTTCTGCCCAAGAGGTTTTATTTGATTTTTGACTTTAAGGTTACATAGTGCCATGAAAGGGCAAGTAGCCTATCTTTTTTTTTTTTTCCTAAGTTTCATCCACCTCCACTTAATGCATAGATTTCTTAAGTACCTTCACTTAGAATTCTATCTGAGGCTTTTAACAATATCAATAGTCCTTTTGCCCACGTGTATGGAAGATCTACGGTTGCTTGGGGGTTTTGTTTTTACAACAAACTAAAGTAAATCAGAAGCGAAAGCACTTCTCTCTGAGGTTATTTTTACATCTAAACAAAAATAAACTCAAGGAAATTTAATTTTGATAAAATAGAACTCCAGGAAAATCTGTTTCATGGCCTTTCTGGATGAAGAAAATGGAAATAAAATGTAAACGCAAGTTTGGAAATGTATCTTCCACAAAACAAGTATTGACAAGACCATCTCTCCCATTTCATCCAGGTCTTCTAATTCTACCAGTCTATAAGCATAAAAATAATCTACTTAAGTTTAATGCTTCGAAATATTTTCTTTATTGCAAATCAGTACCCGGATGAAGAATAAGATGAAACCGCACTGACATGACCCTAAATACCTGAGATTTTTGAGTAAGGTGAGGAACAAAGATCTGTTTTTCTAACTAAAGGATGATTAGATTAATTTCCACCACCACCACCCCCCCCCCCCCATTAGCAGCCCTATATCTTTCTCCATCCTCTCTCACTTCTTGCTTAACTATTTGAGCTTCTCTATCACCAAACTTAGAACGTATTCCCTGCCTGGGCTTCAAAGCGATACTCACATTCACAGATAAAAAGCTTCGTGCACTGTCTGAGCTAAGACTGCCATAGTAAACTCTGAAATGATGACATGAGCGCATGATAAATATCCTGACACAAAAAGCTATTTTTCAGGGGGAGGCCACTACCCCATAAGCAAACCTTTGTTGCTCTATCTGTGAACTCGAGGATCTGTCCTCCCATTGAAAGGCCCCCGAGTCGACAGGCTGACTACTCCAAGTCGCTCACACCAGGGGACAGAACAAAGAATCTGCCCAAGTCTTGATCTCCTCAGCTCAGTGCAGGCCAAGTTCAGCTCAGCGACCTATCAAAGCGCTGGAATGTGCAGCAACTAAATGGCCACATTCTGCCAGGGGAGAAGAAAAGCTGAGCCATTGACTACTGTTCTGGGACAAAGCAAATTCTCCCACATCAAAAGAGCACCAGCAGCCCTCACCCAGGTCTGCGCTGTGCAATGGGTAGATTTTCAGCGAGCGCGCGAAAGATAAACGGTGCCTTTTATCGCGCATTCCCCCCCGCCCCCCTTGCAGTGAGAGTTTACCTTAGAGCCGCTTAACTGCGTGGAGGGCAGCTTGGCGGATTACCTGTTTGTATGTATGACTCAGTACGTGGCCTGATCGTGTGGCGAGAGGAGAGGGGCAGGGTGAGAGTTTTGTAAAATCGGTTTTGCTTTGAAGGGATCTTCAGCAATTTCTGAAGCCTCACAAAGACCTCTATACATGCTGGGCCTTAGAACGAGAGAGGATTAGAAGTGAACAATGCACCTAGTATAGAAGTCCGTCTTGTATTTCTAGTTATTTTATTAGTTTAGACTTATTAAATTACAAGCTTTAAAATCGGCCACTTGTTACTGGAAAAAAGTGTGGAATCGTGAATTAAAAGCATATCTCTGAGACCGTTGTCACCAGCTTTGGAGCTAAGCATCCCGGGAAGGCAGATAAGGTTTCATCAGGGAAAGGGAAATAGTCCTGTTCTGAGCAGAAATTGAATGTTCTGAAAGTCACTTCTCAAAGACCACATGGCCAGGACAGGAATCTTAAGTGTTAACAAAGTTGGACTTAAATACCTAAAATGATTAATTGGTATTAACCTCAAACTAGCATGAGGTTAAAGCTTTTTTTTTTCTTAAAATACCTTTTGATTCCAGGAAGGAATTCTTTTCCCCGAGCTGCCCAGAGTGAACCATTAGTTTCCATTTCAGGGGTCTGCTTTTTTTCTACAAGTAATCTCAAGTCTCACCTGAGGGCAGATGGCAGGCGATGACAATGCCAGCCTATCAGAGAATTTGATTTCCAATCTCAGCTCCCCAATCCAATACCACATTATGTAGGAAGTCTTGCTATTAAGGATCTCTAAGGTGAAAAGTTAATAGTAAATACTTCTGTGCCTGCCACAGTTCTTTTTCTTTTTCAGGACCAAGTAAGACAAATGCATGTCAATTGGTTTGGAGAAGATTTCAGATTAATCATCAAAGTAAGATTGCACGTTAAGGAACTCATCTTTGAGTTAATTTGAGACTGTATCTTACCAATATGGAGTATAAATTTAAAGTTTCGTCCTCCATTCTGTTCCCAGTTTTCTTCTCTTTAACAAATAAATCACTGGACTATGTGATAGAAAAGCTGATTTCTGAGGACATTCTGTCCTAAAATAACATTTGATCCAGAAGCTCTCAATTTGAAATAATTTTTAATTGAGACCAAAAGTATATATTTGAACAGGTTAGTAAGCATTTAAGTAATTTAAGTTTAAAATTGAGGTCTCAGTTTCAAACAAAACAGACGAGCTATTAACTAAATCAAAGTATGTAGTATTTTAAAGCTGATAAAAGCTCTAATTTAAGAAAATTAATATTAAGAAAATATTTCAAAACATGTACTTTTTAAAGTGGCATATTAGAGAATATTTGTTCAAGTTTAAAACAGGTTTATTTACTTTAGCAACAAAACACAGCCTTGGTCACAAAGTATAGTTGTTTTTTAACAACTTTATTGAGATACAATTTACATATCATAAAAGTTCACTCATTTAAATGTACAATTTAATGGGTTTTAATGTATTTACAAAGTTTTGCAACCATCACCATAATCTGATTTTAGAACGTTTTTATTGTCCCGGAAAAAAATGTACCAATTAGCAGTCACTCCTCATTCCCTGACTCCAGCCCTCAGCAACAGCTAATCTACTTTTCGCCTCCAAAGATTTGAGCATTCATGTAAATAGGCTTTTTTTCAAAGAGACCAGATGCTGTTTGAACCCAACTGACATTGTACTAACGGCTTCTTTCCCTTAGCACAGTGTCTTTGAATTTCATTCATATTGCAACATGTATCAGTACTTAATTCCTTTAAATTACCAAATACTATTTCATTGTGTGGATACACCACATTCGTTTACCCATCCATCAGTTGATGGAAATTTTAGCCACTGAAGAATAGCAAACAAAACCAGAAGATAACACTATACATCCACTCAATGACTATATTTAAAAAGACAGGTAATAGCAAGTGTTGGGAAAATGTGGAAAAACTGGATTCCTCATACTTTGTTGGCAAGAATGTAAAATTGTGCAACCTCTTTGTAAAAGAGTATAGCAGTTCTTCAGAATATTACCTATTCAGTTACCCCAGGACCCTCCACTCCACTCCCAGGTGTATGTTCCAGAGAAATGAAAATGTAAGTCCACATCAACACAGGTACATGAATGTTTATAGCAACACCATGCATATTAGTGAAGATTTATTTTTACAAACATGTTTCTAATATGAAATTTGATATGTCTAAATTATATGCAACTTGGCAAACATTCCATGTGACAGAAGATGTTTGGGAAGCTTTGGAGAGGTATATTGTGGTAACATCGCCCGGTGTAGATTATCAGTTTCTTGAAGAACAAACAGCTTTTTCTCTTGCTTGTTTTTGTTTTGATTTTAAATATCATCAGGGAAGCATCATTAAAGTAGAATTTCTGTTTTCTGAAAAAGCCCTCATCAGCCATTATTAAGTAGAATGGTGTCATTAAATATAACAACTAAAAGAAGCATGTTACTATAATTATTATTTTGGTGATAGAGTACTTTGTCTTTGATATTTTAGCCAGAGTTACATTCTTCATCTTCAGAGAGTTCCCCTCTTAAGTTTAGTGCCCCACTAGGTCACCAAGTCAGCAAACTCTGACGAGATTTAAGTGGCCTAAATGTTTTTCGTTTCTTGCTTATTTTCACTTCATTTCCCAGAGCCATTGCCCTATCTGCCTGTGTGTGTTGCTTGAGCCAGGCTGCATGCTTCTTAAAGATTACATTCCAATGACCCTGCTTTGTCTTTATTTCTACCTTAAGGTCAGGGCGTTCCAGGGTCAGGAAGAAAAGGGAGGAATAATTTGTATGCAGGAAAATATAAACGGGCCTGTTTTGCTGGGGTATTCAGAGAAATAAGGTAAAGAGGTCTCTCCGCAGGGAGCAGAAATGGGTACGTTCCATCAGTCCATTTCACCCATGGTTTAAGTTCTTCCTGATCAGGTCTGTCAGTCCCCATTGCTTTTTGTTTTTAGTAAAGCACAATCTTACAAGATGATCTTAGGGACTTGGGACATAACACTTCATAAGCATTCTCAATGGTAAAAAGTCATTCACTCCTTCCTTGTACCCTACACGTGCCTAGACTAGTGCCAGGTATGCAGCAGTTTCTCAATACATGTCTCTAAAACTCATGAACTCCAAAAGCGAGGAGGAAAGCTGAAGCTGGAGATAGGAACATATTCTGCAAGCCCTAGGATTAAAATAGGAGAGTGAAGTGATTGGGTTTAACTTGCAGAAGGAATTCTCTTGTCTCTGTGTTGAAGATGGGTTGGAGAATAACAAAGGTAAGACTGTCCATGTAGAGAAAACGCACTTTTTGCCTAAACTAGAGAAATGAAGAGGAAGAGATGGCATTCTAAAGACACAAAGGCAAGTGATCTGTGAAGCTGGAGGACTCGGGATGTGGAGGGACAGAGTGAGGGAAGGCCCAGGATTATTGCGCAGGAGCTAAGCTTAGCTGGGGACCAGGGGAGGCGCCTTTACCTGGGGCAGGACCTTCCTTACACGGGGGTTGAGGAAGAAGCAGCCAGGCTTGGCTTCCATCAAGGTTTCTGTATCTAGGTGATACCTGGTGATGTGTCGACAGGCAGTGGGTTAAGAAGGTCTCGATTTCAGGAAAGGGCTATGGCCTGGTCACATATATTAGCCAGCCGTCCACATAGAGGTGGCAGTTTATGTCTTCAGAATGGTTGCTTCCAGGAAAAGAGTATAGGATGAGAAAAGCAGTAGGAATGGAGACCAAAAGCCCCAGCTCAGGTGTGGGTGAAACCCTTTACCAGAGGGGCTGGGCCATTCACAAAATCTACCATTATTAATAAAGCTTCTGCCACCCCTATTCTGGGCTGAATTTGTTCCCCCGACAAAATGTCCTATGTTGAAGTCCTAATCCCCAACACCTCCAAATGGGGCCCTGTTTGGAAAGAGTCTCCTTGGATGTAATCAGTCAAGATGACGTCACTGGAGTAGGGTGGGCCCCTAATCCGGCATGACTGTGTCCCTATAAAAAGAAGGCCAGGTGAAGAAGCAGACACACGGGAGAACGCTGCATGGAGACTGGAGTTCTGCTGTCAAGGAATCGTGGAAGCCGGGGGAAGAGCCTGCAACAGATCCTTCTGCAGCACCTGCAGAGGAAGCACAGCCCTGCCGACGGCTGGATCTTACACTTCTGGCTTCCAGAACAGTGAGTCAATAAATTTCTGTTGTTTCAGCAGCTCAGTTTGCGGTCCTTTCCTGTGCTGGCTCGAGGAAACCGTACAACCCCCATGCCATGCAAAACAAACGTTATATTCTAACCTTCAGTAATACTCCCTCTCCCAAGTCCTGACATTTTTCTTTTTCTTTGATCTTTGCCCCCTGATTCTCAGAGGTTCCTGGATGGGCAGGTCTCCCCATGTGTACTCACCAGTGCAAGCCCACACCCCAATGCCCTGAGACTGAAATTACGCCAGCAAGTCTCAGCCACTTCAAAGAACCTCATCTGTCTATATGCAACTCTTGAGTTTTTAGATTTCAGCCCTGCTTGAAGTAAGTCAAGTGATATCATTGTCCTCAAGTTTCCTCATATGGTGGTTAGATTGCAAGACCATCTCCAGCTCAAAGTTTCCACAAGCAGTTGAATTGAAAATAATTCTCAGAAAGGTGAGGAGGAGTGGCCCAATCCCTTCCCTCATCTCAGCCCTTCTTACCACTAAACTTCCTGAGCTTTTATCTGGGGAAGTGGGGAAGCATCTGTGACATTAACAGGTAAATCCCTAAGGTTTTTGGCCATATCTTTAAGCCTTTCCTGTAGACCTTCTACATCCGAAATCCCCATGACTGGAATAGACACTGCATTAACATTATTTTCCCCTTTATCCTAAAGCTGTCATCTTACAGTTTCAAGCAGTACTGTGATTCAATGTTAACCATGATGACTTACACAACCACATTTACAAGACCACAACTCAAATCATTTTTAGATTTCATCCTTCTAGAAGGTGGCTTAAGTTGTTTTATTAATTCCCGCCCATAAAGCCTATCTGAGTCTATTTCACGGTGTATCCCTCTTTCTCTACCATCGATATTAGATTATTCACCTATTGTATTTGTATTCTCACCTTTTCTAACTATACTACTCTAACTTACAACTTCAAATTCAATTTTTTTCATAAAACCACTAACCACCTAATCAAACAAACAAACATTCTATTCTAGCCTTAGAATCTGCAGCTCAACCTGGTAAGCCCTGTACCAGACTAATGGTGTTATCAGCATGTCCTAAATACTGTTATCTAAATGTTATTGAAACTTTATCACATGTCAACTTGGGAAAAAATGTTGTGCATATTTTTGAGATAAGGCCACTTTGTTGGTTCAAGGAATATATCTGCAAGCAACATTCCTTGCTGTTTTTTTCTTAATGTCATTACTATAGCTGTGAAATGCAAAATTTATAAAAATATTAATATCGTGACATGAAGTAACACTATATTGTCATTTCATACCTATTAGCAATTCAAGAGAAAAGAGTATGTTCTTCTCGATCTTAACATTGATAAAAATTATAAACATATGTTTTAAACAATATATTTCACTTGTTCATCCACCAAGCACAAAGCAGGTTCTTATAAAAAACAAAATATTATTAATTGGTTATCCAAAAGCATAGTTAACAGTGTAGAACCCTGTTTTTAATTAAGCATTTTTGTATATGAGAGTTTCAGAGGTAATAGAAGTGGCCATTTTGTAAATGGCTGGTGACAGCGTCATATTGAATGGGATGAGATTCTTATGGTGTATACGACAATAGTCTATTCCTTCAAAGGGAGAGGTGACAGGGAGGTTAATCAACCTTTCATCTCATCCTTTATTGACGACAATGTAAAGAGAAATTAATTTCAAAAGAATAGTTTGTGCGTACGGGTCGTTTTACGCATTTTCTAGATAAAGGAGCTGTTATCCAAAAGCTAGTTGCAGCCAACGATAGCCAAGTTAACCACATCGTCCTATTTCTGTTATCAGGAAGAAGCGTCTAGCAAACCATCTACACTAATGCAAAGGACAACTTTCTATCTAAATAATCTGAATTTAAATTCAGTAGATTTAAATTAAGAAGCTTTGGCCAGGCGCCGTGGCTCATGACTGTAATCCCGGCACTTTGGGAGGCCGAGGTGGGCAGACCAAGGGGTCAGGAGTTCAAGACCAGCCTGACCAAGATGCTGCCACCCCATATCTATCAAAAATACAAAAATTAGCCAGGATTCGTGGCACACGCCTGTAATCCCAGCTACTCAGGAGGCTGAGGCAGGAGAATCGCTTGAACCCTGGCGGCAGAGGTTGCAGTGAGCTGAGACTGTGCTGCTACACTCCAGCCTGGGCGACAGACCAAGACTCTGTCTCAAAAATAAATAAATAAATAAAATAAGTTTTGACTTCATTGTTAATGAGATTCTACCTTATTGCAACCTGGGCTTCTTTACAATTCTAAGGAGACAGTTTTGTTTTTGTTTTGAGATGGAGTCTCCCTGTCACCCAGGCTGGAGTGCAGAGGTGCAATCTCGGCTCACTTCAACCTCTGCCTCTCGGGTTCAAGCGATTCTCCTGCCTCAGCCTCCTGAGTAGCTGGGATTACAGGCGCAGGCCACCATGCCTGGCTAATTTTTGTATTTTTGGTCAGACGGGGTTTCAACTTGTTGACCAGGATGGTCTCGATCTCCTGACCTCGTGATCCACCCACCTCACCCTCCCAAAGTGCTCGGATTGCAGGCGTGAGCCACCCGTGCCGGGCCCAGCTAGGAGTTTTCTAAGAAAAACTGCCTTGCCTACCTCTCTGTCTCTCTCTTCTCCCTCTCTCTCTTTCTCTCTCCCCCCAGGCAGGGCAGGCCCACATTAGTACCCATGATTAGGGAACTGTAGACTTGTCGTTGTCTTCTTTATAAATCAATGGAATGTCATAAATATTTTTCTGATAGGTAAGGCATTATGGTTATACTAATGGAATTATGGCGCCATCGTGTGGTAAGATATAGAAACTTATGTTTTTAAAATTATTTTTTACTTAAATACTTAAAATGTACTAAAAAATACAGAAATAATAACACATACTTGTGTACCCAAATTTACCATATTACCTTATATATTTCTCTAAATTAAAGAAATAATCTTCACAAATACACAGATACTACCCCATTTCTCCATTCTCAGAGGTAACTACTGACTTTTGAGTGTTAGTTTTGTTTCTTATGTAAATATGTATTATTCATAATTACTATGAACCATTATTTTATAATACGGAATGTCTACAACACATATGGCCTCATTCTATAGAGATACATATTGGCAGATATACGTGTGTGTATGCATATATATTCTCTTGCAATTTGTGGTATTCACTCAGCGGTAGGTTTTGAAGTTTTATGTGTTTATATTTGTATTTCTAGTTATTTTTTTTAACAACAGTGTGGTATTAATACATTTCTTTCAGCAGGACAGTGAAGTTGATTCCATTTGCTCAATATGATAAATTGCACGGCAAAGAATATTCTTTTACATGTCACAGTGTATGAGTTTCCTTCGGGGTTAAAACCTTGGTATGAAATTGCTTTCCAAACCTTATGCTCCTGTCTATGTTTGTAATGTCTTTGTAGGCATTAAAACATCTAAGCTACAAGGTTGAATCAATGAGGCGAAAGCAGAACTCTTTCTGTTGTGTTCTTGACGTTAAAGGGTTGTTTCTATTTCACCATCATGTGTAACGTTTGCTATTGTTTATTATGCGTATCCTTTAGCAAGTTAAGAAAATTCCCTTCCCCTCCAAATGTTCTAACAATTTTATCTTGAATAAATACTATTTTAAAATGCATTTTTTTATCCATTGGAATGGAATCAAACATTTTTCCTTTTTGACAATTTTTATGTGCTTGAAGTAAAGGGATATTTTACATACACTCATTTCAGAAAAAAAAAAAAAAGCATTTAAACAGGACTTCCTCTCTACCCAGATGATAAGTGGAGTTTTGGCTCCATATCTTTGCTAGGCTCGACATACTTTGAAATGTGCTTTTTGCTGGGTGTGAGATGAGCCACTTTCATTGTGCTTGCCACCACTAGCAAGTTTAAAAATGTAGGTTTCTGTTCTCTTAGCCCTTTATTTGTCTATATAAAATATTGCAAAGAATATACATCTGGGATAATTATGTTGGCTAGTCAGTTAACAAGACAGCCAGATCTATATTCTCCTGACACAACTGGTTTGTTACTGCCTTTACTTTTACAACTTCCTTTGTAAATTCTAAGCTCTTTAAGGACAAGGAGCTTGGTTACTTTATATTCTCATGCAGCATACTGCCAGACACATAGTAAATCTCTACAGATGTTTGTAGAAAAAATAAATGAGTAGCATCAGGGAAAATCTTGCTTTTATTTGTATTTGAGTTATTAATTTTGAGACAAACATATTATTTAAATTTAAATTTAACTCTTCATTAAACTTAATAATGTAGCTCCTATTTTGTTGGGAATAAATTGATTTAACAATAACAAACAGAGAAAGGTTTAATACACAGAAAGTGCAATGGAGTTACAATGTGAGAAGTTTACATTTTTTCTTTGAACTTCAAGGAAGACATATTTATGAAATAAAACCTGGAATTGAAAATATGAAAAGGAAAATGCAATTAAAAATCAGCAAAATTTTATGAAGAAACAAAATTAAATCTCAATGTCAAATATATCACCACTGAAATTTAAAACTTGGTAAAC
This sequence comes from Ateles fusciceps, assembly GCA_036589455.1. Classification (NCBI taxonomy): domain Eukaryota; kingdom Metazoa; phylum Chordata; class Mammalia; order Primates; family Atelidae; genus Ateles; species Ateles fusciceps. The sequence continues at coordinate 1,353,141 of JAZHEH010003213.1, read as the reverse complement.
TGGATATCTTAATTAGACACGGTTGAAAATAGAAACAAGGAGTTGAACAACATGTACAAGAAATTAACTGGAATGCACTGAATAGATAAAGATGGAAAACATGGAGGAGAGGTTAAGACACATGAAGTACAAAATAAGAACGTCCAGGATATGGTTAACAGGACCTTTAATACAGAACTGAGAAATAGGAGTAAAGCAATATTTCAAGACCATGACTAAGAGTTTTCCAAATCATATGAAATAGATGAATCCTCAGCTTCTAAAACCAAACAAATTCCAAGCAAAACAAATGTGCAAACATCTCCCTTTTCAGACAAATTTTAGCGGAGCTATAAAATCCCTCCCCTCAAAATTAAACTCCAAATTACCTATAAAAATAGCTATTAAAAATGATAAGCTAGAAAATACGAGAATAACATCTTCCAAGTGCCAAAGGAACTGCTGTAAATCTAGAGATTTATATTCAGTTAATCTCTCATTGAAGAAAGAGAGAAATAAATAGTCTTCAGACAAACTGAAAATGTCATGAGGGCATATCGTGAAATGAAGGATGTACTCCAGAAAAAAAAAAAAAACACCCAGAAAAACTGTCTGAATTTCAAAACTGAAAGTGAGCAAAGATTCTGGGAAACATGAAGGTCAATCTAAACAAACATAACTTTCATCAAAAGAGAAAAATGTCCAAGAAAAGGTGGCTAAAAAGTAAGTGCAATGGGAAAAAGATCTGAACAGACACCTCCCCAAAGAAGACAGATCGATGGCAAACAGTCATAAACACAAGAAAAGATGCTCAACATCATGTGTTATTAGGGAATTGCAAATTAACACAACAATGAGATATCACAACACACCTACTAGAATAACTAAAATCCAAAATACTGACAACACCAAATGCTGGTGAAGGTGTGGAACAACAGGAACTCTCATTCATTGCTGGGAATGCAAAATAGTTCGATTCCCTCTTATTTGTCATAGATGCTCCCGTGGATGCCTGAAACTGGTAGCACTGAACCCTGCAGCCTTTATATTTTTTCCTGTACAGCAACGGGTGGATAGCATACACAGTATGGATCCCCTGCACAAAGGGGTGATCACATCTCAAGCAGGATGAAGTAGGGTGACATGGGGAACATGATGTTTAAGGGATATATAGATAAATAGATACATAAGTAGATACAGATATGGACTGTGAAATGGTCGTCAAGCTAATTAACACCTTATCTACTTGGTAAGAACATTTAAAATGTTCATCACAGACATGTTTATCGCAGCACTATGCACAATAGCAAAAACACAGAATCAACCTAGGTGCCCATCAAGGGTGGACTGGATAAAGAAAATGTGGTACAACTACACTATGGAATGCTACACAGCCACAAAAAGAATGAAATCACATCTTCTGCAGCAACATGGGTGCAGCTGGAGGCCAATATCCTAAGCTAATTAAGGTAGGAACAGATAAACAAATACCACATGTTCTTACTTACAGGTGGAAGCTAAATATTAGGCACTGACAGATACAAAGACGGGAACGATGGACACTGGAGGCTGCTGGTGGGGGAAGAGGCAAAGAGGGGGAAGGGTTGAAAAATTAACTACTGGGTACTGTGCTCACTGCCTGGGTGACAGGATCAGCCATACTCCAAACCTTAATTCACACTATATGCCTATATAACAAACTGGCACATGTACCCCTGAATCTAAAATAAAAGTTGAAATTAGTAAAAAAATCTTCTCTTGAAGCAATTTCGAAATACACAAACATTATTATTTACTATAGCCACCATGATGTGCAATTGATCACTAAAACTTATCCTTCCTGTTTAACTTAAACTTTGTATCATTTGGTTGACATCTCCCTTTTCCCCATCCACAACCTCCCCTACTCCAGCCCCTGGTAACCACCCTTCTACTCTGATTCTATGAGTTGAACATTTTTTGATTTCACATATAAGTGAGACCATGTGCTATTTGTCTGGCTTTGGCTGGCTTATTTCACTTAGCATAATGGTTTCCAGTTTCATTCATGTTGCAAATGACAAAATTACTGTCTTTTTAAAGTCTGAATACCACTGCACTGTGTGTACCATATTTTCTTTACCCATTCACCCAATAATGGGCACATAACTTTTTTCCCTATCTTGGATATTGTGCTGGGAATGTGGCAGTACAGATATTTCTTTGACATACTAATTTTAATTTCTTTGGATATATACCCAGTAGTGAGATTGCTGGATCATATGGTAGTTCTATATTTAATTTTTTGAGGAACTGCCATACTGTTTTCCATAATGACTGTACTAATTTAAATTCCCACTAACAGTGTACATCGATCGGTTCTTTTCTCCATGTGCTCATCAGCACTTGCTATGTTTTGTCTTTTTGACAATAGCCAATCTAACAGGTATGAGGTATGAGTTGATATCTCACTGTGGGTTTTATCTGCAGTTGCCTGATGATTCACGATGGACATTTTTTCATGTCTGTTGGCTATTTGTGTGTCTTCTTTTGAGAAATATCTGTTCATGTCCTTTGCCCATTTTTTGATCAGGTTTTGTTGTTGTTTTTGGTGCTGTTGAGTTGTTTGAGCTCCTGAAGTTTTTTTTATGAGCTTAAAATTTGTGTGGTTGGATATGGGGGCTGTGGGGCTAGGAGTGCTGTCCGATTTTCTCATGCTCCTCCTGGATGTGTTCCCCACTGAGTAACCACACACACCTCATTTGCCTCCCCGGACGATGCCTGAATTCAGGAATGGCCATAGAGAGCCCCGCCTTCCGCATTTTAGTTCCCAGTGGTTTCACTTCCTCCACTGCTTCCCCGTGGGTGCCCTGCCTCCTAATATTTACACACATCAAAGGGCACTGAAGTATGGACAGAAGTCTAGTTCTAATCCCTAGATAGAACTGGATTTCCCATACATTCTCAGTTGATACATGTACGCTGGACTTTAATAATAAAGTTATGCTTAACAAAATACAAGCAAATTCCAGGCCAATGCTGTTGAATGAAAGAGTCTTTTAAAATTATTTACAGCATCTCTTACCTCTGGAAGTTAGCTGGTCTCTTCTGTCTCTTCAAGCAGATACAAAGTTGTTGCCACCAGAGAGCACCATGGTACTGTCTCAGTCTTTATACGTCACTTTTTCATTAATCCCTCATGTTAGGGGTGACAAGGAATAGCAAAGACATTTCAACTGAATTTGGAAAATTCTTTCATTCTATTTCTGAATTAAAAAATTAAATATGAAAACATTTTTAAATTATGATTTGAAACATCAAAACAAAACTTTTAAATAGTTTTGCTAAAAATTGATCGTTGTGATTTAATGTAATTATGTTTTACTTAAGTTCATATGCCATCTGTTTGCTGATTCTCATGAGATGTTTGTGTAACAATTTGTGAGTCTTGTCAGTTTAAGTTAGGTTTAGTGTAAAAAATCTGGGTTCATCCTATTTATGAATCTCGAGAATTGCTGATCTGTCTTTGAATATTGTTTCAGAATTATGCCATTCTTTTATTGAATACACATTTACATCTGTCCTTCCCCTTTCCACATCTGCAACTCAATAAATATTATCTAAGGGTACTTTTATATCTAATTGTTTATTACTTTATACCAACATCTTCAGAAGGCACTAGCCAGAAAATATTGCTTCAGTGATACAAAACATGGTTGGTGTCTGCATGAGTCAAAATTGACTGTGCACTTATGTTCTCTTTATAACCCTGATGATGCTTTTTAAATAAAGCTTGTGTGTTCAGGACCTCCAAAGGAGTAAACATCCTAGAGTTTCTTCATCCTTTGAATGTTCATAATTTGATAAAATATGCACCAGTGTTTCCATTGTGTAATACATGCTTCATACTCCATTTTCTGAAATGGCTAAGAATACAATATTGTGTCCGTATGATCAAACATCGTGTTTGGTCAAATATGGTATTACCAGTGTGCTTACCAAGCTTATTCAGAAGGTACTGCCTGCATACCATTGTATTATATCTAAAAAATGCAGTCTTATATAACAAACATAAGCCACCCCCTCAAGATATACAAAATACTTCACTGCTAGATTTGCAAGTTATTACTTGAAATTAAAATGTGTAGAAAATACTCCTTATTATAGCTCTTCCTGTACTAGCTCTGAAGAGATAATCCAATAATCTACTGATTAGTTTCCTCATAGACTTTACTTTAAAATTTTAAAACTTCTGTATTTGGGTTTTGTTTCTGGTAGGGGGAGCAAAATTGTGAGAGACACACAAATGTCAATAGTTTATATGAAAGAAATGCAACTTGTATGATTTAAAATAACAGAAGATATGCTATAACGGTGAAGTGGGTGTCTGTCACTGCAGCTCTTACATTATATGTCTATTATGTTCAGTTACATGGAATATTTGTGCTTTAGGAAACTTTAATTTGGATTAAATCTGTGGCCATATTATTAACATATATGAGCCTTCCTTACCAGCTTCTGGTGGTGATTAAATGAGAAAGGCAGGAGATAGTTCTTTCCAGATACATTTAAACTATTGTCTCAAAAACTGCTCTTCAGAACACTACTCCAGGAAAAGAGGAGTGGGTTTCCCACAGAAGAAACCTGATTTGGTGATCAGGTAAGTATAGAAAATCCTCTACTCCCAAACCTAAAATGCAATAAAAAATATATATATATTTAAAAAAAAAAAAAAGATTCAATCCTATTAGTTGAATGGACACACAGGAAAAAAAAAATATGAACCCTCTATGTGTACTCTGTTACAAAAAATATACCCCCCTCTATTTGTAAAAAAAAAAAAAAAAGAAAGAAAGAAAGAAAATCCTGCTCAACATAATTTCCTTCCTAAAGGTTCACAGTGAGCATTATTATTTAAGAGCTTTGAGAAATTCTGGAATAAAGAGACCTGATGGAAATTTTTTAATACACTGTTGCCAATTTATAAGACCATAACTGTAATATGTTGAGGAAGCACTCCACAGAACACCCTTGGGAAATGTCAGTCTTACAAGAGTATGATGGAACACCTGTCACCCCAACACTGCCAATAAACATTTTAACAGATTTGCAGAAATAACAATTGACTTATATAATTACTGTAGGTGAAGCTGACTCACAAATATATCTCAGCTGCATTTGTGTAATTATAATTGTGTAACTCACAATTGAAGATTTTGGTACAATGACAAAATCGTATTCTAGCTTGTTCTTTCTAAAGATGTTTAAGAACTTCTCAACTGGAATGTAGGAGAAATTATAAGTAAGGTCTGGAAGTTTTGCCTTTAAAAACAAAAAAGTTTAGGCCAGCAGCGGTGGCTCACGCCTGCAATCCCAGCACTTTGGGAGCCCGAGGTGGGTGGATCACGAGGTCAGGAGTTCAAGACCAGCCAGACCAACATAGTGAAACCTCGTCTCTACTAAAAATCCAAAAATTTAGGCATGGTGGCAAGCGCCTGTAATCCCAGCTATTCTGGAGTATGAGGCAGGAAAATTGCTTGAACCATGGAGGCGGAGGTTGCAGTGAGCTGAGATCTTGCCATTGCACTTCAGCCCAGGCAACAGTGCAAGGCTCTGTCTCAAACAAAAAAAAAAAAAGATGAACGGGCCCGGTGGCTCACGCCTGTAATCCCAACACTTTGGGAAGCCAATCACTTGAGGTCAAGAGTTGGAGACCAGCCTGGCCAACATGGCGAAACCCCATCTCTACTAAAAACACGAAAAATTAGCTGGCTTTGGTGGCGCATGGCTGTAATTTCAGCTACTCGGGAGGCTGAGGCAGGAGAATCACTTGAACCTGAGAAGCAGAAGTTCCACTGAGCTGAGATCGTGCCACTGCACTCCAGCCTGGGCAACAAAAGTGAAACTCCATCTCAAAAAAATAAAATAGACAACTGAGGAATGGAAATCCAGGTTTGCCACTTACCAGCTGAGTGATCTTGGATAAGCTATCTCAATTTTCTGGCTCTTCTGGACATTAAATTATGTAACATATAATGCTAAAGATACATAGCAAACATGGAATAGATATTAGAGGGTTTTTACCTTCTGTCATAACATGCTTTTAAATCCTATAGTTTTACACAGCATGTGTTCTAGTAAACTAGTTGCTAATGGGTTTCTATTCAAAAAAGTCATTTGCATTCATGTACCCCGTTCTATGGTGGACACCTCGTGTTCTTGACTACCTGTCATCCAACCCTCTCTCTTTCCAAAAGTACCCTGATTTATTATTCGGGCATTAACCTTTCTACAGTATAGCCTCTGCATGTCGGGAAATGTGCCCACCTCAAGCTCCGAGGTTGGCTGTAGGGGTTGATTTAGGAAAAGGTGATGATACAAATGAGACCCAGGAGAGTGCTCCTGTATGCCATTTCTAGCCTAGGGTGTAAACGGGGTGCTGTCCTGGGTGGGGCATTCTCCATCTGCCCATCTACACCCATTCTCCACCTCGTCACTCTAGGCTTTATGTCTTGAAAACATCTTCCACTGATTGCCTCATGTACTTTCCTGGGATCTCTTGTTTGGGGATGATTTGGGCTAATGGAAGACACTGGAACAGAATATATAGTAAGATAAAATAATGGCTATCTTTCATCTTTCTCTCCCCCTCGACTGTCTCTCAGCATGTTGTTATGTAGACCTACGTAGCCTCTCCTATTAACTTCAAGACTTTCAGAGGCTATCGCAGGAAAAGAATTGGCATGGCAAATTCAAAAATTTTTTTTGTATTCTGAAACCAAAGAAGTCTTAGAGCTGACTCATATCAACAACTTTTATTTCATCACATGAATAAATGAATAAGAATATAAGAAAATATTAATGGAGAATAAATGAATAAATATATAAATAAATGGGAATACGGTAACTAGAGATGCTGTGATCACGTGGCATTCTAGTTGTTGAGGGACACACACAGATGAGGAGTGGACAGTTTTACCTGGATGGGGACAGAGATGTCCAGGAAAGAGGTTTCATAAAGGAAATTACAATTAAGCTCAGTTTTCAGAAATAAATATTTTCAGTGAACACAGAGGAAAAGGAAGATACTAGCAGGTGATTGTTCAACTGCCTAATAAAAATCAGAGTTCTATAATGAATATATGTTTTGAGAAACTTTATGTAGTTCATTAGGGTTGAAATACTGAGTCTGAAACATCACAAACAGGGCAAGAGACCCCTCAGAGGCAGACTAGAGTGCCTCGGGTCAGGCCTTTTCCACTACATGAGAGAAGTGGCTTCATCCTGCTGTCAGACAGAGGGTTTGTGTTTATGGATAGTAGGCAAGAGGTAAATATGACCAGTGCTGTGCCTTTTTTTTTTTCTTTTTGAGCCGGGATCTCACTCTGTTGCCCAGGCTGGAGTGCAGTGGTGCAATCTTGGCTTACTGGAGCCTGGAACTCCCAGGCTCAAGCAATCCTCCTGCCTCAGTCTCCTGAGTACCTAAGGCCACAGGCATGTGCCACCACACCCAGCTAATTTTGTTTTTAGTTTTTGTAGAGACAAGATCTTGTTATATTGCCCAAGCTGGTCTTGAATTCCTGGGCTAAAGCAATCCTCCCGATAAGGGAGTGCTGGAAAGGGAAGAGCAGTCCCTTTAAATGATTGGGAAGCCTGGAAGGGAAGTGCTGGGTAGAGGTGGGCGTGGTCCTTAGCTAGGGCTCCACCCCACGGACCTAGGTGAGGACAGACATTTCCGGTCCAGATGTTGCATTTCCCAAGACCACCCTGGCCTGCCACGCCCCCATCCTGTACCTATAAAAACCCTGAGACCCTAGCAGGAAGACACATGGGTGGCTGGACATCCTGAGGAACACTGTGGAAGAATACATAAATGTCTGGGCATGGGTCGTAGAGGAAAGCACGCCCATGGAGGAGTACACCAGGCCAGCAGTCCATCGACCATCATCGGCAGCAGCGGCAGTCTCCCGACTCCAGGGGGAAAACCATTTCACTTCTGGCTCCTCCGTCTGTTGAGAGCTACTTCCACTAATATAAAACCTTGCCCTAATTCTCCAAGTCCACGTGTGACCCGAGTCTTCCGGTGCATGAAGACAAAAACCCAGTATACAGAAAGCCCTCGCCCTTAGGACAAGATAGAGGGTCCAACTGAGTTGGTTAACACAAGCCGCCTATAGATGGCAAAACTGAAAGAGCACCCTGTAATACATGCCCACTGCTGCTTCAGGAGCTGTGAACATTCACCCCTAGACACTGCTGTGGTGTTGGAGCCCCACAGCCTGCCTGTCTGTATGCTGCCCTAGAAGTCTGAGCAGCCGGGCACTGAAGAAGCGGGCCACAGCCCCGCATCTCATGCCCGACAAGGGAACCTGTTTTGCTCCTGCCTTGGCCTTCCAAATTTCTGGGATTATAGGTGTGAGCCACCCTCTCTGGCCCCCAGTGTTGCATTTTAAAAAGAATCTTTGGATGATGTAGAGAATGAATGAATGGAGATAAGCAAACTGAGTACAGAGCTGTAGTAAACATAATTATGTGGGTGAGAGATTCCAAATTAAAATCTGACAGTGGGATGGAGGAATCTGCTTTTAGACGGGTAAACTAGCGGTGTTAAAGAAGTGATTTATAGAACAGGTGTGCACGATGAACAGGATGAATTCCATATTTCTAGCCTTGCTGTACCGAAGATGTCTTTGCTTGGGATTCCGTAACAAATACCATACACTGAGTGGCTTAAAAAAGGGAACTTCACTTTCTGAAAGTTCTGGAGCCTGGAAGTCAGGGCTAGGGTGCCAGCATGGTTGGGTTTCAGTGAGGGCTCCCCTGGGGTTGCAGATCCTACCTGCTCACTGAGGGCTCACATAGCCTCTTCCTTGTATGCATTCGGAGAAAGCGAGGTCTCTGGTATCTTCTCTTATGGAACACTAATCCTATCATATCACGGTCCTACTCTTACAAACTCATTTAACGGTAATAATTTCTTTATAGGCTCTATTCCCAAATACAGTCACACAGAGGGCTGGACTTTAGCATGTGAATTCTGGGGACACAATGCAGCCCATAACAGAAGAGCTTCCTCTCAACAGCGAAGCTTAAATATCTGTTGTTGCACTTTTATATAGCAGTCCTAGAATTTTTCCCATCCTTTTGGCATTATTCTCTAATAAGTAGTTACAACGTATTTGAGCTTTTGAGGCCTGTGTGCTTTCTGATGTAAGTAGATTCCTTTTACTGTATCACAGTGGCATTTGACTGGAAAAGATGAGTCTCTTAAAAATAATGCTGTGTTCAAGCTCTTGATGTGATCAGCAATGCAGTTCATATGTTTCTGGACCCTGAGGGAATCACACTTAAGAAACATTTTCCAACAGAATCAGTACATTTAATATCCATTAAAGTTGAGATGAAGACACCACCATTTGAACTTTTCCAGTCCTCTGTGCTTTTGTGAATTAGCCTCCAAAGGAAAGTTAGTGATCCCGGATCATCATATTTATGGTTATTCTTTGAATAACCATTTATAGCAATACCCACACATCTGATATGTAGAAAATCCATTTTCTCCAGGATAATACAAGGTAGACCCAGATAACTGGTAAATGGGCTATTGGTGCTATTCAAATTCCGTGTCAAAAACAGTAAGATTGATAGATGGTAGAATGAGAGAATCAATACTGTGGAACATACTAAGCCAGGTGCCAAGGACATAGATACAAATCAAGCACATACTCTACCGAGAGGAAGATTCACTCATTTATTCAGCAAACACTTATTCAATATTACTTTATGGCCAAATAGTGGAGTGAGAAAGAAAATAACTAAGAATGATACCTACCATCATGGATCTTGTACTATATAAGAAGCAATGGCTGGCCTGGTGCAGTGACTCACCCCTGTAATTCCAGCACTTTGAGAGGCCGAGACTGGTGGATCATGAGGTCAGGAGTTCAAGATCAGCCTGGCCAACATGGTGAAACCCTGTCTCTACTAAAAATACAAAAATTAGCCAGAGGTGGTGGCGGGCGCCCATAGTCCCAGCTACTCAGTAGGCTAAGGCAAGAGAATTGCTTGAACCCAGGAGGCAGAGGTTGCAGTGAGCCAAGACCACACCATTGCACTCCAGCCTGGATGGCAGAGTGAGACTCTGTCTCAAAAAAAAAAGAAAGAAAAGCAATGACAATGAAGAACAATTGCAAAAAATTCCAAAATCCCACTTTAATAAGTGCTATCGAAGAAAACTACATTCAAGTAGTGATCCTAACACTAATTTCAAGGACTTGTAATACACAAAGTATTTAATATTTTCTAAAACAAGTTAATCTCTCGATAGTCCAGAACTGTGGGTTTCCTAACACTCTCAAATATGTGGACAACAGCTGTTCTCTGTCAATGCATTATAATACCTCTAATGATATGAACATGCGCATGAATCCAGTGCTGTGCACAAAGAGCTCAAAGGTCCACACAGGAACTGTGAATATCCCCTCCATAGTTCTGTTGCTGCAGCATAAGCAAATACATCCTTCACTTTGTCCCGGTCATGTGTCATCAGAATACCCGCCTCCCTCCTGCAGTCTATCACTACATGTGAATTGGTAATTTCTGTGAACCTTTCAAAACATCATTTATAGCAATACCCACACATTAATTCATATTGTTATTGAGAGGTTACAATGAATACATGTTTTGAAGTAGGAAATTTTTTACTTTATTGTATTACTGTGAGATTCAAATGGTCACACTTTAAATTCTTCATCTCAGTGACACGAAATCCGACCCTTGCCTCTGCTTCTTTCATCATTTTTGAACTGAATAAAAATAAAATGAATGGGGAGATCATGGTTTATTATCTTTGTTCCTTCCATAGCACCTGACTCTTTAGTAGTCTTTCATTCCATTCTAGATCTATTTGTTTGACCCTATGTGCTGGGTACAGAACTGTAGGAAGAAAAAGCAAGGATTCACGAGGAAAAAAATACACTTGTTTACAATCTATTACATAGAGGAAAATATTAGATATTTTAAAGTACATATTCTCTTTTAATCAAAACATTTCAGAGAAACGTACTGTTGTTCTCATTTTACCAAAGAGGAAACTTGATCTGGGAGAGATTAAGCAACTCTCTCAAGACTTAATAGTTTGTAAGAAGCAGCTGTTCTCTCTGACATTAACATCAATTCTATTTCCACTATGATACGTAAGACTACCTCAGCTAAGCAAAAACACTAGCTGTTCAAATGCCTTTACCACCCTCCCTGCTTCACTCACCTGGAGAATTATTCCTCTGATGTGTAAAATTATTCCTCTGATGTGTAAAAGAAAGAATTGAACAGATGAAGACTAAAACCTGTTCACTCGTTGTATTAACTAATCGGAGTGCCTAGCAGGCACCAGGCATTCTGGGGGTTGGAGATATAAAAATGCCTGCCACTGTGAAGCTTATATTTTTATGTAGTAGCAAAAGATCAAGAACAATGGACCAAAGACACACACAAACACACACAGACACTCATGTAGTCATGCGTCAATTAATGATAGGGATACATTCTGAGAAACACACTCTTAGGCAATTCCATCATGTGAACACCCTGTGTACTTCCACAAACCTAGAGGGTATGGCCTGCTACATACCTAGGCTATATGATGCAACCTCTTGCTCTTAACAAACCCGTATGGCATATGATTGTACTGAATACTGGAGGCAACTGTAGCATAATGGTAAATACGTATCTAAATATATCTAAACAAAGAAAAAGTATAGTAAAAATGCAACATTAGTCTTACAGGACCTCCATCATATATGCAGTCTGTTGTTGAGCAAAACATCATCCTGTGATGCATGACTATATAAGATGAACAAGATATTATATATAAAAACAACTGTATATGTTATTAACAAGATATTACATACAAGATATATGTGTACATCCATGCATATATGCAATATACTTATACATGCATGTGTGTATATATGTGGTTTTGGTCTGAAATGCAACATACGATACATACACATATATGTGTATGTATATATATGTATTTTTTTTCCTGAAATATCACTGAGGTAAATAAAGGTTGTCAATGAAGAGCACTAATATGGTACCAACCATATATTCAAAATACTTGGGTAAAACATAACAATACAACAATAAAAAATGAGACAAATAAAATACAATATAGTATAACAACTATTTACCTAGCATTTACATTATATTGAGTATTATAACTAATCTAGAGTTGCTGGAAAGTACACAGAATAGGTTATATACAAATATTACTCCATTTGAGCACCTGTGAATTTTGGTATTTGCAGGGACCCTGGAATCGATCCCTCATGGATACCAAAGGAGGACTGTACATTAAAATGTAGGAGTAAAGACTTCCTTTTCTATAGGGATTCAACATCAGAACATTCTGCTTCTCTCTCCAGATTATCCCCAGATTCTTGATATGAAACGTCAGCAGAGTCGGTCACAGAAAGATGGGTTAGATTTTTTTGTTGTTGTTTTTCACGCCATTGTACCTTTACTAATATCACAGCTGGGGAGTAATAAGTCAGGACTCTTGCCTCAACAAGAGCTCATTCTTCGTAAAGTAAACTTCAGGTCAGATTTCATTAAGCACATCAGAAATACATGTTTCCTTGGTGGATAACACATAATTCCTCCATGTGACATAGTCAAGGACAAAGCTTTGGAATGACATTATCCACGATGAAATCTGCTCAGGGGGTCAGGATGGATATATTGCCCATCATGTGTGGCATCTCAATCACTCACTATTCAGGGATAGAGCTCTCAGGTTAAACCTGAGAACCCATTCGAATTGAGGCATATATTTCACATCTCCCTGTCAACAAATTCTATGTGACATAAAATTGACTACACTAAGATTGAGAATTTTGATACATTTTATTCGGGAAATCTGTTTTAGCATCTGGTTCTAGTTTATTTTTAGACAGCTGAGAAGTGGTTGCAATGACTTGCGGAATCGTTGAAAACTTGATGTCATTCTGTCAACATCTTCATTCATTCTAACCCCTATCAAGATCAAATGCACTTTCTAGAAGAACAGGTTTAAGGTTCTAAAGTCCTGAGTTGTAATATCAGTTCTATTACTTCCTGATTATATAATCTCAGACAATATCTAAGCTTCCTTATCACTTTCCTCAATTTGGAAAATGGCCACAGGACCTAAAGCTATTTCTTAGGGTGTTTTGAGAATTTTGGGAAAGTATTTAAAGGCAGAGAATGCTATAGGTTGTCGTATATTTTAATCACCCTAATCAGATTATTTGATGTTTCCGGGTAAGAAGTTTAGTCTTAGCGTTGCATGCCGTGTGTACAGCTATTGGAATAATGTTGCTAGTTGTGGCACTTTGGGTAAAACTGCAGACTCTGAGAAGTTAAATGATGATCCCCTAAAGATAGTTCAACAGTTCACCAACCGGAAAACAGATAGTCATAAAACACGGTGATAAGTTCCAACACAGAATAATTTCCAGGACATCTATTAGCACATCTAAATAGAAAATTCTAACCCTGAAATAGACGAAAAAAAAAAAAAAAAAAAGCTCAAGTCAAGGACCCTCATAGAAACTGAAGTGGAGCAGAAGCAAAATGCAAAGGTAGTTTTAAGATGTGGTATTCTAAGAATCTTCACCAGGTCCTGGAATGCTTCTGGTTTGAAACCAACCCATTGCTCCATAGATGTTCTTACTGATAAACATAGAAATTGGTCCTTTTGGTCTTAAAAAGCTTGAAATTTATACTTGTTTTATCTGAGTTCCTTTCTCAGAAAAAGGTCTCTCACAAAAAGTATCAAAGAACTGAAACCAAATCATTGCACCAGAAGCTGAACCCCTTATTCACCATGATTGCTTCTTTGCCCCTCCCAAGTTCCTGTTTTCTTACACATTGTTACATTTCTTGCCTGCTGAATAAACTCCTGGTTTTAGTCAGTCAGGGAGATGGATTTGAGACTGAGCTCCCCCTCTCCTTGGCTGCAGCACCTGATTAATGCCTTCTTCCTTGGCAATGCTTGGCATCTCAGTGATTGGCTTTCAGCAGAACCAAGACTGAAGCCCTGCTGGCTTGAACCTGGTTTGATCATGAGTGAGTTGTCCTGGGTTCATACCATATCAGGGCTTTGACGATATTATGGCTGTCAGTTTGTGAGCTAGTCTAAACTCATGACTTAATCTGTTGTTTCCTCCATTATGCCACACATGCCTTAGTTTAAGCCTGTGTTTGGGAGCACAACTGTATGAACTCTTGCCAGCAAGCATTTCTCCTGTTCAGCTGAGGAGATGGTATTAACCTATTGCAGGTCCTTCAATAGTGTGATTCAATTTCTCATCTTAATAAAATGTTACAGCATCAGTGTTTTGGGTTTAATCCACAAGCCATTACCTGGAGGGAATAAAAGCTCTAACATATGCATCTCCCAGGTGTGCTAAATTTCAAAAATGAACTAATTCTAACCTATGCTCTAGAGCCTAGCTTCGGGACTGTCACTTTTTCTCTAGGTTGACAAATAGGTGGTTTGATCCCACGCTCATGGTGAATGTTCTTAGTCAGTGGGTGACCTTTTATCTTCCTACCTAAAAGAAGCCTCCGAATCCTTCCAGACAGTGGTCCAGACTGTTGCTAACTATATATCAGTGCTGGCACACACATGTGTGAGTGACACCTGTTTGTCATTTCAGCTCTAGGGCTTTAGTCTCTTGATCAAGGAACACTGTCAACTTCCACAAACTTAAATAAAAACTTATCAAAAACATATATTAAGTATCATGGGTACAATTAAAGACAAGATGTTGTCTCCATTCTTACACATTTTATGGTTTAATGAGGGAGAAAATACAGGCACATTATTTCTGTGCCCTTCTATGGCCTGTATTGGCGCTCTCTATGACCTAGCCTGTTGTATGGTGGCACTTTTACCTTTACCTGCGGTCTAAACCTTGACTTGGTAATTCCTTTCTTTGTACTGCACCTGTGGCGTTGAGAAAGTTATGAAACTTCACTCTAGTACAATTTATTCTCCTGTAAAATTAAAACACTAATAGTACTGGGACAATTAATCTTATGTGTTAACTCGACTGGACCATAGGATGCCCAGGTAGCTGATTAGACGTCATTTCTGCTGTGTCTGTGAGGGTGTTTCTGGAAGAGGTTAGAATCAGAATCCATGTGTTAAGTGAAGCACATGGCCCTCCCCAATGTGAGTGGGCATCATCCAGTCCACTGAGGGCTCAAATAGAGCAAAAAGCTGGAGAAAGGTGGAATTCACTCTCTGCCTAACCGCTTGGGCTAAAACAGGAACATTCGCCTTCTGTTAGTGCTCCCAGTTCTCAGACCTTCAGACCTGGGGTGCAATCTACACTCATGGCTCTCTGGCTCTCATGCCTTCAAGCTACATCACCAGCTATCTTGGCTGTCCCACATGGAGACAGAAGATTGTGGGACCAAATTCTCAGCCTGTGTATAAAGAGTGCAAAGCACAGTACCTGGCAGTGAAGGAGAGGGAAATACTTCACTGAACCCAGGAGATGGAGGTTGCCGTGGGCCAAGATCACACCACTGCACTCCAGCCTGGTGACAGAGCAAGACTCCACCTCAAAAAAAAAAAAAAAAAGAAAGAAAAAAAGAAAAGAAATGTAAAATAAGAACAGAATCAATGCTAAATCCTGTCTCATTCTAGCAAAAATTAATATTTATATTTAGTACATGAACAAATTGTAAAAAAGTTCCACCCAGGTCTAGAAGATATATTTTGCGAATTAAAAACCACTTGTATTGTTGACTAATTACTTGTTCAAATGTATGTAATATATTGATCAGTTGTTTATTATTAATAATCATAATAATAAGTCAGTTCAGGAAAAAGCATTTAAGTCTGCATGGTTAAGATAAAATATGTTACGTAAAATAACGTATATCAACTGATTTTACAGGCAGAGATCCAGGAGACTGACTAGTAAGAAATTTTTACCTTTAGCCAGCTCTGTCAAATCATAGTGTCTCTTCACTGTGGCTTCTGAAGTGAACAGAGCAGCTCTGGCCACCAAAAATAGTAGAAGTGTTTACATTTCTCTCTAAAGTTTCAATAATTGAGTCTGTTGAGAGAAACTGACAGAGACAGATATTAACAGAAAAATATGTATGCAGATTACTAATATGCACATGCGCAGAGGTGCCACACAAAATACGAAACTCAAAGGGCCAGATGGCTGAAGCTAAAACATACTCTTCATAGGAAAGAGGGCAGCAGGGGAGGTAGAGGGAAGGTAAATAATTTTTAGGAGAGATGAATGGGCCTGAAGAACAGATGATAGCCTGAGATAGAGTTCCTCTGCTCTGGGGGAGGTGGCAACCAGTTATGGGAAGGTGAGGGGTGGAACTTCACTTAAGCAAGGGTTGTCTTATTATGCAGATAAAGCCTCTCAGGTAACAGCCACAGAGGAAGAGCCGAAAAGTCTGTCTAGACAGGCACGGGGACGACCTTTAGTTTTTCTTCAGCGATGAATCTTCCCTGGTTAATAAGATTTCACTCAGGGGATTGAAGGCAATTGTGTTTCTTTTGGAAGAACTTCTCTGATACAGTTTGTGTCCCTTCCCAAATCTCATGCTGAATTATAATCCCCAATGTTGGAGGTGGAGCCTGGTGGGAGGTAATTGGATCATAAGGGTGGATTTCTCAAGAATGGCTTAGCACCATCCCCATGCTGCTGTTCTCATGATAGTGAGTGGGTTCTCAAAAGATTTTTTTTTTTTGACAGAGTCTCGCTCTGTTGCCAGGCTGGAGTGCAGTGGTGCAATCTCTTCTCACTGAACCTCCGCCTTCCAGATTCAAGCCATTCTCCTGCCTCAGCCTCCCCAGTAGCTGGGACTACAGGTGCACACCTCCACACCCAGCTAATTTTTTGTATTTTTAGTAGAGATGGGATTTCACCATGCTGGCCAGGGTGGTCTTGAACTCCTGACCTCAGATGATCCGCCCACCTCCGCCTCCCAAAGTGTTAGAATTACAGGTGTGAGCCACTGTGCCCAGCCTGGGTTGTTTAACAATGAGTAACACCTCTCCTCTGTCTCTCTCTGGTTCCCTCTCCTGCCATGTGAGGGCACCTGCTCCCCCTTTGCCTTCAGCTATGCCTGAAGTTTCCTGAGGCACAGAAGCAAAAGCTGCTATGCTTCCTGTATAGTCTGCTGAAGTGAGCCAATTAAACCTCTTTTCTTTATAAAATACCCAGTCTCAGGTTATTTATTTATAATAACGTGAGAACATACTAATACATTCCCTTAGTCAGAGAGGAAACTTCAGAGAGGCCGTTCCTGTGCTTGGCGGGAGAAACTAGGGGAGGTAGAGAGACCTCGATTCCAAGGCAGTCTAAGCCTTCCCACTTCCCTGTTCTTTGGGGTATCATTTTCTGAGCCCCAATAATGTACAGAGAATTTTGCATAGTATAATAAACAGAGTAAATAAAAGAATACCAAGAAAAAATCATGTGTTCTATAGCAAAATTTTGTAGGAAACGTGGAAAAATAATAGGCTAAAAAATGAAACAATGTAAAATCCTATTCTATTGGAAAACAATTTTCATATGCATTTTCCAATAGATAACAGTGAATATTAAATCCCTCTGGTATTTAGACTACATAGAAACATTGTGGTATAGTGATTGTATTTTTAAATTTAAATAATTGCAATGTAATAGAAATTATAGATTTTATGGCCATTAGAACACAAAAAAAACATTTTATAAGTTAAATTTAAAATATGTGCTAAGTGTTCATCATTTTCCAAAATTATTGTGGTAATATGAAAGAAAAATACAAACAAAAGGCTTAGACCATCTCACCCACTCTACTTAACATTATCAACATTCATCTACAGTATTTTCATCTTTCTATTAAACATGGTATAAAGAAGTAATAAATGATAGCCATTTATTCAGCATCTCCAATATCCCAGGCTCTATGATAAGTGTTTTATGAACTTTTTTTATTAAATCTCATGACAGCCTCATACTAGCTTTAATATTAATGTTCCTGTTTAAATGAGGATTTATGTTTAATCTTCCCACCTATTGTTCAGAAGCCTTGATTTCCTTAGGAATGTGTCTCTTCCTGTTTCCCTTGCTACCTTCAGAGCATTCATGCCAGGGAAGGAAATAGTACCTGCTAGTTAGTTAGAAATGTTGAACAGGTTATACCTCCTAAGGTTATCTGCAGCCCAATAGAGACCCCCAAACCCCCCAAATTCTCCCAGGCTGTAAGTAATGTCTCTACATAAAGAACGTGCAGGTAAGGAAGTAATGCGTATAGCCAGGGACTTATTCCTGAAGGATCTATAATTTCATATCCAGGATACATCATGAGTACACATGAATATGCCTCAGTATTTCTGATTGAAGCTATTTTAATAGAAATAAATTGAGACCAGAGCAACTGACACCCCTTAAAGTCCTCTGTAACATCTGTAAGGCCAGCTTTGCCAGCATTCCTTTATTCTGTATGTTTTTCCAACTTAAAATAGAGGACAGTATCATGTTTATAGTCTTTATAAACCAAAGATAATTAGTTAATATAATTGGTACTAGGAAATGAGAAAGAAGCAGGAAGGGAACCCCAAAACTGAGACAATACTAACCAAAAGAGGGATCAGAGCCGCTGCAGGAGGCAGAAGTGAACACTCAAGGAAAAAATCTTTTAAAACCCTCATCGAGAAGAAATTATTTTAGTTAACAATGGATTAACAAATAGAAAGAGAACCAGGACATAATTCTGTTCCCGTAACTCTCAGGTCATTTCTCACTTGAAAACCTGTGCGACTGCTGCTCTCCTGATTGTATCATTATTTCTGAGCTGTATGTCTTCTTCTCATCTTTCAAGGATAAGCTTAACTATAAACTTTTAAAACATGCTTCTTGGCAATCCTAACTCACATATGAACCTACATTGCCCTCTGTTACCTTTGTGTCATTCTTTTTTTCTCCCACAGATTTTACTTTGTCTTTATTTTCCATTTGTTTTCCTTTTATTAAATATCTCCACAAAGAGTAAGCTCTATCTGAAATATAGTTTGGTATTTTTTGCTGAACTCTGTGCCCCTGGAGTCTAGCAGTGCTTGGCAAAGAGGAAATATGTACTTAATGATAATGTAAAAGAATGCACACCAAGACTTTTGCTTCCAGTAACAAGAAGTGAAATGGCACACTACGTGCGCTCTTGCTGGAAACAACTATAAAAGTGAACAAAATATATGGGGTAACATTATTCATGCTCTGAGAATCAAGCAGCACATGAATGGAATCCCAGAGAAAGGACTAACACAACATGGGCCGGGCGTGGTGGCTCATGCCTGTAATCCCAGCACTTTTGGAGGCTGAGATGGGAGAAGTGCTCTAGGCCAGGAGTTTGAGACCAGCCTGGTCAACATAGCGAGACCCCCCATCTCACATTCATTAAGAAATAATAATAACACAACAGATAAACTCCGTGATCCCCTCATAGTCTCCCCAGGTTTTGCCTGAGGCTTTTTCTTGCTGCTGAATAGAAAGTAGAGCCCAACATACTAGTAGTCTCTCTGAGATGATGAGACAAAGTTTAGATTCTTTGGTTTCAGAAGCAGTTGGAGTTTTCTAAGCAAAGTATTAAAGAAAACAGAGCTGTTCAGGGAAGAGGAGAGCCATAATCTGCATGGGCATATACCGTAAGTCCTCAACCAAGGTTCAGGCTACAAATGCACAGGGTTAGATTTGGTGAGACCTAGAAATTGCATGTCAGAACGAGGAGAGCTAGATAATACCAAAGCTTATACGGTGCCAAGAGAACCTGGAATTTAAGCCAAGGCAGAGTAAAATAGTCTCACTGATGATTACCATTTCAGCTGAGATCCCCAGGAGGCCAGACCTTAAGAAGACCATTCTGTAGAGCAAAGGACATGCCATAGGGTTAAATTTAAAAGGAAAATCTATTTACCCTAACAAAAGTTAAAACAAAGGATGATGAGATGCAAAACATCCACAAATACTTGAACTCCTGCTAGACACAAAAGTAAATAGCCATTATAGGAAAAAGAAATAGTCCAGACCCCCTACCACATATAAACCATGATGTCCAACATAGAAAAAACTACTAGACACGCAAAGATACAGAAAAATGTGATCTATAGTCAAGAGAAAAGCAGTCTGTAGAAATTGGCATTGCAATTATCCACGATGTTATAATTAACAAAGAACTTTAAAGCCACCATTGTAAATACATTTAAGAAAAAAGAAAAGAATAGCTAGGTAATCTGAGTGGCAAAATGGACATGTAAAAATAACAAGTTATATTATTCAAAGTATGAGTTAAACAGATATTCTCTGATAAGAAATTTGTTGCCAGCAATCCTGTGCTACAAAAATGATAAATACTTTAGGCAGGAGAGAAATAACATCACATAAAAACTCAGATGTACCAGCTGCAAGAAGTGAATTAGAAATAACAAATTGATGAATATAAGCAAAAGATTACATTTGCTCTCCTATTAATTTCCTCAGGACATAATTATTTAAAGCAAAAAGAGCATTCTTTTGTGTTTAATACAGATTTAGACTATACTATTGCAGATTCTTACTTTTTTTTTTTTTTTGAGACAGAGTCTTGCTTTATCACCAGGCTGGAGTGCAGTGGCACAATCTTGGCTCACTGCAACCTCCGCCTCCTGGGTTGAAGTGATTCTCCGCCTCAGCCTCCCGAGTAGCTGGGATCACAGGCACGTGCCACCATGCCCGGCTATTTTTTGTACTTTTAGTAGAGACGGGGTTTCACCATCTTGGCCAGGATGGTCTCGATCTCCTGACCTCGTGATCCACCCACCTCGGCCTCCCAAAGTGCTGGGATTACAGGTGTGAGCCACCGTGCCCAGCCAATTCTTACATTTTTAAATAATGAAACATAGAATTAAATCAAAATACACATTATTAAATGCATATTACATATTATATATTCCCTAGAGATATCATTATAAAAACAATACAAAGTTTATTTTAAAAATGTGAAGTTATTACAAAAGAATATTAAGCAAATATTTAATTAATTCCAAAGAAGAAAGAACAGAAGAACACAAAAACTGATGGGAAATCTAGAAAACATCATATATTAGTAGGCCAGAATCCAACCATATCAATATTTATAATCAATGTAAACACTTGAACTAAAAGGCAACGATTTAAAGAAAGTTAAAACAATAAAATCAAATTAATGCTTACAAAAGAAGTGTGTTAAAAATAAACACACATTTGACAAAATCTAGTACAGCAAACAGGGTATAGATGGGCACTTTCTCTTCTCAATAAAGAATATCTACAATGAACCATCATACTTATTGATAGTGAGAAACTTGTAGCTTTACCACTAAGATCAGGAACAAGGCAAGGGTGGCCTCTCTCATCATCCCTTTCAACAATGTACTGAAAATCTTAGCTAATGCAATAAGACGAGAATAGGAAATACAGTATGTACAGATTGGAAAGAAATAACTAAAATTGTCTTTGTTCACACATGATGTGATTGTCTATGTTGAAAAACTGACTAAAAATCCTCCCAGGATGAATAAACAATTATAGCAAGTTTGCAGGATACAAGGCTGGTATAAAAATTCAATTGCTTTTCTATATATCAGTAATGAGCAATTGGAATTTGAAATTAATACACAATATTATTTATATTTAGACCTCTCAAAAATGAAATATCTGGGTAGAAATCTAACAAAATGTGTCCAAGAGCTATATGTAAAAAACTACAAAAGTCCAGTTATAGAAATCAAAGAATAAATAAATAAATGAAGCGATATCACATATTCATGCATAGGAAGATTCAATATAGTCAAAACGTACAGTTTTCCCCAACTAGATCTATAGATTAAATACAACATATATCAAAATCCAAGCAACTTATTTTGTAGATGTTAACAAACTGTTTCTAAAATGTGTAGAAGCTCAAAAGATACAGAATATTCAACACAACCTTGAAGGAAAAGAAAAAAGTTTAAGGACTTACCTACTTTAAGACATACTAAGAAGCTACAGTAATTGGGGAATGTGTCATCAGAGAAAAACTAGACACATAGGTAAAGGAAACAGAATAGAGAGCTCAGAAATATATCCACAAATGTAGTCAACTGTTCTTTGAATAAGGATCAAGGAAATTCACTCGGAGAAAGAATAATCCTTCTACCTAGCACACAGTTGTTCCAACAGTTGCTGAAACAACCATACATCTACAACAAGTGTACATGTACATGCAAAAGAAAAAAAAAGAATGTAGACTTAGACCTTTTGCCATTCATAAAAATTAATTTAAAATTTGTCATAGATCTAAATGTAAAACACAAAATTATAAAATTCCTAGGAGCTAAAATAGAATAAATCTAGAGGGCCTTGTATTCGGTGATGACTTTGTAGATACAATACTGCAGGCACAATCTATGAAAGAAATTATCGATAAGCTCGACTTCACTGAAATTAAAAATATCTACTCTACAAAAAACAGTGTTATAAGAATGAAAAGACTCACCACAAACTGGGAGAAAGTGTTTGCAAAAGACATATCTGATATAATTTGATCTGGCAATAGAGAAAATGATATTGCATGACCTGATGAATTTATCCAAGAAATGTAAGGTTTGGTTTAATCTTGTAACATTAACGTAATTTACCATGTTCATATAATTTTAGGTACACATATTTACAAAGAAAAGAAAACCATATGATTTTAATAGACTTAGAAAATTTAGTTGACAAAATTTGACACTTGTTGATGGTACAAACTCTCTATTAAACTATAACTAGAATGAATATTCTTAAATATGTTAAAGCACGTCTAAGAAAAACCCCAGCTAATATTGTAGTTATGGTGAAACATTGAATGCTAAATTTGAGAATAAGGCTAGCATGTCTGCTTTTACTACATCTATTTAGCACACTGTAAAGGAGGTCCTAGTCAGTGCATAAAGTGAAAAAAAAAAAAACCTGAAGGAAATAAAGTTTGAAAAATAAAAAGTAAAATTCTCTTGTTTATAGGTAATGTGATGGTTTTCTAGGTAGAAACTACTAAGGAATTCTACAAAAAAACAAAAACTATTAGGACTGGTAAGTGAATTTAGCTTACAAAGTCAATTTACAACATACCAAGTCTATTTCTAAATAGTCACAGCAGGCCAGGTGTGGTGGCTCACACCTGTATTCCCAGCACTTTGGGAGGCCAAGGTGGGCACATCACGAGGTCAGGAGATCAATACCATCCTGGCAAACAAGGTGAAACCCTGATTCTACTAAAAGTACAAAAACTAGCTGGGCATGGTGGCACGTGCCTATAGTCCCAACTACTCAGAAGGCGGAGGCAGGACAATTACTTGAACCAGGGAGTCGGAGGTTGCAGTGAGCTGATATCACATCACTGCACTCCAGCCTGGCGATAGAGCAAGACTCCATCTCAAAAATTAATTAATTAATTAATTAAATATTCACAGCAAAAATAGAAACATAAAAATCATTTTTATAATATCAAAAAATGTAATTATTAGAAATAAAATTAACAAAGATGTGCAAGCACTCTACACTGAAAATTATCTTGCTCTCAATATTGCTGAGAAGACTCTAAAGAAGAGCTAAATAAATGAAAAGATATGCTCATGGATTGGAAGACTCAAAATTATTAAGATGTTAGTTATCTCCTAAATAACCTGTATATATTCAACACAGTTCCATTCAGGATCCCTGCAGGTTTTCTTTTAGAATTTACCAAGATGGTTTAAAATTTATGTAGAAATGGAAATAATGTAGAATAGCCAATAAAATCTTGAAAAAGAACAACATAGAGGAAGAACTCCAGAACACTGGTCTGCGCAACGATTTTTTGAAGATGACCTCAAAAGCACAGCAAAAGCAAAAATAGACAAATGGATTTACATCAAACTAAAAAGATTTTTCACATTCAAGGAAACAATTTCAGAGTAGACAGATAACCTACAAAATGGGGGGAATATTTGCAAATCATACATCTGATAAGTGGTTATTATCTAAAATATATAAGGAATTCAACTCAGCAAGAAAAGAAATACACCAGTAAAAAAATGGGCAAAGGAGCCGGGTGCTATGGCTCCTGCCTGTGATCTCGGCACTTTGGGAGGCTGAGGCGGGGTGATTACCTGAGGCTGAGACTCCCAAACCAGCCTGACCAACATGGAGAAGCCCGTGTCTACTAAAAATACAAAATTAGCCAGGCATGATGGAGCATGCCTGTAATCCCAGCTACCTGGGAGGCTAAGGCAGGAGAATCACTTGAACTTGGGAGGCAGAGGTTGCAATGAACCGAGATCATGCCATTGCATGCCAGCCTGGGCAACAAGAGCGAGACTCCAGCTCAATAAATAAATAAATAAATAAATAATGGCCAAAGGACCTGAATGAACATTTCCTGAAAGAAGATATACAAATGGCCAATGGGTATATGAAAATATGCTCAACACCACTAATCATCAGAGAAATACAAACTAAAACCTTACTAGGATACTACTACACATCAATCAGAATAGCTATTACCAAAAAAGATTACAAGTGTTGGTGAGGATGTTGAGAAAAGGCTATCCTTGCACACTGTTGGTAGGAATGTAAATTAATACAGCTGTTATGAAAAACAGTATAGAGTTTCCTCAAAAAATTAAAAACAGAACTACCATATGATCCAGAAATGCCAACACTCATGATATAACGAAAGAAAATGGAATCAGTATGCCAAAAATATATGTTCACTACATGTTCATTGCACCATTATTGAGAGTAGCCAAGGTATGAAAACAACATAAGTATCCATCATTGAATGCATGGATAAAGAAATGTGGAATAGACACACAACATAACATTAGTCAGCCTTAAACAAGAAGACAATCCTGTTATTTGTGACAACATGAATGAAACTGAAGGACACTATGTTAAGTGAAATAAGCCAGACACAAAAAGACAAATACTGCTTGAACTCACTTCTATATGAAATCTAAAAAAGTTGAACTCAGATGTAGAAAGTAGAAGGAGATTAGAAAGGGCTGGGGGGTTGGGGAAGGTTTGAGGAGATATTGGTCAAATGATACAAAATTTCAGTTAGGAAGAATAAGGCCAAGAGACCTATTGTATAACATCATGACTACAGTTAATAATACTGTGTTACATACTTTTAAATTACTAAAAATTACTAGACTTTAAGTGTCCTCACCACAAAATAACAAAAAGTATGTGAGGTAATGCGCATGTTACGTAGCTCAATTTAGCCATTCAAAAATGTATATGTATTTCAAAACGTCATGTTGTACATGATAATTATATACAATTTTGTCAATTAAAAATAAATAAGTAAATAAGAAATGTGTACTAAAAAAAGGAAGAAAGAACAAAGGGTCTACATTATCTGATTTCAAGACATACTATAAAGCTACCCTAATCAGAACAGTGTGACATTGGAATAAAGATAGACAGGTATAGATCAATGAAGTAGAATATACAGTGCAGAAATAGATTCACACTTATGAGGCTAATTTCCAACAAAGGCACTGAAATAATTCAATGAGGAAAGGAAAACCTTTTAAATAAAAACTTTGGAAAAAATGAATAACTACAAGGGAAAACTAAAATAAAATTCAACCTCTATCTCACAGCGTATACAAAAATTAATTCAAGATGGATCACAAACCCAACTATAATAACTAAAACTTTAACATTTTGAGAAGGGGAAAACGTGAGAGAATTTCTTTGTAGCCAAACAGATATTTCTTGGCCTCAACACAGAAATTCCTAATATAATGGCAAAAGAATTACAATATGGATTACATTCAAATGAAAAAAAACTTCTGTTAATCAAAAGACACACTCCTAAGAAAATGAATAGGCAAGCCACAAAGAAAACGGGAGAAAATGTATGCAAAACATTTGTCTAACAAAGAACTGTTATCCCAAATACACAAAAGATATCTACAACTCAGTGAAAAAGATAACCCCAATTTTAAAATAGGCAAAAGACTTGATAAACACTTAAAATGGAAGACATACAAATAGCCAAAATGCACATGAAAAGATAGTCAACATTATTAATCATTAGAAAAATGCATACAAAGGCACAATATAGCACTATGCTACCAGAATGGAGAAAATTGGAAAAAAAGCAGAGGCTGTATGGAGAGCAAACATCAATCTCATAGATTAATAGTTGTTATCAGAAAATAGTATAGCCACTTTGAAAACATTTGTGGCAGTGTCTTATAAAATAAACTTTAACCTACACTCTAGCCCAACAACTCCACAACTAAATATTTAGCAAAAAAAAAAAAAAAAAAAAAAAAATAAATATATATATATATATATATGTTAACCAAGCTTGAACAAGATTTGTAGCAGCTTTATTTATTAAGTCTCAAACAACTAAAATGTTCATTCACCAGAGATCAGATTTTAAAATTGTAGTACATTTCTAGAATCGAATATTACCAAAGAAGAAATACTACTGCTACATGCAACAGTATGGATTTAAAAAGCTCCACACACAAATATGATGCTACCTATCTGAAATTCTAGGTTATAAAAAACTGTGGTTAAAAAAACAGAAAATGAGTTTTCCTCTTGAGGGAAGGAATTAACTAGGGAGAGGCTCAAGAAATGTCCTATAATATGACAGAAAATTTCTGTGTCTTGGTTAAGGTAATAAACAACCCATTAAAAGTGGACAAAGGGCATGAACAGACACTTTTCAAAAGATGACATACATGTGGCCAACAAGTATATGAAAAAAGCTCCTCATCACTATTAGAAAAATGCAAATCAAAACCACAAGATACCATCTCACACCAGTCTGAATGGCTATTATTAAAAAGTCAAAGAGTAACAGATGCTGGTGAGGTTGCAGAGAAAGGGGAACACTTATACGCTACTGATGGGAGTGTACATTAGTTCAACTATTGTGGGAAGCAGTGTCGTGACTCCTCAAATGACTAACAACAGAACTACCATTTCACCGAGCAATCCTACTACTTTGTATATTCAAAAGAATTGTAAATTGTTCTACCATAAAGATACATGCATGTGTATGTTCACTGCAGCACTATTCATAATAGCAAAAACGTGGAATCAACCCAAATGCCTATAAGTGGTAGAATGAATAAAGAAAATGTGGAAAATACACACAAATACTATGGAGCCATAAAAAAGAATGAGATTATGTCCTTTGTAGGAACATGGATAGAGCTGGAGGCCATTATCCTTAGCACGCTAACATAGGAACAGAAAACCAAATACCACATGTTCTCGCTTATAAGCGAGAGCTAAATGATGAGAACTCACGGACACATAGAGGGGGAGCAACAGACACTGTGGTCTCTCAGAGGTTGGTGGGTGGGAGGAGGGAGAGGATTGGGACAAATAACTAATGGGTGCTAGGCTTCAGACCGGGACAGTGAAATAATCTGCACAACAATCCCCATGACACTAGTTTACCTGTGTAACAAACCTACTCATGTACCCTGAACTTAAAAGTTAACAAAAAAAGATAGGAAAGAGGGTTACACAAGTGTATGTACTTGTCAAAACTCTTAATCACATCTTTTAGATCTGTAAGTGTCACCGTATGCATATTTTAGTTCAAAATAAAAGAACTCTACACAACGTTGAGCTCTATACAGTAGTTTATCTTTTTGGCATGGCAATTCTGAAATTTCTTTCTGTGTACTCGATGATTGAGTGAGTGAATGCGTATATTGGGGAAATTGGGGGTCAGGCTGGTTACTGATGGAGAGGGGGAAAGGTGAAAATGTAATCTGTGGTGTTGACTTGGAACTGAGGACATAAGCCTGAATGCATAATTTATAATAAGTAAATGAATGATAGATAATGATAGGCAAATCAAACAGATAGACAGATAGATAGATGATTGATAGCTAGATGGATGGATGGATAGATAGACAGATAGAATCAGTGATTTAGTTGTATTTCTGAGCTCTGTATGTTGAGAATAGCATGTTGATAACACTTAGAAGCAATGGCTCATTGAAAGCCATGATCACACTAGTCCACACTAGTACTTGTATCTTAGCAAAAGATTTCCTGTGAAACGAGACAGTTCTCCACAATGAGGAGCCATAATGCCTTGGAGAAGAAGTTGATACAAAGAATAGTACAGAGAAAGTACTGAATGAGTCTGGAAGATCATCTTGTGTTATAAAGTAATAGAGAAGTCAAAAGTATGATAGACATATATCAAAAGGGCACAGGCACCAGCTCGAAGGCCTCACATTGATTAAATCTAAAACAAGTAAATAATAATTGTAATAGATTATAACTCTTTAATTAAGAATTTACGATACCGTCCTGATATAATAAAATAACTAAGTAGGTCTTACTAGCACTTAATATCGAACTTTCCAGCCTCCACAAGAACTGTGAGCAACAAATTTTTGTTGTTTATAAATTTAAAGAAAAAAGATTTCAGCCTACTTTCATCTTTGCTATGTGATCACTTTTTAC
Source organism: Ateles fusciceps (assembly GCA_036589455.1). Taxonomy (NCBI): domain Eukaryota; kingdom Metazoa; phylum Chordata; class Mammalia; order Primates; family Atelidae; genus Ateles; species Ateles fusciceps. Next base: position 1,324,636 of record JAZHEH010003213.1, on the reverse strand, counting down.
CATTATTCAAATAAAAATGTTCCTGGTCTGTTATAAAAAGAAAATGACTAAGTAAATAAACAGAAGGTAATGTCGACAAACAAATGCACGAGTCATCGTGGAGTTAGAAGAATCGTCAGTGGGTACTAACTGTAGTGAATAAGTTGGATGTGGACAAGAAAAGATATTCACATAGTCTTAAAGTGTCTCCTGATAACTTACCTGTTAATTACAAAAAGGAAAAACAGGAACTTTCCAACAGGAGAACTTGTTGACCATCCCTTAATCCAAAGATCAAACTTAACATCAGCCACATTACTACAAAGTGACATTACAGATTCCTCAACGATACACTGAGGGAACAGAGGACAGTTTCTATGGCGTTCATGTGAAAAGAATCAAAAGACCTGCATTTGTCAAAAATGTCAAGCTCAAGAAAGAAAAGAAAAATGTCTGAGGAACTAAGTTAAAGGAGTCTAAATGATGAGGGGCCTTCATGCAATGCTTAACTCTGGACCAGGAACAAAATCGCTACAATGGACATTGAACAACTGATGAAATTTGAAATAGACTGTCAATTAAATGTCCTGATTTTTATAAATGGTTTTTGATTATATAAGATATACCTTTGTTCTTAGGATATATATGCTAAATAATTCAATGATAAAAGGAGTACGGTGTCTTCAGTTGACTATGAAGTGGTTTAGGAAAAATAGTTAACTCTATATTACGTAACTGTATATTATCTATATTATCTATTACGTTTATGTGGAGAATTACATATAGAACAAAGACTGATAAATAATTATATTACTAAGTATATTTGTGTGTGCGTTTCTTGTACTATACTTGAAATTTTCCCATGTCTGAAATTATGTAAAATAGTGATAAAAAAAGAATACTCATTGACAGATAGCAAATGGGAATGCGTCAAAAATTTTGTCTTCTCTATCATGACTTCTCAAATACGCATAGATGAGAAAATAGTGAATTGTCCAAAGTAATAGTGACAGTGAGTGAAGGTGTCTGAAATAAACAGTATATGTATAAAAGGAGGCTGAAAGATCAATACTTTCCTGTTCAAAAATGACAAGCAATCTATTGTGCAAATCTTCCTGCATGGTAAAATGGATTTTAAATGTCCTAACATTACATATTTTCATAAAGGGCACTCTGGCCCATAGAGCTGTTGTATGACTACTAGAGATATGAAAGAATTTGCTTTTTACTGCACTTGATAAAATGACAGGAAATGGCAATCTGAAAATAAGATTGTCATTTCGTTTCAATTTTCAATGCAAGAAAACCCTTTATTTTCACCCCATGCCTATGAATGCTTGGAAGAAAATAAGTCAAGGATTCATACTAGCACAGTTAGAATGCAACCTTTTGACTTACATCTTTTCCCCCTATTATAGAAAATTCCTGTCATAAGTCATTTACTTGAGTTCTGCTCTGAATGATACGATGCCCTTGGCAGCTTGAAGACTGTGAGATGATAGGCCATAAAACACTGAATCTAGGAAGGACAGCGTTGGGTAAACACTGTGCTGGGAATCTGTGCCTTGGGGCTGAGCCAAATGTGGAGGGAAGCTAGTCTACAGCTCAGTCAATATTAGTGACATCCAACAAGCTGGGGAAAAAGCATTCCACGACCATCGAAGTCGCAGCAGGCACAACATTAGTGAAGAAGCATTCTAGTGTTTTTATTTTGTTTTGTTTAATACATATTATAGTCCGAGAAGGGAAATAATGGAGAAATTAGCATCACATGAGCACTGTGGCATATTTCATTTTTTTTTTCTCATAATAACTAGGGATATAGAAACAATCATACTCTTTTTTTTTTTTTTAATAAAAAGGACGATGGATTCCATGAGGTTAAGCATATCACTGAAGCTGCGCAGTTACTGTGGAATGGAGGTGGAATTCAAATCCATTATGCTGTTCCACACCAAAGCCCACATTCAATCCCTATGCCACAGAGTATCCTTCAAGAGACACAGTGATAATCTTAAGTCTCCCTAAAGGAAAAAAAAAAAATGTCAAAAAAGAAAAATAGCTGACACAACTTTCTTACTTCTTTTCCCCTGAGGTCTTGTCTTAGGCAAGCTGCCATTACTTGGAGTTGGGAAGCGACTCTCCTGAAGGTGCCAGGAAAGCTCACGTGGCAGACAGCGTGGCCAAGGTCATCGGGCAGTGTGCCATTACCGTGGATATTCCAGCTGAATTGCTGTGAGTTTCAACGTCCAGCCTACGCCCGTGACGGTAAAATAAAGTGCAATTTTAATTCTGCCAACAAAGAGCTCTTCCCTCTTCTAAATAAAAACATAGCTCGTTTGGGATTCAAGTCAAGGTGAGAAATAGAAAAGTACCCAGTAAGATTTAGAGGTAAGGGAAATAAAGCTTTTCAGTAGCAGTTAAGCTACTAAAATTTGCGCAGAATCAATGAGAAAAAGCCATCTGAATACTTCCAGTAATAACTAGCCACCATTTGTTAACCACCTGTTAGGAACTGGTCATAAAACTCGACATTTTACATATTATCATCACATTCCGTCATAGTACTCTTATGAGGTAAATTTTATTCATTAAATTTCACAAAGCAAAATGAGGTTTAGAAAACATTAATTAGGCCGGGCGCGGTGGCTCACGTCTGTAATCCCAGCACTTTGGGAGGCCGAGGCGGGTGGATCACGAGGTCAAGAGATCGAGACCATCCTGGCCAACATGATGAAACCCCGTCTCTACTAAAAATACAAAAAATAGCCGGGTATGGTGGTAGTGCCTGTGGTCCCAGCTACTCGGGAGGCTGAGGTGGAAGAATCGCTTGAACCCAGGAGGCGGAGGTTGCAGTGAGCCGAGATCGTGTCACGGCAATCTAGCCTGGAACCTGGCAACAGAGCAAGACTGCATCTCAAAAAAAAAACCAAAACAAAAACAAAACAAAGAAAAAATTAATTAACTTGGCCAAATTCCACAGCTGGTAAGCAGCCAATATTCAAACTTAGGGTGGCAAACCCACCATCTTTGCTCTCACTTCTAAGCTATGTTGGCTACAAATGTGCTACAAATTGTTGGGAGAACCTCAGATCTTAAGGATGGTTGCATCCCTGGCAAGTGACTATAATGTATACAGTAGAAATACAATCTACACTATTTTACCCATGGGGAAAAACAATATGAAAAAGAGAATTATCACACTGTTGAATAGAGAAGAGCATCTAAAAAGTGAAGTGTTGCAATGTTCACTCAAAACTGTTCAAAGAAGATGTAGATTGACCTTGAGCCTGTAAATTTGTAGAATATGAAGAGGAATCTTCTGTTGTGGAACAAAAATGGCTCATTTGGCATAATTTCTTAGCCTGGTGCAATAGCTCTCAAATGTATTGACTCTTCTTTTCTCTAATTACATAATCGCCAAGCAATACTCTGAATAACCAAGAAATAGTCCAGGGTATATACCATAGTATTTTATGAAAACAAATTATGCAATCAGAAGTAGCGCTTTTTTTTTTTCTTTTTTTTTTAGTGAAATCTCGCTCTTGTCTCCCAGGCTGGAGTGCATTGGCAAGATCTCAGCTCACTGCAAACTCCGCCTTCCGGGTTCAAGCTATTCTCTTACCTCCGCATCCTGAGTAGCTGGGATTACAGGTGCCTGCCACCGGGCCTGGCTAATTTTTGTACTTTTAGTAGAGACAGGACTTCCCCATGTTGGCCAGGCTGATCTCGAACTTCTGACCTCAGGTGTTCCGGCCGCCTCGGCCTCCCAAAGTGCTGGGATTATAGGCATGAGCCACCACACCTGGACAAGTAGTGCAATTTTTAAAATAAAATTCAAATTTATGTGCAAGTGCTGAAAAATATTAAATCTTACAAAAATTTAATTTTTAAACAAAAAGAGGTGATTTTAAACCTTACCTTGCCTGTGTCATTGATGCAGATGGAACTACCTTAGGTAGAAACAGAAAGGCTTTCTACTCCTTGTCAATATTATTGGATCCATGGTGCTTTTTGAAGACATTGAAACTTTGTGAGAGTGATTTAGGGATTATGGTGATTTTATTTTAATATTCATTACAAATACAAGTTTAAATAATTCTATGTACTATGATAATATTATCCAAATATTCATTAAGTGGTAGTGGCAGTATGAGAATACCAAACCAGACTTCCAAATCAATGATTCTTAGTGAGATAAAACAATTTTTTAAAAAGAACCATATGACTGGGTGTGGTGGCTCATGCCTGTAATCCCAGCACTTTGGGAAGCTAAGGCAGGCCAATCATAAGGTCAGGAGTTCAAGACCAGCCTGACCAACATGGTGAAACCTGTCTCTACTAAAAATACAAAAATTAGCCAGGCATGGTGGTGCACACCTGTAATCTCAGCTACTCAGGAAGCTGAGGCAGGAGAATCGCTTCAACCCAGGAGGCGGAGGATGCAGTGAGTCCAGCTCGGGCCATTGCACTCCAGCCTGGGTGACAGAGCAAGACTCTGACTCAAAAAAATAATAATAATAAATAAATAAGCAGCATTAAAGAAGCATACCTTCAGCACCTTCATGCTGGCCAAGATCACTGTACATCAGGCAAAGATAATGAAAAAACTCTGATTGCATAGCTGCACAATAAACACCATAGCAGTATTCTCTTATGCTGTATTTTCAGTAGTTTTTTAAGCTTCGTAAAAAGTATTAAACTTAACTTGTACTTGTTTCTATGTAAAAATTACTCTTGCATTATCCAGGTTTTGAATTGTCAAGGTTTAAAGTAGGAATTCCCATCATAAAATAGGACCATCATGTTTTGATGCAGGGAGGCATACCGTACCATAGGCAGGTGAAAATGTATTCCAGTCATGAGAAAGAGTAACCTCTTTAGAAATCAATAATGTATTTGTACCTGATTTATACCTTCTTCATACTTTCATGTGATGTCTGATCAACTCTTAGAAACTGAAAAAAAAATGGCTTTAGGAAATATCACTTTAGGAGAGTTCTTGGATGAAGATCGCCTGACTGCATGTATGCCTTGCCTTGCCTTCTTCTTCTTCTTTTTTTTTTTTTTTTTTTTTTTTTTTGAGGCTTTGCTCTGTCCCCAGGCTGGAGTGCAGTGGCACAATCTTAACTCACTGCAGCTTCTGCCTCCCGAGTTCAAGCAATTCTCCTGCCTTAGCCTCCTGAGTAGCTGGGACTACAGGTGCCTACCACCACGCCCAGCTAATTTTTGTATTTTTGGTAGAGACGGGGTTTCACCATGTTGGCCATTATGATCTTACTCTCTTGACTTCGTGATCCCCCCACCTCTGGCTCCCAAAGTGCTGAGATTACAGGTGTGAGCCACCGCACCTGGCCTGCCTTGCTTGCCTTTAAGATGACAGTCCATGCCCAAGCATGCCAGCACTAACTTACTTATGACAAAGATAAACAACATTCCCTTTCTACTCTAATGTCATACTGTCCAATAAGACTATTTAATCACAGAGAAAGAAAAAACATTTTAATAAAACATAACCCTTACAGACCACAAGAGCAAACTAAAACCAACAGTGTATGGGCAATAATATAGTATTGTCTTCTGGTGGAAACTGTATTGCTTAAAGTATATTCCTGAAGCTTTTTCTACTTTCTGTGCTTGACCTTCCTGTCTAATTTAGATTTTCCGTTGCTAGGAAAGAGATGCTTCAATCCATGTGAGAACAGTACTTACAGCTCTTCAGGAAATTGTTGCCACTTACTATAAAATGCCAGTATCAATAACAGAATTTTTTTCGTTTTTCTCCTGGTGACTTTGTTCCCACTTTTACTTAATAAAACTACAGTTAATCTAATTTCAGAAAAAACAAAAGAGTTGTAGTAGCCTCATCTAAAATTTGGAAATGATTGAAAAGGGCACGTTTGTTTTCATATTTTTTATTTGACACATTGTAAGTTTACATATTTATGGAGTACAGCTTGAGGTTTTGATACATATCTATGTTGTATGATGATGAAATCAGGGTATTGAGTGTATCTATCACCTTAAATATGTATCATTTATTTGTGATGAGAATATTCAAAACCTCTGTTCCAGCTATTTTATAATATACAACATTTTACTGTTAACCATAGTTACCCTCTGGTGCAATAGTACACCAGAACCTATTCATCCTATGAAATTGTAACTTTGTACTCATTTGCCAACCTCTCCTCCCCATCTTTTTCCCCCTCTCCAATCTCTAGTAGCCACTGTAAACACTCTGCTTCTATGACATCAACCTTTTCTTTTGGGAGGATTCTACATAGGAGTGAGACCATATGGGATTTGTCTTTCTGTTTCTGCCTAACTTCACGTAACAGTATGTCCTCCAGGTCATCCATATTGTCACAGATGGCAAGATTTAATTCTTTTGTATGGCTGAATAGTATTCCATTGCATATACACACCACATTTTTTTCATCAGTTTATCTGTGGATGGACACTTAGGCTGATTCTCCATCTGAGCTATTGTAAATCATGTTGCAATAAACATGTGAGTGTAGATATCTCTTTAATATACTGATTGTATTTAATTTTGATATATACTTGGTAGTGGAATTGATGAATCATATGGTAGTTCTATTTTTAATTTTTTGAGGAGCTATCATACCATTTTTCATAACGACTATGTTAGTTTATCATTCTGTCAATATTGTGCAAGTGTTCTTTTTCGCCCTGTGCTTAGCAACACTTTTTTTTTTTTTGAGATGGAGTTTCAATTCTTGTCGCCCAGGCTGGAGTGCAATGGTGCGACCTCAGCTCACTGCAACCTCCACCTCCCAAGTTCAAGCAATTCTCCTGCCTCAGTTTCCTAAGTAGCTGGGATTACAGGCACACACTACCACACTCACCTAATTTTGTATTTTCAGAAGAGACAGGGTTTCACTATGTTGGCCAGGCTGGTCTTGAACTCCTGACCTCAGGTGATCCGCCCCGCTTGGCCTCCCAAAGTGCTGGGATTACAGGCATGAGCCACTGTGCTCAGCCAGCAACACTTTTTGTGGTTTGTCTTTTTTTTTTTTTTTTTTTTTTTTTGAGGCAGCATCTTGCTCTGCCACCAGGCTAGAGTGCAATGGTGTGATCTCTGCTCACTGCAACCTCCGACTCCCGGGTTCAAGCGATTCTTCTGCCTCAGCCTGCCAAGTAGCTGGAATTACAGGCACGCGACCCTCACCCAGCTAATTTTTGTTTTTTTAGTAGAGATAGGGTTTCTCCATATTTGCCAGGATGGTCTGGATCTCCTGACCTCGTGATCCACCCGCCTTGGCCTCCCAAAGTGCTAGCATTACAGGTGTGAGCCACTGTGCCCAGCCTGTTTGTCTCTTTGATACTAGCCGTTATAACTAGAGTGAGGTGGTATCTCATTGTGGTTCTGATTTGTATTTCCCTGATTATTAGTGATATTGAGCATTTTTTAAATATAGATCTGCTGACGTTTAAATAAGACCTCAAAACATAAAAGCAAAAATAAACAAATGGGATTACATCAAACTAAAAGATTTTGCACAGCAAAGGAAACTATTAAGAGAGTGAAGATAACCTACAGAATGGGAGAAAATATTTACAAACTATACATCTGACAAGTGATTAATATTCAGAATACGTAAGGAAACTAAACAACTCAACACCACAAAAGATAATAATAATTTGATTTTAAAATGGGCAACATCAATGGCAGATTGGATAAAGAAAATGTGATACATATACACCATGCAATACTATGCAGCCATTAAAAAAAAAAAAAGAGATCATCTTCTTTGCAGGAACATGGGTGGAGCTGGAGGCCATCATTCTTAGCAAACTAACACAAGAACAGAAAACTAAATACCACATGTTGCACTTACAAGTGGGATCTAAATGATGAGAACACCTGGGCAGAAAGAGGGGAACAACAGACACTGGGGCCTATTGGAAAGTGGAGAGTGGAAGAAGGGAGAGGATCAGAAAAATAACTATTGGGTATTAGGCTTAATACTTGAGGGAGAAAATAATCTATACAACAAACCCCCACGACACAAGTTTACGTGTGTAACAGACCTGCACATGTGCACCTGAACCTAAAACAAGTTTTTTTAAAATGGCCAAAAGATCTTACTAGACATTTCTCAAGGGAAGACATAAATGACACATTTTAAAAGCTCTAATAAAATTGTTAGCACAGGTTTCAGTTATTCCTTATTACTGGGCTTGCTTTAACCTTCTACCTGAGTTTCTGTAACCAGGCCACCTCCTTGCTTTGTAGTTTCAACAAATAAGCCTGTCATATCCTGCTCTGTTAACATGATAGAGTGGGTTTTTGACCAAAACAAAAAGAGTAGACCAGTATTGTATCCTTGTGTAATGAATTACTACAGATGTAGGAGCTTAAAACAACACATTTACTGTCTCACATTTTCCCATGTCTCAGGAGTTTGGGTACTGGTTAGCCGAAATCTCTGCTCAATATCTCATCAGGTGGAAATCAAAGAGATGGATGAGACTAGGATTTCTTTTTTTTTTTTTTTTTTTGAGACGCCGTCTTGCTCTGTCACCCAGGTTGAAGTACAGTGGCATGATCTCAGCTCACTGCAAACTCTGCCTCCCAAATTCAAGCAATTCTTCTGCCTTAGCTTCCTGAGTAGCTGGGATTGCAGGCATGCACCACCACATCCAGCTTTTTTTTTTTTTTTTTTTTTGTATTTTTAGTTGACACAGGGTTTTGCCACATTGATCAGACTGGTTTCTAACTCCTGACCTCAGGTGATCTGCCCACCTTAGCTTCCCAAGTGCTGGGATTATAGGCATGAGCCACTGCTACTGGCCTATGATTTCATTTGAAGCCTCGGGTCCTCTTTAAGCCTATTGGTTGCTGAAAGGAGTGTGTGTGTGTGCGTGTGTGTGCGTGTGTGTGTGTATGTGGTGTGTGTCACTATGACTGTCTTCTTGCTAGCTGTTGGCTGGCAAACTCTTTGACTCCTAGAGGCCACACTTAGGGCCTTGCCATCCCTCTCATGATCTGATCACTTGCTTCTTCAAAGCCAGCAAGAGAGTGTTTGCTGCTGACTCTTGTCTCTTTAATCTTGTCTCTTTTATGGGTTTGCCTGATTAGATCAGGCCCACCTGGAATTATCTCCCCTTGATTTGAAATTTTAAGTTGAAGTCAACTCATTAGAACCTTAATTAAATCTGTAATATATTTTATACCATATAACATAATATAATCACAGGAGTCATATTTCATATTGACTAGTCTCATTTACATTCAAAAGGAAAGGATTATACACAGCACGTAAACCGGGAGGCAGGAATGTGGGGGGCTACCTTGGAATGTTGCTGACTGGAGAAGAGAAATGAGGCCAATTTCATTTGGCTGGGGGTGAGCATCTAAGATGCTGAATATTTGGTGCCTGAAATAGTATGGGAGCGTAGTTGATACTCCATGCATATGGATTATTACTCCTACATCATCTGAGCCTCTGCCATCACTCCTTGTTTTATGCCCTTGAAGGCTTAAAAAACCAGAGTAAAGTCTTCTTTCTTTTTTTATTTTTTTACTTTATTTATTTTTTTTTTACCTTAAATTCTGGGATACATGTGCAGAACATGCAGGTTTGTGACATAGGTATACACGTGCCATGGTGGTTTGCTGCCCCTATCGACCCATCATCTAGGTTTTAAGCCCCACATGCATTAGGTATTTGTCCTAATGCTCTCCCTCCCCTCGCTCCCCCACCCCCCAACAGGCCCCGATGCGTGATGTTCCCCCTCTCTATGTCCATGTGTTCTCATTGTTCAGCTCCCACTTATGAGTGAGAACATGTGGTGTTTGGTGTTCTGTTTCTGTGTTAATTTGCTGAGAATTATGATTTCCAGCTTCATCCGTGTCCTTTTGTTGTTGTTGTTGCTTGGAGATGAAATCTTGCCTGCCTTCCAGGCTGGAGTGCAATGGGGTGATCTCAGCTCACTGCATCTTCCGCCTGCCGGGTTCAAGTGATTCTTCTGCTTCAGTCTTCCGAGTAGCTGGAATTACAGGTCCCCACAACCACGCCCAGCTAATTTTTTTTTTTTTCATAGAGATGTGGTTTCACCGTGCTGGCCGGGCGGAGTCTTGAAGTACCGACCCAGGTGATCCGCCCGCCTTAGCCTCCACAAGTGCTGGAATTACAGGCGTGAGCCACTGCACTCAGCCAAGAACCATAGTAAAGTCTTCTATAGGACTACATCCATAGCAGAGTTCCCTTATCTAGTACCAGACTTACCTACTAGGAGACACTTGCAACTCTTCCCCTCCCCAAATCATTAGAACACACCTTGAAGAATTTTTGCTACAGGAATTTATACTGTCAAGGGTGTGGTTCACATTTCCAGTGGGATTCTGTCTCTTAGCTATTCTTTTTTTTTTCAAGTATCCCTAAATCTAATAAGGGATTCCATTTAGGAAGGTCTTAGCCTTCTCTCTGACATCATCTGAGCCTCTGCCATAGTTCCTTGTTTTGTACCCTTGAAGACTTAAAGAACCACAGTAAAGTCTTCTCTCTTTTTTTTTTTTTTCATTTCATTTCATTTTATTTGCTTTTTAAATTTTGCTTTAAGTTCTGGGATACATGTGCAGAACATGGAGGTTTGATGCAAGTTTACCCTTGCATTAACCCTTGGCATGTATTTGAGTGATGTCATGAAAGATATTAAAGTTGGAAGCTCCAGGCATCAGACTTTGCCAAAATAGCCATTCAGTTGGTAAAGAATTATCAGAATCAACGATTTTGATTCTGGAAACTCTAGAGTCTATTTGAACCTTTGAGTAACCAAGAAACTGTATGAAGAAGAAATATATTGGTAAATTTCAGTGGATTTTGGAATTTTGCATAAAAGCTACTATTCTATACCTCTAGCCCAATTTCAGACAGCTGTGGGGATGGCAGACAATATTCATATTGAAGCTTGCAGGTGCAAGGATGGAAAGTAAGAACGTTATTCTCTAAAAATTGGAGTTGCATGTTTTGATCTGTATGTTCAGTGAATAACCAGCATGGAGGCTGACCATCATTTTAACTGCCTTAGGCTGAATAAGAATCCCTGACCTCTACTGAACAAATTTAAAGAGACAAGACATATTTTTAAAATTTTCCTATTGAATCAAGCACTAAGAGATCTCTGTCAAGTCTTTGGCTGGACTTGTAGAAGATGGGACAAAGACTACAGTAATCACACATAAGATTGAATACAATCTTTGCAAAAATTGCCTTACAAGTCATCAAATAAAGATGACAGGAGCTCTCAACGAGTAACAATAACAACTTCTGGAGGAAAAAAAAAACATAGGGCATCCAGAATTTGAACGTTATAAATTATAAAGTGTCTAGTTTTCAACAAATAATTCTAAAGCATACAAAGTAAAAGGAAATCATGACCCATTCACCGAAAAATTTAAAAAGAAATTGATGGCCTCCCAAAGTACTGGGGCATGTGAATTTTTTTACCGACCGGTGATGAACATCTTTTTATGTGTTTCTCGGCCATTTGTATATCATTGGAGAAATGCCTGTTAAAGTCCTTTGCCTGTAAGGAGTGTTCTTCTGGGATGGTAAAACAGTTTTGTGGCTAGAGAGACGTATTTGGTGTATAACATTGTGAATGCATCCAATACCACTAAACCGTATACTTTACAATGATTAATTGCTTATTATATGAATTTCACCTGGATAAAAGCAAATTTTGCATATTTGGAGAACTATATGTTTGTACTTAGTGAGTCAACGTAATACAGCAGTTAATAGCTTGGGCTCTGGAATTGACCATACCAATGTTCAATTCCTGTTCGCCTTTTGAAAGATGACTTTACCTCTCTTATCCTCACTTTCTTGATTTATTAAAATAATATTGATTGCTACCTTTCAAGATTGTCTTAAGAGCTAGAAGAGATAATATGGAAAAAGACAGCATATGTCCTGATGTGTAGCAGGGATTTATTAAAGTCTGTTTCCCATTTGACCTCTCTCCAGGGAGGCCCTGAAGATAAGAGGAGTGTGGACACTGATCCTAGTCTCCTGGTGAAAGTCCTGTGCAGGCAATCCAGCTCTGCTCTAAGTATTTGGAATACATTTGCTTCTTTTTGCTTAGTGTTCTTGGACCAATCTTGTCTTGATGTGGAAATAGTAAACACAAAGGGGTAAGATTTAAAGGAAAATGCACAAATATGTCTACTCTACCTACTTTGGTTCTCTAGCCTTAGGAAAAATGGACTCTGCATGTAGTTAAGACTAGAACATCACATTATGTTCTTTCAGTCTCTCTGTCTCTCTCTCTCGCTCACACTTGCTCTCTCTTCCCTCTGTCTCTCCATAAGGCTGCGTGTTGCAGATGAAAGATAGAATTTATAAACTAAGGTCCACACTCTCTGCAGACTTCCTTATATTATTTGTTCCTTAGGTCCTCAGAAAGACAACAATGGTTCGTTAGGTCCCCAGGAGAGACCTAGTTTAGTTTACCCATCACCAACTAAATCTTATTTATAGAATATACAGTTGTCCCTCAGTATCCATGGAGGATTGGTCTGAGGACCCTTCGAGTATACCAAAATCCACAGATGCTCAAATCTCTGATCTAAAATGGTATATTTGCATATAACCTATGTACATCCTCCCCTAATACTTTAAATCATCTCTAGATTAAGTATAACACTTAATAAAAATGATATGTAAATAGTCATTCTACAGTGTTTTTATAGAATCAGGAACAGGAAAAAAAATGTCTGTACATGTTCAGTACAGACCCAACTATGTGTTTTTAAAAATATTTTCAATTCTTGGTTGAATCCACAGATTCAAATCCATGAATACAGAAGGCAAACCATACTTGGAACTAATGTGGCAATATTAAAAATCTGCATTGTGTTACGACTCTTTTTTTTTTTTTTTTTTGAGACACACTCTCGCTTTGTCACCCAGGCTGGAGTTCATTGGTGTGATCTCAGCTCACTGCAACCTCCACCTCCTGGGTTCAAGTGATTCTCCTGCCTCAGCCTCCCAAGTAGCTGGGATTACATGTGTCCACCACCACGCCCAGCTAATTTTTGTATGCTTAGCAGAGACGGTGTTTCCCCACATTGGCCAAGCTGGTTTCAAACTCCTGACCTCAGGTGATCTGCCTGACTCAGCCTCCCAAAGTGCTGGGATTACCGATGTGAGTCACCACACCCCGCCAACTTTTCTTGACAATCTCTCATGTTTTGAAACTTCATCTAGTTCTCAGAGACTCAGGTCTCTTTGATCTTATGATTCTGGCATTTCAACATGTGTGGCTTCTAAGGTTTCCATGACAGAGGATGAGTTGCCAGAGTTGCAATATCCTTAACTGCTTCCGGCCAGAAGAGGCATACATCCTTCTCTTCAGAATCCATTGACAATAACTAAGCACACAGCCTGGCCTAACAGCAGGGGAAGCCACGAGCACATGGAGTATTTGGTAGCCCTTGTCTTTACCAAACTCCTTCTCCTCATTCAGCAAAATTAGGATTAAAGCTGATTTGATGGTGAGGTCTTCATGGATGTGATAGTCCACTAATTTTTTGCATGTTTAATTCTCCTCCATTTGAATGGACTGAGGGAGACTCACATACTAGGCTACTAGCAATTGTGCCGGCACAACAGGTGTACCTGATTCCTCCTAAGGTAGAAAAACTTGAGTCAAAATTAATGATAAATAAATAAGTAAGAGATAATATGTGAAGGCAAAGTGTAAAATATGTGGATACTGTTGAAGGGAATATCCAGCACTGTGTCAGTGGCTTGAGAGTTCCTCAGAGCAAGAAAATAAGGTTTTCTTTCAGCTTAAATTCCAGATGTTCAAAGGGGGACGTAATACTTCGCCAACGTTGCTCCCATTCTGAAATCTTACTAAGCAGAAGGGAGCCAGCATCCCTAACTGCCATCCCTCCAGGGGACACATTTCTCCTGTGTTGTGATCAGCAAAAAAGAACAATGGCTGATCACTACGCAGAAGTCTCTTAATGTCCCTAAGTGTTCTGGTTCTTATTTTATAGGATATATCTATTAGACTGCAACTGGGGGAGGGATCTCTGAGAGTTTCTCCCTTCTGGCAGCCATGATGTATGCTCAAATCAGGCAGACTAATCAATGTGTCGTTAATTGCATGGTCAAATACTTAGGCAGATACCTGACTATAATGGAAACCAAATAGTGGCAGCTATCTCATAGTGTAACGTATAAAAGAACTTAAACTTTTATGTTTATAGATGGACAGATGTTATACAAGATTTAAAAAAAAAACTCCTTCGGATGCTGGTAAAGCATTGGGCTCACATGGGAAGCTCACATCCCAACTGAAATTAACTCTACAGCGAGACAGTGGGGGTTATGGGAAGCTTTGTAGCACACTCAAACTAAATTACACTTACGAGTGACCACTACACATTTGACCTTAGTATGGAGGGCCTGACAATTTGTTCCCAGGCAATTAGCACTCAACAACAGCATGTGTGGTTGATTCAACAACACTGGCCGACAAAATGAAAGAGAGCTCTTTGTGAAATAGGTATGCGCGTAGGCATTGTAAGACAAGCTAAGTTTTCCTTCAGTATAAAGGACATTCAAAAGAAAAAAGATTTGATAGCAACAGTAGACAAGTTGGAAGAAATTATGTTCAAACCGTAAGGAATGGAATCTATTGATGCTGCTATGATGTGAAAATTTGTCCCCTCAGAAGCTCATAGTGAAACTTCACCCCAATGTGGCAGTATTGACAGAAGTGGCCTATAGGAGATGACTGCCTTCATGAGCGAATTAATTCATTCATAGATTAGTGAGTTAGGCCAGGTGTGATGACTCATGCTGAATGGCTTCCAGCACTCTGAGAGGCAAGGCAGAAGGATCACTTGAAGCTAGGAGTTCGAGACCAACCTGGGCAACAAAGTTAGACAACACCGCTACAAAAAATATATAAAAATAAACAGACATGGTGGTATATGGCTGTAGTCCCAGCTACTGGGGTGGCTGAAACAGGAGGATTGCTTGAGACCAGGAGTTCAAGGCTACAGTGAGCTATGATTGCACCACTGCACTCCAAGCTGGGTGACAGAGCAAGACCCCATCTCTAAACAGACAAACATAGGTTAATAGGCTAATGGATTAATGGACTATCATGGAAGAGGGAATGGTGGCTTTATAAGAAGTGGAAGAGACACCTGAGCTAGCAGGTGAGCACACTCAGCTGCCTCACTATGTGATGCCTGCCTTGGGACTCTGCAGAGAGTTCCCATCAGTAGGAAAGCTGCCATCAGATGCAGCCACTCAACCTTGAACTTCCCCGGACTCCAGAACTGTAAAAAATAAATTTGTTTTCTTTATAAATTACCCAGCCTCATATTTCAGTTATAGCAACATAAAACAGACTAAGACAGATGCCCTGGTAAATCAGGTCATACAAACCCAACCTGTCATGTTAGTAAATGATAAAACACAAAAAACTCAATATCGGAAAAGAGCAACGCAAGCTAGTCCAACAAAGCCTTCGAATCACGTTTCTTGAAATGGAGGTCAAGTCAGGCATAGGCAGTGACCTACCATTTTAGTTTAAGCAGAAGCTCTAGAAGTGCACTTCTGAAATACGTGTGGTCTCCTGAACTTGCCAGAATTATCTTGAGGCAAATGTAATTTCTATCAATGTTTCCTAAATGCTCTTATTCCAAGAATAAACCAAGACAAGATATATTATATAGAGAATATAATAAACGACACATGTATATTTCTTGTGGAATCAAGGAGAGCTTTTTTACATATGTAACACCAGATGGGAATCTGTATCTGTCTAAAAACGCTGCTGGAGCCTAAGAGCCTGGCTTTGTTCCAGTTAGCCCGAAATCCAGAAGTAATAGAATCGTAGACACTGGTAACAATCCCAGCTCATAATGATACCTAGTATATGAGTAAAGTCCAATTCAACTAATATGATTTTAATAGTGCTATAATGCTGACCCAATTATTTTCTAGCAGTACTAAAGAATAGCATAATAATACTATACTATGGTATAAAATTGGTATTATTGGGAAAATTTGGCTACCTTCTATAAATGCATCAAATTATAGTACTAATATTGAGCAACTGTACTGAGAAATTGAGTTAAAACTTCCTTGCGTTGTAATATCAATGGAGACTGATTGGCTTAAGGAAGAATGAGATTTAATTAGTCACTATAATGGGTGTTTCTGCAGAGTTTTCTCATAAAGTAAGATGGCCATAGATAAAGAAAAATATATGATTAAGTTTATACAACAGTAAAAAGAAATACGTTGCGGAACATTGAACAGACGGTTTCATTAAGTCTGTCCCCATTCCTCACTAGCTTCTGCAAATGATGAGTGTATTTGCATTATCACTCCTGTTTTACCCTATAAATAAACGGTGCACTACACGTAGATTTAATAGTATTATAGATAGTTTCTTTGTAAGGTGAAACTGACTAAGGGTCAGAGGTAAACTGCAAGGAATAAAATAACTCAGCATGTCTGTTTTACCATTTTTGCTTCTTTCTGTAGCCAATGTAATGGCCCCTGGCTAAGTGTTGAGAACCAAGTCCTGGCGCGTGCACATGGCAACTGGTTAATGATATTATTCTATATGCCCAAGGCAGTGTTCAGGATGCATTAGGCTGTCAGCATTATCTAAGGTAAATCTGAAGGTTCATGATGTGATCCTGACGCCTAGTCGGTTGCTCATGTAGCCATGTGACCAGTATGGATCACAAGGCTCAAGTGAGCTTCCCAAAGTGAAGACATCTTGAACATGACTTTTCTGTTTGCAGCTGGACCTCTCATATGCTGGTCCATGCATCCCTCATATGTTGAATTGCAAAATCTCTCCAGCGAATCACCAAATTTGTGAGTAGTCATGTAACTTCCCTAAACAATCAAAGGATCTGCATTAAACCTACAGAGTCTTTCATTAAATTCCCTCAACATTTCTGAAACCCAGCACCATAGCTGTGGATGTCTCAGTGATAGTTACATATAGCCCAAAGTACATTCTTAAAGAAAGTGGCCATTTTTATCTTTTTCAGCAAAGTATGGTTTTTTCTATCTAATGTCACCATTGCCACTTCAAGTAAACTATCATTAAAAATATGTTTGTTATTTTAGCCAAAAATAAAATAAAACTGGTGAGATGAAACGTTCTTTCAAATAGTTTTTGTCATTTTTGTTCACATTTAGGTAAATTGTATAATTTTGTTCTTTATCTTAGCAGTACTTTTTTATATATTTAAACAAATTCAATATTTTGTCTGTCATCTTAGTTGCAAATAATTTCCTAGCTTCCTAGATCAGAAATTCTGCTGTAACAAATATAATCTTTTACTCTAATAATATATTTTACTTGGTTATTACTAGCATATAAGAAGGACTGCCTTTATGTACTTATTTAGAAATTATAAGTATATTAAAATTTTAGATGAATTCAAGTGGCTTCTCAGTAGATTCTAATAGTTGTTTCCCAGGCAATACTCAGTAACATTTAAAATGATTATCTCTCCCTTATTCATGTCCGTGTTAAATAATAATTATTCCTAACTTTAAAATTGTCTGCTAGTGTTTCTTATTTTAGAGTTTTATTAGGTTTAAACTTGAGATGTTATAAATAATATCTAAATTTGAAACCTATAACTTATTAAGAATATATGATAGGTTTGATTTAAGGACTTCAGAAGATATTCACATAATAATGCAATATTTCTCATTTGACAATTGGTCTTGCTTTATTGCCCAGGCTGCAGTCTCGATCTCGGCTCACTGCAACTTCTGCCTCCTGAGTTCAAGGGATTCTCCTGTCTCAGCCTCCCCAGTAGCTGGGACTACAGGTACACGCCACCACACCCAGTTAATTTTTTGTATTTTAGTAGAGATGGTATTTCACCATGTTGGCCAGGCTGGTCTTGAACTTCTGACCTCAGGCAATCCACCCACCTAGGCCTCCCAAAGTGCTAGGATTATAGGCATCGTTTATTAAGCAACTTTTCATATTTATAAGTAACCACAGGCACTACTTTTTTCAGTAGCTTGTTTTATCTACTTTCATATGCCATTGATGGTAGATAACTTACGAAATGGAACAGAGGAGCTTCACGCTTCCTACGTTTCTGAACAACAGGTCGTACATCTGGGAAATAACTTTTTTTTTTGAGATGGAGTTTTGTCTTGTCTCCCAGGCTGGAGTGCAGTGGCACAATCTCCGCTCACTGCAACCTCCGCCTCCCAGGTTCAAGCGATTCTCCTGCTTCAGCCTCCCAAGTAGCTGGGATTACAGGCATGCGCCCCATACGCAGCTAATTTTTTGTATTTTTAGTAGAGACAGGGTTTCACCATGTTGGCCAGGCTGGTCTCAAACTCTTGACCTCAGGTAATTCACCCGCCTGGGCCTCCCAAAGTGCTGGGATTACAGGCATGAGCCACCACGCACTGCTTGGAAATAACTTGTTGTCTTTAGGTGTTTTAAAATGAACTCACGTGATTCTTTTTACCAGTAGGTGCTGGATTCCCTGGCTTCCTTTAGCTGTTGTTAATACTATCACCCTTGATTTCTTTCAGTTAACATTTGCTGGGTCATTGTTATTGATTGTATTCTGTATTATTATGCTTCATGTTCCTTGTAAAGAGTATATACTTGAATTCTGTGTGCATATGTGTGTTTGTGTTTTAATTCTAGCTGAGTGTTTTCAGGATTACTCTCTTTCAATACGATCTTGCTTCTGTCGTTTTCTCTTATGATTTCTAAATTTACGTTTCCTTTCTAGTCTATTTTCTTCCTGAATGATGTTGTTTGCTATTTTTTTAATCATGTGGGTGATATATAACCTGCTGTAGACCTCATAATGGTTCTCCTACCATTTAAAAAGACATTTGTAAACTGCTTTCCTGTTAGTGTGTTAGTTTAATGCTTTCATCATTCATTTTGGTATTAAAAGTTGACAAAGCATTAAATAAAATGTGAACAAATATGTAAGGGCAAATAATTTCAAAATACAGGAGCTATGGTATGGTAGTCATATTAAAAAGGCTGCTGGATTTAGATAAGATCATGTAATTATTTTCCACGTGAATGCTTTCTGTAGCTAGGTGTCTCATTTTCCCGTCTTAAAATAAGGGGAAAGAAAAGCAACAGCAGTAGTCAATCATAAAGATTCATGATCTTTTGAAAGACATCGACTCCCTACAAAACAGAAAAAGGAGTCTACAGAGGCTGTCTTTGCAGATAATCAACTTTGTGCGACATTTCTGTCCTTAGACGTACTCCTTTTCATCATTCATTTCAAATTTACTACAAGGAAGTTGTCTTTCCAGTCTTTTACTTTTCTTTATTTCTTCATTTCCTTTTTTCCTTTCATCCTTTCTTTTTTTTCTTTTTGATATAGGGTATTAGATCTAGAAGGTATCTCAGAGAATATCTAGTTTAACCCCTTAGAAAGTCGATGCGACTTGTCAAAGTCACTGACACTCAGTAACAGAAGTAGTATTTGAGCACTGGTGTCCAGGTTTCCCCGCACATCAGTCCTGTGCTCTTCCCATCACAGCCCCTCGTCTTCCCCATCTTTAATGTTTCGTTTCTTTCCTATTCAGAATAAAAACACAGTATTTTGCCACTTAATAGTCTGGATTGCTTCAACACAGTTCTAGGGGCTCTTCATCTGAATGGCATCATTCCATGGATTGTGAAACTAAACCAAACATACAGACACACAGTGAGGTCCTTAGAGTCAGAGGTTGCATGAGGACTGCACTGGAGTGACACTGCAGGCATTTCCCTTTTGGATCACTCAGCCCATAGGGTGATAACCAATCAATATGAGCAAAACCAGTGTAACTGGGATTGGCAAGAGCCTCCAGGATTCCAAAAGTGTGAATTTAAAGACAGAAAATACATTATTTTCCTCTGGCTAGTAAGATTCAGACATTTTCATGAGCCATCAGAGGTACCTTTGTAGGAGTCCTTTAGAAAACTTTTCAAGCTAACACTATTTTGGCTAAACCAACACTGATACGTAATCAAACAAAATCAAAAAGGGAGGAACACACATTCCTATTTATGATTTCATTGATCTCATCTTACCTCTGACCTTCAACAGTCTAACTGATCACTTCCTCAGACTGACATGTCCATCAACAAGGCAGTTTCTGTAGTTGGACGTTATGATCCACTGAAGTAAAAATACCCCAAGGTATAGCCCAAGTGAAAACAGATAGTGAATAAATAACATGGATTCCAAAGCAAGTGACATGAAGTGTTGAAAAGTTCTCTGTGGCAGTTCTTTGACTTTTCTTTAAATTCTGAAGAAACTCTAAGTTCACAAGTCATGATTACCCATGAAATGAATTAATCTGAACCCTGTTGACTTTTGTCTGATATAACTGTGCTTTAATTCTTGTTTTAATTAAGCTGTAGATGAAGAACACATACCAGCTCAAACCTCATTTCCCAAATGTGGAACCTGACACTTTGTTGTTTTACTCTTTGAGATGTCAGATTAAATTGGTTAAAAGAAAAAATTCTGACTTTGATCATTCCTCTATGCCAGCCAGGAACATTTTTATTATAGAAAATCTGCATATGCAGTGAAGATGCTGCTTTCTCACTGACACAAGGGCAGCGGAACCGTGGCAATCCTTTCTGATGAAACACAGATGGTCTCTGCAGAGACCCATTCATCTTTCTTTGACAGTGTTGCAATTAATCAGCTACATTCTCCTGTCACCTTCTTTGAGAAAGATCATCCACTCCAAATACTCTTGCTCCCTTTTATTGACACATAATCAGAGCCAGATATGTGACATGTTGGGCAAACACACCCATCTTAGGAGAAAATTTTAACAGGAGTATGCAGTACTTAGATCTCCTAGAAAAACTTTTTGTTTTGAGTTCCATTTATTTCAATCTTGAAAGTAAAAAAATATGTACTTATAAAACATTTGTGAAATATAGAAAAGCATAGTGGCAGATAGTAAGTCACAATCCTGTCACTAAGTGGTAAATATTATTAATATTTTTGCATATTTTCTTTCAGTCTTCTCTTCAGTCACACATATGTGTCTATTTATCAAACTTTGGTATTCTCCTTTTTTGAACAATTTATGGATAATTGTCTGTATCCTTGTGTATATTTCCGAAACATCCTGTTTAATTGCTAATAATATTCTACTATGTATTTAGCCAATCCTTACTGGTTTATTTTTTTCAGTTTAAACTTTTAAAAATAACATTCTGATTAACAATGCTATGCATTGTTATACATTCTCTATGTTTATAATTAAGCCTTGAAATAAATTACTGGAATTACACTTGAGTCAAATAATTCAATGTTCTCAAGACAGTTAATAAACATAATGCAAGAACCTGTAATTTCCAAATACTCACCAGTAAAAGCTATTTTAATAAGTTAAATTTGACATTTCATTCAGTATTAAATGATTGACTTTCAAATATTTATTGTCCGCTTATATTCTTCTTGTGGACATCTTTTAATATGCTCATATTCATATAAAGTGGTGTGTCAAAGCATATATTATATTATTATAAGGATTAAATGAAATATGTAAATGATCACTGGCACTAGGATGACACACTCCCTTGTCTATCTATTGCCTGGGACCTCCAGCCTTATCTAACTTCTCCCACTACCACGTCATTCTTAAATATCCCCAGACCCATAGTCTGTGATTGTCAAATGGCACTGACATCGTGTTTGCTTTGATTCAAGTAGCTCAGCCTTATACTGAGACAAAGACATGTTTTATGCTGCAAAACACTATTTGCAGACTCATAACTCACAATTAAAGATAAGGAATATGGTGAAATTGCAAAGCAAGTCAGATTCTTTGATTATGTGTTCATCACAAGTGAAATTGGCCTATTTCAGTATTCTGAACAAAATGTTAATTCTGGCGTAAATCTGAGGAAATGGGCCCAAAACAAGCTAAAGAGTTTTATGCTGATCTTTATGTGTTGTTAGTGAGTGTTGTCCCTTCCACATTCTAAGCTAATTTGTTTCTGACAGTACTTATGGACGGATGTTATAAAATTACTGGCATTGCTACTTCAACCTTGTACTTTACATTCTGTAGACCTGGCCAAAACAAGGATTTCCTTCTTCTTTCCTCCCTAATATGCTGCCTTCCAAAGTTAGGTGCAATAAAAAGCGTCAGCTGAAAGGAAGTCCCCAAACCAAGTTTGCATTTGTCAAGTTGCGTCTGAAAAATGAATGTGGTCAGCTGAAAAAAACTGCGTGAAATAACTGTGTTCTTAGACTCCAACCTGAGAGGACTAATGCAGATGGTGTGTTCATTTGTGTTGCTGTAAAGGAATACATGAAACTATGTAATTTATAAAGAAACGGAATTTATTTTGCTCATGGTTCTGCCGGCTGTACAAGCGTAGCACCAGCATCGGCTCATCTGCTGAGGGCCTTGGGGAACAATCATGGCTGAAGGTGAAGGGGAGCCTGCATGTCACATAGTGTAAGAGGAAGCAAGAGGCAGAGAGACAGAGAGAGAGACAGAGAAATAGGAGGTGCCAGGCTCTGTTAAACAACTAGATTTTGTGTGAACTCATAGAGCAAGAATTCACTCATTACTGTGAGACTGCCACTAAACCATTCGTGAGGGATCTGCCCCATGACTGAACACTTCCCAAAGTCTCATCTCCAACATTGGAGGTCCCATTTCAACATGAAGTTTGGAGGGGACAAACATCCAAACCATATCAAATAACAAAGGTGAACACAACTTGAAAAATATTCAGATTTGCAATAAGTGAGGACGTCTAGATTTTCAATGAGAAAGAATAAAATTCTGATTCTCATCTTTTTTCTTCTTCCCTAAACCATAATAATTCATATTATTATGATGACACGGGTATACAGACTTTCAAATTAGTTCTTTTTATGTCTGTATTTTTTAAGCCTCTTGAGCTAGGTTATTTTTATTTCCATTTCCTGGCTCTTCTGCTGAATTAAAACCATGCTTTCAGACCAAGGCAGGCGGATCACCTGAGGTCGGGAGTTTGAGACCAGCCTGACCACCATGGAGAAACCCAGTCTCTACTAAAAATACAAAATTAGCCAAGAGTGGTGGCACATGCCTGTAATCCCAGCTACTCAGAAGGCTGAGGCAGCAGAATTGCTTGAACCCAGGAGGCAGAGGTTGGGGGTGAGTCAAGATCGCGCCATTGCACTCCATCCTGGGCAACAAGAGCAAACTCCATCTCAAAAAAAAAAAAAAAATCATGTTTTCACTTTTCTTGTACCCTTTGATAAGCCTCAAAATTACTATATGGGGTACCCAAAAGATAAGATACTGTCATTAGCCTCAAAGATTTTACTATTCTAGACACATAGACAATGGTTTCCCCTGTTTCTGAAGACTCCCAATTTATACATATAGAACTTCATGCTTTATATTCTTTATCAGACTCCCCATAGTTGAAAATTACTTCCTTCCAATCTGGAAAAGATGATTTTCGAGTTGTAACTGGTCACAAATTGCTAGTCAGTCTGTGTGTTCATCCTACGGTTTCAACATCTTCTAAAGCATGTTTAAGGTACTAGTCTCAATTCATTTTTATATTAAAAATAGTTATTTTGATGACACATACCTGCATTTCAAAATTTCTGATTAGAAGATGACAAAGTAGAAGGCACTTGAAAACTAACTTTTGATGTTTTGATAAAAATAAAAATGGGAATCTCTCAAAATTACTTTTAAGCAAGGATCTGGTAATCTATGTATTTGAAACCAGTAGCTCCATATTTTAAGGTAAACTTAATTGAAGGATTTACACATACATAAATATGCATAAATCGTAAGTGTAAATCTCAATGAATTTTTAAAAAAAAAACACACATACCAGGAAAATACCTTAACATTCTCTCTTATGCCTGCACAGAGTCGTAATCCACAATCCCCCTCCTAAACAGTAACTATTATTCCTTACTTTAATTACCAGACATTATTTTTGTCTGTTTTGAAACATTTAGATAAATGCATTTAGATAAGTAAACTCTTATTGTTTAAGGCCTCTTTTTGTAAACATGCTACTTGTGGGATTTATTCATATTTGTATGTGGAAACAGTTCTTTTATTTTTACTGGTGAATAGTATTTTTCTTCTGTGAAAACACCATAGTTTTATTTCTCTGTTCTGTTTTGGCGAGCATTTTGTTTGTTTCCAATTTTCATATTTTGATTAGTCTGCTATGAACATTTTTATACATCTATTTGGTGCACAGATGTATAGGGTTTTGTTGCAGGATCATAAAATATGCATTCATTTACCTTTACTGAATACTGTAAAATGGTTATTCAAAGTGATTGTATAGCAAAAATTTCCCCCTCCTTATATTATAAATAAGAATCCTAGAGTTCCACATCCTTGTTAGATCTGGTAGTTTCTCCTATTCTTGGTTTAGCACTAATAGTGAGTGCATGAAACTGTATTAACTTGTTATACTTTGATCCTTAATGAAGCATGCCTCCTGGTATTTTGCCATGTGTATCCCCACCCCCACTGACTCAGGTCTTGGCCATGTGATTAGATTTGGCCAGTGGGTGCTTAGAAACTGTGATGCAAGAGAAGACTTTACCACCACTTATGAACACTGGGAACTCTATATCTTGGAATGCTCTTTGTTGGAAATCAGCTTCCACACTGAGAGGAGCCCAGTAATCCACGTGGAGGGGTCATAGGGAGGAGAACAAAAACCTCTGGTCATAGTCCCAGGTAAGCTTCCAGCCAACCATGAGCACACTTGCCAGCCACATGAGTGAGGTCATTTTGGAAGTTCCAGGTGTCTTAGCAATAGTCAATGTCACCTGAAGCAGAAGAACCATGGCCCAGTCAAGTCACAGAGTCATGAATAATAAAGAATTGCTGTTAAATTAATCTGTTAACTTTGGGATGACTTGCTATCAAGTAATAAATAACTTAGACAAAAATTTACATCTAACTAGTTTTAACATTTATATATCGCATGATTTCAAATGTTGATTATCTTATTGATATTTGGCCATGTTCTAGTTACTACTGATGCATAACAAGCCGCCCTGGGGCATTAAGCAACAGACAGTTTCTTATACCAGTTTTGTGGCCCAAGAAACTGAACTGGGCTCAGCCATGAGAGTGTGTTTCTGCTACCCAGCATTCGGGGTTGAAGGCTGGAATCATCTGGAGACTCCTTCCTCACTTGTATGTCTAGCTCCTGGGCTGAGATCAGTCCAAGTCTGGGCTCACCTGGCAGTTGATTGGAGCACCTACACTTGGGCTCGCCATGTAGTTTGGCCTCTCACAGCATGAAGACTTGATTCTAGTGTGGAGCATACCAACAGGGAGCCTCTTCAAATGAGGTCGATTTCCGTGGCCTCTCATGACCTGGCCTCAGAAATCTCATAGCATCAATTCACCACACTCAGTGGGTCAACACAGTCACTGCCACAATATATTCAAGGCCATAGACCCTACTTCTATGGAATGAACAAACTGGGGACCATATGTTTAACTTCCCACAGACCATTTTGCATCCTGTAAAGTGTGGTGCTTGTACAAGTCCTTGGGATGAGAAAATTTTGTTTCACTTAGACTATTTTTACTTTTCTTGTTGCTGTGTAGCTGTTATATACACATGATATGTATGTGTTTGTATATATTCTCTTTTCCCCATTGTGTGAATTGTGTTTTATCTCAATAGTACATATTAATAAACAACATTTATAATTTTAATATAATTCAATTTGTATTAGTCTTTTTTTTTTTTGGTTTTGTTTGTCATTGTTTGTTTTTTGAGACAGAGTCTCACTCTGCCACCTAGGCTGGAGTGCAGGGGTGCCATCTTGGCTCACTGCAACCTCTGCCTCCTGGGCTCAAGTGATTCTCCTGCCTCAGCCTCCCAAGTAGCTGGGATTACAGGCACCTACCACCATACCTGGCTATGTATTAGTCTTTTATATCTGATTTAAGAAAGATTGGTTCAACCCAAGGTCAAAAAATTATTCTCATATGTAATTTTATAGAAACTGTATTTCTTTACCTTTCACACTTAAGTCTCCATTGGAATTGACTTTAGTATATGTATTAGGAAGAGGACACATTTTTTTCCCTGTGTGATTATCCAACTGATCTAGCCTCGTTTGCTAAAAAGAAAGGATATTTTTTTCTAATTTGGGTAACTACATATATCTGAATCTGTTTCTAGCACTCTATTCTATTCAATTAGCCTATTTTTCCTATCTTTATTCCAACACTAGAATGTCTTAATCATTCTGTGTAGCTTTATAATACATTTTGATATCTGGTAGTACAAATCAGCTTGCCACTCCACACACACACACACACACATGCACACACACACATGCACGCGTGCACACACACACATGCACACACACACACATATATAACCCTGTTGAGATTTTCACTGGGATTGCAGAAAATTTATACAAAAATCGAAAATATTTTACAGATTATAAATAATGAGTATATAAATTCATGAATACAGTATATACCTCATTTATGTAATTTCTTTTTTATGGCTTTCAGCATAGAAGTTTTGCATATCTTGATTACATCTGTCCTGAAGTCTGTAATGTTTGTGTTGATACTGTAAATGATAGTCTAAATTCTAACTTTTTTTATAAAACTTTTTTCTATTTTTTGTTAGTATGTAGGAACATAAACGTATCACTTAATCAGCAAACTTGCTAAATATAATTATTTTTGACAGCTTTTCCAAAGATTTTTTTGGATTCCCCACATAGCCACCTATGTCTGCCAATAATGAAAATTTGTTTCTTCTTTTCTAATCTATTTATAATCCTGCTTTTAATCATTTATACATGCTTCTTGCCTTATTGCCCTGACAAGACATAAAGTTAAATACAGCAGTAGCAGCAGATAACTTGGTATAATTTCTGATCTCAGGGAAAAAGCTTTTACCATTTCACCTTTCAGTTTCATACTTCTGGTTTTTAGTGATGCTTTTTAAAGTAGAGAAAATTTATTTTTTGTTTGTATATTTTTATGGGGAGCTTCCTGAGTGAGGTATACTCCACCCAAACTTCAATCTGAGCTCCATAGAAACTGAGACAAAAACTGAATCACAGCCATCATTGTTTACTAGAAGAAATCATACTCAAGTGAATGAAAGTGCCGTGAGAAAAGAACTTCACATGGAGTCTTCAATGTCATATAACAAGTGCCTAGAACAGGGCCAGGCAAATAGTAAACATTCAATTTACATTTACTGAATGCATATCAATTATGTGGGTCCTAAGAGGAATTTATTTTACTTAAAGTTCTTTATGTTAGAAGTTCTAATCAACTAACAATGACACCCTTGCAGAAGTTTTATTTTTAAATGAAGACATGTTTTATATTTGGCTGTTTCTTAAATGAGCCTCTCTGAAAGTCATGGGCAGCAGTGTAAACTGTACTTGTGGGAAAGAAACTTTCATGCAAGGCTAAATTGATGTAGTCTGGGTTTGCAGCTTATCAGTTCGGTACAGGTTTAGTTCCAACTTTCCAGTAACTTTAAATAATAAATACTGCCCAGAATAGAATAATCAGACAGCACAGTTTCATTTGCTTAAGAACATGTAGACATCACACCTTCTTGTGTAATTATAACTTCTATAAAAAGACTTTGAAGTTTTAATTTTTTTAAAGGTTGTATACAAAAAGCTAGTTTAGAGGGACCTTTTTTATAACATGCTGTTATTTTATTTTTCAGGAAGAGAAAAGAAGCTAAAAAGTAATTAAAATAATGAAGGTGAAAGTGATTATCATCTCCATAGTATCTCCCAAAACAAAATAAAATGAGATACAATGAAAAACAAATTTAAACAATACAGGAAATAATCAAAACCCTGCTAGAATCTTTTAGATTCGCTGGCTCCCAGTGAAAATTATACTAAAGGATGAGTAATTAAACCCATGTTTTCACTGTCGGAAATGCTAATGTCTGAAGAAGCAGAAGAAAAAATTATTTTACGGGTCAGAGATAAGTCATGAAAAGGATAACAGGGAAAAATGATAAAATAGCCGAAAACAGGTAGGGAGGGAATTAAATGACAGTAATTCCGCTCTTTGAGAAACTATTTAATTGGTTTTGACACCATGAAAGCTTTCATATTCTCCAAATATCACTAGGAAGACCTCCAAATTATTTATATGTGATTGAATGACTCATAAAATATCTTTGATATAACATGGGACTCTGTGTACACTGAGGGCTTTCTCAGAGTAAGAGTTTGTCAATAATTCATTTTGTCCATGGTCAAATCTTGTCAAAGTTCACTTCATGGCTGTACATTCAAAGTTCAACTCTCTCATCAAAATACAATGCAAATTTCAGAGAAACAGACCTGCTCTTATATATGTATATATACATATCAATTAAGTAGTGCATTTTCAAAGATTGTAATAGAAGTAACAGCCAAGAACTGTATAACAAGGTATTACAAAACTCAGACCTACTGTGTCGACACTTAGTATCATAAAGCTGTTGTCCTGCAAGTCTCTCACAGGTAACTATTAATAAAATCAGGTTAAGAATTCTGTGATATCATCCTTCTATTGATGATTTGCATAGGAACTATGGCAAACAGTTTAGGCACTGGAATATTTCAATTAATAATGCTAAAGTAAGTCAATACCATTTTGATAACTACTGCAAAAAATACAATGCTGTGACTGCTGATAATCTCTAAAAGTTATTCATTATGTGTAACTGAAACTCTATATCCATTGAACAGCAACTGCCTAATTCCTGATCCCCGGAGCCCTGGGCAGCTATCATTCTACTCTGTTTCTCTGAGTTTGACTATGTCAGATACCTTGTATGAGTGAAATAATGCAATATTTGTCATTATCTTCCTGGCTAATATCACTTAGCATCATATCCTCCAGGTTCATCTATGTTGTAGCATGTGACAGGATTTTCTTGTTTTTTAAGGCTGAAAAAAATATTCCATGCTATGCATTTACCACATTTTCTTCATTCAACCATCAATGGACATTTAGTTTCTTTTGTATATCTTGGCCACTGTAAATAACGCTACAATGAACATGAAACCCTTTCTCAAAAAAATTAAAAACAGAACAACCATGTACAGTTCCACTCTGCATCACACTCAGATTACATAACCCTAGAAAACTGGAATCAAGACCTTAAACCACATTTTTTTTTTAACAAATGGTGATCTAAGTCAAGAGAAGCTAAGTAACTTGCAGAGATTACATAGCTAAGAAGGGGGTAGAGTTAGAAATCAGATCCAGAGCTGCCTAAATCTAACATGTATTTTTAAACAAAACATTAATAATTGTTGAGAATTAAGTAATGTATATCTTTTTATCGTTTTTTAAAACTATGAATGGATAATAGCAGATCACCTGACAACCATATGAACCTGTCAGAAAATGAATTTGTAGGGTCTGGTTTAGCATAAGAAATATAAATGTACAAAAACACTTTATATAAATCCCATTGTGCTGACAGAATTGGCTATCTGGAAGAAAATGCTGACCACTTACTGAATATCATATTAAAAATTAAATTTTAAATGGTTTTCAATTTAAAATATAAAAAGTGACAAGAATTAAGAAAGTAAGGCTGGCACCATGTCTCAAGCCTGTACTCCCAACACTTTGGGAGGCCGAGGTCGGCAGACCGCTTGAGGTCAGGGGTTCAAGACCAGCCTGGCCAACATGGTAAAACTCTCATCTCTGCTTAAAATACAAAAATTAGCCAGGCATTGAGTTGGGCACCTGAAATCTTAGCTACTTGGGAGGCTGAAGCAGGAGAATTGCCGAAGCACAGGAGGTGGAGATTGCCATGAGCCAAGATTGCACCACTGCACTCCAGCTTGGGCAACTGAGCGAAAACTCTGTCTCAAAAATAATTAAATAAATAAGAAAGTGAAAAACTAAAGAGTTCAGGAGAGCATTTTAAAATAATGTGATTACAAATGAATTTGAATTCATTTAAATGACAATATAAACTGGGTACTTACCATGTATCAGACATTCTTCTAGATACTAGGGTTATAGTATGAACAAAGCAGACAATAATACTTGTATGTGGAATTTATGTTTTACTGAGGAAAAGACATGATAAATACGATAAGAAAAATGTGAAATGGTGATCAGTGCTAACGAGAACAAAAAGCAAGAAAATAGGGCAGAGAACGCTGGAGCAGGGCTGACAGATTTTGACTGAGATGGACACAAGAAGTAGTCCTGCAATGGGACATTTAAACAGAGATCGGAACAAGGCGAGAGTGTACCACGGTGGTAAGTGGCAAAGGAGCTCTCCCAGCAGAGAGGAGCACGTGAAGTCCTGGAGTGACAGCATGAGTAATGAGTAGCAATCTGGAGGCCAGTGTGGCTGGAGCAGAATTAGCGATGGGGAGGGGCTGGTATGCAATACGTCCACTCTAACAGAGGACGCCTCCCCTGGGAAAAAGCCTTCCCAGGACGCCGTTTATCCCAAATTCCTTTTTGTCTTGGACAAGAAGAGAAGGTTCAAGTCCCTACTTCCCACTTCTCCCTGGCTTCAGATCATGGACCCAGACTGAGTACAAGGTTGAGAAAAGGGGAACAAGAGAAAAAGAAATCCACAACTAGCCACTTCGCAAGCAGTAACAACCAAATCTGAAAGGACTACAGTTTTGCTGTCAGTAATGCTATCCGTGGGCCTCCACTGGGCCTTCCATTGGTGGGCCCAGGGTACTCGGTTTATACTCAGGCTCAGAGTATACTCGGAAGAGCCAATGTCTTCAGCCTGACACTCTTCAAAGCAGAGAAAGGAAATCACCTGCACCGTTCTCTGACTGGAAAATAATCAAAGTTGAGGCATCTAATGAACTTTGGGTTTATTCTTGATATCATTACAGATTCTTTAAGTATATCAAGATATATTCTATCAAAACCAATCAACCTCATTTAAAAAAGCACATTTACCAGGGGGTAGGGATGGAGACAGCAAAGTACCATGGCATGTATATACCTATGCAACAATCCTGCAGCATGCAGGATGTGCACATGTACCCCAGAGCCCAGATACAATAAAAATAAAAATAAAAAAGCACATTTTCTCCACAAACATTTCTGTCACCTTTAAAAAAATCTCCTTTTTGAGACAGGCTGTTGCTCCGTCACTCAGGCTGCAGTGCAGTAGCATGATCATGGCTCACTGTAACCTTGAAC
The DNA here is from genome assembly GCA_036589455.1 of Ateles fusciceps. Taxonomy (NCBI): domain Eukaryota; kingdom Metazoa; phylum Chordata; class Mammalia; order Primates; family Atelidae; genus Ateles; species Ateles fusciceps. The sequence continues at coordinate 1,293,407 of JAZHEH010003213.1, read as the reverse complement.
TCCTGGCCTCAAGCAATCCTCTCACCTCAGCCTCCCAAAGTACTGGGATTACCAGCATGAGCCACTGCACTCAGCCAAAAATCTCATTTAAATGTACCTATCTGAGCAGCTTCTCTTAGCCCTCTGAAGCCAATACACTGTTACAGAAATCAAAACTCTCTCGCCTTTGTTCATGACCCAAAACACCAAGAATCAATCCTGCTTATACAGGATCAACTGATCAGTTATAGAACTCTGTTCTAGCCTTTTTTCCCCCTACACGCCACACAGGTTTCTCACTCAGTTTTGCTCTGTGTAAAAGAATTTCAGTCCAAATCTGTTGGGCTATCCATCATAGAAAGGCCAAGTTTTCTAATTCTTCGAAAGTTGGTGGTAACTAAATTAGAAAAGAGATTCTTAGCACAAAAAAACTTAGAGATTTGATTTGCTATATGAAATTTAGCCAGTAAAATATTCCATGCTATGCATTTACCACATTTTCTTCTTTCATTCATCAGTGGACACTGAGTTTATCTGTATATCTTGGCCACTGTGAATAATGCTACAAAAAACATGAAATCCTTTCTCGAAAAAATTAAAAATAGAACTACCATGTGAAATTCTACTCTGCAATCACACTCAGATTATATAACCCAAGAAAACTGGAATCAAGATCTTAAACCACTTTTTTTTACAAATGATGATCTCAAGAGAGGAAAAGTTCAGATTCAAACGACTCAAAGAGGTAAATGTGTAGGTTAAAAAAAACTGAGGGCCTCAATATTATAGCTTCTCTTCAGTGTGCTGATACTGTGTCCAGCATTGTGGCATGCCATATGACAAAGGAGACTGAAAAATTCCAATGCTACAGTGTCCAGAGGCCTAGCTCATCCTTTATAGTCTGTGATCCACATTACCACCACAAAGTTCATCCCTGCACTTTGAAGGTCCCAACTTATGTAAATTCTACACCTCACAGGAAAATAAAAACAACGGTTATTTTAAATACTTAGAATGGAGGAAATAAAAAGTACAAAAGAAAATATGTTAAGCACATTTCTTTCCAGTTATAGCTAATGACAGGTCTTCTGCTGCATCAGCTATCAATTGCCGCAACGAAGCTGCGTAACAAACAACCACTCAAGGTCAGTGCTCTCTTGGCAGCCACAGAGGAGCTAGAGAGGAAGCAGAAATATTCAAGGGCCTTGTTGAGGCTCTGTTCATCTGTTAGTGTCTCTTTACAGAAGCAAGTCCCATGGGCAAGGCTAGACTGAGAGTGGGAAGTCACTGGAAAGTCACGTGACCAAGGGCAAGACGCAGAAAGGAATGATCAGATGCTTAACGTATTATTGTATTTCAGTTATTGACTACTCATTTGATTTTTTTTTTTTAGATTCGATCTCTTAATGATGTTTTCCACCTTGGTATCTATCTTCCTGAATATACTAATCACTATTATGTCATTCTGCCTCTGTTAACCTCAATTTCTGGATCAACTCTGCATGTTTCTATTATCTGTTTTTTCTTGGTCTTATACCTTAAAATGCCTGATAGTTTTCTGGTTCTTCCTTTAATTTAATAACTGATGTTGGGTATGAAGAAATATCAATTCATTAGAGAGCGTTATCTTTTTTCAGAATGAATTTTTGAAGCATCTGGCAGGGAAGTTATGTTAAGGGAAAATCATCTTAACACGATGAGGCATTGGGCTGGTATGAGATTGGATTTCAGTTTTTCTAAGTCCTCGTATAATTCTTATTTTCCCTGACTCCTATGGTGTCATCCTTCTGGCAACACAACTAAAGTTGACGGTAATTCCCAGTGAACCTCAGAATCCAAAATTCCAGTATTCACCTTTTCAGCACTCATGAAACTGCTAACAGTTCAGCCAAAATTTTCTGACTTTTTTCACTTAGCATCATTCCCTTGAGATCCATAGAAATTGTTGTGTACATCATTTCTTTGTATTGCTGAGTAGAATTCCATGTTACAGGTGCATCATATGGCTTGTTTAACCATTCATTCATTAAAGGACGTTTTGACTCTTTCCAAATATTTGGCTATTACAGCTAAAGTTACTATGAACACTTGTATACAATTTTTAGTGTGGACATAAGTTTTATTTCTCTTGGATGAATACCCAGGAATGCAATTGCTGGGTTGTATAGTAGTACATATTTAGTTTATTAGGTTTTACAAGAAACTGCTGAATGATTTTCCAGAGTGACTATGTCATTTTTTTCTTTTCTTTTTCTTTTTTCTTTTCTTTTCTTTTATTTTATTTTTTTTTTGAGATGGAATCTTGCTCTATCATCCAGACTGGAGAGCAATGGCACAATCTTGGCCCACTGCAACCTCCTCCTCCTAGGTTCAAGCAATTCTCCTGCCTCAGCCTCCTGAGTAGCCGAGATTACAGCCACCTGCGACCATATCTGGCTAATTTTTGTATTTTTAGTAGTGACAGAGTTTCACCCTGTTGATCAGGCTGGTCTTGAACTGCTGACCTAGTGATCTGCCTGCCTTAGCCTCCCAAAGTGCTGGGATTAAAGGTGTGAGGCTGTGTCATTTTTAACTTTCACCAGCAACCTCTGAGTAATCCAGTTTTTCTGCATCTTCACCAGTACTTGATGTCTTCAACCTGTTTTTATTTAGTCATGCTAACAGGTATATAGTGACATCTCATTGTGATTTTACTTTTGCATTTCTCTAATGACTAACTGTTGGATATCTTTATGTGAGCTATTAATCATCTAATCATCTGTATATCTTCATCAGTGAAATGTCTGTTCATTTCTTTTGCCCATTTCCCAATTGGATTCTTCATGTTTTACTGCTCAGTTTGAGGTTTTTTTAATATATTCTAAATACTACTCCTTTGCCAGATATGTGAGTTGAAAATATTATATTACTCTCTGTAGCTTGTCTTTTCATTCTCTTTACAGAGTTTTAATTTGATGATGAGCAAGGATTTTCACTCCTAGGTAATTTCCTAACAAGCTACATACCTAATAGAATCTATTCTTACATTTGCTAGGGGACACATCAAAGCATGTTCAAAGCAGAACTGTTCACAATAAAAAAGCCCTGGAGATAATACACATGTGCACTAACACAAGTAAATGAGTAAGTGCTAGGATATTCAGAAATCAAAGTGAATAACCAACCATGTGGTTGAATTTTAGAAATATACTATTCAGTGGAAAAAAAGATTGCTTAGTATATGACATGCTTTCATAAAGTTAGAAATAAAATATGAAGCCATATATTGGTAAAATTATAGGAGCAACAAAAATACATAAAGAAAAAAATGGGTTAATTAACGAAGGGGTTAGGATGATGGTTACTTTTGGTGGGAAGAAGAGAAGGTTTGGAATTGCAGAGGGACTATAAAGCTAAATGTAAATTATGGCCAGGTTATAAAGCTTTTGAGCAGTGGATTCACAGGTGCTTCTTATCTCAACAAGTAAGCAGTCTGTTGAAAACAACAAAACAATTAAGTAAACCAGCACACTAAATTCAATGTGTTGTGAACATGAGTCACATTCAAAAATTTTTAAGGGGAAGAAACTGCAGATATATGGTCTTGGTTTTATGGAGCCTTAGTTCATTATGAGATGGATGGATGGATGGATGGAGGACAAAATGGAAAGATTTTAATATACCAGTTACTATTTATTGCCTACCTGACATTCATCACTGCTTCGTTCTTTCTGTCACGATATGCACTCTACTCTATTTATCTCATGCTTGCTTCACAGATTCTAAAAGGCAGGTTTGGATTTGTTTTTTGTATTCATAAGGGCCCCACTCCCTTTGCAGCTAATTGATATAGACACGAGCAATTAAGTGGTTCTTGCCAACAAAATTTGAATGTTACTCTACTAAGAATCTTCTGGAAATGTATCTTCATTCTTAAGAAGGTATGTTGTTGGCCCGGCGGGGTGGTTCACGCCTATAATCCCAGCACTTTGGGAGGCCGAGGCAGGTGGATCATGAGGTCAAGAGATCGAGACCATCCTGGTCAACATGGTGAAACCCCGTCTCTACTAAAAATACAAAAATTAGCTGGGCATGGTGGCACGCACCCGTAGTCCCAGTTACTTGGGAGGCTGAGGCAGGAGAATTGCTTGAACCCAGGAGGCGGACGTTGCAGTGAGCCGAGATCGCGCCATTGCACTCCAGCCTGGGTAACAAGAGTGAAATTCTGTCTCAAAAAAAAAGAAAAAAGAAGGTATGTTGTTTTATTTTCTGCCTCTCAAATTCTTCCTAGCCTGGAGGATATGAATATATATCTGAATCAACTGCAAGGACCATGCCACTTTTAGAGAGCGATCTAGAAGATCAAGCCCACACATTGAGTTTGGCAGAGAAGAAAGGGCCTTAGCCTCACTGAACTGCTGGATTTAAAAATCCTTGGACTTAACCTGCCTTTACAATTCTTGTTATGACATTTACTTTCTGATTAACCCAGTTGATTTTTTATTTTTAAAATTACAAGGTAGATACATAGATGATATGTCCATCACTTTAAGTGACAGGTTGGAAACCATTTACTTCAAGTAGCAACATTATATGATGAATATTTTCAAAAGGTTCAAAATCATTACATGGAAGACCTGACCAAGACAATGGTGTGCATCAGGGATCCGGAAGAAGCAGCACATTCAAATTGAGCAGGCTGCGACCAACTCACAGGGTCTGCGTAGGATGCAGGGAATTCCCAAGTGATGTAGTTTGGCTGTGCCCCTACCAAAATCTCATCTTGAACTGTAGCTCCCACAATCCCCATGTGTCATGGGAGGGACCACGTGGGAGGCAACTGAATCATGGGGGCACTTTTTCCCATGCCGTTCTCATGATAGTAAGTCTCACTAGATCTGATGGTGTTATAAGGGGCAGTTCCCCTACACATGCTCTCTTGCCTGCCACCCTGTAAGACATGTCTTTGCTCCTCCTTTTCCTTCCTCCATGATTGTGGGGCTTCCCCAGCCATGGGAAACTGAGTCCATTAAACCTCTTTTTCTTTATAAATTACCCAGTCTCGAGATGTGTCTTTATTAGCAGTGTGAGAATGAATTAATATGGTAAATTGGTACCAGCAGAGTGGGGTGCTGCTGTAAAGATACCCAAAAATGTGGAAGGGACTTTGGGACTGGGTAACAGGCGGAGGGTGGAATAGTTTGGAGGACTCAGAAGAAGATAGGAAAATGTGGGAAAGTTTGGAACTCCCTAGAGACTTGTTGAATGGCTTTGACAAAATGCTGATAGTGACATGGACAATGAAGTCCAGGCTAAGGTGGGCTCAGATGGAGACAAGGAACTTCTAGAGAACTGAAATAAAGGTCACTCTTGCTATGCAAAGAGACTGGTGACATTTTGCCCCTGCCCTAGAGATCTGTGGATCTTTGAACCAGAGAGAGATGATTTAAAGTATCTGGCAGAAGAAATTTCAAACTGGCAAAGTGTTCAAGAGGAAGCAGAGCATATTTGAAAATTTTGCAGCCTGACAATGTAGTAGAAAAGAAAAACCCATTTTCTGAGGAGAAACTGAAATCAGCTGCAGAAATTTGCGTTAAGTAACAAAGAACCAAATGCTAATCACCAACACAATGGAGAAAATGTTTCCAGGGCAAGTCAGAGAAATTTGCAGCAGCCCTTACTATCACAGGCCCAGAGGCCTGGGAGGGGGAAATGGTTCCTGGGCTGGTTCCAGGGCCTCCCTGCTGTGTGCAGCCTCCAGACTTGGTGCCCTGCATCCCAGCCACTCCAACCATGCCTAAATGAGGCCAAGGTACAGCTCAGGCCATGGATTCAGAGGGTGCAAGCCCTAAGCTTTGGCAGCTTCCTTATGGTGTGTTGAGCCTGCAGGTACACAGCAGTCAAGAATTGATGTTTGGAAACCTCTGCCTAGATTTCAGAGGATGTATGGAAATGCCTGGATGTTCAGACAGAGGTGTGCTGCAGGGGCAGAGCCATCATGGAGGACCTCTGCTAGGGCAGTGAAGAGGGAAATGTGGGGTGGGAGCCCCCATATGGAGTCCCCCACTGGGGCACTGCCTAGTGGGGTTGTGAGAAGAGGGCCACCGTCCTCCAGACCCCAGAATTGTAGATCCACTGACAGTTTGCACTGTGAACCTGGAAAAGCAACAGACACTCAATGACAGCCCATGAAAACAGCTGGGAGGGGGAGCTGTGTCCTGCAAAGTCACAGGGGCAAAGCTGCCCAAGGCCATGGGAACCCATCTCTTGCATCTGTGTGACCTGGATGTGAGACACTGGAGTCAAAGGGGATCATTTTGGAGCTTTAAGATTTGACTGCCCTGCTGGATTTTAGACTTGCGTGGAACCTGCAGCCCCTTTGTTTTGACCAATTTCTCTCATTTGGAATGGGAGAATTTATCCAATGCCCGTACTCCCATTGTATTTAGGAAGTCACTAAGTTGCTTTTGATTTTACATGCTCATAGGTGGAAGGAACTTGCCTTGTCTCAGATGAGACTTTGGACTTGAACTTTTGGGCTTGTTGAAATGAGTTAAGACATTGGGGGACTGTTGTGAAGGCATGATTGTAATTTGAAATGTGAGTACATGAGATTTGGGAGGGGCCTTGGGCAGAATGATATGGTTTGGCTATGTCTTCCCCCGAAATCTCATTTTGAATTGTAGCTCCCATAATCACCATGTGTCATGGGAGGGATTCAGGTGGGGGGCAGGTTTTTCTCATGCTGTTCTCATGATAATGAATAAGTCTCATGAGATCTGATGGTTTTATAAATGGCAGTTCCCCTGCACACTCTCTCTTTTGCCTGCTGCCATGTAAGATGTGCCTTTGCTCTTCCTTCACCTTCCTCCATGATTATGAGGTCTCCCCAGCCATGTAGAACTGTGAGTCCATTAAATCTCTTTTTCTTTATAAATTACCCAGTCGCAGATATGTCTTTATTAGCAGCACAAGAACAGACTAATACACCGAGAGAGTATAATGCCCCAGAGCCAGGTCCACTGTGACCTGTGGTAACAACGAGTGGGCACATTTACTGGGACCTGGAGCATAGAACATGCTTCAAGATGCCAATTGTCAGGAGCTGTGTGTGGCAGTTATCTACTCCACATAACAAATTAACTCTGGCATTTAGTCGCTTCAAATAAAATTGATTATCTCCCAGTTTCTGTGGTTCAGGAATCTGAGAGGGGCTCACCTGGAGGCCTCTGACTCACAGTCTCTCAACAGCTGCCATCAAGTCTTAGGCCAGGCTCATCTCAGGGCTCACCTGGGGAAGGATCCTCTTCTAAACTCACACATGTGGTTGTTGGTATTTGGAAATGGAGCCCTTGGAGGTTATTAGGTTCAGATGAGGTCATGAGGGTGGGAACCTCATAAATGGAGTTAGTGGCCTTATAAGAAGGAATGCCAGCAAATTCTCTCTCTCTTTTCCATGTGAGTACACAGCAAGAAGGCAGACATCTGCAAAGCAGGGAGACAGCCCTCAGCAGAACCTACATGTGTTGATGCCTTAATCTTGGATTTCTCAGGCTTCAGAATTGTAGAAAATAAATGTCTGTGGTTTAAGCCACCCAATCTATGATGTTTTGTTACAGCAGCCTGAATTGACTAAGACAGAGATCTTAAAAACCACCATCCCTTGTTGAGCAATATTGTTCTGCTCCTTAGGCTGATTTCAGTTTTCTTTCATTCAGTGTTTCATAATTTTAATTTGCTTTTTAAAAAATTCATCTGGATCTTTTATTCCTTTTATCATAAACTTCAAACCACACACTTTCTTTTGCAAGTTTTCTATTTGACATCATTCACTTCCTTTTCCTTCTCCTTCCTTCATTTCTCCCTTTCTCCCTCTTTCCCTTCCTTCCTTCATTCTTTTTGTCCTTTCTTCCTCCATTCTTTCTTCCTTTATTTTTTTATCTGACTCTTTCCCTGGCAATTGTCCTTGGCTCCTTTATTTACAGTAGTCACTCTTGATGAAGGCAGAGAGAGCATTTTGAATCTCCAAATGACTATGAAATCTTCCTATTTCTCATTAGAGCGTGCAGGTAGTACATGTGTTTCAATAAAATTGAGGAAGGCTGATAAGCCTCTGTGGTCTCTGCTGCATTTTCTCTGAAATAGCTACAGCTCTGCAAGTACAAGACACCATAATGTGTTAAGGCCTATCTAGCTTGGGCATCACTGTATTTTTGTCTTCCTAACAAAATAAAGTGGACATTTCGAAACATCAGGAGATAGGACAAAAGTTTTTCACTGTTTTTTACTGCTTATTAAATGAAAAACAAACAATAAACTAATACTACATGGACAGTTTTCAGTCCTCTGCCTGCAAAGGGGCATCTACTCATTTGAACATTCCTTACCCCAAATCTTGTCCTCAGCAACTGTGGATAAATCATGACAGAGAGGTTGTCCTAACCTATAACAGAGGCTCTTCAAGCTCTGCCAATCTACTGTTACATAAGTGGAGAAAGAGGTGTTCTGGCCCATTTAGTTACATTTCCCTGGGCAAAAATCATGTACACGTGGTGAAATTCAATTACATTCTCTGCCCAAGATGAAATCCAATTACACCCTCTGCCCAATGATGAAATCTCATCACAGGTTCCTTTTGCTTCATTAGGATAGAAAGACACAGTTTCTCTATAATCTGTTTATAGAGGCATACACACCTTAAAAAAAAAAGAAAAGAGGGCCTCAAGTAGGAGATTTGCATTTATTGGTCATTTTATTTCTGGGCAGATGTTCAGTCTTTCTAAGTTGAAAAGTATTTAGCAACTTTGGTTAAGCTTATTAAGATTAATGGTCACAATACATTTGAATCCTCTGTTGCTCTAAGAAAGATTAAACAAAAGTTATGGGAGGCTCTTGTTTTAGACTGCACTATTATTGGGCCATAATAGACCAGACCAAACCAAAATGGAGTCACTCATGCTAAATACCATATAATTAAACTGGAACTCTAAGGAAGCAGGTAGATCCCACATCAGACCTGTTTTCCTGAAATCGGGGGATACAAGTCTGAGTCAGTATAATAAAAAGTCCCCTCTGCTTTAATGCTTATGAAAAAAGTAACCTGCAGTGACCTGAAGTTAATCAGTCAACTTTCGTTCTATTGTTCTGCTTCCTTGCTCTCAATACGACCTGTCATTCTATTTTATAGAATGGAGGCATCTGTGATTTGCAAATCATGAAAAAAAAAAAAGCCAATTAGATAACCAAATGGTTATTATCTCTTACTGAAATAACTCCCAAGGATCTTTGGTAAGATCTAGTACTAACCAAATTTTCCCAGAAAAACTTTGGGAAAGGATTATTTGTGGATTATAAACCAAAAAGTGACTAGGGCAGATCTCAATTGATTAGAGATTTAATTTACACTCAAGAAAAAGAAACACAAGTTAAAGTAGTATCTGTGACCTGCGTTTTTTCCAAAGAGGGTTTTGTGAACTTCAATATATAAACAGGACAGAGTAAGAAGGTGTGGAAGAAACAAACGAAAGGGAGGGTAGGTAATGACACAAGTGGTGAGGCTTTGATTAGCACTCAATGAATCTATATTTAACACATGCAAAGAAGCAGGTAGAGGGAAAAGTCAATTCATTTCATGCTCAGTAAATCCGTATTTTGCATAAAATAAAGTAAGCATGTGAAATCCCAGCTACCTCTTTGGGAAGAAAAGGAAGGCAGTTTTATTTGTGACTCAGTTCCCAACCTTAACTTTCACTTTGGAATACTGATTTGGGATTCCTAAAACCTTAGTTTTTATTTATTTATTTAGAGACAGAGTCTTACTCTGTTGCCCAGGCTAGAGCGCAGTGGCACAATCCCTGCTCACTGCAACCTCCACCTCCCAGGTTCAAGGGATTCTCCTGCCTCGGCCTCCTGAGTAGCTGGGATTACAGGTGCGCACCACCACACCCAGCTAACTTTTGTTTTTTTAGTAGAGATAGGGTTTCACCATGTTGGCTGGTCTCGAACTCCTGATCTCAAGTGATCTGCCCACCTCAGCCTCCCGAAGTGCTGGGATTACAGGTGTCTCACAAAAAAAAAAAAAAAAAATTTAAAGAGTCTCTCTTCATAGGTTTGACCTAATCATTCAGTATTAGTATGGTTTATTCCTAGAAGGTAAGAAGGTTAGGTCTCATGTTGGTAGGAAGGCTCATTCCTAAGAGGTCATGAAGTCTCATGTTTCACAGGGAAAAATAGGTGGAAAAAGAAAGAAAGGAAAAAAAAGGGGGGGGAGTCAAGGGCCAAATTATAGCAAAAAGGGAGGGCAATACTAGAAAACTGATTCAGACTATAGTACCAAGAAGTCCATACATCAATAGGAAGGCAGGAACAAATGTGGTGGGGGAGGGGGGAGTGGTGAGTAGATAGGTGTATATAATTTATTCTGAAGTTTAAATTGTCTAACTTCAGTTTGCAAAGTTTCAAACAAAGCACAGTCCTAATTTCTTGTGATTTTAAGTGAGAAAAATGGGAGCAAAAAATTGTAAATGTTAGTTGGGTGACTGGCAGCAGGAAAGTATTCAGGATTCAGTCTAAATAAATTGTAGACAAATAATAAAAATGGTTAAACAATGAACAAGGCTAGACTCTAATAACAGGTTTACTATAGTTTCTTTTGAAACAATTTTTCTCCCTGCAGTCCCCATTTTTACCAAAGACAAATCATAGTAGAAGCGATTTGTTTGTAAAATAAATTTTAGTCTTACTACACTTGGCCTGAGTATTTGCATAAAGTGAAGCAAGAGTAATTATTGGCCAATAGGCTCTTTTTGAATTGACTTTGCTGGAAATTTTTCATAAGGAAATCTCAGATTAGACTTTAAAGGCCTCTAAACCCCAGCCAAGGATTTATTTGTGCCTGCAGATAGCTGTATAAACAGATACCTGTACAAATTAAGTGAATTCCTCTCTTGTCAAGGTTCCAAAGTAACTTGAGGTTCTGGGCCTTTCAGAAAGTGACGTTTTTTACTCATCACAGGTCAGGAGCTTTGTAAAGGAATTGCATAGAGAGGGTACCATGCCATTTTTTCCAAGGGGTTTTTCTCAGCTCTATAAAGTCAATTTTAGTTTCTCAAAGCAGTTTGGTTATTTCTCTTTTTTGTTTTGTTTTTTGAGATGGAGTATCACTCTTGTTACCCAGGCTGGAGTGCAATGTTGCGATCTCGGCTCGCTGCAACCTCCGCCTCCTGGGTTCAAGCAATTCTCCTGCCTCAGCCTCCCAAGTAGCTGGGACTACAGGCATGCACCACCATGCCCAGCTAATTTTTTTGTATTTTCAGTAGAGACGGGGTTTCACCATGTTGACCATGATGGTCTTGATCTCTTGACCTTGTGATCCACCCGCCTCGGCCTTCCAAAGTGCTGGGATTATAGGCGTGAGCCACCATGCCCAGCCGACTAACACGTTTTTAACAAGTAGTCTAGGTAATTTATTTTAAAAATTAATTAGGTAAAGATAATAAAATAAATGCTTGTTAATAAACATCATATAATTTAGAAACTAAAGTTATGTTAAATTAAATAATACTCATCAAATATTTGAATCATTCACAATTTTGTTAAAATTATATTATGGGAAAATATTTTTCTTAAAAAATGTGTTATTATTTAAAGGAAAATGATTTTTGTCTAATTTAAAGGTTATTTACGAAACAGGATAAAGGAACCAGTAAACAGGAAAGATGTAAAGAAAGTTACAAATATAAATAAGTATTTTGGTAAGAAAAGTTAAAAAGAAAATTATTTTATATGAGAAAGAATCTGGTATGGTAAATTTACGTCCTAAAATAAAATGGTTATTTAGGAAGAGGGATGTTTGGCATAAAACAGGAAGTTCAAGCATGTCATAGGTGGTTTATGTATGTCATAATAAGTATTTTTTAAAAAGAGGATTTACGTAAAAAAAACTTTTTGTGATCAAGTTGACTATAATTAAAAGGAAATTATTTATAATAGACTTTCTAGAGATTCAGCTATGATATTAAAAATACACTAATACACTAAAGAATTGGTTAGAACAACAAAATTTTCTTAAGGTATTGATTTATTGTTAATGAAATTACAAGAGATTTTTATTTGTTTTTAAACCAGAAGTTCCATTATATTGCATCTCATTGTTTTTAGCTCTGTCACCTTTCAGAAGGACAACAATGATAACTCTCTCTTTCAACTTTTTGTAAGCTCCTGCAAATTTTTTCTTTAGGTTTTAACTGCTGTTGTAGCCTGATGCTAAAATGTTTTATCTTAAAGTTATAAAGCAAATATTTTCTTCCAGTATAATATTCAGTGCTTTGGCTTTAAATTTTTATATGAAACGATTTCTCTATAAATTAAACATTAACATCAAAGGTACACTGATGCAAGACCAGCATCTGGGCCCCTGTATCAGATTAATAAGGCTTTTGTAGAGCATTAATCTACTTTTTAAAAATATATATGAAAGGTTATAAAAAGGTTTATTGAATTATATCTTATAGTCAAGATGTTTAAAGTTCAGATTTATTTATAAGATTTGGGAGACAGATTTAATTGGTTTTGGCCTCATGCTGTCTTTATTAGAGCTTACTGCTTGGGAAATTATGTCTCCTGTCTTGCAGTATAAAGATTTGGACCTTTTGAAAAAAAAAAATTTTGACTTATCATTTTGGCTAAATGAATGACTTATTTTACAATGACCTGTGATCCTATTTTTGTGATATCATCTGTTTTAAACTTTTTATATTTGACAAGCTTTCTACAATCAAATACTAAATTCAGTCCTTTTGACCTCATTAATTTTTTCATATTAGGTCCCTGGAAGTCCAAAACAGATATATATGGCTTATTTTCTATTAAGAATAAAAATTATATAGGAAGCATTGTCAAATATGAAATGGTGCTTAACCTACTTTGGGTTATATTTATATAAATGTGTTACTAGTGTGTGTTCTAAAATTGTAGGATATTCCTGTGATTCTGATGTGTCTCAATATATGTTATCAGTAGTAATTATGATTATTATGTGTAAAATTGTTGTATGCCATAGAAATAACCAAATTTCCTTGTCAGTTGTGTCTGTAACCACGGCTGCTCTACAACTTTTGTCATCCGCAATTGTTGATTTACTTTGATCCTTTCATAGTGTGGTTTGTAATCAGCTATAGAACTCTGTGGAATTCACACTGGAGACCTTGAAATGGAGAGGAAATCTTCCAGGACTCCCATGGAGAGCTGATGTATTCATGAAGATTGCTGATCCAATATTGACCATAAGTTAATTGCATGCACTGAACTAACAGACAATTACAATATTTGGCTGTATCCACTTGCAATATGTTAGAGCCTAGAATGAGAGGTGCATTTGTGGATGTTTGTGTAGGCCACCCTGTTACTAATGTATAAGGGAAGTGTTCATGAACCTCAAATAAATTGATGGCATTGACATTAAAGCCATGGCAATATCTCAGGCTGTGGGATTTTGAGGGCTTCTGAGAGCTTTCCTAATGTTAGTTTCTGAATTTTTAAAACATATTTCTTGAATAGTGAAGCTGATATGGGCAGTGAAGTTTCTGAGTAAGTGTTAAGGTTTTGTAAAGGTCTTTGATGACAGTGCCAATAAAATGGTTGTTCCTGTCACTTGAAAGATGGATTAGAATTTTGTAGGTTGGGAACACAAAATCAAGTAATATTTTTGCTGTCATTGGAACTGTAAGTATTCAGAAAGGAAATGCTTCAATTCAGCCCCCTCAAAAAATGAAGAATGAGAACACGTTTAAAATCTAGTGAGTGAGTAGTTATCATCTGTAGTTTTCAAAGGCTCTCTGAAGCTTATGTTCTTGTTCATGTCCCACTTTTTAGTTGTGCCTACATGATGCTGGAGACAGATTAGATATGTAGTTTCAGTAAATCACTAATCTTTATATTCTGCTTCTTTTTAAATAATAAATTCCATCTGTGCAAATAGTTTTTCTCTTCTTGTTTTTAAAAAAGCAGTTAAAAGAAGCAATTTTACTAAATTTTTACTAAAAGCAGTTAAAAGAACAATTTTACATACATTTTGCTAAAAGCAGTTAAGTTCTTACTGCTTAGAGATTTCTTCATTTGTAAGTGCATTGCTCTTAAGTTCCACCTTCCATGAAGTCCTAGGATATGGAGTAATTCAGTCAAGTTCTTTGTCGCTTTATAACAAGAATGATCTTCAAACAGAAGATGGTCTCGTGTCCATCTGAGACCTCATTAGAAGACTCTCCACTGTCCTGAGCACTAAAATAATTTCTAAGAAGATTCAGGATTTCCCTACAGCTTTTCTCTTCTGAACCTTCACCAAAATTGCCCTTAATGCTCAGTTCATGGCAATCTAGGTCTTTCCTCGAATTCACTTCAATACTGTGCCATCCTCTCTCCTGGTTCCAAAGCCACTTCCACATTTTTAGGTATTTTTCATAACAGCACCTCACTTCTCTGGTACCAATTTTTGGCTTAGAACATTTGTGCTATTATAACAGAATGCCTAGATATTTGAATAACAGAGGTTGGATAATTTATAAAGAAGATAAATTTATTCTCTCACAATTCTGGAGGCTGGGAAGTCGAAAGTCAAGATTGCTGACATCTGATGAGAGCTTTCTTGCTGCATCCTCACATGGAAGAAAGTGGAAAGGCAAGAGAGAAGAAACTAATCTTACAAAATGCCTCTTTTGAAAGGGACTTAGTCCCATTAACAAGGAAGCAGGTCTTACGGCCTAATCATCTCATAAAGGCCCCACCTCTTGATACTATCACATTGATAATACCTTAATTTTGGAAGGGACACATTCAAACCAAAGCAGAGACCACTAAGGATAGGGAAGACTAAAACCAAGAACCAGTGGCCAGAGCCTGCACTAGCTCAGTCAATTCTGCTATTACGCTTAGATAAAGTACGAGGCTTTTGCTACTGAATCAACAGAAAGGCCACCCGAAGCAATGAGACTCAGCTACCTCCCCTGAAATTCACACATCACACCAGGGACTTCTGCTGATAAGTGAAAAGCTAGAGAATCATGTGTAGGTAGGCAACCTGGACAGGTTATTGAAGGACTATTTTAAATTACAAAATGCCTCTTTATGTTTAGTTTGCAAACAAAAAGAGTCAGTGAAGGCTTGGCTGAACCAATTTCAGAAACAGTAGGGATCCACTTTTGCAGTAGTTAGGAAAACTCAGGGGTCTTTTTTAATGTATCCTAATTACTAGCCTAAGAAAGTCTATCGTCTATTGAGAGAAAAGTATTTACCTTCTTAGACAAATCTACCTTTGGTAATGCACTTAGTTTTGACAAAATTATTACTTTCCTTTAAAAACTCTATCTTTTTAAAACATTTCTGGAACTCACCTGTTCTTTTTTTTTTTGAGATGGAGTTTTGCTCTTGTTGCCCAGACTGGAGTGCAATGGCGCGATCTTGGCTCACTGCAACCTCTGCCTCCTGGTTTCAAGTGATTCTTCTGCCTCAGCCTCCCTAGTGGCTGGGATTACAGGTGCCTGCCACCACACCCGGCTAATTTTTGTACTTTTAGTAGGTGCGAGGTTTCACCATGTTGGCCAGGCTGGTCTCGAACTCCTGACCTTAGGTGATCCACCTGCCTCAGCTTCCGAAAGTGCTGGGACTACAGATGTGAGCCACCGCACCCAGCCTCACCTGTTCTTTAGAATATAGCAGAAGATCATCTATATATCAGATAAGAATAGAACCACAGAGAAATTTAAGATTCTTACAATTCTTGGTTAAAGACTATTATAAAATAGGATGGTATTTCATTAAATCCCTGAGGCTTAAGGGTCTAGGTACAATGTTGGTTCTCAATTAGGGACACTTAGGAATACAGAACAGATATTTACAGCTAGAAAATATACAGCCTCAGGCTGGGCATGGTGTCTCATCACAGCACTTTGGGAGGCTGAGGCAGGTGCATCATCTGAGGTCAGGAGTTTGAGACCAGTCTTGCCAACATGGCAAAACCCTGTATCTACTAAAAATACAAAAAAAAAATTGCTGGACATGCTAGCACATGCCTGTAATCCCAGCTACTTAGGAGGCTGAGGCAGGAGAGTCTCTTGAACCTAGGAGGTGAAGCGTGCAGTGAGCTGAAATCGTGCCATTGCACTCCAGCCTGAGTAACAGAGCGAGACTCTGTCTCAAAAAAATACAGCCTCAAATAGGACTAAAAATAAGATTGTATATAAATTTGGTTTTCCAAGTATATGAGGAATAACTATGAGGCTAAGGTCATGAACAAATGTATATCCTCTGACATGGGGTTTTATTATTAGAATGGTAAGTGTATTATAAGGATTGGTACAAGGAAGGATAAGTCTTTTTGCTTTTAGGCTTTTCACTTGTGGTTTTAGACTTTCTTTTAGCTTCTGGTATTAGATAATATTGTGCAAGCTTGGTTTTTAGAAGATTGGGTGGATTAAACTGAACTTAATGTATTTGTTCCTCCCCAAAATTCTCAGCAAAATGTTAGGACCACAAAGAGTCAAGCAGCTCAAAGAGATCTTCAGTTTGAACTTGGTTTAAACACAGGGATACTGATGAGTCAATATTCAAATTAGCTGTGACCTACTTAAGACGAGAGCGGAGACCCTGGGGATTTTGAGAAAAGGTTTGTAAGGGAGATTTTAGCTGACAAATACCATTTGCACATGTGAATCACTTCTGACGAAGTTATCAGAAAGAAGAGAAAAGATGTCTCCCACTAAATATTCTAGGGTGGTGGTTGTCTAAACATTGTTGGAAATACTCTCCTGAAGTGTTCATTGAACTCTAGGAGACAGCTTGTGTATGAGTGGCAGGGTTTAGGGTTGATTTTTTTACTACCATATTACTCCTTTAATACTTAGACAAATTTTCCTTGTGAGTTTAAGGATAAAATGGCGTATCATGCATTTTCTTTCTTATCAGATTATTGACTCCTGAGCCCCAAACAAGACCACTGTCATAACCTGTCAATCAAATAATGGTAAGTTCATTAAAGTTACTGCAGTAAGAGACAATAGTGCTTCTTAGCAAAGGGGTAAAGGCCACGGAAGAAATTGATGAAGTCTTGACAACTGAATAGAGTAGATTAAGGTAGATAGCTCAAGGTGCGTGTTTTAGTGAGCTCAGGCAGCTATAAGTTACCATAGATTGGGTGTCTTACACAAATATGAATTTATTTCCAATTGTTTCTGGAGGCTGGAAGATTGTAATCAGAGTGTCAGCATGCAGCACGGTTAGTTTCTAGTGCGGCAGGGCTTTCTTCCTACAGCTTGCCACCTCCTTGCTGTGGCCTCACATGACAGAGAGCAGAGACAGAGAAAGCAATCTCTCTTGTAAGAGTGTCCCTTTATGAGGGCACTAATCCATGGGGAGTGCTCTACTCTTTAAGACCTAATTATTTCTCAGAGGCCCCCACTCCTAACACCATCCTATTGGGTGTAAGATTGTGACATTAATTTTGGGGCGACACAAACATCAGTTATTAACAATGGGAACTGATTGGAACTGGGGCAATGTGTGACACAGTAGTGTGGTGGATAAGGCGAGGTCTTGCAA
This sequence comes from Ateles fusciceps, assembly GCA_036589455.1. NCBI lineage: Eukaryota > Metazoa > Chordata > Mammalia > Primates > Atelidae > Ateles > Ateles fusciceps. Next base: position 1,275,860 of record JAZHEH010003213.1, on the reverse strand, counting down.
ACCAGTTTTCTCCCTCCCGCTGTCTTTTCTTAATGCTTTCTCCCACCTCTCTCTTTCTCCCTCCATCTACCCAAAATCTTTTTCCCCCACTGTCTTTTCCCAAAGCCTTCTCCCCTCTCGCTCTGGCCACGCTGCTTCCCCCACCCCAGCTCATCACTCTTTTCTGCTCCATCTACCCAAACATATTTTTCCCACGGCCTTTCCAACGCCTTCTCCCCGGCTCCTCCTCTCCAGCCTCTTCCCTCTGTCTACCCACATTTTTTTCTCCACCGTCTTTTCCCAACGCCTTCTCCCCCACTCTTGCTCGCCAGTCTTTTCCCCCTCCATTTACGTATTCTTTTCCCCCACCGTCTTTTTCTCACTCCCTTTCCCACTGCGTTCTCTCAGCCCCCTCTCCCCACCCTCTCTCCGGGCACCACCTACCCAAATATTATTTTCTCCACCGTCTTTCCCCACGCCTTCTCCCACCTCCCGCTCGTCACCCTATTTTTCCCCCTCCATCTAGCCAAGAACGTTTTCCTGCACAGTTTCCCTCAATGGCTTTTCCCCTCTGCCACCCTCTTTCCGCCTCCATCTATCCAAAAACTTTCCCTGGTCTTTCTCCCACCCTGGTTTCCCCCATCTCCCCCCTCCCTCTCGCTACCCTCACTCCCCCCTCCCATCTACCCCAAAACTCTTCACCATCGCCTTTTCCCCTCTCCCCGCTGGCGGCTATCTCAAGTGAGTCTTTTCTTTTACCCTCCCCCCTCCCCCTCCCCCTCCCCCTCCTCGATTTGAGAGGGAGTCTCTCTCTGTCACTCAGGCTGGGGTGCAGCGGCGCGATCTCGGCTCACTGAAACCTCTGCTTCCAGGTTCCAAGTGATTCTCCTGCCTCAGCCACCCGAGTAGCTGAGATTACAGGTGCACACCATGCCCGCTTAATTTTTGTATATTTTTGTAGAGACAAGGTTTCACCATGTTGGCCAGGCTGTTCTCGAACTGCTGACATTAAGGATCACGGTCTAAGAGGCTGAATGTAGGTGGCAGGAATGAAGTCCAAGCCAGGCAGATAATCGACTAAAGTCATCACTCCAAATGGAGAATCTAAGAGGTAAGAGAGAATGGGGCAGAGAATACCAAGTGCAAAGAAAAGCTTGAGAGTACAAGAATTTGCTGAGTAGTTTGCGATTGTTGAAGGTGCATTTTATGTGGTACCCACAACCTTAGCCCATCTCGGTCTCCCAAAGTGCTGAGATTACAGGCCTGAACCACCCATGCACAGGCTCAAGTGAGTTGATCGCTAAACTGTTGCTTGCTAAGCAAGCTCTTTGTCCAAGTGAGCACGTAATTTGCTGGTAGGGAAAGTTATTTGCCCAGATGAGCAAATTGTTTACTCAGATAAATTGGCTTTCCGGAATTTCTTGAAGCAAATAGTAAAGCTTTTTTTTTTTTTTTTTGCTGATTTTATGTCTTATCTTTTTGGGCAATAATTCCCTAAAACAAATGATTAAGTCTTAACCTTGATAGTTAATGTATGTGGACTCAAGTTTTCATAGTTCTCTCTTGTTTACAATCTTTTTTCTCTATTTAATAATAATTATAGGAAGGCTGAAATAGCAAATAGTATTAGAAATTGATAATAATATTTAAACATTATATTACGCAGACAGTAGTAGAGGAATTAATATCTAGTGTGTGACCTCCACAAGTAAAAATTCATTAGTGTCCTCAGTATAACAAATTGCAGTGGCTTCCCTGAGACTTGATTGTCATCACCTACTTGTTATCTATAATGGGTTTTATAGCCATTAATAACACCTTATATACTTAAGAATCTGCTTCAATACCTAATGCCTTGTGGTTTTATTTAAATTAATTATAGATAATATACTTTGATGTGAAAACTTGTATGACTTCTCTGAATTAGTTTAATACTCAAATTTATAAATATATTGAGTGTGCTAAGAACTTTCATTTATTAATGTATAAAGGGTTAGATAAATTAATGTAAAGTTGAAAGGATGTATGGTTAAGTACAAGAAACTAATAAAAGTGTTCCATAATTTAAACGAAGTGGTTTTTTGGTTTTGGTATTTTTTTGTTTTTTTTTTTTTTTTTGAGAAGTAGTCTTGCTCCATCGCCCAGGCTGGAGTGCAGTGGTACAATCTCGGCTCGCTGCAACCTCCGCCTCCCTGGCTCAATCAATTCTCCTGCCTCAGCCTCCCCAGTAGCTGGGATTACAGGCGCCAGCCACAACGCCCAGCTGATTTTTGTATTGTTAGTAGAGATAGGGTTTTATCCTGTTGGCCAGGCTAGTCTCAAACTCCTGACCTCAGGTGATTAACCCACATCAGCCTCCCAAAGTGCTGGGATTACAGGCATGAGCCGTCACACCTGGCCTTAAGTGAGTTTTTATGTACTCTATCCACTCCCTAAAACTTGTTTTAAATACTGCCCCGTCTATAGCCTGCCCAAAATGCAGTTAATATCTCCATGTGAATTTTATCCCACTAGATATATATTTTTTAATCTTTTTTTGGTTACATCTCCTCTAAACTATTTCTAAATAGTAGAGATTCCCTGGAGTACTATTGTAGGGCTTTTAAATATACAATGCCTCACTTTGGGAGGTGACTTTGTCTTACATGAGGAGCAAAAGCCCTCAAAATGTGTTCATATCAGCATATGGCCTTTGTAAAATGTTAGGAAAAAATTAGGTATTGTAATCGATACCAGATAATCCTTGCCTTTTTCCACTATGGCTTCCTCCATAATTCCTTCATCAGAGGTTACTAGAGTAGCCAAGCACTTCTTTGGGGATACAGTTAAGTGAAATCAGGCTGAAAGAGTTAGTGATATTAATTTACTTTTAGCTTTCGAATTTATATTTTGTTGACAGTGGTGGGGGAATAAAATCCAGCTAAGGAAAAAGTGAGCTGGGAAAATGCCATTTACCTGGAACTTGATACACATTAAATATTTCATTAACACAAGAGAGAAATTACAGATTCCTGATTTGAATTACACAAAGGACAGTTTCTGTCCTATTTAAATTTAATTATTTAAAAGGTGATAAAATTCAGATGAAATAAATTGAATATGAAACAAAATCAGTAAAGTAAAAATGGTCAGTGAAATCAATAGAGATTATTCTGACTTTAAGAAGTGAATTGCAACAAGAAATTGTTCAGATCATATTAAAAGCCGTAATTCATTGAGTAAAAATGAATTCGGGAAGAGTAAAGAGTTGTCTTTTGATGAATAATCTAGTTAATAATAACATAAACTGCACGATACACTGCCATGGTAAGACCATCAACAACCAATTCGTTAATGAAATATTGTCAATCCAGAGCATTTAAAATTAGTCACTGCACAAGGGTAGTCAGTGGATGCTGGCCCAAAATCTCAAGATCGATGTTCCGCCCACAGCAGTAACTGGCTGGCTGGTGACTTGGCCAACAAAATTTGAATAAAATGGACCACAAGAGTATACGATAATTAATTTTAAAAATAGATAAAGTACTTTGAACTCCTTTAAAAAATAGTTGGATTTGATATTGTGGCAAGGATTTGATAATTGTCAGTTAATCGAACTGATTTGACAGAGTGGGGGAATGCTTCAACCCAAGTGCCTGCAAAAGGAATTACAGAGAAAGAGAGCCAGCCTGAACTCAAGCACTCCACACTTGGGGACATCAGTACTATGGAAGGCAGGTTTGTGGGGTGGTGAGGAGGCGGGATGTACCGGGAGACTGGTTAAATCTTTTTCATAGAAAATTTGGACCTTCAAGTTTCTTTCCCCAGTCCTTCAGGGCAGGGTAGGGTGAATGGTTTTGTTTTTGTTTTTGTTTTTTTCCTTTTTTTTCTTTTTATTTTTTTATTATGTCTACTCTTCTAGAGGGGTGAACATTTTAAGATTGCCTAGTTTGAGTAATTCCAGCAGGCTGTAAGCCACAGGGGTGGTCTCCAGGTGTCTGATACCTATCCCTGGGATGATGATGACAAAAGGTATTGCCTTTAGGGTGCACAAGCCAGGTAGAGAAGTTTCTACCAATGGCTCTGCATTGGTTAGTTTGCATAGTGAAGGCTCCCAGCTGAGTGCTTTGCTATCTCTAAGAACTGGCTAGTCCCAGAGAGGAGTTTCTCCCCCAAGCAAAAAGGACTCTTTAAGATTTCACGCACTATAATATGCAGAACTTTTTAAAAATACGTAGGTACATACAATACACAAGAGGAGGATGTGCTCTTGCATAGGTGAATGGTGTCAGAGGCTTTTGAAGCCAGATCAGAGGTATTCATAAGACACTAAGAAAGGAAAATCGGTCTGACAACCCTACTTCTAGGAATCTCTGAGCCCTGGGGAGATTGCCTGTGAAGTCCTCACCCACCCTGCAAGGTGGTGAACCATCAGAACATTCAGGAGCCAGGTCACATCCTTGATCTGCAGAACGGCATGGGAGCAATCTCGCTGGGGTCACATTGGGAGCTACACATAAACCAAGGTTTCTGTTGGATTCCAGAACCCTGTGAAGGAAGCCAAACTGGAGAGAGACAGAGGGCAGCAAGCGAGTGACTAAGCCAGGCACGAGCAGAATGAGTCCTCGGGGGTAACCAAGCTGGGCATGAGCAGAATAAGTCCTTGGAAACTTGGGACACAGGACTTCCAAGGAGTGGAGGATCTGAGTGTGATATGAGGCAGTGCCCAAACATTTTTAGGTCCAGATCTGTCTCTACCTGTTCCCAACTGAATATTCTGACAAACAGAAGGTCATGGTAAAGGGAAGGGCTATGTCACTGGGGTCCCCCGGACCTCTGCTCTGAGTAGCCTTGCATTAGTCTGCCCAGGGTGCCATGACTGAACGCCACAGACTGGCTGTCTCAACAGTAGAAATTTAATTTCTCTCAATTCTAGAAGTTAGAAGTCCAAGATCCAGGTATCAGTAGGGCTGACTCCTTCTGAGGCTTTCTCCTTGGCTTGTAGATGGCCACCTGCTCAATGTCCTCACACAGCTGTCCCGCTGTGTGAGGCTGTGTGCTGACCTCATGTTATAAGGACACTGGGTAGATGGGAAAGGGGCCACTCTCATGACCTCATTTTATCTTAATTACCTCTTTAAAGGCCCTGTCTCCAAATATAGCCACATTCATAACCAGTTCCTCTAAGACACCAGTCAATGGAAACCAAATGAGGCTCCCTTGGTGATTGGCATGCAAGAAAACTTGCAGAGACAGCAAGAGCAAGGATGTCTGGAGAAGATGCACAGAGAAGCATGGGAACTCTGAGATTAGCACTTCCAGGAAAGTAAGTACAGAATGATCCCATGGGCCATGGAGTAAATGCAGCTGAGGGAGTCAAAGTAAGATAAAAGCTGCAAAGACCATGCAGCAGGGCTGAGAGTCTCGGGTGTAGCTCTGGTCACATGGGAAACATCTACTCCAAACTTCTCCTGGAGGGAGTAATAGAACAAGAGTGCTGGAGAAGACAGGGCTTCCAGGCGATCAAGCAGGCATGTGCTCAGCTCGGTAAGATGTGGGGTAGAGCTGTAACTGTACTCAAGAGTGGGTGAGGCTGGGTACCGGCGGGTTCCCTGGGTGTTTGCATGTGCTCACTCTTGAGATCCAAACTTCAGGGGTCACCTGACTGCTCTCACGATACTGTGTCCCATGTCAGCAAACATGCTAAGGTTCTGTAAGTTGCAACAGGATAGTGGTCTCTGCTGTCTCCTTTATACTGTTCAGCTTTTGGGTTTTGTTTTGTTTGTTTGTTTGTTTTTGCTAATAAAATCCTGTAGAATTACTAGACTGACATAGTGGGATAACCACAAATAAATTCCTCCTGTATGAACTGCAAAAATTAATCAAAATACTTTATATTCATGATTCAAGAATAACTTGAATAGAAAGCCTGGTCCTAGGAGAGTATTTATTTTTCAGAATAATGGGTTATCAACCAGCATCCATAGTCTGAAAAAATTATCATCACTTTAACTCCAAAATGAACAACGACATCATGGATAAAGTATATTTTTAAAGGACTAGATTAAATATTTAAATACTTGATTTTATTAGAATTTTCAATAATTAGAAACAACTGTGTTCTTTAAGAATCGATATATTAACCTGAAATACATGGACATCGTTTTAACTTTTCATCAATCCCTTCGGATGACTTGATGTTGGTTATGTCAATTTTACATGGAATTTCCCAACTTTCCTCACGACTATGACTACTTTCCTCACCCAAAGACTGTCTCTTGGTGAGTTGGAATAACGTAATGGCTAAGGACAAAGCCTCTGGACTCAAAACACCTGTGTTTAAATCTCAGCTTCTTCATTTACCCTCTCTGCCTCCTTAACCTCATAGAGTTGCATGAGCATTAAATGAGACAATATTTTAAATGCCTGACATTCAAAAATCAGCCGGGCGTGGCAGTGCAAGCCTGTATTCCCATCTACTTGGGAGGCTGAGGCAGGAGAATCGCTTGAACCTAGGAGGCAGAGGCTGCAGGGAGGCAGGGGATGCAGGAGCCGAGATCATGCCACTGCACTCCAGCCTGGGCAAGAGTGAGATTCTGTCTCAAAAAAAAAAAAAAAAAGCCTGACATATAGTATGCACTCAGAAGGAGGAGGAGGGTGGGAATAAGGAGGAAGGGGAGAAAACAAGGAAGAGGAGGAGAAGAAAAGGAAGAAACCTGAATAAGAATATCACATCTTAAGAATAAATCTCTTCAAGTGATTTTTTTTTCCCCTTTTTGAAATAGTGTCTCATTCTGTTGCCCAGGCTAGAATGCAGTGATATGATCATGGCTCACTGCAGCCTCAATCTCCTGGACTCAAATGATCCTCCTGCCTCAGTTTCTCAAGTACCTGGGACCATAGGTGTGTGCCACTATGCCTGGCTAAAAAAAAAATTCTAGAGACAGGGTCTTGCTATGCTGCTCTGGCTAATCTTGAACTCTGGGCTTAAGCAATCCTCTTACCTTAGCCTCCCAAGTGCTAGGATTACAGGCATAAGCCACCATGCCTGGACAAGTGGCCCTTAGGAGTCAGAAGGATGAGGAAAGTTTGGAGGCGAGGCTAATGACTCATGGGCGTGATTCTTGCTCTTTGCTCACAGTCATGTGCAACTTCAGAGGTGGCATTAGGTATGAGGTTATTTGGCACTTACTGGCAGTTGCTGTCCTACTTTCCAGTTTATCTTCAGGCCACCGAGCAAGCATCCAAATGCCATCTGGGACAATCCAGCCATGGATCCAGTAATCATTGTAGACGGTATGCTTGCACTGTCAAATGTTTCATGTGCTTCACTTCCATCCATTTCTGTGTATAGCGTTTGGAGTGAGGAATAAGGGTAAGAACAGCTCAGAGATATGCAGATGGTTTGCAACAACCTGGATGAAGCTGAAGGACATTGTGTTAAGTGAAATAAGCCAGGAAGAGAAAGACAGATATGTGAAATACCAAACATGGAATCTAAAAAGGTCAAACTCATAGAAGTGGAGAGTGGAATGGTGGTTACCAAGGGTGGGGTAGCAGTGGATTCGGGAAATGATCATCTAAGCATACAAACTTTGAGTGAGAAAGAATAATAAGTTTGAAATCTAATGTACATCATGGTGGCTACAGTTAATAACAATTTATTGTATCCTTGAAAATCGCTAAGAGAAGATTTTAAATGTTTTCACCACAAAAAAAGTATGCAAGGTAATGCATATGTTAATTAGCTTGACAGCCATTTCACAAGGTATACATGTATCAAAATATCATGTTGGACCAAGCACTGTGACTCACACCTGTAATCCCAGCACTTTGAGAGGCTGAGGCAGACAGACCCCTTGAGCCCAAGAGTTCAGGACCAGCCTGGGCAACATGGCAAGACCTGGTCTCTACAAAAAATATAAAAAATAGCCAGGCGTGGTGGTGTGCACTCATAGATCCAGCTACTTGGGAAGCTGAGGTAGGAGGATTGCTTGAGACCTGGAGGTCAAGCCTGCAGTGAGTCAGGATCATAGCATTGCACTCCAGCCTGGGTGAGAGAGACTCTGTACACCCCCACCAAAAAAAAACTCATGTTTGTACAACATAAATATATACAATCTTTAACTGTCAATTAGAAAATAAATATGCAGGTGAATTTGAATATGTCTGTATCAGCCTCAATCTCTTAAACAATAGCCTATAGTCCATATTCAGTCAAAACAGCATAATGAGGATATAGCCTCTGAACAGTTTTGGCGAACGGCAGTCCACACAGCCCACCTCCTTCCCACATCGTAAACCAGACACTCATGAATTCTGACCTTACTCTGACCATGGGCCATGGTCTGAACCTCCCTTTCTCACTTATAAAATGATCAATTATTGCTAAGATTCCCTCAAGTTCCAAAACCTTACGATTTAATGGGATGCATTTGTGAGGTTGAAGGCTCAAGTTAGGTAGTTTGTGACAAGGAAAGATACAAGGTCAACAGCTGCCACTGAAAGTGAGGCTGCCTCTGTGGTCTCGTTAGCAATGTGACTGAATCAGAGAGCCAGATCCCACGGCCAGCCATATTGTATGTTACTTTGCGTGTGTTACCTATATAAATAGATGCATCTACATAAATTGTGTCTGTCAACTAATTTTTAGTACCATTATAAAAATACGTAACTGAAGTGATATTCAGTAGTGCTTCTTATGACATAGTTCTTATGAGAAAAGATGTATATAGCTGCCATCTGTGTTCAAAGATGACATTACTCATCCCTGAAGATTCTATGTGATAACAAAAATAAAACCCAAGGATAGTAAGCACTCTCTTTCCTGTGCCATTGAGCATCTGCAAAATTGATATTGACAATATGCACCATGAGCAAAGGAATTCATTGAAGCAGAAAAGAACTTAATTATCACCATCATACTAGCTCAAAACCGCTAAAGAAAAATAGCACCTATGTGATCTCTCCTGATTTTCAAATCATGTTTTTTTTAAACAATTTAAAGAAAACACACACATAGTATTTTACTATCAACAGCAAATCTGGACGAAGTAGCCAGTGTTGATGGGTGGAAGTGTTTATGTGAGCTTCCAGCAGGCAACCCATATTGCTCTGGCAGCAGGCCCAGCAGGCATTGCTCTCTAGCATTAAAAACCACCCTCTCCCCCCACAGAGAAAATGACCCAACCAGCGGGAAGGGAATCACATTTTCCCAACACTACCTCATCCAATTCCATGGTCTCCTCTTGCATTCTTACCATCACTCAGGAGGCCCAGATTGTCTCTTGAAAATTCTTTGCCTTACATTTGCTTTTAATAAAGATATCCTCCAAGTCTTATCAAACAAAGCTGTCAAGTATAAATTTGGATGCATCCAGTGAAAATTTGCTGGAATATAAGCATATGACTGATTGTTCAAATACCAACAATCCTACACAGTATCATGCAGTTTTCTATCCTTCTGCTGTTTTGTTGATATGATTTATTAAATATTGCACAGGCCCATATGGACCACCAAAATACAACTCATTTCAACTGGTAGAAGAAAACACAGATTTATAAAACAGTTTAAGAAATGGTTAATTGCCTTTAAAAAAATAATCTTTTTTTTACCTTAGAGAAGGATTTGGCACACCACATTGCAAGTGGGAGGAACAAAGACACAGGTCTTCATGGAAGCCTATGAAATCTACGTGGGTGTGTGTGCATTGCCCCAGAAATAACTGTCCTAGAAAAACTGGTAGAGGAATTTCTTATACCTCCCCAAATCTGTCCTTTAGGATTTGTCTCTATTATTTTCTTTACAGCTTCAACTTTTGCTGTTTCCTGGGACCTGCACAGCCTTTTGCCTTTCTAATAGTTCCCTCCTTTTGTTTTCCCAAGTCAGTTGAGAAGGTTTCCATGACAGCAACAAGAGGTCATCACAATAGCAAGGAGAGGAAAGGGGAAGGGAAAGTCCCCCACTCCTCTCTCTCTGCTCCAGCTACTGCCTCCACCGGGCATTAACTTTCTCGGCAGCACAATTTCCCCAATTTATCTATCCCCAACTCTGCCCTCCTCCTGATTACACGTTCTTTACTTCATTCTCTAAGAAAATACCTCGTAGACTCACTAAATCAGGATTTCCTTTGACATCTAGAGAAATATTATACCAGTTAGAAGTCTCCAGAGAAATAGAACCAATAGGATATATGTAGATATACAGAAAGTGATTTATTGTGCGGGCCTGGCTCATGTGATTATGAGGACTGAGAAGTCCCAAGATCTTCTGTCTGCAAGCTGGAAACCAGGAGAGCAGGTGGTGCAGTGACAATCTGAGATCCAAGGGCCGAGAACCAGGAGCTCCAATGTCTGAGGGAAAGAGAAACTGGATGTCCCACTTCAAACAGAGAGAGTTAATTCACCCTTGCTTTGCCTTTTTGTTCTATTTATACCTTGACTGGACTGGACAATGATCACCCACACTGGTGAGGGTGGATCGTCTACACTCAGTCTGTGATTCAAGTGCTAATCTCTTCTGGAAACACCCTCACACACACCCAGAATACTGTTTCACCAGCTACCTGGGCATTCCTAGCCCTGTCACATTGATACATAAAATTTCCCACCAGAAATACTGTTTCTGATGTTATTTTTACATTGCATGTTCTAATAGACCTACTAGTCTCACATATGTGTGCCCCCACCTTTCTCACAAGGGGAAAGATGAAAAAGAAAGGAGGAAGAAATAGCTAACATAAAATCCTTATCAAAAATACAAGCTTCAAAGACCCTTATGTGTGGTCCCAAAACAAAACCATAAGGGATTGCCACGCTCTGGTTTCCTGTGAGAGCAGTAGTCAGCTCTGGCTCTGGGGAGGCCAGGAGCACAGTCAAGGGGCTGGCCGGAAGCTGTGTCCATGACAACTCATTGTCCTTCCAAAATGTTGTGAGGTTTCAGGGTACAAGGAAAACATGGAAGAGAATATCAGAAATTTAAACCGACCTGCATTCTGGTGTTATCTTGAAAATAAAATTGCTACACATAATGTGATTTTGATGCAAAAATCATTGCAAAGAGCTAGCTACCTTTTCTCTTCACCTCATCTGAAGTTGACAGTGGCCTCTAAACCACTGAGCTTTGCACAGCCTAATGAGCTCTGCACTGTGGCGTGGTGCTGGACAGGTGGTCATCAACAGACTACACAGGGTCTTCCTTCTCTCTCTGTTGCCAAAGAAGACACAGGTGTCCTCTGACAGAGTCTCGGTGAATTAACACAGCCCAAGATGACTTCACTTGGTAAAAGAAAGTAAATTTATCTTGCTGCCCTTATACCTTGGGCCGTGTAAAAGAAAGGTCCCATTCAATCAAAGGAATACTGCTAAAAATATATGTTCTGTGAAAATATTTCTAAAAATATATAACTGTGAAAAGTTCCTTACATATAATGATTTTCATTACAAATCCAATCAATCTGTTGAGGATTTGACCATTCACACACAAAAATATAAAAGGATGATAACTTCTTTGTTTTTCAATACATTTAATATATCAGTTTTTTTTAATACCACACATTATTGTCAGTCTTGTGGAAACTCTTGCCCTAACAGAAATCCTTTTGATTTTTTTTTTAATTTCAGATTGTGTATTTTATCATCTTTAAATAATAGAAGGCAATATAAATATTTTTAATTTCACTTTTTCTGGAATTGCTCTTGAAATTCACAAAGAGATTTTGATCACTTCATTTTCCTAATAGAATGTAAACTCACATGGAAGGTATAAATTTGTGTAGTTTATTGTTCTGCAAAATTCCCACCAATCTATTAAGCCAATCATCTTCCCAGAGTTTTATCGTATTCTTCTTTACATCTCCATTTCCCCCACCTCTCGTGAAAGTTACAGAAAAGCAGTAAAGCAGCCCTTGCCAAGATGATTCATGGCATACAGATATGCTTCCAACTATTTTTCTTCCATATTTTTAAAATTATTAATACCATAGGCGGGTGTTGAACAATGAGAACACATGGACACAGGGGAGGGGGAGCATCACACACTGGGGTCTGTGGGGGGGGGGGAACTAGAGGAGGGACAGTGGGGGGTGGGGGAGCTGGGGAGGGATAACATGGGGAGAAATGCCAGATGTAGGTGATGGGGAGGAAGGCAGCAAACCACATTGCCATGTGTGTACCTATGCAACAATCTTGCATGTTCTTCACATGTACCCCAAAACCTAAAATGTAATAAAATATATATACATATAAAAATTATTAATACCAATGCAAATTTATATAGCAACAGAGAGGTTTTTGTTGTTGTTGTCATTATAAAACCTCATGATTCTCAAGTGTATTCTCAAACACATGTCAATACCATTGTTCAGCTTCTCCATGTTGGAGTCCAAAAGCCTAATCTGCTTAATACTGTAGATTTGATTACAGACTCGTTGGGCCCCAGCTCTTTGAGATTTTGTCCATCGCTACATGGCTGGAAGGTCCTTTTTATCTATTTGAGATTCTGGTACATTATGTCTTCATTCTAGCTGGTTTCAAAGAACATCTTTATTTCTGCTTTCATTTCATTTTTTATCCAGTTGACATTCAGGAGCAAGTTGTTCAGTTTCCATGAAGTTGTGCGATTCTGAGTTAGTTTCTTAATTCTGAGTTCTAATTTGATTGCCCTGTAGTCTGAGAGACTGTTTGTTATGATTTCCATTCTTTTGCATTTGCTGAGGAGTGATTTACTTCCAATTATGTGGTCAATTTTAGAGTAGGTGCAATGTGGTGCTGAGAAAAATATATATTCTGTGGATTTGGGGTGGAGATTTTTGTAGATGTCTATTAGGTCTGCTTGGTCCAGATCTGAGTTCAAGTCCTGGATATCCTTGTTAATTTTCTGTCTTGTTGATCTGTCATATTGACAGTGTAGTGTTAAAGTCTCCCACTATTATTGTGTGGGAGTCTAAGTCTCTTTGTAGGTCATTAAGAACTTGCTTTATGTAACTGGGTGCTCCTGTATTACATGCGTATATATTTAGGATGGTTAGCTCTTCTTGATGCACTGATCCTTTTACCATTATGTAACACCCTTCTTTGTCTCTTTTGATCTTTGTTGGTTTAAAGTCCATTTTATCAGAGACTAGGATTGCAACTTCTGCTTTTCTTTGCTCTCCGTTTGCTTGATAAATCTTCCTCCATCCCTTTATTTTTAGCCTATGTGTATCCTTGCATGTGAGATTGGTTTCCTGAATACAGTACACTGATGGGTCTTGACTTTTTATCCAATTTGCCAGTCTGTGTCTTTTGATTGGGGCATTTAGCCCATTTACATTTAAGGTTAATATTATGTGTGAATTTGATCCTGCCATTTTGATGCTAGCTGGTTGTTTTGCCCATTAGTTGGCACATTTTCTTCATTGGTCAATGGTCTTTACCATTTGGTACATTTTTGGAGTGGCTGGTACTGGTTGTTCCTTTCCTTGTTTAGTGCTTCTTTCAGGAGCTCTTGTAAGGTAGTCCTGGTGGTGATGAAATCTCTCAGCAATTGCTTGTCCATAAAGGATTTTATTTCTCCTTTGCTTATGAAGCTTAGTTTGGCTGGATATGAAATTCTAGGTTGAAAGTTCTTTTCTTCAAGGATGTTGAATATTGGCCCCCACTCTCTTCTGGCTTGTAGGGTTTCTGCAGAGAGATCCACTGTGAGTCTGATGGGCTTCCCTTTGTGGATAACCTGACCTTTCTCTCTGGCTGTCCTTAGCTTTTTTTCCTTCATTTCAACCCTGATAAATCTGACAATTATGTGCCTTGGGGTTGCTCTTCGTGAGGAATATCTTTGTGGTGTTCTCTGTATTTCCTGGACTTGAATATTGGCCTGCCTTGCTAGGTTGAGGAAGTTCTCCTGGATAATATCCTGAAGAGTGTTTTCCAGCGTGGATTCATTCTCTCTGTCACATTCAGATAAGCCTACCAAATGTAGATTCGGTCTTTTCACATAATCCCATATTTCTTGGAGGCTTTGTTCATTTTTTTTCACTCTTTCTTCTCTATTCTTGCCTTCTCCTTTTATTTCATTGAGTTGATCTTCAATCTCTGATATCCTTTCTTCTGCTTGCTCGATTCGGCTATTGAATCTTGTGTATGCTTCATGAAGTTCTCATGTTGTGCTTTTCAGCTCCATCAAGTCGTTTATATTCTTCTCTAAGCTGTTTATTCTAGTTAGCATCTCATCTAACCTTTTTTCTAAGTTCTTAGTTACTTTGCATTGGGTTAGCACATGTTCTTTTAGCTCTGAGAAATTTGTTATTACCCACCTTCTGAAGCCTGTTTCTGTCAATTCATCAGATTCATTCTCCATCCATCTTTGATCCCTAGCTGGTGAGGAGTTGTGATTCCTTGGAGGAGGAGAGGCGTTCTTGTTTTTGGTGTTTTCATCCTTTTTGCACTGGTTTCTTCCCATCTTAGTGGCTTTATCTACCCGTGGTCTTTGTAGTTGGTGACTTTTGGATGAGGTCTCTGAGTGGACATCCTTTGTGTTGATGTTGAAGCTATTTCTTTCTGTTTCTTAGTTTTCCTTCTAACAGTCAAGCCCCTGTGCTGCAGGACTGCTGGAGGTCCACTCCAGACCCTGCTTGCCTGGGGATCACCCATGGGGGCTGCAGAACAGTAAGGGTTGCTGCCGGTTTCATCTTCTGTTACCTTCTTCCCAGAAGGGTCCCCACCAGATGTTGGCCTGAACTCTCCTTTATGAGGTGTCTCTTTGGGTATACCCAGGGTTTAGGGAGCTGCTTGAAGAGACAGTCTGTCCCTTATAGGAGCTCAAGTGCTGAGCTGGGAGCTCCATTGTTCCGTGCAGAGCTGCTGGGCAGGTACCTTTAAGTCTGCTGCAGCAGAACCCATAACCGCCTCTTTTCCCAGGTGCTCTGAACTAGGAAGATTGGCTTTATTTATAAGTTCCTGACATGATGCTGCCCTTTTTCATAGATGCCCTGCCTGCACAGAGTAGTCTAGTCACAGTGTGCCAGCATAGGCATTGCTGAGCTGCTACAGGCTCTGCCCAGCTGCTATGTGAACTGCCTTGGTTGTGGTGGACTACCTCGGTAGTGGCAGACGTCCTTGCCCCCACTGAGCTGGACCATCCCGGGTCCAGCTGTGCTTGCTGCAAAACTGTCAAGCCAGAGAGTTTCAGATTGCTTGTTTTGTGGGGGGTGATACCTGGCTCCCTGTCTCAACCCCCTCCCATTCAGTTGAATGGGCGGCTCTGTCTCCCAGGTGTGCCAGCCACCAGTTGAAATGGCTGCCCAGATTTGTGTGCATTTCTGTGCACCAACCCATGGCACCAGCCATGTTGAAAACTCGTGGTGCTTTTCGGCCTGGGAATCTCCTGGTCTGTGGGCAGTGAAAACTTGTTTGGAAATGCGGTGAGCACTCACCCTCTGCATTGTTCCTGCTGGGAACTGCACTCTGGAGCTGTTCCTATTCTGCCATCTTGGATCCTCTCTCTCTTTTTTATAACAATGCAAGAACGGCCTAATTCAATCCTCCTATAGAAAAGTACTATGACTGAATGAGAAACTTTGTAAAAGGACCCAAAGCAAAGAAACTACCTAATTGGATAGGATCAGAAAAATCCTGCCTCTCTCTGGGAGAAGGAGTGACCCTAGGAATGATTAGGGTAGGACTATGTTCAGGTTCAGAGCCAGATGAAGGTAACAGGTGGAGGGAGAAAGCAGGCAGGAAAGGGAAAAGTGATTTGAGGGAAAATTCTAGGAGTCTAGAAAAAAAGCAATACGCAAATGAGAAATAAGCAATCCCTTTTACTGAGTGGGAGTTAATCTTCATAAATGAGTGTCAAGCTTCCTAGATTCATCAAATATTAAAAACTATTAGTGGGAGCTCTAGGAGTACTCTTCTTCCCTCTATCTCCTTGGTCCTTCGACATCCGACATGCCAGAACTCTGCCTGCTAACTGTACCCAGACCCAGAGGTTGCAACTTACACACACTTTGGAATTCATTTTCCTTGAAAAACTGTAACATAAGCACTTTTCAACAAGGATTTAATGTATTATTTTAAGGGACCTATCCTTTTTCCAACACTATAGATATGGGAGAGTCATTTAATTTCTATTCTTTTTCAGGGGTGTGATGGATGTGATAAGTGCCAGGTGGAGATGCAATGATGGGCTCAAATTCTGACTTGAGGTTGGGCATTCAAATGACAGCAACAGGGAACCCAATCAGGCTCACACTACGGTAAGTTTGAGCAAAGGATACCTATACAAATGTCTTATAAACACTTTCATTTTATCTCTTTATATTCTAAAAACAGATTTAATGAAACAATGTATTCTTCCAACAAGCCATTTATATGCATTGTCACAGTAAACAATGTAATCACACTACATCCATTAGCGTTTTGAAACAATGATGAATATTTATGCATTTAGAACAATTTGAAACAATGGTGTGGATGTCACATTCTTGTTTACATTGTAGTCGGTCTCTTTGATGCCGAATTTTGGACTTGTTTTTCCTCAGATGGAAAATCACACGTTTTAATTTTTTTGTTTTGTTTTGTTTTGTTTTTTTGTCTCTTGTACATTTTCCTTCATTCATATTATTCGCTGCCTGAAGGGAACCAAAATACACCACTGTGACATGATGATATTTTGAGCTAAAGATATTTGAGAATCAACAGACACAGAATGAGGTTTTTTGATTTGTTTGTTTTTCTGAATCTTACTTATCGGCCTAAAATCAGAGCCTCCAAAAATAATTTAACTGTCATAAATATCCTCCCCAGAAGTTTCAACCAAGGAAGATCACTCCTATCACAGCAGAGAAGCTGGCACTAGGATAAGGAATCACCGAAGCAGGCCAGGCGTGGTTGCTCATGTCTGTAAGCCCAGTACTTTGGAAGGTGGAGGTGGGCAGATCACAAAGTCAGGAGACTCAGACCATCCTGGCTAACATGGTGAAACCCTGTCTCTACTAAAAATACAAAAAATTAGCCAGGCATGGTGGCATGTAGTCCCAGGTACTTGGGAGGCTGTGGCAGGAGAATCACTTGAACCCAGGAGGCAGAAGTTGCAGTGAGCTGGAGGTTGTAGTGTGCTGAGTTCGTGCCACTGCACTCCAGCTAGGGTGATAGAGTGAGACTCTGTCTCAAAAAAATAAAAGGAAAGGAGGGGAGAGGGGAGGGGAGGGGAGGGGAGGGGAGGTGGGGGAGGGAGGGGAGGGGAGGGGAGGGGGAGGGAAGGGAATCACTGAAGCAGAAATTGTCACAACGCTACTGGATCTCCCATCTGTGCTCCTAAGGACCCATTTATCTTTCCTACAAGTCATTTCTTTTCCCATGTGTCCTTTCTCCCTTTTCCCTTCCCTTAGTAAGATGATATATGGGCCCTAAATTCTAACCACCTCTTTGAGTCACATATTCTGTGTTCCCATGTATGTTCATAAATAAATGTTGCCTCTTTTTGTTGGTTTAGTTTACAGGCCTCAAACACTGAATTGCAAAGGGTAGAAGGAAAGGTTTCTTCCTCACATGCCCAGGAGCCAACACTAGCTTGGCAAAGTCTGCAGGTATCACATTCAAATTTCTAAATGATACTAAAGACTTAATGATACTAAAGATTCCTTTTGTGGACCTTACCTGATATTTATTTTGAAGGTCAGATAGGCTAAGTTCCATACAGCTCACATGTGATCATTTACTAATTATTACACATGTACTGGCTCAATCTTCCAATGAAGACTGAAAAATGAGCAGGAAATTAACAATATTTCAGCTTTCATATCTCCATCACAGCACACAACATAAAATCGAACAGAAGCTAGGTGCTGACTAAATACTTGTTTATTTACAAAAATAATGAGTAGGTTAGTTGATTACTCATTGATTCTAGTAGACAACCAAAAGCAGCTGGATGACAAAGCCCCAGAGATAGACCTTTTCCAACCGCTTACCAGTCATATTCTTCTTGATCATCCTTTCTCTTTGGGAAAATTAGACTATAACTCTTTAATTTTTTTTTTTTTACCACAATCTCAAAGATAATATGCTGTACTTTGTTATCCTGTATGTATGGTCTTTAAAAAGCTATAGCTTTCATAAATGTTACCCAGCTTCTTTAATATGTTCTCTGGTTCTCTTTTTTTTCCTTTTCACAGGAGGTTTTTCTTTCAGGGAACATGTACTTCCAAGGAGACCACTAGCTCCAGCTATTTGTAGACATACTGCAGGTGTATTGTCCACATTTGGCCTTCAAAGGCACTGCATTTTCTTGGAAATCATTAGTTTTTAGCAAGAAACTCTGATATAATTGCTTCTCGGAATGAAATTCAGGATCACTTATTTTTATTTATTTATTTATTTAAATAATTTATTTATTTTACTTTAGGTGCATACTGTATCTGCCATTTCTCCCCATGTTATCCCTCCCCAACCTTCCCTCCCTCCCCACCCCCCCATTATCTCTCCGCTACCCCCCACAACTGTCCCTTGTGTGTGATGCTCCTCTCCCTGAGTCCACGTGTTCTCGTTGCTCAACACCCACCTATGAGTGAGAATATACGGTGCTTAGCTTTATGTTCTTGGGTCATTTTGCTGAAAATGATGGTTTCCAGATTCATCCAAGTCCCTACAAAGGACATGAACTCATCATTTTTTATGGTTGTGTAGTATTCCATGGTGTATATGTACCACATTTTCTTTGCCCAGTCTATCATTGATGGGCATTTGGGTTGGTTCCAGGTCTTTGCTATTGTACACAGGGCTGCAATGAACATACGTGTGCATGTGTCTTTATAGTAGAACGATTTATAGTTCTTTGGGTATATACCCAATAGTGGGATTGCTGGGTCAAATGGAATTTCTATTTCTAGATCCTTGAGAAATTGCCACACTATCTTCCACAATGGTTGAACTAATTTACACTCCCACCAACTGTGTAAGAGTGTTCCTATTTCTCCACATCCTCTCCAGCATCTGTTGTCTCCCAATTTTTTAATGATCACCATTCTAACTGGCGTGAGATGATATCTCAGTGTGGTTTTGATTTGCATTTCTCTCATGACCAGTGATGATGAGCACTTTTTCATGTTTCTTGGCCTCATATATGTCCTCTTTTGAAAAGCGTCTGTTCATATCCTTTGCCCACTTTTGAATGGGGTTGTTTTTTCTTGTGTATCTGTTTTAGTTCTTTGTAGATTCTGGATATTAGCCCTTTGTCAGATGGGTAGATTGCAAAAAATTTTTTACCAGTCTGTGTCTTTTGATTGGGGCATTTAGGCCATTTACATTCAATGTTAATATTGTTATGTGTGAATTTTATCCTGCCGTTTTGTTACTGGCTGGTTTTCTTTCACATTAGTTGACTCATTTTTCTTCATTGCATTTTTGGTCTTAGCCAATTGGTTTGCTTTTGCAGTGACTAGTACTTGTTCTTTTCCTTGCTTAGTGTTTCTTTCAGGAGCTCTTGTAGGGCAGGTCTGGTGGTGACAAAATCTCTCAATAATTGCTTGTCCATAAAGGATTTTATTTCTTCTTCACTTATAAAGCTTAGTTTGGCTGGATATAAGACTCTGGGTTGAAAGTTCTTTTCTTTAAGAATGTTGAATATTGGCCCCCCTCTCTCTTCTGGCTTGTAGAGTTTCTGCCGAGAGATCTGCTGTGAATCTGATTGGCTTCCCTCTGTAGGTGACCTGACCTTTCTCTCTGGCTACCCTTAGCATTTTTTCCTTCATTTCAACCCTGGTGAATCTGACAATTATGTGTCTTGGGGTTGCTCTTCTTGAGGAATATCTTTGTGGAGTTCTCTGTATTTCTTGAATTTGAAATTTGGACTGCCTTGCTAGGCTTGGGAAGTTCTCCTGGGTAATATCCTGGAGTGTGTTTTCCAGCTTGGATTCATTCTCCCCATCATATTCAGGTACACTGATCAAGCGCAGATTAGGTTTTTTCACATAATCCCATATTTCTTGGAGGCCTTGTTCGTTTCTTTTCACTCTTTTTTCTCTTGTATTGCCTTCTCTTTTTACTTCATTGAGTTGATCTTCAATCTCTGATATCCTTTCTTCTGCTTGATCGATTCAGCTATTAAAACTTGTTTGCTTCACGTAGTTCTCGTGCTGTGTTCTTCCAAGATGGCAGATTAGACACAACTCCAGCGCAGAACACCCAGAGAAAGAGACGCAGAAACCCAGAGATCTCCTAGCTCCAACCGAGGTACCAGGTGCATTTCAACAGGTCTGGTCCAAGGCTGAGCAAAGCCCACTCAGGGCAGACCGAGGTGAAGAGGGGTGCTGCTTCACCCAGAAAGTGCATCTGACCAGCGAGTTGGAGGCTCCACCTCTGGTGCTCTGGTCCAGATACAGCGCTTCCCACAAAGCCTCAGCAATACACAGCACAAGGGATCTTTGCCAGTCAAGCACTGGGAATCACAAGTGCGGAGTTGAATAAGAGTCTGCAGACTGAGCTATCGCCCCCTCCCCCCTGCCTGGAGAGAGAGGGAGCTGTAAGGGGGAGCAGCTGGGCAGCCCCTACCCCATGACCAGAGAGAGAGAAAGCTGAAAGGGGAAGACTACCGGGTGTGGCTGGGCAGGTCCCTAACCTCCCCCACAAACCCCAGAGGGCTGAAGCTCTGACTCTAGTGGGTTGCGTAGCCAGTGCCACAGTCTGAGAGGAACCCTGAATGATCCAGCCCAGTGGAGGAAGGGCACAACCCACCACTAGAGGGGTGGGACTGGGCTACATGTTTTAACAAAAAACACAGGAAACCTACATAGCAACAGGACGGCATTCTCGACAACCCAGCAGCACCTACAGGTCAGCGGAAGAGGCGGGCCTGATCTCCCAGCATAAACAAAAAAGACACAGGAAGCTTCCCTAGTAACCTGAAGGAGTCCCTAGAAACCCAGTAGCACCCCCCACAGGCAGGCAAGTGACCTCATCAAGCAGCTCTCTGACACCACAGCCAGGTAAATCCACAAAGATGGGAAAAAACCAGCGCCAAAAAGGTGAAACCACCAAAGACCGGAACACTTCTTCTCGTTCAAGGGATCACAACTCCTCAACAACACAGGATCACAACTTGACCAAGAAGGAGTGTGAAGAATTGATGGAAACAGGATTCAGATGGTGGATAATAATAAACTTCTCAGAGCTAAAGGAACACATTCTAACTCAATGCAAAGAAACCAAAAACCTTGAAAAAGGTTAGACAAAATGCTAACTAGAATAACCGGCTTAGAGAAGAACATAAACAACTTGATGGAGTTGAAGAATTCAGGATCATTTAAATGCAATATGCTTAAACAGGACACGGGGCTCATCTCCCAACGAATATTACATAGCAGTGACATGGACAATACAATTATAATTACTAGCTAAGGCTTTTAAGTCAACTGTCCTTTGAAAAACAAATGAGGACTTAAATTGTTAAGACTGATAGGATAAACTTTAATCTTAATAAATATCCCAATAAGATTCAAATCTGAAAAATTAATTATACAGTCTATTTTAAAACAAGAAAATAACTAAGTAGATTATAATTCCAGATTTATTCTAAGAAATTCATTAAACTAAATGTGTGAGGTACTTAGGTAATTACTCTGAATTTCTAGAATGTAGCAGATCCTTGATACTTTATTTTGTTTTTTTTTTATCATTAACAAATGGGACACTGGAGTTACTGTCACCCTTCTGTTTGGTATCTATTAGTTTTTCTCTTTTCGATGACAGCTTTGTCTTCACTGCTTTCCCTGCACAAGTGCACAAATTTGAAGAAACCAAACAACATTAGAAGAAAAGCTTTAAGCTATTGGAAGTGCAGAGAGTACAGAGAATCTTAAATTCTGCTTAATGAAGGACTAGAAAGCAGGGAAGTTTTTCCCAAGACAAATTTCTGAACATGCTTATGCCATGGAGTCTGACATAGCATCACCTTTACTGAGTGGATCAGTGCCAAGCTGGAAACAACACTGGTGATTGCAGGATTCATCCATCAGGTCAAGAGGAGTTGCGGGCTACTTGGCTCATTGCAGAGCTTGGGAGAAACAGAGCGGGGATTACCATCCAGCTTCCTGGTTCCAGGTGAGTGGAGATCTTGGTGTTAGATGGGAGCCCTACCTCATGCGGACTGGTGAAAGAGCTTAATGTTTCTCTTAAGTTAAATTATAGAACACTTTTATGGGTGTGCTAAATTGGTCACAAAGAACTCTCATTTAATTCTGGGGCCACTTGTAAATAGGCAGGAAAAGAAAAATAAAAAAAGAGTCCTAAAAATGAGACAGAACATTCTTAATATAGTTATATTTTTGAATATCCAGTAATATATTTACATGATTCAAAAAATAAAAAAATAAAAAGAAATATGTACAGATTGGTAAAGTCTGCCTTTTCTTTTTATAGCTTCTGAACTTTAAATTATAGTTAGACAGGCCTTCCCATTACAAGTATAATGATTCTCTCATTTTCTTCTGGTATTTTTGCAATTCCATGTTTTGAGGTATCTGACTTGAGATGCCCCGTCACCATGCTTTAAACCCCTGTGTGTGAAGGTTCCACTCCTAATCTTCCCTATGTTCCTGTGTTCTGTCAATTCATCTGCCAATGCCATTCTATTACAATCTCTCAAGCTTTCAATATGTTTTACTGTGTGGTAGAGATGGTCCCTCCTAATTGCTCTCTATTTTCAGAATTTTTTTTCTGATTCTTCCTGTTACTTTATTTTTCACATGAGCCTTGGAATTAGATTGTCACAATTCTAAGGTTTGTATTTTCATTGTGACAATGTTAAATTCGTAAATACATTCATACAGAACTGACTTTCTTAAGATTTGGAATGCTCCTTTCCAAGAACGTAACGTATTTCCATTTGTTCAAATCCATTTGGGACCATTCAAACGAGTTTTTAAGTTTACCATTTAGTTATTCACACTTCTTGTCCATCTTTCTGTTGTTCTTTTAAGTTGTGTTATCTCTGTGATTACATTCTCTAATTAGTTATTTGTCTGTTAGAAGACTATTGATTTTGTATAGATACTTTATATACTACTCATTAATGAATTAACTTCTTGCTTGTAATAGATTTTTAGTTTGTTCATTTGGAATTTAGACAGTCATATAAGCCACAAATGGAGAGACTTTTACCTCTTCCTTTCCAATTCTTATATTTCCATATTTCTATACTTTTGTACTTCATATTTCATTGACTTAATGCTACCAACACAATGTTAGAGAGTAATAAAATTTGCATTCTTGTCTTGTTCCTAACAAACACTTCTCCTTTAAAGATATTGATTTGGAAGCTGAAACATCATGTTTAATAACCATCAATTCATAATTTTTTCCTAAATAGTGGTCAAACTCTGGAAATGCTTTTGGTATCTATGAAGTTCGTCATATGAGATTTTCTTTCCCTGAAATGGTTAATACCATTTAATTGTGTTAATGACTCTCCTGACAATTAATGACTTTAGAAATCCTGAAATAAAACCTACTGGGTTATAATAATTGATTGCACTATGGGATTTTGTTTGTGTAAATGATTTTTGCAATGACATTTATAAAATCAACGTATAATTTTCTTTTTTTAAATATAATTTCAACTTTTCTTTTAGCTTCAGGGGATACATATGCAGATGTTACCTGAGTATATTGTGTGATGCTGAGGTGGGGTGTGACTGACCCTGTCACCTAGGTACTAATTTTTTGAGCAATTCCATTAGTAGTTGTCCTTGCAACTCAACATCTTGACTTTAAAATTTTGATGCATGTTAATAGCAACTTAATTTCAAAAGTACACACAATTTTCTTTTAATACAGGTTTATTTTCTTTCTTCCTCTTTGTGCTTTACATAATAGTAATGACATTATAAGTCTACCAACACAGTTTTGTAATTACTGGTATATTCCATTGTCTTTTAAATTGGATAGCAGAAAAAAAGTGTCACAAATGAAATTATGCTTTACTTTCTTTTATATTTGCCTATGTAATTACTGGTAATGGTGTCCTTTATGCTTCATGTGGATTCAGGTTACTTTCCAGTGCCTTTAATTTCAGTCTGACAGATTGCCTTCAGTATTCTTTATTGGGCAGGTCTGCCAGAAACAACTTTTCCAAGTATTTGTTTTTGTGAGAATGTCAATTTCACCTTCAGTTTTGAAGGACGTTTTTTCTTAGATATGGATTTCTTGGTTGACAGTCCTTTTATTTTGAACTTTGAGTATGTAATTTGACTAACATCTGGTTTCCATGGTTACTGCTGAGACTCAGATGTTATTCTTAGTAAGGACCCCTTGTATTTGATGTGTGACTTTTTTATGACTTTTACTCCCATTATGGATAAGCTAGTATGATTGATGGTATCTCACAGGTCTCTGAGTCTCCATTCATCTTTTATTTTTATTTTTTTGGAGATGGAGTCTCACTCTGTCACCCAGGCTGGAGTGCAGTGGTGCGATTGCAGCTCACTATAACCTCCACCTGGGTTCAAGCAATTCTCCTGCTTAGCCTCTCGAGTAGCTGGGATTACAGGCATGCACCACCAAGCCCAGCAAATTTTTGTATTTTCAGTAGAGATGGGGTTTCACCATGTTGGCCAGACTGGTCTCCAACCCCTGACCTTAGGTGATCTGCCCACCTCAACCTCCAAAAGTGTTAAGACTACGTGTACGAGCCACTGCACCCAGCCTCCATTCATTTTTATTCATTCTTTTGTCTTACTGTTCCTAAGACTGGGTAATTTCAATTGACCTAGCATCAAGTTCATGAATTCTTTCTTCTGCCAGTCCAATTCTACTGTTGAGCCTCTTCAGTTAATTTGTATTTAAGTTACTGTACTTTTAAACTGCAGAATTTCCATTTGCTTCTTTTAAAGTAATTGCTGTCTCTTTGTTTTTGTTTTTGTTTTTTGGTGAGTTATCATTTATATTTTCCTTTGGTTTCTTAAACATGATTTTGGCTAGTTCTTTGAAATATATTTGCTGATTAATTTAAAGTATTTTCCTAGTATATGTAATATCTTGTCTTCCTCACAGATAATAGTAACTGGCTTTTTTTCCATGTATGGATTATCCTTTCTTATTTCTCTACATATCTCCCTTTTTTTTCTTGAAGACTAAATAATTTAAATATGATAATGTGGAAAATTTGGAAATCAGATACTTCTCAGCACTTGTTTTGTTTTTTTTTGTTCTGTTTTGACTTTAGTTTTGTTGTTTATTTATTTTGCTGTTCGTGTTGTGGTGGTTGTTGTTGCTGTTACTGTTTATTTAGTGACTCTCTGTGTTTGTCACGGGTAGCACTGAAGTCTTGGCTTGGGTAGCTTAGTGGTCAGCAAATGTTTTGACAAAGATTTTTCTGTATGTTTTAGACCAGTCAGTCTCCCATCCTTTGCCTAGGGGTTCAGTATGCGTGTTGGGACGTAGCTTTAATGCACCAGCACAACTTTTACAACCCTGTATTTGTTTTACTTCCTATTTGTGGAGAACCGCAAAGTCATAAAGTGGTGAAAGATGGGAGCCCTTTCATGTGTTACTGCTATACCCAAGCGAGTTTAAACAGAAGTGCCACGCACTGAGTTTGTTAAGATTCCACCTTTAATTGGCTGGCGTCCAAGAGTCAGCTAGAGCTCAAATCTCTTGGGCATGAACAAAGGGCGGTCAACATTTTTATACAAGTTTAGGGTCAGGGGGCGGTAAGCAGATTATTACAGAAGCAGAAGGAGCAGGTTAGGGGAAGGGGATTGCCTAACAAAAAAATTTCTACGTAAAGTTGTTTTTTACTCAGGATGTGGGGTAGCAGTTGCACTGTTGCAAGTACAGCATGTATAGGCCAGTGGGCCCTGTTTCTCAGAAAATTGGTTACAAAGATACCAGGCGTCTCAGACCATAAGCTTTCGGAACAGAATGCCCTACATAGCTCAGGGTGGGCAACATAGCTCAGGGTGGGCAAAATGGAGTTAGCAGGATTGTTTAAAATGTATTCATTACAGCCAAGCTAGGGTATTTCATTACTTGGCCATGTACACAGGCACATGCATGTGACCTTCTAGATTCCCAGGAATACACTGGAACTCTATGAGCAACTCATTCTTCAATTTTTCATTTTAAATATTTTTGTTTCAGCCTCTTCTCAGCTCCGACTTTGATTGTCACCTCAGGCAACTGAAATGTTAAATAATCGTCCCACCCTAAGCATAGTATTGTTCATGCAGAGTTAGCTCAGAGACAGGTCAAATAAAGACAAGCCCTGAGACAGGAGTTTGTCCAGGGGCCAGAGCATTCAACTATGGACATCCTCTCCAGTGGGGCTTTCCTGTGAAGTCTAAACCTCTCCTGCTCCTTCCATTTCTGTTAGGCTGCTCTTTTTCACGGCCACCTTACCTTTAAGGTTGTTCATTTTCAGAGCTACCATGGAGAAGGGGGAGAAAGGAATGACAACAGGACAAATCCAAATATCACAAAGGTCACTGTTCTTACAGAGAGATATTCAGCAGTTTTTTTTTTAATTAGTGCTTCCTAGATTTTTGCAAGTCTTTTGTTCATTTCCAGAGTACTGAAAAAGTTGATGTTGATGACTCTCGTTAGTGTTTTCATTGCTTTAGTGGAGGAGTGGATTTAGGAGAATTGTCACCCTGCTGTTTATAAGTGCTTCTCAAGTTTAATACAGTTTTGCAAAACAAATCATATATTCATTCATTTTTGTTAATATTTACTGAAACCTTACATGTGCCAGATCTAAAACATTATACTAGGGATTCAGCAGTGACCAAGACAGTTAACTGTCCCATGGATCTTATATTTAGGGTAAGAGGCAAAACATTAGCATGTAAACATAAAACTCAATGCTATAAATTTGAATTCTTGAGTTTCTTTCACAGGAAGTCATTGTTCATTAATTTTTATAAAGTTTCATCCTATAGATGAATTACGCAAGAATGGG
The DNA here is from genome assembly GCA_036589455.1 of Ateles fusciceps. Lineage (NCBI taxonomy): Eukaryota > Metazoa > Chordata > Mammalia > Primates > Atelidae > Ateles > Ateles fusciceps. Next base: position 1,248,973 of record JAZHEH010003213.1, on the reverse strand, counting down.
AAGATTTATATTATCAGCTGATTTTAGTCCTTAGTTTTGAGTAATATGTAACAAAATTCCAGCTTGGAAGCTTAAAACATTGAATACATTTGTAATCCATTTCTGACCACTTCTCATTTATCTCAGCCTATGTTTCTTATTTTCAGAAGCAGTTAAAAGCACAGGACAGAGTTTTGGAGTCAGATGGACTAAGTAAGCATGCAACCTCTCTCATTTACAATCTAGCCTCAATTTCTTCGTGTAGAAAATGGGGGATAATAACACCATTCTGACACATTTGGGAGGCTTGAATGAGATGAGCAGATTTTCCACAATGTGATGGATTGTGATGATTATTATTTTCTTTCCTCAAGATATCTGTATTTTTCTATCTAGATGACATGTAGATTACACTATGTTTAAAGCTTTGAATTTATGTCCTCTGCATTTTATCCTGTTCCATCACCAATTTCATTAAGAAACATAAAGGAAAAAATGGCTCCTCCCTCTTTTTAAATCCTGACATTCCTTCTAATTATATTATTACTTCCTTCACTTTTATTTTCTAGCTAGTCTCAAACTCCCTACCTCATGTCGTGTTTTCTTAATGACGACTCTTTGTTCTCGAATCTGTGATACTAGAACAGCAAGAATTCTCTTTGGGTATTTTTCACATCTCTTCTTCTCAGCTGCCTAAGACAGTTTTCAGTCACTTTTTGATCTTACTTTTACACAGTAGTTTTAAATTATTTCACCCTTTAGAAGCCACATTTAACATTTTATCAGCTTCACCTAAATTCAGATGTTAATAGCATAAATTACTTAGATTATGATCCCAGATGTGGCATCTCTGTTAATGAAATCAATTTCCAAAATATGAGTGTATCGAGTCAAGACTTCCATTTGGATAAATATCCTCATTCCAGAAAAAAAGATTTTGATTGTGTCTTTTCTTATTTCTGTCAATCTTAAATTGAAATGTTCTGAAGTCTTAAAGATAAAATGTTGAAACTCTAGCCAGCGTGGACAGCACATTAAGGACTATCTTAGCAAAAATTTCCATAATGGACCAAAAGGAATGATTAATTTTATGAACTGCTCTTTGTGACTAAATTAGAAAATTTAAGGTGAAATGGACCATGTTAGTCCAGCCCCAGCTCCAGCTCTCATGTGTCAACCTTCTTAAATAATCTGTACATTTCTCCTCATGACAATTCACTAATCCAATGTTCTTTGCTTTGACTGAATTTAATTTAGATTTCACCAAACTAAAATGCCACCCCTTAAAGAAACTACCTGAGAACACATTTCTTGAAGAAACCACACTTGTTTAACGTCATTTGCTTCTGCAAATTTCAAGATATTTTACATATCTTCATCTCTATAGTCAACTACATTGATTGTTATGTTTAAATGTTCATTTTTTCTAAAGCATATCTCTGAAAATATTTGTCATTCTGCACAAAATTAAACCTCAAATCATTTCACTCATTTAATCATTTTTGCAAGAACTACATCTAATCATTTAACCATCTTCACAAGGACTACTACTACCACCAGCGACTAAGTTTCTTATTAAGTGTCAAGCACTTTACTAGTGTCTCAATGTTTGTAATCTCATATAATTTTCAGCAAACCTGCAAGCTAGGTGTTTTCTAAATTTACAAGTGAAAAAATTGAGGCTCAGGAAGGCTCAGTGAATTATATGGCTTCACATAGCCTCAAGGTTGTGGAGTTTGGGAGTCTTAATGTCAACTCTTCACCACGTAGTCCAGTCACACTCTGGGTTTTCTAGTCCCCTCGTAACTCACTAGCATGACCCACCCCAACTCTCCTCCTCCACGAGTTCCTTTTTGGAGTGTCTAGCACAGAGAGGTTGGACCATCTGCTTCTATTACAGGTAATTTACTCACAAACTTTTAACCTATGTACCTAGACTAAGAGTACCTATGGTCTTCTTTGATATTTGCCTTTGAATTTATATTATTCCAGTCCAGTCTAGAAACTGTCTGGGAGAGACATTGAGTCATTTTTTTTTTAATTGTCCTTAATGCCCATTTATCCAGTAAATATCAGTTAAATTTCCTATTTCTTCACATTACTAAATCCTCTAAATTCTAATTCAGAAAGTATTTAGTATCATTTTCTGAAAGCATTATGTAAACGAATGGTGATAAAAATATTTTCTAATCTAAATCATACATTTTAAAATTAATTATTTTCAATTTAATTTAGGTTAATACTTTTAAACCAAATTATAAATAAGAATTAAAAGTATGAGTATTTGCATAAACCAGTAATTACATTATGGAGTGGAGCCAGTACAAGGCAAATCACTAATATATACAGACTACCGTGGTCAATCATACAAGTTACATTGGTTACTTTCAGCATTTCAATTTTTTCACTTGTAAATTTAGAAAACAATACCTCGCTCACAGGTTAGCTGAGAATTGCATGAGATTACAAATCACTTGTCAAATCTACTTTAAATATATATAGGAATGTTTGCTTTCTCATAATTTTTTAAATGCTTCAAGTCAATTTTTAAGACATTTTAATAAAATGTCTCTATTATAAGTATTAATGTGCTTTTCTATATTTAAAACCAACATGGTGTACTATAGCTGGCCTAGAGTTAGAACCTGAACACCACGTCTTATAAAAGATAAAGCTATGTTTTAAAATAAGTTGTAATGGCTGCCCCACTCTCCTCACAATAACTGCTGGCCTTTGGCTTCTGTACCTAAAACTGCTAGTTTACTCTGCAAACTATCTACCTTTCTTATCAGTAACAACCAGAATTGTCAGCCTTTGTGACTAGAATAGCAGCCCAAGCTAATTCCATCCTGGTCCCTGTGCCTTGTAATAAGTAACCAAAATCTGTTATTTCCACTACAGCCCAGAAGGTGTGCAAACTAACGCTTATCTTGACTTCTGTGAGCCACTTAGGTAACAATCGAGGTGGCAAGATGTCCTCAAGCCCTTGGAATGTCCGGAGCCCCGCTCCCTCCTCTCTGTCCGGGAGATGATTTACGAAAACCCCTAAATGTCTGTGTCCCTTCACCCCCACCCCTGCCTCTCGCCCTGACTCCCAAAGTGATTCTTATGGGTATAAAAGGTCTTAACACCCTCCATTCGGGGCCACGGGTTGGAGAGACTCGAGTCCTCCGTGGTCGCCGGCTTAATAAACCCTGCAATTTGGCATACTTTTGTCTTGCTGCTGGTCCCTTAATCTCGCCTCAAATATAACAATGGCAAACATAAGTAGACAAAAAAAAAAAAAAACTTTCAAGGATTCTCAACATTTTCAAGTATCTATTATTTGTTCCTGTTAAGAAGAGAAATTTTGCCAATTACTCTCACAATTATATTTATCATTATTATTGAATACTAGCTGAAAATATTCATTTGCATTCAGCATCATTATAATACACTTACTTTGTTCTAGGCACTGTGCTTGTACAATAGCAGATAGTGGGAAACGCAGGGTAGAATTTATCACTCTGTAAAACAACTCATTTTCAACTCATATTTGTTAATCCATTAGGATTTCATTAACTTTTGCACCATATGTTTCCTGATAATGTATGATGTTCACACTGTTTAGGATATATTTATTCAATGACAATTTGAGCAGTGAGGAAAAAGATCATAAATTGCATGTTAATCTCATTCATTTTTAGAAGGTATATTATATTATGATAATTGCCACTTAACCCAAAATTGTTGTCTACTTAACAATCTACAGAGCCAACTATAATTTGAAGACATGAAGAAAAGAGAAAATTCTAATCTGGTTAATATTATGGGTCCAATAACTAAGGTTTTAAAGGAATCGTTTAGTGTTATACTAAATGTTTGAGGTCAGTCAGTATATTATTCTGTGCCCAGTAAGCAGGATATGTTTCATTTAAGGCAAAAAAGCAATATATCACTATAGCAGTCGGCCTCCATCTAAAGGGTGGGAAATCTAGTTATTGTTTTGTTTAAAAAACTGCAGGGACTGAGGTTAATTGTCAGAGAGGGGGGATAGTGGCACTGGCAGGGTAGTGAGAGTAAATCCACCCTCAAGTCTCAGGAATGAGGGATGAAGATCAGTGAGTTTATTAGTAAAATCCACGTATTTCCCTTAGGAAATAAAAAACATTTTCTGAGGAAAGGGCTGGAAATGAGAGTGGCCCAGTCAGCATGTATCTTTCTTTGCCTTCTTTAAAAAGCACTGAGAACCATTCAATGCACACTGGAGCAGAGACAGAGCATCAGCACTTAGTTGTGCTAAGTACTCAGTACCTATTTTGTAAAATAGATATTTTCTTAACTTTAGCTACTCTTGGGTATTTTGTCTCACCTAACAGAAAAAAACACCAAGAAGAAATATGTCTCCTTCAAATAAAGTTGAAAAATACCACACATTTTAAAAAGTATGTTTGGAGCAATGATCCAAAGATTCTCACTTGTTTATCTCAATCAATGGTACTTGTGAGTGCATATGTATATATATGCATACTGAAAATCTAATTCGTGTCAATTTCTGAGAAAGGTCTTTATCTCTTTTTTTCATTTTCTTTTCTGTTTATGGGTTGGGGCCAGCTAGGGCTATATGAGTGGCTACTATGTGCTAGGTGTTGAAAATGAAGAGATACATAAAACATTATCTATTCTGTCTTGGAATCCTACTCTCAGGTTTTTGTGGTGCAAAAAGCAGTATGGGTAACAATTCAAAACTGTTCATTTTGCTCTATGTAAGGGAAAGTACCGGTAGAATTATTTTAATCTGACAACTTGATTTTCAGTGAAGATGAATCTCTGTTACCTGAAAGTTAGTTTCTCCGGTAATATTTCCCATATATATGGTACATTTTTCTCCATAGCATTATCATATTATATTGCAGGTTTCCTTTATATCATATAAAATGCAATAAAAATATAATATTTAATACACCTTATAGATTATAAGGTTTGTGAGACAGAACTTGACACACAGATTTCAAGTGGGTACAAAAATTTCATAAACAGAAAACCAAAGTGATAGTAAAGAAAACTCAAAGTATATGTCAGATAAAGATACTATTTTACATTTGATTGCCACAACATTGTTAAGAAAAGAAAAATGGTACCATGGAAAGATGAGCAAAGGACATCAAGTGAGTGACAAAAGTAACAAACAGAAGGCAAATGAACACTTGAAAGGTATTCACTGCACAGGAATGAAAATAATTACATTAATAGTACAAAGCGAAACAAACTTTTACATCAAATAGCCTGAAATATATGCAGCTCATTATCTGCTGATAAAGTATACTAACATGCATTTTCTCAGGTTCTTTGGCTATGTGTATCAAAAGCCTTTAAAATTATAGCTGGCTCTGTGGTGCAATGGATAACACATTGGACTTCTAAAATTATTATATCCTGGCTGGGCGCGGTGGCTCACACCTCTAATCCCAGCACTCTGGGAGGCTGAGGTGGGTGAATCACAAGGTCAAGAAATCAAGACCATCCTGGACAACATAGTGAAACCCCATCTCAACTAAAAATACAAAAATTAGCTGGGTATGGTGGCGCACACCTGTAGTCCCAGCTACTCGGGAGGCTGAAGCAAGAGAATCACTTGAACCTGGGAGGCAGAGGTTGCAGTGAGCTGAGATGGCACCATTGCACTCCAGCCTAGCCACAGAATGAGACGCTTTCTCAAAAAATAGAAAAAAGAAAAAAATTATTATATCCTTGACCTGTTTTTCTAATTTTAAGAATTTTTCCTAAGAATTTTGAAATTTCCTCAAAATTTCAAAGATACTAAAAAATTAATAAAAGTAAAGAAAATTATTCCAGTAATAATAAAATGGCAAAAATTAAGAACAACCTAAATTTCCAATACCAGGGAGTCTGATTAAATAAATTATAGTACACAGAATATACTATATGATTGACTATTAAATTATTAAAATTACACTTTAAATAATATCAGACAGGACTGGATAGGTATATCGTATGAGGTCAAACTAGAAAAATGGATAATTAGTAACTACATAATTATTCCAATTTTTAATTTAGACACATAGCTTCTGCAACTATTATATGCACCAGCATACACATGTATTCCCAGAGATGAAGGTCTGGAATGTCACACACTCAAGAAGTGACAGTGGTAACAGCACTTGTGTCTGTATGACTCTTAGTTGGATAGCTCTAAGGAGATTTTTTCTCTTTATGTCTTTTAATATTTTTAAATGTTCTAAAATTAAAAAATTCCTTTCATAACCACAGCAAATAACAGTTTCTTAAAAGAGTAGACATTGGTCAGCCAAAAAATAGCGTGAACATTCTAAACAGTAGCCAAAACACAGTGGGGAGTACAGAGAGAAGAAAGGGCATCGTGAGCTCTTCAGGGGTTCCTGCAGGGTGAACTTTAAGCTTTCTATTCTCTTCCAGAATATAAAGGCTTTTGCTGAGTCTGTGATCGATAATCACCCAAGCCCTCTGACTAACAGAGAGGGTACAAAGCTGTAATGAGTGTGTTTTGTAGGATTTAAAGGGAATTTCTCTTGTCCCCAAGGAAAATGGCCCCTGAGCAATCAATACATTTCAGAATTTTCTCCTATCTCAGAGTTTCTAATTTCCAATGAGAAGTATTCAAAAGTGTTTCCTTCTCATCACTGCAGCCCAAAAGAAAATGTAGAAGCCTCTCACGGTTTGCAAAGGGCACCGTCTTTCATCAAGGCCAAAGCAAGAATGCCTTCCATTTACTTTAAATTGGAAAAGAATAAAAAATACTGTAATTGCTGTTTGTAGTTAGGCATTCCTGGCACCAGTGCATGATGCAGCTCACACGAAACCAACTGGGGACTGTTGGAAATGGATGCACTGTGTGATGGTAATGGATGCTTTGGTTCTGAAGATTTTGTTTCTTTCAGTGTCTTTTTGTATGAATGCAGAACTTAAAGTACTGAAATAGCAGTGATTTTCACAGGTTGACTTGACATCACAGAAATTATGAAACTGTAACCGTTTGATTGACCCTAGATGCCACTAATCACTGCTCATTAGAAAAGGAAGCTCTAGGTAAGAAAAAGAAAGACAGGAAACGAAGGGAAGGGAAGGAGAGGGGAGGGGAGGGGAGGAGAGGGGAGGGGAGGGGAGGGAGGGGGAGGGAGGGAGGGAAAGAAAGAGCTCTAGGTTACAGGAAATGGGTTTTTTGGTGTGACTATTAGGAAGAAAAAGTTGTAAAAATCATCACACCGCCATCTGTTATTTTGTGATTTAGAATATTCCAAATAAGAAAAAAAAGCTGCACAATAAAGGTAACACAGTTAAAACAGAAAGCTGCCTATAGCTATGCATAAAGTGCTTAGAACGGAAGCTGGCACAGAGTAGCTGTTTGTCTTTCAGAGAACAGATCTATTTGTGTACCCTGCAGCAACTCACATTTCTAGTTTACCATCTTTTTGCAGGACCAAGGTGAGATTTTGATTAAGTTATCAAAATTTGCTAATTATGTCACGAAAGTAGCTATGCAAAAGTGCTGCAGTAGGGAACTATTTATTTATGCATTCGTTAATATTCTAAGTATTCTTTAGCTAACTTTAGGAAAAAGCACATAAATGTATAATGCTACTTTTCAATATATTTATAGTAAATTGTTTTATGCATTGTTTTAATAAAATATAAATTAATTATTTCACTCATGTGGTTTTTAGAAGTCATCTTATCTTGGGATTAGGTGAAGAGTGAGGAAAAAAATCAGTGGGAGTATTCCCAGAAGAAGTCTTGAATTTATTCAGGAATAAATTTTTAGAACTTCAGATTAAAGTTGACTCGAGGTAAGAATGATCAAGTCAACCTGAATACCTTTCACCATTAGTCTTCAGCCAGGCTTCCCTATTCTCTGTTCCACATTTCCAGGTAACTTCAGTTGACATGAGGTTTGATTGCCTTCAGGGGCATGTGGACAGCTGAGATTTGTCAACCCAATAATGAGAATTTTTTTTTCAGATAACACTAAAGATGTCAGATTGTATCACACAATTCTACAGATATTTAAAAATTCATTATACCATTTTATTAAAATGATTTCAAAAGAATTTAAATCATTAACAAATGCAAAGAAATAAAATACTAAGACAAAACATTATTTCCCATTAATTTTCAAGTCTTCTAAACTCTTGTTGAATTTAATCTTAATAGTTCTCTCTCTCTCTGACATGAGGAGAAAAAAATTGCTCTAATACTCTGATGAGTCAAAATCTTTCTATAAGTATTCATTATCTTGGTTTAGTTCTTCAGAACAGATAGGTGTTAAAAATTCTTACATGTGGTTTTGACCCTTTGTGCTACTGTAACAAAATTCCACAGGTTGGATAAACTACAAGCAACAGAAATGTATTAATATTCTCACAGTTCTGGAGGCTGGGAAGTCCAAGACCAAGGTGCCAGCAAGGTTCTGTGTTGGGTAAAGTTTGCTCTGTCTCCAAGATGGTGCCTCGTTGCCGCATCCTTTAAAGAAGAAGAACCCATGGCTCATGCCTGTAATCCCAGCACTTTGAGAGGCCGACGAGGGCAGATCGTCTGAGGTCAGGAGTTCGAGACCAGCCTGGCCAATGTGGTGAAACCCCATCTCTACTAAAAATGCAAAAATTAGCTGGGCATGGTGGTGGGTGCCTGTGATCCCAGCTACTTGGGAGGCTGAGGCAGGAAAATTGCTTGCACCTGGTAGGTGGAGGTTGCAGTGAGCCAAGATCGGGCCACTGCACTCCAGCCTGGGCGACACAGTGAGACTCTGTCTCAAAAAAAAATAAAAATGAAGAAGAGGAATGTTGTGTCCTCACAAAATGGAAGGCATGAAAGAGCAAGAGAGTGCTCTTTTCAAACTTGTCCCCTTTTAGCATATATAGCAATATAGCACCCTATATTAGGATGTTAATCCCATTCATGAAGGCAGAGTCCTCATGACTTCATCATCTCCCAAACCCCCCACCTCTTAATACATTAGGGATTAAGTTTCAACATATATTTTGGAGAGGACACCATCATTTGAACCATAGCAACTTTTTAACTGGAAAATCATGAAATATCACATTTAATCACCTGTTCCTGACAGTCTTCCTACAGAGACAGAAAAAGAGAGAGAGAAACCAAATAACATGTACTGACCTGCTCCTATATTGCAGTCACTCTCTTAGGTAATTTACTTGTGAAAGTGTATTGAAAGCACTAGGTTTGTTGAAGTACAAATCAAAAATCATTTTCTTGTTTTTTTTCCCATCTCTTCCTTCAAACTTTATTACCTCTCTCTTGCTTCCCATCAGCTCTTGGATAAGATTCTACCACCTTTCAGTAGTTTCTCATCTACTAGAAGAGTGTCATTTTTAGAAATTATAGAAGTCCCACCGGGCACAGTGGTTCACACCTGTAATCCTAGCACCTTGGGAGCCCAAGGCAAGTGGATCACCTGAGGTCAGGAGTTTGTGACCAACCTGACCAATATGGTGAAATCCCATCTCTACTAAAGATACAAAAATTAGCCCAGCATAGTGGTGGGTGCCTTCCCAACTACTTGGGAGGCTGAGGCAGGAGAATCGCTTGAACCTAGGAGGCAGAGGTTGCAGTGAGCTGAGTTCATGCTGTTGCACTCCAGCCTGGGTGACAAGAGTGAGACTCCACCTCAAAAAAAAAAAAAAAAAGAAAGAAATTATAATAGTCCAATTTAGTCTAAAACCTGACTCTATTGTTGTATCATACCCAAATGTCATACCCAGCTCAGGGACCAACCGTAATTAAAGAAAGATACGCTTTCACCTTGCTCAGCCTTTTCCTCTCTCTCCTTCACCTTCTGACTCTTCCAGAATCAGAGCAAAGAAACTGGGGGTGGCGGGGAAAGGGTGCAGGAATAATAGTCTCACCCGTGAGCCAGTGCTTCCTGTAGTCGTCACTCAGCTGAGAATGGCTGGCTGCTATATCCTCAATTTTGGGCTGCAGATTTGCAGACTTTAAAATTCTCCATGTGGAAAGGAACACATCGGAGTCTATATTAACCTATGTTCCCTCATCCTGGGGACAGATAAGAATTATTTTGCCTTGCTCTACCCAAATGGCTGTGTCCAAATAGACCTAAAACAAAACTAGCAGGTGATAACATAGCTTACCTTCCTTTAAGGACCTTCAGTCTCTAGAAGAGTTTTCCTGAAGCATTCCCTCTTGGCCTGTTGGGAAAGAAAAAGATGCTTTCTTCTCCTAAAGGGAAAGCAGAAAAAAAATCTTAGAACTCGCTGAAACTTATCCCCCTCCTGAGAATTCCATCAGATATTGTCCTTGCAATTTCAAATCTCCTCTTGCAGGCTATAGGAGCTTGATGGCTGCTGGATCATTTCTGATTCATTTTAGGAATTTCTGCTTGGACATATCTATTCTCATTAGAACGCGGAGGTACTTGTTGGTCATTTAGCAAGGTAACAGGAAAGCTTCTATTTAAAATTCTATTACACATTCAATATCTCATATAACTGACAACAATCCTACAATGTATTTATTACTGTTTCCATTTTTAGAGGAGAATGCCAGTATCTGTTGAAATTAAGTACCTCTTCAAGGTCACATAGTCAGTAAGTGTACCCAGGTTTTGGAAAATGTATCTGACTTAGAAGATATATCTAACTACGTTTCTCTTCATGTACCCTCTGCATCAGGAGTTCTGGAACTTTAGTGTACATCAGGATAACCTGAACAGCTTCTCGTAATACATATTGCTGGGCCTCTGAGCAGGTGTGAGTGAAAACCTGGAAATTTGCATTTCTTTCAGGTTCTCACAGAATGCCAATGCTGCTGATCTGGGAATTGCACTTAGAGAAGCTCTTGTTGCCTCATTTATGAAAAGGTGAAAGGAAAATAACATAAGAATGTACCTCCTCCAAAAAGCTGTCCTTCCACACCGTCATACTTCTGACACTATTCTTTGGAAATTCACATACAATGTATTTCCTTAATACCATTTCTAAATTCTGCACTTTTTGTTTGTTTTTGTTTTTGTTTTGAGATGGAGTCTCGCTCTGTTGCCCAGGCTGGAATGCAGCCTGACATGATCTTAGCTCACTGCAACCTCCACCTCCTGGGTTCAAGCGATTCTCCTGCCTCAGCCTCCTGTAGCTGGGATTACAGGTGCATGCCACCACACTGGGTTAATGTTTGTATTTTTAGTAGAAACAGGGTTTCACCATGTTGGCCAGGCTGGTCTTGAACTCTTGACCTCCAGGCGATCCTCCCGCCTCAACCTCCCAAAGTACTGGGACTACAGGCGTGAGCCACTGCACCTGGCCAATTCTGCAGTTTTTATATCCTCCATTATTGAATAATGCAAACTGCTTTTCTCTTAACTGTCCAAGCTTCGTTTTTTATTTCCTTTTCCCAGAAACACTTGAAAACAAAGCAAAATGAACATTACTACACAAAAATAGGCAGTAACTTTACCTTACCCTTCCAGTTTTTCCCATTTTGGTAGGTCTTGGTTTCAAGATCTTTTTGAATCATGTTTAAGCCCTCAAGGACACTAGGATGGAAAAAGCAGAACTGCATGGATCGAGAGGGATGGTAAAGAATCCGGTAATGGGACTGGGGCACCTCTGGATGTGTTTGAGGGTCTGACTCACTGCCTCCATGGCTAGACTTCTCTTTCCTGGAAACGAAAGGGAGGGCTGTACTGACCACTCTTCCACTGTTGCAGTGAAGATCTGGGTTTTATCAGCAGTGCTGATATGTTCACATCAGACTCTAAGAGGTAGAATAAATCTCTTTGTAGAGTTACATCATTGGTTTTAATTTTCATTTTTCTATTACATTGCTATAACACCAAATGATGTTTGATTACTTTTCTTCTCTGGGAAGGAAAAACAAAAACAAATAAAGACCAATTAGTAGATCTAAAGGCATTCAAAATGAGGAGTGAAACTCGTTATCTTTTCACTAAGGGAAAAAGACAGAAAATTGCCTCCCATTTCATGGTATTCTTCTCAAACGCTGAATATGGCACAATCTCCTTACCTAATTATATATGATTTATGACCATTTCCACTGAAGCCACAGAGAGGAAGCTTGTTTGCAAAGACAATATTCAGTTTTATGAAACTCAGCAGGTACCTCATAAGGCTGCTCTTTACTGCAAAAGGCATAATTACTTGTTTAGAAATGAGAGCATGAGAGAACTGATGGAAGAAAAAGATTAAATACTTTAGAAACTTAGTGATTCACTGATGCTGTTAAGCGCATTTATAAATGTGGCCAAGGTGAACAGACTGTGTAAACTTCAAATACAGACACTTAAAGAAGAAAGATGAGAACTCCAAATGCCTTCGCCGGTGACTCCTCTTTGAGATGTTGCTGGCTGGGGGGAGGTCAGCATCACTGGGCTTCCTTTCTTGCCTGGGTAACAAATCAAAGCCTCCCATATTGAGCTGGCATTAATTGTATAGAAATAGCTCTGTAGATGCTCCTTGGTTTCGCACTTTCTCAGCTGTTTTCTTCATGAAGTAAACACTTTTGTTTTAGGACTCACATCTATTTCCCATTACAACGTTCCAGAGAAACCCTCACATTGAAGGAAGGTTGGTTTGTGCAATTTAACCATCATGGCCTCTATAGTTCACATTTATTTCTCTTAGGCACAAACAATTCACTTGTTCTTACGTTTCTGTACTCTTTTCTGTTACAAATTCTGTGCTCAAAAGCCTTGCTCAAGACAATATAAAATGTGCACTTTAGCTACCGCTGAATATAACTTTTCATTTGACTGTTAGCTCTTCCTGAAGCATAAAATCAGGGGTAAAGTCACAGCATGGTATAAACAATCAAGTAAGAGCAATAAAGAGAAAAATATCATCATGTGATTCTGGTAGAAATAGTAGAAAAAGAAATTGTGTTACATGTATCTGATTATAAATATGCGAAGTCCTTCATCAACTTCCAGCTTTAACCATAAAATTTCCTCTAAAATGAATTTGTACTCCTTTTATACTGTTCACTATCATCCAAAATATTTTTATTGTATTATATACTTAAAATGTACAACATGATGCTTTGGTGTACATATACATAGTGAAATATCAAGCAAATTAACATATCCATCATCCCCAGTACTTACCTTTTCATGTGTGTTGTAAAAGTACCCAAAACCTACTCTATTAGTAAATTTCCAGTATACAACACTATTAATGATAGCCCTCATGTTACACATTACATCCCTAGATGTATTCATTCTTTACAACTGCAACTTTGTACTTTTCTTCCAATAAATAACAAAACTCTGGCTGAAAAATAATAACACTAAATTTTGAGAAATTTGCAGCAAAATTCTTCGAGTGAAGACAAAGGCTTTTAAAAAAAATAGAATAAGTAGCAGTTAAATGCATTTCGGTAGATCTTAGAGCTCTCAGATTTCTAAGATATTTCAGTAAGTCAGCTTGGAAAATTATTTTATATATTAGATAACTTGAGTCTAGAGAGGTTGGGGCTTTCACAGGAGAAGGCAGTGGCGTGAAAATTGAAACATAAAAATGTAAACCTCTAGAAACATTTCTTCTACACAGAAAGACCTTTATCATCAACTGGTTTAATTTCTTTCTTCAGAAAAACTCCTAAGTCTGTTCTTATGTTGCTATAAAGCAATATCTGAGGCTGGGTAATTTATAAAGAAAAGAGTTTTAACTGGCTTGTGGCTCTGCAGGTTGTATAGGAAGCATGGCGCATGCATCTGCTTGGCTTCTGGGAAAGCCTCAGGAAGCTTTGACTCATGGCAGAAGGCTGAGCTTACACGTCACATGGCGAGAGTTGAAGCAAGAGGGGGGGATGGGAGGTGCACACATTTTTAATAACCAGATGTTGCATGAACTCACTCATCACCAAGGGGCTGGCACTAAAGCACACATGAGGGGTACACCCGTATGATCTCAACACCTCCCACCAGACCCCATCTCTGTGACACTAGGGCCTGGTAGCAGGTGTTTCTCCTACTATTTCAACATGCGATTTGAAGATGTTCAAACTATATCAGCCCATCAAATATATCCCCAGCTTCTGAATTCTTTTTATATCTTTGTGTAGAATAATTTTTCTGCCTGTTCTATAATATTTCTCAATTTCTCCTTGTTACTTGTAATCCTCAAAATTATTTATAATAACAATAAATTATTACATTTGATCTACTATTTAAGGTTGAATTATTACTTAAAAGAAAGGTACAAATAAAGCATACCAAAAAACAAATATGTTTAAATGGTAGCATCTCTTTTTTGCATCTAAATTTTAAATTTGCATTTACTAATTAATTGGAGCATTTTGTAGCTAATGATGATCCTAACTGAAGAAAACATCTCATTGCGATTGTTTGGTTTGACCATTTCCTACATGGTCCAGGGTCATCTAGTCCAGCTAGCCAGCTCTTTCGTTCATTTAGCCAATATTTATTGAGTATTTTCTTTTTCTTTCTTTCTTTCTTTTTTTTTTTTTGAGACAGAGTCTCACTCTGTCACCAGGCTGGAGTGCAGTGGCATGATCTGGGCTCACTGCAACCTCCACCTCCCAAGTTCAAGCAATTCTCCTGCCTCAGCCTCCTGAGTAACTGGGATTACAGGCACGCGCCACCACGCCCAGGTAATTTTTGTATTATTTAGTAGAGACGTTGTTTTACCATGTTGGCCAGGATGGTCTTGATCTCTTGACCTCGTGATCCAGCCACCTCAGCCTCCCAAAGTGCTGGTATTACAGTCATGAGCCACCACGCCCAGCCTTATTGGGCATTTTCAATTTGTGTCAAGGATACCAACCTATCTATCTGCCTAACACCAGTCCCACACACTCTTCATTCTGGAAGAGTTATGATTTGGTTAGAAAGTGTTAAGCCTATATTTGAATTATAACTCGAATATACATGGGTCTTAACCTGCCTGGGAAGGTATAGTCTCCCCACTTCAAAACACAAACAGTCCCAAATGGATCAATGAGAGTGATAAGTTCACAGAGTCATTCCTACTTCCATTTTTTGGATTTTGGGCACATGTATTCTACCTCCTAACGATACAGAACATATAACGTAAGTTGTTCTCTTTTTTTTTTTTTTTTTGAGACGGAGTCTTGCTCTGTCGCCAGGCTGGAGTGCAGTAGTGCAATCTCGGCTCACTGCAACCTCCATCTCCTGGGTTCAAGCGATTCTTACACCTCAGCCTTCCAAGTAGCTGGGACCACAGGCACATGCCACCACACCCGGCTAATTTTTTTGTATTTTTAGTAGAGACGGGGTTTCACCATGTTGGCCAGGATGGTCTCGATCTCTTGACTTCGTGATCCGCCCGTCTCAGACTCCCAAAGTGCTGGGATTACAGGCGTGAGCCACTGAGCCCAGCCTGTAGGTTGTTTTAAGTTACATATTACACTTGAAGGATAACATCTCAAGCCTACAGACGCTCTTCTCCAAGCCATCACCTAGTTGCATCTTGAAGCATCTGTTGCCATGCTCTGCCAGACTGGAAGTTTCTGGATGGTGTGATCTGTGGTACTATCAGGGGATCCAATGCTACGTGTTCAGCATCACATCTCCTATTCAGTGAGTGAATTCTTTAATTCCCAAACAGTGTTATAAAGGAGTTCATGTCTGTAAATCAGACTCTCTCTGAACCACTGAGTAATGGTACTGGCAAAGGCACTGTGGGATGGAAAGGAAAGGTAAATCTATACTTGGAATATATTATCTCTGATCAGCATGAATCACCTCTCTTCCCAGGGTAGAACCCATTCAAGTAAAAGCGCCATGAAATGGCAGGTTCCTCTCTTTAAGTCACAATACTGTATTGGGGACCCAGTTTGGGTCCCTATGTCTGACACATCAGAACTTCAGCAACACTAGTAGCTAGGTTAGCCTAGATGACAGAAAGCCCATGCTGTTAGCCCACAACTTCCATCTCTGCCACTTAGCCATGCCGTCTGTGGGCCCATCGCATAAGCACTGGGGCAAGTGGGCACTGAGGCTAGCTGACAACTCTAGACAAGTCCTGTCCTACTGGCTCTTCCACTTCTGCCCTGAAATGCATAATTTATAGTGCACATCCATGTCAAATACAATGATTGTCATGCTTTCTACCTACTCCCATAGCCCTACCTGCATGCCTTTTCCACAAAGGCCCCTGGTCCTGATCATCCAAGAATCTTCCCTTCAGGACTCTTGCCTGAATTGCCTGAAAATTTTTAATTTTTCAGACTCTCTTCTCTTACTTACCAATTTACATTTAACATATGTCTATGTCTTTTCATGGCTCAATAGTTCATTTTTTTTAATCACGGAATAATATTCCATTGTATGTATATACCACAGTTCGTTTTTCCATTCACCAATAGAAGGACATCTTGGTTACTTCCAGATTTGATGATTATGAATAAAGCCTCTGTAAACATTCTCATATAAGTTTTAGTGTAGACATAGTTTTTCAAATCAGTTGAGTGAACACCTAGGAGTGTGACTCCTGGATTATGAGACTATGTGTAGCTTTGTAAGAACTGCCAGAACGTCTTCCAAAGTGGCTGTACCATTTTTCATTCCCACCAGCCTGAATTAAGAGTTCCTTTTCTTCCATATCCCCCAACAGGATTTGACATCATCAGTATTCTAGTTTTTGGCCATTTTTTCCAACTTTTATTTTATATTCAGGGGTTACATGTGCAAGTGTGTTGCATAGGTAAATTATGTATTGCAGGAGTTTGGTATACAGATTATTTTGTCACCCAGGTAAGATGCATAGTACTTGATAGGTAGTTTTTTGATCCTCATTCCCCCTCTCACCCTCTACCCTCAAGTAAGCCTGGTGTCCACTGTTCCCTTCTTCGTGCCCATGTGTACTCAACATTTAGCTCCCACTTAGAAGTGATAACATGTGGCATTTGCTTTCTGCTCCTGCGTTGATCCAGTTAATAAGCTCCATCCATGTTGCTGCAAAGGACGTGATCACTTTCTTTTTATAGCTGTGAAATATTCAATGGTGAATATGTACCACATTTTTTTCAGTCCACCATTGACAGGCATTTAGGTTAATTCCATATCTTTGCTACTATTGCATAACCAAGCGAGTTAGAAGGAACGCGCCCCCACTCTAAGTTCCAAATTAAGAGTCCTTTATTAATTAGCCGGTGACCGAGAGTCAGCTCATGCTCAAAATCTCTCAGCCCTGAGGAAGGGGCTTGATCATCTTTTATATCTTAATTTAGGTAGGGGAGGGGAGTACCTAGCTGAAGCAGAATTTTACAGAAGCAGAAAAGCAGGTTAGAGGAAGGGGCTGCGGGCACAGGTGGTTTCCATACAATTCAATAATCAAAGGGAAACGGGGGTGATCAGGCTCCTCTCACACAATGATCAAAGGGAAACATTTTCTTACAATAGCAGGGGTGAGGTATGCCAAGCAGGATGCAGTACAATGGTTACAAGTGTTCAGAACAGTCCGCTTCAATGCTTCTAGGTGCAGCATGACCCAGCCACGCACCCAAAGGGGCTGCAGTAGGGAGGGGGAAGCCGGATTGGAGTTTACAGCTAAGATGGAGTCAGTGATGCTAGCCCAGGGTAGGTTATTACACTGTCAATAGTGCTGCAATGAACATGCATGTGCATGTGTCTTTATGGTGGAACAATTTATATTCCTTTGAGTATATACCCAGTAATAGTATTTCTGGGTTGAACGGAGATTTGTTATGGAGAACACTGAGTCTATTTCATTAAGGTTACTTTTCTGCTCCCTCTGCCAGAAACAAGAAGGGATTTTTCTTTCCTCTTTAAGAATACAGTCGCAGTGAGCGAGGTAGAACCGCTGCAATCCATGGGCAATAGAGGGAGACTCTGTCTTAAAAAAAAGAATATGGTTGGGTTTCTGGAGGAAAATCCTATGCATGTCTGGGGGTCCCTTCAGTCTGGGCCTCCAGGATTTTCTCACCCTAAAGCCAATTCACACTCAGCCTCCACAAGCATCATCTATGTGTTCCAGCCTTTAGGGCTTCTGTCACTTCTGCTTCAGGTAAGCTGGTCTCTGCTGAGATTCTCTGTATGCACCTGTTTGAGATTTTAAGATGGTAGTCTCCCCTTCGACCTCAGTTCTCTGATGGCGGACTTCCAGTGTGTTCAGCTTTGTCCCTCTTTACTTACATGCTGGACCAGGAACAGGAAACTCCCCCCTTTTTTTTTTTTCTTTAATACTTAGAACACTGAATGGCTTTTTTCATCTTCATATACATTTTTCTTTATGTGAGTATTCTGAATATTTTCCAGTCTGATTTTGTGCTCCCCTCATTATATGGGATTAATAACTATGCATATTGATTTTTGTCCTGTACTTCATTCAGCATCGCTTATATCATTGTCCTTTGTGCAAAATTCTCTAAGCTTAGGCAATTTTTCCTACAATTTCTTCCTTGCCTCATGGGTTACTTGGAAATATGTGAAGTATGTGGCCTCTTTTTTTTCTCATTTTGATCATTTACAATTATTCACACAGGCATCATCAGGGTTGGGTTTAAGTGATAATCTTGCTGTATATTTTCTGCTTGGTCAGTAGGGCCACTGTCCTTTTCCCCTTTTCCTTACCTTCTTAGGGATTATTTGAATATTATCAATAATTACATTTTATGTTACTAGCCATACTTCTTTGTTATAGGTTCCACTTTTATGTATATTATAAACCCCACAGTATATTATATTTTAGCAATTAACATTTAAAGAGATTTCAAATACAAAAGGAAAAGCCATATTTACCCACATATTTATCATTTCTAGTATTCTTTTTTGCTTGTTTCCTTGTTTTTGAGAAGGAGTCTCACTCTGTGACCCAGGCTGGAGTGCATTAGTGCGATCTCGGCTCACTGCAACCTCTGCCTCCCAGGTTCAAGCAATTCTCCTGCCTCAGCCTCCAGAGTAGCTGGGATTACAGGTGCACACCCCCATGCCCACTTAATTTTTGTATTTTTAGTGGAGAAGGAATTTCACCATGTTGGCCAAGCTGGTCTCGAACTCCTGACCCCAAATGATTCACCTGCCTTGGCCTCCTAAAGTGCTGGGAGGCGTGAGCCACCTCCCCCGGCCTCTAGTACTCTGTTTATTTCAATAAGTCAAATTTTATGTGGTATCATTTTCCCATCACCTAAAGAGCTGCTTTAACATTTTTCGTAGTGCTTGTCTCCTTGTAATGAATTGATTCTCTCAGCTTTTACATGTCTGCAAATTTGATAATGCCACTTTCAATTTTGAAAAATACTTTTACTGGGTATGGATTTTTTAATTGACTCTTTAAAACTGTTTTTTAAACATGCCACTCCATTGTCTTTGACTTGATATTTTTTGCTCAGGAGTGTGTTCTTATTTTTATATACGTTCCTGTAGATACATTTATTTTTTTTCCTGGATATCATAGTGTGTGCTTGTTCAGTTTTCTCCGTGTTTCTTCTGCTTGGAGTTTTTTGGGTATCTTGGATCTGTGGTTTTCTGAGTTTTCATCAAACTTGGAAAAAAATGGTTTAATATTTCTTCACATTTTTTTTTCTTTCACCTTGTATCACTCCTCTTTCTGGACTCTGATTTTACTAAGCTGTTTGCTGCTGTCTTTGAGTTCACTCACACACCTGATGCTCTTCCAGTCGTTTTCTGTTTCTCTGTGGATAGTTTCCATTATTATGCATAAAAGTTAATTAATCTGTGCTTCCACAGTGTCTAATCTGCTTTTAGTTATATCAGTATTTCTTATTTGAGACATTATGTTTTCATCTCTAGAAGTTTCATCTCTGGCTTCATTATATCGTCCATTTCTTTGATCATCATGTTAATATTTCTTCCACCTTCTTAAACATATACAGTATGTTTATGATAGTTGTTTTGATGTTGTTTTCTGACAGTGATATCACCTGAGTTTATCCACGTGTCTGTTTCTACTGCGTTAGTTTTTCTCCTGCCTACAGGTCATACTTTCCTGCTTCTTTGATTGCTTAGTAATTTTCAATTGGATCTTGGGCACTAGTTTTTATTTTACTGTGTGGTTGCTAAATTTTATCATATTCCTTTAAATCTTGAACTTTTTCTCTGAGCCATGGAATAATTTTTGTCTTTTTAGGTATGCTATTAAGATTTGTTTGGTTGGTCCCAGCAGCCTGTCGTGTAGGGCTGCTTTGCAGCCCCATTAAAGCAATGCCGGTCTGAGATTCTACTCAGTGGCCATGTGTTAGGCGGTCTGTGCTCTCCATTGGGTGTGATCCTGAACGAATGCATTTATATGGTCACACTATTATACACACTGTGTAATTACACACACACTGTATCACACACACTGTGTAATTGCACACTGTATCACACACACGGTGTAATTGCACACACTGTATCACACACGGTGTAACTGTACCCACGGTATTACACACAGTGTGATTACACACACTATTACACACTGTGTAATTGCACATGCTGCATCACACACGGTGTGATTACACACACTGTATCACACTGTGTAATTGCACACTGTATCACACACATGGTGTGATTGCACACACTGTATCACACACATCGTGTAATTGTACACACTATCACACACTGTAGTTGCACACACTATATTACACACACTGTGACTGCACACACTGTATCAAAATTGCACACACTGTATCACACAATGGTGTAATTGCACACACTGTATTATACACACAGTGTGATTGCACATACTGTATCACACACAATGTGATTTCACACACTGTATCACAATTGCACACACTGTATCACACAATGGTGTAATTGCACACGCTGTGTCACACACACGGTGTGAGCTGTGGGGGATTGTTTGGCTGTTCCTTTTTGATGGCGCTTTCCAGACTCTCAGTAGTTTCCAACTACGCATGCCCATCAGGTGCTAAACCCAAGACCAGAGGAGACCCGTCTACAAATCTCCAGACCTCTTTCCCTCTCCAGCATTTTGTCCTGCAAATTCTAGCCACTTTGGCTCCCCTAGTTTTGAACTTCATTTCCCCAAGTCAGTGAGCTCCCTGGGCTTTCTTTGGACCCCTCCTTGTGCTGCAGACCAGAAACCCTCCAGGAAGCACAAGGCACTTCTACAGCTTGCCTCGTTTGTTTGCCATCTCTTAGCAATGGTGGCCAACATCTGAAATCTATTGTTGTATGCATTTTGCCCAGTTTCCCACTTGTTCAAGGTAGAAGTTGAAATCTGGTGTCTGTTATTTCATTGTAGCTGGTGATTTTTTTTTCCAAATTGGTGAGATGTAAGTGTACACAAGTACAACCTATATGTATTTAGACAATGGGCAAAGTTAAGCTATTACAGTGACAAGTGCTTTCACACACTATTTAGAGTATGCATGTTGGTATAATTCTTGAAATAGCATATATGATGGAGAGACATGTAAGGAGTTACATTTCTATCCAGCCAGTAAGGATGATTCCCGTTGCTTGTAATACAGTGGGGAGCGCTATTCCATGTCCAAAAGAACCTGTGTTTAACATTTTTTGATATTTATTTGTTTATAAATTTTGATATTAAAATTAAATAATCCAATGAAAATAATGTGTTAAAACTAGGTAATGAGAAGGACCTATGTTCACAATAAATTATTAAATAAAAGCATCAACTTGCAAGATACCCTGTCTTTTCCTCTATCTTTCTACATTTGGGAAATACAATCTTAGTGACTTAGGTGAACTGCAGCATTAATTTACAAATTTGAAAAAGGATTTAATAATTCATGAAGGTTCTCAGAAAGGGTAAGATATAATAAACAACACATAAGCTTCTGAAAGAGTATATGATGCCACTGGACACACCTCTAAAGAATACATTTTATTCTATTTGGGCCAGGTGTGGTGGTTCGTACCTGTAATCCTAGCATTTTGGGAGGCTGAGGTGGGAGGATCACAAGGTCAGGAGATCAAGACCATCCTGGCCACCATGGTGAAATCCCCGTCTCTACTAAAATTACAAAAATTAACTGAGTGTGGTGGCACATGCATGTAATCCCAGCTACTCCGGAGGCTGAGGCAGGAGAATTGCTTGAATCCAGGAGGCAGAGGTTGCAGTGAACCATTGTACTCCAGTCTGGTGACAGAGTGAGACTCTGTCTCAAAAAAAAAAAAATGCATTTTATTGCATTAATCACATTTATAGTGTCTTTACTATTTTATTATATAAGTATATAATATTCTTATCAAGGTTCTTTTAATATTTAAGAATGATCCAATTTTTATTAACAAGTTGAATACAAATAGGAAATTAATAGCATGGGAAAATCTAACCAATGGGTAATTGTTTAAGGCCTAAAGCAAAATTTGATTATTTTGCAATATTTAATCCCAAAGGAAATTAGATTCTGTATCTTGTTTTCATAATTCCCATTTTAAGCAATTAAAAATTTTGTATTAAAATATTCTTAGAAGATAACTCCTATGATCATTTTGGGTATCTTATTATACCCATTAAAAAGGGGGGGGGGGGGGGGGGGGAAAAAAAAAAATTCTACTTAAAAATGTATAATAACTCCTCACATGCTAATTTGTAATGTTTATGCTTGTAAGTATTTGAGTCTATTAATGAATTTTATATGGCTCTGTTAATCATTACAAAAGATATAATCTCCAAGCCCTAAAAGTAAGTCCCAAACATAATAAACACATCTAGAGAACTGTAAAAGACAGTAATCTTTGGTTCCAAAGAAAGTCAAGCAACGGAATTACAATTCATTCAAAAATCTATTTTTGTTTTCACTCTGTGTTTCCAAGGCTTTGTGAGAATTCTAAGAGGTATCAGACAGTATCCTATTCCAAGCAGATAAGGGAGTTGATTTAAATCAAACAGGCTTCCTTTTGAACTTGAATTCATCTTTTGCCTTATTGGCTTTTGACTTTTCAGTTTATTTTCCTGGATTTCCATTTTCTCGTTTATAAAATGGGGATTCTGGCACATCTCATTGCCTCGTACATAACAAGGACTCAGTAAAGCTGCTAAGGTACTGAAGGAAAACATATTTCTAACGTCAGTGCCATGATGACAACAGCATCATAGTAAATAGAAAGTACTAAAAGCTCTGCTAGTGGTAGGGCTTGTGTGAATGTGTGGTCCATGTTCATCGTCACTGCCATCTAGTGGCAACGTGACAAACCGCACTGTATAAACACTCCTGGGTATACACTGTAAGTCATTCCCATTCTCTGCAGGATGAGCATTAACAACACTTCCATTACAGAGCACAATTTGTTAGTTTATTTCAGAATTCTTTCTCTAAAACAAGGTTAGGATCACAGAAAGGCCACTTGTATCTCTTTTCAGTTGTATATTAAATGCAGTGAAATTACAACACTTTACACACAAGAAGGGATCAGTGTTTTTTAAGTGACAAATATTTCCAGTGTAGAAATTGCAATGACAAATCCACAGTATAAACTAAGTTTAAGGCTCAGGGTCCTGAAAAGAAAGCAGAAACTTTTATATAAAGACATAGAAACGATCCATAAAATAGAAATTGATGTAGAGGACTTCGAAGAAATAGTTTTTTTAGACGCCCAACAGAAGAAAGGAAAGATTTCTTTCAAGCGGAGGTTATTTTCTATTTAAAAAATTGGTTAAAACCATCATATTCCTGCAAGGGACAGATGCAGCTGAAGAGAAGGACAAAGAAATGGAAAAAGGCACCATGAACAACACCACCTTGTTCCTAAATGGGCTAAAGGCAAAGAATGGTGAGGCCAGAGGTCTCGCTAAGATTTGTGGGGGAAAAGAAAGGAGACAACCAGTACCTTGGGAATCAAAGCTACACGGGTCAG
The DNA here is from genome assembly GCA_036589455.1 of Ateles fusciceps. Lineage (NCBI taxonomy): Eukaryota > Metazoa > Chordata > Mammalia > Primates > Atelidae > Ateles > Ateles fusciceps. The sequence continues at coordinate 1,225,179 of JAZHEH010003213.1, read as the reverse complement.
CAGAAATGCTGTACTTTCAAGGGCTTAAGAGCCTTGCAAGCATCTGGGAGGGGGATTCCCTTTTAACAGCCCTCACGGTAATTGTGATTCTTCATTATGTCTGACACCCCCATGGGACCCTGAGCTGCAGGTGGGCAGGAGCAGTGTCTGTGTTGTTGACTGCCATCTCTCCCCCTCAGAAATTGTGCCAGGGAAATAAAACACATAACAGAAAAAGTGAGGGAAGGTGAGAAGGTGAAGAAAAATAAAACACGCCATAGAAAATGTGAGAGAAAGTGAGAAGGTGAAGGAAAATGCATTTTAAAAATTAGGTAATTGTGTTTATAAAGAACTAAAACTAAATGTTTGTGGAACCTTCTTTTGTCTCAGTCCATGTTCTGTTGCTTATAACAGAATACCTGAAACTGGGTAATTTATAAAGAAAGAGAATTTATTTCCTACAGTTAAGGAGTCTGAGAAGTCAGGGGCTGCATCTGGTGAGAACCTTCTTCCTCTGCAGAGTCCTGAGGTAGCAGCGGGCACCACACGGCAAGGAGGGGCTGGGCATGCTCACGGGCTCAGAATTCTCTTCCTCCTCCTATAAAGAAAGCCACCTGCCCTACTCCTGTGATAACCCACTAATCCATTAACACATTAACCCATAAATCCATGAATGAATTAATCCCCGGATGAGGGCTCTGCCCTCACGACCCAATCACCTTTCAAACTCCCTACCTCTCACTTCTGCCACGTGGGGGGATGAATTTCAGTATGAGTTTTGGAGGCAGCAGATAAATCATAGTGGTGTTGGTGATAAAGAGAACTACAAATTTTAATAATATCCTATAATTTTATGATAAAATAAGACAATGTAATTAATGAAAGGCTGCTTAACAAAGGTAAAAATTACTCTCCAAATGTGATCTTCAGAGCAAGCTGAGGTTTTTATGACAAAGTAAGTTTCATCTCCTGAGCAACTTCATAAATCAATGGAAATTATCTCTTTTCTGTATATAGTAGACATACTATTTCTCTGAAGCCAAATACTTCCAGGACTTTTTCCTGTGAAGTGGTATAAGAAGTAAATACTTTCTATCTAACATGGGCTATGAAAATTGTACTATAGTTTTTAGTTTTCCCAACTAAAGAAATTCTCTTTAAGAGATCATTTTTTACAAATTTTAATGGTATATTGGTAGTACATTCCTTTAATCAGGTCCAAATTAAGTTATTTATTTATTTATTTATTTATTGAGACGGAGTCTTGCTCTGTCACCAGGCTGGAGTGCAGTGGCACGATCCCGGCTCATTGTGACCTCTGCCTCCCAAGTTCAACCAATTCTTCTGCCTCAGCCTCCCGAGTAGCTGGAACTACAGGCAAGTGCCACCATGCCCAACTAATTTTTTGTATTTTTAGCAGAGATGGGATTTTACCATGTTGGCCAGAATGGTCTCGATCTCTTGACCTCGTGATCTGCCTGCCTCGGCCTCCCAAAGTGCTGGGATTACAGGCGTGAGCCACGGTGCCTGGTCCCAATTTAGATCTTTATTAGGTTGATAATAATAATAGTTGTAGAGCAACCACTCCCATATTTTATTAGTTTAGGATCTCGATGAACATATTTGTTTTAAACACATTATGTTTTAGGGATGTGTTTACCCATACAAAAGGGATTTTTTTGTTTGGTTGATTTTCCCTATTCTAATTTTTTCATAGTCTTCCATTAAGGGCTCCTCTTTGAATGATTATTTTAAAATTTACCTTCCTCCTACATTGTTTCCCAAATCAATCTTTTTCCCTTTCTAAAATAGTGCTTTTATTTAGTTAAAATCAGTGTCATAGTGGGAATGTTATCCACACAGAATAGTAGTATACAACAAGTTTTTATTTTTGTTTGCATGATTCCTAGTCAATATTGCCTCTAAAACTTCAAAAACTAACCAGTTAATCAAAATTAGCCATCTTCACCTTAGCGATTTCACATGAATCCGTAGAAAACATATGCTCCTGACATATTCGTATGTCCTAAAACACTCGTGTGCTGTATGTCTACTGACAATTCACATAGTATTGCGTTTTGATTATGCAAAATGACATACAGAGTGATTTATTCCCACGTTAGAAATAGAAAAGTTACCTAATCCACAAGCCCCAGGGTGCTGTTAGCAGTGTCTGTTCACAATAATCACAATGAATCTGATGCCTGTGGTCTATTTTCACATTGCAGCATTCTTTGCCCAGAGCTCAGACAAGCTGTTCTGCTCCGAGCCACGCATAATAACTAGCAACAAACATTTGGGGCTGCCTATTGAACATCTGCTGCAAGCACAGAGAGATATAATTACAACACAGTGCCCCATTTCTTTCCTCCTGATCCACCAAGAATCATTTGTAATAGTTTTTTCTATCATTTATATGGTTTAAGTAAATTATGCAAGGAGATGTTGATGTAAAATGGTTCTTTTGCTTTCAACCCGTTTTCTTTGGTTATGTCGTTAGGTGACCTGAGGTCCAGTGCCGCCATTCCATCTCATCAGTGTCTGCCCTTCCTCTCTTTCTTTTTTATTTAATTACTCTTCCACAGACCTTATTTTCCTACCTATAAAAGTCACCTCGTATATTATTACCGTTCTCAATATCTTCTAAATTATGAGATCTTATTTTTTTATTCTTAACATATCTATACAGGGCTTCCTTTATAGAGAGTGTGCATAACTATTGATTTGGTTTTCTCTTTCCACTTCCTTCTTTTTTAAAGAAATTAATCTGGGGGAAGGAATATAAGCTTCCAGACAGTGTATGCAGGACATGCTGCTACTCACTATCTTCACTTTAACAGCCTCACCAATACTCACACCAATATGCACGCGCACACACACACACACACATACATGCATAAACAGGCATACACATGCCACACATGCACACACACACACCACACACACTACACACATGCACACACACTCACACATGCACAATCTGTCTTTAGTCCTCACCCATCATCTAAAATGGTTTTCAAAAATGTCACTCAGGGTGTCCTTATGTAAAGTGAAAAAGTATAGTTTGTGCTTATTTATTTAATCTATCTTTTTTCTGAAATGCTCTCTTCCCTCTGCTTCTAAAACATCACCTCCTCTAAGTTTTCTCCTAGCCATTCTGGACACCTTTTCTCTCTTAACAGTGATATTCCTCAGGATCTCTTCTTTCTCATTCTATGCTGTTGAAATTCAGCCAGAGATGAACTTGAGAATCACAGGTGCCAGGTGTCACTATTCAACTGAATGTGAACACAGAGGGGCATGTCCTTGACACAGACATTTAAAGAAAGCCACCAATCACATTTGTTTCTTGTTTGTTTGAGATGGAGTCTCACTCTGTCACCTACTCTGGAGTGCAGTGGTGAGATCTGGCCTCTGCAACCTCTGCCTCCTGGGTTCAAGTGACTCTCATGCCTCAGCCTCCGGAGTAGCTGGCACTACAGGTGTGCACCACCACATCTGGCTAATTTTTGTATTTTTAGTAGAGATGGGGTTTCACCACGTTGGCCAGGCTGGTCTCGAACTCCTGACCTCAGGTGATCTGCCCACCTCAGCCTCCCAAAGTGCTGGGATTACAGGCGTGGGCCACCGCACCCAGCCCCTATGCACATATGAGTTTTCATCTGGGAAAATTTCCTTCTCCAAGAATAATATGCTTAATATTTCTCTTAGTGCAGATGTGCTAATAATTTTTATCAATTTTTAAAAATTTGTCTCTCTTTCAAATGATTTTTATTTACATGTTTTTTGAGACAGAGTCTCGCTCTATCGCCAGGCTGGAGTGCAGTGGCGCCATCCTGGCTCACTGCAACTTCCGATTTCCAGTTTCAAGCAATTCTCCTGCCTCAGCTTCCCGAGTAGCTGGGACTACAGGCATGTGCCACCACGCCCGGCTAATTTTTTGTATTTTTTTTAGTAGAGATGGGATTTCACCATGTTGGCCAGGATGGTCTCGATCTCCTGACCTCGTGATCCGCCTGCCTCAGCCTCCCAAAGTACTGGGATTACAGGCGTGAGCCACCGCGCCCGGCCTAAAATGACTTTATTTAAAAAAAAAAAGATAAGAGTAAGTGTTGCCAGAACCCTCACACATTGATGATGAGAATGTAAAATTGAACTACTACTTTGGAAAATGTTTGAGCAGTTTCTCCAAAAGCTCAACATACAGTTACCGTGGACCCCACGATTTTACTTCTTCCTTATTTACCCAAGATACATGAAAACATATGTTCACCCAAAAATTTTAAACAAATATTCACAGCAGCATTATTCATAATAGCCAAAATGTAGAAACAGCCCAAATGCCCATCAGCTGATGAATGGATAAACAAGATAGCCATACAGAGAAACGAAGAAATGAAGTTCTGATACACTATGGATGAAACCTAGTGAAAGAAGACAGTCACAGAACACCACAGATTATATAATCCCACTCACATGAAATTTCCGAAACTGGAAATGCTATAGACAGAAAGTAGATGAGTGGTTGCACAGGGCCTGGGGACAGAGGGATTACGGGTGATAGCTGAAGGATATGGGGTGTAAAATGTTCAAAAATTGTGCTGATGACTGCAAAACTGTGTAAATATACTAAAAATCATTAAATTACACACTTTAAATAGGTAAATTGTATGGTATATAAACATATTTCAGTAAAGATCTTACCAAAAGAGAAGACAGGTGTATGTCCAAAACCTTGTTACAGTGAAAATATATATTTTCTTGATTTTAACATTTTATTTTTGTCTACTTCTGGTTTTATTATGCTGTGCCTAGATGTGATTTATATTGTATGTATTGTATTTATTGTGTATAGACCTTTTTAATTCCATGATTGGTTGACTTTCTCCAGTTTTACCAAATTTTCAGCCATAATAACTTCAAATATTGCTTCCATCCAATTTTATCTTTCACCTCGTTTGGATACCTTTTGGACGTTGTTTAGTTACTGAGTTTGGATTGAGAGTGTTTAGAGAGCCACAGATGCCTGTATTTGACTATTTAATGATGGTAGATGTAAGACATGCTTGTGCAATCACAAAGATTGTTAAAGACACAAATTGCTTTTAGCTGACCCACTGTGCAATTACATATTCTAATTATGTTGTTGCAACAACCTTTGCTATTCTACATTAACTTTTGTCAGAGTGAAGAAAAAAATTATAATTTATTAAGATCAGATTTTCAGGTCATTCTTTTAGCTTGTTGGCTTGGATAAATTTACTTTTTCCATAGAAACACCAAGAAACCAGGCAAGAGATACACACACACACACACACACACACACACACACACACACACACCGTGTGTATCTATTATATAATATACATATATCCACAGATATATGTATATTTATACACATATATAGTCTATTCTTACCTATGTATTAATAAATAGCTATTAAAACTGTAGACTGAGTTCTTAATTTCAGTTATTTTATGTTTCAGACTTAAAACTTAACCTAGGTTGTACTTTCCAGAGTTGACGGTTCTCTGCTGAGACTCCCAGTCTTGTATTTCACATCTTTGACTGTAATAATCACAGTTATATTGTTTCATTCTAACACTTGAAGCTTTATGGCTCCTTTATGAATCATTTGAGTTGGTTCTAATGTACACTGTCTGGTCTCCTATACTGTTTGAAGCAGTCCTATATCTGGTGAATGCTGTTTTCCTCCAGAGAGGATTCCTCACGGGGGTCCTAGCGTGCACGACCCCATCAGACACCGTGGTCATGTAAAGTGTGGACGCAGCTTTTGCAAGGGCTGTGTTACCCCTCTTACTCTTATTTGTCAGCTTCAGTTCTCAGCATCTCAGCTCAAAAGCCTGGAGGTTTCACCAGGGTCCTGTGTCATTTTATTTATGACCTCTAGCTTCCCGTTTCAGTCCCTCACCCAGCCCTGGGAGTTTATCGGAGACACTACCCAGCCTTCCATCTGTACATTTCTATAATTCGCAATCAGCAAACAACCTCAGACAAACAGGGATCCCTTTTCTGAATTTCTGTGTCTCAAATTTTGGTAGGTAATTTTTTGATACATCTTTAGCCATTCTGTGCTTTCAAAGAGGTTTCCCCCGCCTAGCTTTTCTACTTTTCTCATCAGGGTGAGGGATTGTAAATTACCTAGTGTGCCATTATTGAAAGCAGCAGTCTGTCCTCCCAACTTTATCTCAGCTGAAGGGTAAGTTGTACCCTCTCAAATCTTTGACATTTTCAAGTGTTTATCTAGTATAGTTCTACTAGATAAGATTTTCTCCTTCCCCTCTCTTGCCTGACTCAGTGAATGGTAAAAAGGAAGTTTCTTTCAAGTAATTTGAAAGCCCTTAAAGTAGATTTTTAGCTATAAGTAATAAATGAAAGTACATACTTACTGTTGCCTGAAACCCATGTCCTTCCTGTGGCTGTCCACACCTGTTTTTCACTGCATAGCTCAGAGTGCACTATGCCACTCTTGCTTCATTTCACACTTGGGTAAGCTGCGTTACTGGATGCTGTTACGTTCTGATTCCAAGGAAAACAGAAGTGACAAGGAGGCAGAAGGAGGAAAAGTACCTGCCTTCAGTGTATCATCCACATAAAAAGTGAACGGCAGGATTTTCTGTTGATTCAAATCCCAAGTCTCTAACAGGGGGGGTGATATGATTTGGATTTGTGTTCCCACCCAAGCCGCATGTGGAATTGCGATCACCAGTGTTGGAGGTGGGGGGCCTAGTGGGAGTTAATTAGCTCACGGGGGTGGATTTCCCCCTTGCTGTTCTTGTGATAGTGACTGAGTTCTCACAGGATCTAATTGTTTAAGAGTGTGTAGTGCCTCCCCCTTGCCCCTCGCCCCTCTCCCTCCTGCTCCTGCCAAGGACATATCTGCTTCCCCTTCACCTTCAGTCATGATGGTAAGTTTTCTGAGGCCTCCCCCAGCCATGCTTCCCGTACAGCCTGTGGAACCATGAGCCAATTAAATCTCTTTTCTTTATGAGTTACCCAGTCTCAGGCAGTTCTTTATAGCAATGTGAGAATAGACTAACACAAAAGGGGACGCACTCCCTGCCTTGCTATTTTTGTTGCTGTCTTTCTGGTCTAAGACAAGGCAGCCAAGTATCAGTCATTTCTGTTTGTTGTGAATGGGTATAAATGAGGCATGATTTTTTTAAAGAGATTAGGAAGATATCAATTTATATTCCCAATGTGGTTGCAAATCTATATCTCTTGCCTGGTTTCTTGGTGTTTCTACAGAAAAAGTAAATCAAAGCCAACAAGCTAAAAGCATGACCTGAAAATCTGATCTTTATTAATTATAATTTTTTTCTTCACTCTAACAAAAATTAATGTAGAATAGCAAAGGTTGTTGCAACACAATTAGAATATATAATTGGACGCTGGGTCAGCTAAAAGCAATTTGGTGTTTTTAACTTATCTTTGTGATTGTGCAAGCATGTCTCACATCTACCATCATTAAATAGCCAAATATAGGCATCTGTAGCTCTCTAAGCACTCTCAGTCCAAACCCAGTAACTAAACAAATTTGGATAATGGAAGATACATGTGTACATAATCCATGTAGCAATTGTCTTTCCTTCCAGTTGTCCTGCATGTGTCAAATAACGGTAGTTCAAAGAATGCTTGCTGCGTGAATATGAGAACAGTTACATTATTTAATTAAACAGTTAACCGATCATATCAAACTATTTATAGCATTTCCTGAATGTTGATGGCTTTTCAGAAGTTCATTCTAATTAGGTCATTTGGTTACCACTTATAGAGACTACCTAAAAGAAGTGAGAAAGGGTACAGCTAAAGGGAGATACAGGTAAGTATGTCCATATTTTTGGCAATTCTGGACACACATGGATGAACTGACCTCATTTCAAAGATCAAAATGAACACTTGAATTAAAATTATGCTGTAGATCGCAAAGAAATCAATAAACTACACAACTCATTAATTGTTGTAAGGTTTTCTAATACTAGACAAAACAGTGATATGCTACACCCAAATTCTTCATTTTCTTTATCTCTTTTCTTTTTTTTTTTTTTTTTGAGACAGAGTCTGTCACCCATGCTGGAGTACAGTGGCACAATCTCAGCTCACTGCAACCTCTGCCTCCTGGGTTCAAGCAATTCTCCTGCCTCACCCTCCCAAGTAACTGGAATGACACGTGCTCGCTTTTGGATTTTTTGTGGAAATGGGATTTTTATCATGTTGGCCAGGCTGGTCTCGAACTCCGGACGTCAAGTGATCCGCCCGCTTGGCCTCCCAAAGGAGGCACCTTGCCCAGCCTTCTTCATCTCTTGATATGGGTAAAAGCTGAAAATCCTGGACAGGAATACTGGACAGTAAAATAGACATTGATAAAAATCCATCAACTCTATATTTGCAAAACTGCAACAAGTTTTCATTCAAATATTAGATAATATGACTTAACCAAAACACTAAAATTAAACTCAATGACTTCTTAGCTTTTTTTTCCTAACAAAATATTCTATTATCTAAACATATTACTTCTGACCAAAAATTCCATGTGGATAGGACTGAATGTGTGAAGGTTTAGTGCTCCAAATATAAGCTCTAGAATAATTAAAATAGCAAAGAATCATTTGTTTTTAATTTATTATCCTTTTGGGAATAATTGGCCTATTTCAAGAATAAAGTCATTTAATATTGCCAGGAGAAAAAGAAGTGGATTGGGTGCTGGAATGTACCTTCAGGCAAAGATTGCTATCATAGACAGATTTAACTATAGGACTGTGTTTAATTAAACTTTATTACTTTATTTGCTTTGTGTCACTTGAAGGGAAATAATTTACATTAAATTTTCAATCACTTAAAGATTATCTGTGTTGACCAAACACACATTGTCTATGCAACTGACACTCATCCACTCAGTTCAGCCCTGCCTAGAGTTGCACAAAGACCTAAAATGAGGCTCAAATTCAAGACGTTCTGAAACTCTTTGGCTACTAAGGTAAATTCTGGAAAAATTAAGGGTGAGGAGCGAGACAGAAGTCAGAATTTGAAAACCAGATTCAATAAGAACCAGAAGAATATCTCAGTTGAAACATGAGCACAGAGAATGCAATACTCAGCCCAATAAATTGGTTAAAACCAGTTTCCAGATCACCAGGCTTTCATTCTCATTTAGTCAACCATGCCAAAGCTCCAGCCCTGGAAGGACTAAAAGGCAGTTCTAAAAGGGGAATGTTTGTCCCCTCCAAATCTCCTGTTGAAATTTAATCCCCAATGTTGGAGGTAGGACCAAATGGGGGGTGTTCGTGTCATGGGGTGAATCCCTATTGAATAGATTATTACCCTCCCTTACAGGGGAGGGTGAGTGAGTTCTTGCTCCGTTAGTTCCAACAACAGCTGGTTATTAAAAAGAGGCTGACACCTCCATCCTCTGTCTTGCTTCCTCTCACCAAGTGATCTCTACAGGCTAGCTCCCCTTCACCCCATGCCGTGAGTGGAAGCAGACTGGAGCCCTCTCCAGAAGCAGATGCTCGTGCCATGCTTTTTGTGCATCCTGCAGAACTGTGAGCCAAATAACCCTCTTTTCCTTGTAAACTACCCAGCCTCGGGTATTCCTTTATGGAAACACAAATGGACTAAGACAGGTACTTGGCAGCATCTGATAAAGACAGGATTCTAGTCCATGAGGAGCCACCAAGAGAAAATCAGTGCTGAAAGGAGAAATCCAAATACATAAGAAGACACTTGCCCTACAAGATGACTTATTAACTACGGTGAAGACCTGAAAAGGTGAGCCACAGGCTAGAGAAAGTTATTTGCAAGGCAAAACCGACACAGGAGTATTATACCGAATTCATATATGTGTTATTAACCTCATACAAATGGGGGCAAGGAAAAGATAGACTAGCCAATGTTATATCAGCCAATATTATTATACTCTCAAAGGATACAATGGGCATCCACAGAATATGAAAACTATACTGCCAATAAACAGATTTCTAAAATGTTCAAACTCTCTTCTAATCAAACCAAAAGACACTATTTTATAGTCATCTGATTGGAAAAAAAAAAAACAGGTTTGATAGTACGAGATCTAGATAAGAACATGTGGGAATAGCAATTGTATTATTCTTGCGAAAATGTAAATTCGTACCTCTACTTTGGACAACAATTTAGTAATAGCCATGAAATTAATTAAAG